>CM042838.1:80442603-81042603 GCA_023653725.1 Bungarus multicinctus
TCAAAAATAGAGAGAAAGGCTGCAAACTTTTTCTATCATCCCAGAATATGGAATAATGATCTTTGGCTACAAAAGGCTAGGCTTAAATTCAGTAATGTGACCAATTACTTTATGCAGTTGAGGAGGCCTACACTCAATAGGATTGAATGGAAGGATACACAAATACAGTAAATCTGGTGACTGAAAACAAATTAGAAATAGAGGATTGGTACAGAGATAAAGAACAACCTGAGCTAAAGCAAATTAGAAAAGTTGCATTCTTAATATTAGTATACAAAAAAAAAAAAGGAACTTTTAAGTAGATGCTGTCTTTCTCATCTTTTTATAACTTTAATCTTCTAAAACCTTCCTCTTCTGATTAAATAGTGGAACACTTATCCAAGAAAGAGTGAAGGAGAAATATGTGTGCTCGTGTATGTGTTTGAAAAGGTGAATTTTTGCTAGCAGCTGAACTCTTGATGATTTTGAATAAATATTTAAAATCTAGGTCTTCAAATCTTGATATTGGAAGGTATCATGCTCTAATTAAAATGGTCTTGCAGTTTCAAAAATTGTGATTTGATACGTAAACCTATGTGAATGTCATCTCTCTAAGGAAAGTAAACAGCAAAATTTAGAACACAAACTTAATGTAGGAGAACAAGGCATTTCCTTTAATATGTATAACACCAAGTGATGCATTATTTAAGGCACAAACTTCTAGGGGTACTGAAAAGCAACATTTCTTTCCTATACAGAAGTAAAGGGCAGTAGGGAGCTGCCAGTAACAAAAAACTTCCCTCCCACTCTCTGAATACAGTGACATTCATTTGGAGAAAAGCAGGACCAGCATTTTGAAATAAGGCTTCTTCAGCCCAACAATAACACACAATGAGTTATTGACTTGTTTTATATATGGAACTAACTTTGACTCCCCACAGTCTGGATAAATGATTGATTTTGTTGTTATAAAGAGACAGAGCTTTTCTACCAAACTTGATAATGCAAACATCTTTTACTCCATTTGTTCCTACGTACATTAAATAGATCCTTATTAAAATGCACTTTCCAGAAAATATCTGCAGCTAGCCTTTTATCACCATGTTTTGTGTATAAAATAAGCAATTTGTCCCACTCTTTTCCTTTGCAACAGACTACTGGGAAATTCAATCAATCCCTATAGAAACTGATTGTCACAGTATTTAAACTGAAATGTATTGATCTCCTTGTAAAACATTGTTCATGATTATTTAAATTTCATAGAAGTTCCAGGGGTGGGTTTCTACTGGTTCTGTCCACCTCTGTAGAACCAGCAGCTCTGAAGAGCAGCAGACATAGAACCGATTCTATGTCTGCTGATGTTTTTGGCCACCCGCCCACCTGCCACCTGCCCACCCGGGCTCTTAACTGACCTTTATTTCCTGCTTTTTCAATTTCAGCTGCCGTGCGAGGCACAGCTGCAGTTAAAAAAGCAAGAAAAAAGTGCTGTTTCAAAGGCTGCTTTTCTGCACGCAACATGCTGATGACGATTTACAGGCGCGCATGCAGCGTGCAGGAAAACACATCGTAAATCACCGAACCTTGTAAATCATCGAACCGGTAGTTAACCCTGTCAGATCCCATCCCTGCATAGAAGTTGTATCCTATGTGATTGTCTGTATGGATATTTTAAATTAATTAGCCTATTAGGAAGAATCCAATCCAATTTTAAGTTCAGTGGCATTCAGTGGGAGATACATAAATTAGAATTGGAACGTGGAATTAGCCACATTGTAGTGAGGGCGTGAGTGTGTTTCTTTTGTATCATACTGTTATCCAAAGTTTTTGGAGCTGTATTTGTAAAATATCTAGCAATCCATTCATACATTACAATTTGAGTTTTGGTATCAAAGTATTCAGTTTAAAATGCAAGGAGTTATGTACTTTAGTTTTAATAGTTATAAATATAGCATTCATGCATACATGATATTTGGTATAGTGATTAAAGTGCTGATTTAGGTTATGCTCTAGTCCTGTCTAGTTCTTAGACAGGAAAGCCAGAGGAGGATGGAATATTTGGTATGTTCATTGTCTTGAGCTATTTATAAAAAAAATATTTATAATATTTGTTAAAAAATGTGGAAATTTAAAAATAATTGAATTTCCCACTAGTATAAACAGTTGTTCTTCAGTCTCTAAGTCATGTCCAACTCTTCGCAACCCCATGGACTATAGCAGGCCAGGCTCCCCTGTCTTCCCCTGTCTTCCTGAAATTGATAAAAATTTTATAGTTCTAGTAACACTGACTGAAATTCTAAACATAAGATTGCTTAAATCCTATTGATTAAAAAATTAAATGTATTTTCTCAATTCAGCCTCTACACTTTTTTGTAAACATTCAAATTAAAACAGAAACAGTTTTATTTATTTATTATTTATTATTTCGATTTGTATACCGCCCCCCTCTCGCAAAAAGGGACTCGGGGCGGTGAACAGACACAATAAAAGCATACAATTAGAAAAGTTAAAAAGAGTTTAAAAATTAATTAAATAGATAGCTAAGACCAATACAACCCGTAAAAGATTAAAATCAAATTAAAAACCCTACTCATAACGTTATGCCAGACCGGCCTATTGGAAAAGGTGGGTCTTAAGTGCTCGTTGGAAGGCCCGTAGGTCAGTAATGGCTCGCATCTCTGCTGGTAGCTCATTCCAAAGGGAGGGTGCTCCCACAGAGAAGGCCCGCACCCTCAGGACCGCCAACCGACATCGGCCAGCCTGCGGCACCCCGAGGAGGCCAACCCTGTGGGAGCGCACCGACCGGCAGGAGGCCAATGGTGGCAGCAAGCGGTCCTACAAGTACCCGGGTCCCAAGCCATGGAGCGCTTTAAAGATGGTCACTAGCACCTTGAATCATACCCGGAAGGCCACCGGAAGCCAGTGCAGCTCGCGCAGGAGTGGTGTAATATGGGAGCTCCGAGAAGTCCCCAAGATCACCCGCGCAGCCGCATTCTGCACCAGTTGAAGCCTCAAAGGGAGCCCCATGTAGAGAGCATTGCAATAATCTAGGCGGGAGGTAACGAGAGCAGAGGTGACTGTGCACAATGCACCCCGATCCAGAAAGGGCCGCAACTGGTAGATCCTACGGACCTGATAAAAAGCCCCCCTGGTGATGGCCGATATATGATCGTCCAATGACAGCGCCCATCCAGGAGGACTCCCAGATTGCGCGCCCTCTCCGTGGGAGCCAAGATTTCACCTCCCACGGTCAGCGATGGAATGAGCTGACTGTATCTGGGCGCAGGGAACCACAGCCACTCGGTTTTGGTCGGGTTGAGCCAAAGCCTGTTGACCCCCATCCAACTCCGCACAGCTTCCAGGCACCGGGTCATCACTTCAACGGCTTCGTCGGGGTGGCCCGGGGTGGAAATGTATAGCTGAGTGTCATCAGCATACTGATGGAACTCCACCCCGAAGCCACGGATGATCTCCCCCAGCAGCTTTACATAAATGTTGAACAGCAGGGGCGAGAGCATGGACCCCTGAGGCACCCCACAACACAAGGACCTCGAGGTCGATCTCTGCCCCCCTGCCAACACAAATTGCGAGCGGTTGGAGAGGAAGGGGAGAACCACCGTAACACGGTGCCTCCCACTCCCAACCCCCCCAACCGCCACAATAGGATACTGTGGTCGACAGTATCAAAAGCCGCTGAGAGATCTAATAGGACCAGGACAGAGGAACAACCCCTGTCCCGAGCCCTCCAGAGATCATCTACCAATGTGACCAATGCTGTCTCCGTGCTGTACCCAGGCATGAAAGCTGATTGGAGGGGATTTAAATATACCGCTTCCTCCAGGTGCTGAGGGAGCTGTCATGCCACCACACTATCAACAACCTTTGCCACAAAGCGAAGATTGGAGACCGGACGATAATTTGACAACAATGTTGGGTCCAGGGACGGTTTCTTGAAGAGGGGCCTCACCACCGCCTCTTTCAAGGCGGCTGGCAAAAACCCCTCATTCAAAGAAGCGTTGATAATACCCTGGAACCAACCTCGCGTAACCTCCCGGGTGGCCACAACCAGCCAGGAGGGACATGGGTCCAATAAACATGTGGTGGCATTAAACCCGCGCAGCATCCTGTCCACGTCATCCAGGGTCAACGGATCGAATTCCCCCCAAATGACCTCACTGAAATCTGCCCCCACCCTCCCGCCCAGAGTTGCCCAGTCAGAGTCCAAGCCATCCCGGATCTGAGTGATTTTGTCCTGCAGAAAAATAGAAAAATCCTCGGCCCATCCTTGCAAGAGGTCCTCTCATGCTTCCTCATCTAAAAGGGAGTGGGTCACCCTAAAAAGAGCGGCCGGGCAATTTTCTGCAGACGCAATAAGGGTGGAAAAGTACAAACGCTTTGCCACCCTTATCGCCACTAAATAGGTCCTAACAAATGACCGCAATAGTGTTCGGTCAGATACGGAACGTCTGGCCCTCCATCCACTCTCTAGGCATCTTTTCTGGCACTTCATCTCCCTCAGCTCCTCAGAAAACCAGGGAGCCACATGGGATCGGCACCGGGTCAGAGGCCGCAAGGGCACAACCCGGTCAAGGGCCCCGGTGGCCGTCCTATCCCAGGCAGCCAACAGGTCCTCAACCGAGTCGTGTGTACGAGTCTCGGGAAGCGGCCCAAGCTCCATCAGGAACCTATCTGGGTCCATCAGGCACCTGGGGCGGTACCATTTAATCAGTTCCGCCTCCCTGCGATGAGAGGGTATGGAATGGAAGTCCAGCCTAAGGAGCGAATGATCCAACCATGACAGGGGCTCAATCAAAACATCCCCGAGACCTAGATCATTCTGCCACTGACCAGAGACAAAAACCAAATCCAAGATGTGACCCCCTCGTGTGAGTGGGATCCCTAATTAATTGGGTCAGGCCCAAGGCTGTCATGGAAGCCATGAACTCGTAAGCAACCCCCAAGGTCCCACCGGCAGAGGGTAGGTTGAAATCCCCCAAGACCATAAGCCTGGAGGTCTCAACCGCCAAGCCGGCTATCACCTCAAGGAGCTCAGGCAGGGCCAATGTTATATAGCAGGGAGCCAAGTATGTGATAAACAGGCTCATCTGAACCCCAGAACCACACTTCACAAAGAGGGATTCACATCTGGTCGTCTTAGGAACAGTGGATTCCCTAGGAAACAGATCTTCCTTAATAACCACCGCAACCCTCCCCCTCCTCTGGGCCCTCGGTCGATGAAAAATCCGAAACCCGGGTGGGCACATCTCCACAAGGGGGACACCCCCTTCTTGGCTCAGCCAGGTTTCGGTAACACCCGCCAGGTCCGCTCCCCCCTCACAGATCAAATCATGAATAAGGAGGGCTTTGTTAACCATGGACTTGGCGTTGCATAACATTGGCCGAAGACCCAGGGCCCAATGACTTGGACAGCCCGGGGAACGGGAAATAACTAGGGGGTCGGAACGCACTACTGCTCGCAAATAGCGAGGGCGCGCTCCCCTAACATAATAATAATAACAACAACAACAATAATAATAAATATTTATTTATATACTGCTCCTCTCCCGAAGGACTCGGAGCGGTGCACAGCCGTACAGATTAAAACAATAAATATGTGGAACAATAAAACTAAATTAAATCCAACCCTGGCTGTAAACAAATTTAAAACCATACTCTAAAACCCTAAAATTTAATAAAAACAAAACACCCCAAAACTAAAATCAGCCCAAGCCGGCCTGGTCAAAAAGCCAGGTTTTCAAGGCACGCCTGAAGGTCCCCAGGTCCGTGGCTGTACACAACTCCGGGGGCAACCCATTCCAGAGGGCAGACGCCCCCACAAAGAAGGCCCTACTCCTCGGGGTCACCAGCCGGCACATAGATGCCGGCGGGACCCTCCCTGTGGGAGCGCACCGGACGGTGGGAGGAAAATGGCAGAATGCGGTCTTGTAAATATCCTAGTCCGATGCCATGGAGCGCTTTAAAAGTTAACACCAAAATTTTAAAGCGCACCCAAGAGGCCACTGGCAACCAATGCAGCTTGCGCAGGAGGGGTGTCACATGCGCGAATCTTGACGCCCCCATAACCACCCGCGCGGCCGCATTCTGTACCAGTTGAAGCCTCCAGATGCTCCCATTCGGGAGCCCCATGTAGAGGGCGTTACAATAGTCCAGTCGGGAGGTGACCAGGGCATGAGTGACTGTGCGTAAGGCATCCCAATCCAGAAAGGGCCGCATCTGTCGAATCAGGCGAACCTGATGAAATGCCCCCCTGGAGACGGCCGTAATATGGTCTTCCAAAGACAGCCGTACATCCAGGAGGACACCCAGATTGCGAGCCCTCTCTGCAGGGGGCAGAATCTCACCCCCAATAGCCAGCGATGGAACTATCTGGCTATATCGGGATGCCGGAAACCACAGCCACTCAGTCTTGGAAGGGTTGAGTCAGAGCCTGTTCCCACCCATCCAGTTCCGCACGGCCTCCAGGCACCGGGACATGACCTCCACGGCATCATTGGGGTGGCTTGGGGTGGAGATGTACAGCTGGGTATCATCAGCGTACAGATGACATCTCACCCCAAAGCCACGGATGATCTCCCCCAGCGGCTTCACATAAATGTTGAACAGGAGAGGAGAGAGGACCGACCCCTGAGGCACCCCACAATCGAGGGGCCTAGAGGTGGATCTCTCCCCCCCACCAACACAAATTGCAGACGGTCGGAGAGGAAGGAGGCGAACCACCGCAACACGGTGCCCCCAACCCCCAACCCCCCCAATCGCCGCAATAGGATACTATGGTCAATAGTATCAAAAGCCGCTGATAGGTCTAATAGGACCAGGACAGAGGAATAACCCCTGTCACGGGCCCTCCAGAGATCATCAACCAACATGACCAATGCCGTTTCAGTACTATGTCCAGGCCTGAAGCCCGATTGGAAGGGATCCAGGTACGTATCTTCATCCAGGTACTGGGGAAGCTGACTTGCCACCACACTCTCTACAACCTTCGCCACGAAGGGAAGGTTGGAGACAGGACGATAGTTGTTCAAAAGGGTTGGGTCCAGGGAGGGCTTCTTGAGGAGGGGTCGCACCACCGCTGTTTTCAACGCGGTAGGCAGCGAGCCCTCCATCAAAGAAGCGTTAACAATTCCCTGGAGCCAACTCCGTGTCACCTCTCTGGAGGTAGAGACCAACCAGGAGGGGCAAGGGTCCAACAAACATGTGGTGTCATTCAACCGCCCCAGCAACCTGTCCATACCCTCAGCGGTCACAGGGTCGAACCCATCCCAGATAACCGTCTCAAGACTCGCTGCGGTCACCTCCCCCGGGATCTCCCAACTAGAGTCCAATCCGGCCCGAATCTGAGCGATTTTATCGTGCAGAAATCGTGAAAACTCCTCCGCTCTTCCCTGCAGGAGATCATCCCTCGCTCCCGACCCAATCAAGGAGCGGGTCACTCTAAACAGGGCGGCGGGTCGATTTTCTGCCGATGCAATAAGAGCGGAGAAGTGAGAATGCTTCGCCGCCTCTATCACCACTAGGTAGGTCTTAATATAGGACCTAACCTGTGTTAGGTCAGACTCCGCACGACTGGCCTTCCAGACACCCTCCAGATGCCTTTTCCGGCATTTCATCTGCCCCAGCTCCTCCGTAAACCACGTAGCCGAGCTAGATCTCTGCCGGGTCAGAGGTCGCAAAGGCACAACTCGGTCCAGAGCCTCGGCAGCCAACCTGTCCCAGGCGGCTACCAAGTCTGTGGCCGAGTTATGAGCCAGTGTTTCAGGTAATGGCCCAAGCTCCGTCTGGAACCGTTCAGGGTCCATCAGGCGTCTGGGGTGAAACCATCTCCTTGGCTCCACCTCCCTGCGGTGTGGATTGGCGGTACAGAAGTCCAGTCTAAGAAGAGAATGATCAGGCCATGACAAAGGTTTAACAACTATATCCCCTAACCGATCATTCAACCACTGTCCAGAGACGAAAATCTGTTCCAGCATGTGTCCCCCTATGTGAGTGGGTCCAGAAACTAATTGGGTCAGGTCCAAGGCGGTCATGGAGGCCAAGAACTCTCGGGCTGCCCCAGAGGATTCACCAAGCGAAGGCAGGTTGAAGTCACCCATAACTAACAGTCTGGGTGTCTCCACCGCCAGCTCGGCTATTACCCCGAGGAGCCCGGGCAGGGCCGATGACACTTAGCAGGGAGCCAGGTACGTTATCAAAAGACCCATCTGCCCACCCTGACCCCACCTCACAAAGAGGGACTCATAGCCAGCCATCTGAGGTACAGTAGCCTCTCTAGGACATAGATCCTCCCAAATAATTACCGCCACTCCACCACCCCTACCCTGAGCCCTCGGACGATGAAATGCCTGGAAACCTGGTGGGCACATCGCTACTAGGGGGAAACCCCCCTCTGAGCCCAACCAGATTTTGGTGACCCCTGCCAGGTCCACGCCCTCATCCTGTATCAGGTCAAAAATCAGGGGGGCCTTATTCATAATGGACCTGGCATTGCATAACATCAGCCGAGTGCTCAGGGCCTGAGACTCTGCACAACCAGGCCTGCAAGACGGGTCAGGAGGGTTGGAGTGCGTTACTGCTTGGAGATAGCGGGCACGCGATCCCCTAACCTGATATGACCCTCTACCCCCACCATATCTGCCCCTCCCACTTACGGTGCCAATAAGATCCACCCTCGATAGTTCTGATCCTGGTTGCCCCCCCAACCCCCAGTCCCTCGGGTCCCCCCAGGTGTACTCACCGGCTTGGCTGACCCCAGTCCCCCCACCCACTAACCCCACTAAAAATCTATCCCTCACCCTCCTCCCAACCTCCCTCCTCATACCCGTAGCACCCCTCCCTAACCTCATTAAAAATCTAAGAATAAAAGGAAACAATTGAGTACCCCTCCCTCTCCCCAACAGGTAATAATATGGCATGGTACAGAATGTGGCCATGTGGGTGGTTATGGGGGCATCAAGGTTCTCTCATGTGACGCCCCTCCTGCGTGAGCTGCATTGGTTGCCAGTGGCCTCTCGGGTGCACTTTAAGATTTTAGTGTTAACTTTTAAAGCGCTCCATGGCATCGGACCAGGATATCTACAAGACTGCATTCTGCCATTTTCCTCTCACCGTCCGGTGCGCTCCCACAGGGAGGGTCTCTTACGGGTCCTGTCGGCATCTATGTGCCGGCTGGTGACCCCGAGGAATAGGGCCTTCTCTGTGGGGGCGTCTGCCCTCTGGAATGGGTTGCCTCCGGAGTTGCGTACAGCCACGGACCTGGGGACCTTCAGGCGTGCCTTGAAAACCTGGCTCTTTGACCAGGCTGGCTTGGACTGATTTTAGATTTGGGTATTTTAATTTTTATATCAAATTTTAGGGTTTAAGGGAGGGGTTTTAATTGTTTTCAGCTAGGGTCTTTAATTTAGTTTTAACTTTTATATATTTAATGTTTTAATTGTATGGCTGTGCACCTCCCGGAGAGGAGCGGTATATAAATAAATATTCTTATTATTATTAACATAATATGGCCACCTATCTCCGCCAAATCTGCCTCTCCCATTCACTGTGCAGATAGACCTTGACTCTCCCTCCTCGGAAGAACCCCTCATTCTCGACCCGAGCCCATTTGACCCCAGAGCCTCCCGACTGCAGTCGACCCCTGGTCTGGCCCCCGTCTCAGGTGGGTTGTCCCCCAACCCCATCCTAACCGTCTTCCCTAACCTAACCCCGATAAAACTTTAAATAGAAATTGAAACAATTAAAAAAAACCCCTATAACCTCTGTTCTGCCAGCTCTCCAGGTCCCAGGAACCATCCTTGAGGTAAGCAGGTGATAGACCGGCGGGCCACTTCAGGGAGAGGGGGACCCTCCCCAGGACCCATAAGTCCGCCAAAGAATATTTGATCGGTCTCTCAAGGTGCCGGACCAACTGCGCTGGCATCGCCGTCACTGCTGAGCCAGGCACCGCCATCCTTAAGCCGTGGGCTGACCCCTGACCAGACAACCATCGCCGCCGACGCCATCGGAGCTGCCCTCTTCGCCATTAGAGCCATCTCAGCTGAAGCTGCCAGCATCACTGGGCCAAGCAGTCACCGCCGCCACCGCTGCCGTCATTCGCTCCACCGTCCGCATTGCGTCCGAGGCTACAAGGGTCTCCCAGTCAGCGCAGAATGCCATCTCCGTAGTCACCGGTGGGGTCCTCGTACCGGAGGGGCCGTCCCCATATACCACAAGGGCAACATCCTCTACGACAGGGTCCCTACCTTCCGTGACAGCCGCGGCGGCCGAAGTAAGGCCGCCCGACTCACTGGAGCCGCAGATGGTAATAGAGCGGTTGGTAAAGTACGGGGCTGCAAAACCCCCAGCTACAGAGCGGCCATGGCAGCAAGACTGCCACCACCACCACCCGCGGCCATCATGGCGCCCCTCACCACCACCACCCGTGGCCGCTATGGTGCCGTCCACGGCTGCGACAGGACCCCAATTAACGTCCGAAGTCACGGCAAGGCCTCCAGCCGCGGCGCCATCTGGGATCACAACGAGGCCGCCCAAAATAGAATTCGAGGCCACGGCAAGGCCTCCAGCCGCGGGGCAGCCGCGGCGAGGCCTCTGCTGCCTTCCACGACCACCGCGGCACCCACAGCACCATTTACTACTGCCATCCGCAGCAGTCGTGGTGACCGACTTTTTAAAGATCTACCTACCTAATTATGAATGATAACACTCATCTGATAATTGTTAGGCATTTTTACAAAACTAAATTGATACTAGAAGATAGTTGTATAAGCTATGGCTTTGGAGTAATCAACCTGTAATTGTATATATGTTACTGCTGAAAATATTTCCAATCCTAAAATCCTCATTTTTATCTCATTATCTTAATCTGCCTCAATCCATATGTATGATGCAGAACAGGTTATTGAAAGGATAGAGTTTATATTTTTCTAGATTAGGGGTGTCAAATTCATGGTGTATGGCGTCATTACAAGACTTCCTCCCTTTGCTAAACAGGCTGTGGGTGTGGCTAGCACAGGAGGCAACCCGTCCACGGGCCAGGAGTTTGACAGCCCTGTTCTAGGTGATAGTAATCATATGCTTAGCTGTCTTATATTTCATATTCTCATATATATCTTAATGCAAATAATTGCCCACATAAATTATATATTTCCTTCCTTCCTCCCTCCCTCCTTCCTCTGACCTTATTTGTACATTATTTTTATTTATTTTGCATTTTAGGGGATCTTATGAAACAGAAGCATATGAGGCATATTTATTCAATTGGACCAACTATATATTGTCTGCGCATAATACTAGGTTTCTTGTATTTCTTATTGTAATATTATATTCTTGTGTTTCTTGTGGTAATATTAGATATAATATTACATGAAATGATAGATAATGGTTTCATGTAGTTCTAATGAGTTATCAATTACGTATACTTTTTAGCAAAGAATAATAAAACTAAATGCATAGAAGATGGGAGGATGGAGTCTTAAAAAGGAAGAAAAGAGACTTGTCTTCTTTAGATTTTAACACCTGGAAGTCCTACTATTAACACTATAATGTTTTTCTAATTTGAAAATTATTAATAAGTGCCTATGTTACGCTAGATATCCAGCAGTGGTGGGATTCAATTTTTTAAACTACCGATTCTGTGGGCGTGGCTTGGTGGGCGTGATGTGGCTTGGTGAATATGGCTTGGTGCATGTGGCAGCGGAAGGATACTGTAAAATCTCCATTCCCACCACACTCCTGGGGGAAGGTTTCTGCAAAATCCCATTTCTTCCCCACCCCCATTAACCTGCTTTCCAGCTCCGTTCTCCTGTGCAGGGCAACAAAGAAGACCCAGACGATCAGCTGGGACTTGGGAAGCAGAGAGTAGATGGGAGTGGGGCCAGTCAGAGGTGGTATTTGCTGGTTCTCTGAACTACTCAAAATTTCCGCTACCAGTTCTCCAAAACTGGTCAAAACCTGCTGAATACCACCTCTGATATCCAGGCATCTACATAGGGTTTTTCAAAGGCATGCATACAAAGATTAAAATTTTGTAGGCCTAATCCATCTGTAAATTTTGTGAGGCATATCAATCATATATAAGAATATATCTCTTACTTATTGAATTTTCATACAGCATCAAAAAACAGAATTCGTAGTCAGGACTTTCTTTTTACAAAACTAAATTGATACTAGAAGATAGTTGTATAAGCTATGGCTTTGGAGTAATCAACCTGTAATTGTATATATGTTACTGCTGAAAATATTTCCAATCCTAAAATCCTCATTTTTATCTCATTATCTTAATCTGCCTCAATCCATATGTATGATGCAGATACATATGGATTCAATATGTAGGTTCAATAAAGTTGATGGGAAATACTTTGTCATATTTTAGCTGGATTTTGCCACTGATGGCCAGAAAGAGAAAATTACAAACAAGAACATTTTATCAATGAAGAAGCAAGAAGTACTCTTAGAACAACACAAAGTAAGTAAAATTATTTTAAAATGAAATATAGATAGATTTAAGATGCTATTATTTTGCTAATTGTTTTCTTTGAATTACATAAATTATCTTCTATTGAAATGTGTTAAGTTCAGAGAGGAACAGGGAATCTCACCCTAGCCCTTTCCCTGCAACTCCCTGGGGCATAAAGAGGAGAGACATAAAAGACACCACCAGACTTGTCAATTAAACACAGTTCTAGTCTTCCTGAATTCTATTTCCTGGTCTGATCTACCTTGAAAGTCTGACTGTCAGGCATTAAGAAAACAATATCAAAAACATAGAAGCCTGTCTTATACTAAGATTATTGCAATATTAATTACACTGACTGGCAACAGGGTTTCATATTTACTAACAGTAGTACCTGAATATATTAAAAAGTGAACATGGACTTTTTGAATGCAAAGCATAAAAGTGTAAAATCTGTTTGCCTGTCTTTCCATCCAGACAGATAGACAGACAGACTGACAGAATTTAAGATGGGATCTGACCAGTGCTTCTTCTGATTTGAAAATTATGTCTTTATTGAGACAGGCAATACTGGCATTTGTCATTTTAGTAGCCACGTCATGTTATTGACTCCTGTTTCACTATTTAGGTACTTCCATGAGGCCATGTTTACAAATGCCATTGTAGCAGCTTATGATTATTAATGAAGTCACATGAGAATCATCAGCAGTGACCTGTGTATTTTCAAACCGTTAAATAACAATTTGTAAAAATTGGAAGCACCTCCTCTCCTCTCTAATTGCCATATTAATTTATAGTGGAAAGGGGTCTGTTTGTAAAAGGCTTCAAAGCCAACTGCAAAGATTGACACTCTGGATTCAGTGTAGCTAAAAAAGTAGGAAATTATGGAGAAGAGCATTTCCACAAAAAGAGGAGTTACCCACCGCCTATATTCAACAGTGGAACAAGATTTGCTGTTTGAGATTTGGACAGCCAAGTCAGAAGGAAATCAGCTCAGCTGCCTGTAGAAGTTGTCAGTATAAGAACAAAATAGCTGTAGTTAAAGTGTAACAACGGCACTGAAAAATTGTGAGTACAGGTAATCCTTACAATGATTCATTTAACAACCATTCAAAGTTACAACACTGAAAAAAAGTGATTAATGTCTGGTGCTCGTCCTTACAACTGTTGCAGCATCCCCACAATCACTTAATCAAAATTCAGGTGTTTGGCAATCGGCATGTATTTATAATGGTTGCAGAACCCTGGGATCACATGATCACTATTTGCAGCATTCCTAGCAGGCTTCCAATAAGCAAAGTCAATGGGTTAAGCCAGACTTGCTTAATGACCACATGATTCACTTAACAACTGCTATGATTTGCTTAACAACTGTAGCACAAAAGGTTGTTAAATCATGCACAGCTTACTTAACAACTGTCTTACTTAGCAAGGAAAATTCTGGTTGCAATTGTGTTGTACATCGATGATTAATTGCACCTATGAGGATTTTAAATGTAAAGAAAAGGCTGCTTTGAAAAACCAATTCTGCTCACTGTACTTTAGGTTTGTTTCATACATTTAAATATTTTAAAAGGTTATAAAAATTGTCCCTAACAATTCACACTGAATAAACTCATCAAAACTGTATAGCAAATTACAGCATTTTAAATCACTACATTTAATAGTTTTGGTTCCTTCCTTTTTGCTTTCATTTACTACTATAATACTAAAGGAAATGTTAACTAAATTCTTATTTCCATAGAAAAGCTGCAGTTTACAGTGTCAAGACATAGTGTGCTAATCATAAGATTGTTCAGGAAATATTGTAATGCAAAACTATTAAATCAAGGTTTTCTTTGCAAAGCTTCATGCTGTGAACTTGACAGCATATTCTACAAATGAAATAATGCAAAATTGCTATAAAGCAAAATGGAACATTATCTTCATGCAGATTTACAGAGTAGTCTAGCTTATTCTCTCAGAGAGAAGATTAGGAAGTGTTACTAATGCTGTGGTGCTATTAATAACTACCTTTTCCCTGCTCTTTTGATCTTCGACAATGTACTATTTTTTTTCTTAAAGGTCTACAATTAATTAATATATTGCATATAGGGTACATCAGGATACAATAATTACAGAGTATTCCTCTGATTTGTTTTTGTTTCTTTATGTGGATGCCTCTGATAAGTTATCTCAGTAGGTATCTTATGAAAAGTTAGTAGATTTAAAACAAGTTCTGCAGTTATATCCTTACCACACTGATCTTGAACACGAACCATGATGAACATTTTCACATTAAGCTACCATTCAAATCCAGTCATACAGATTTCCAAGGCCCTTCTCTTTCAATAGTAACTACTCCTCAAAAGAAGCTTGAGTATCAGTCTGAGAAAGTGGAATGAACTAGATGTGCACACTATATATGCTTTTAAAAACTTGTAGATAAGCATATTACTTTATTCTGGAAAGAAATGTTGTTGTCATTAGGCATTCAGTTGTGTGACTCTTGGCCATTCCATGGATGAGCACTCTCCATGCCTTCTGTCTTGCCCCACCATCTTCAGATCCATCTGGTCTCCCAGAATCATCCTTTATACTGTCCAGCCAGTGGAGTGGTAAGGCGACTTCTTGTCCTTTTTCTGCTGATCATTCCCAGTATGATTGGCTTTTTGAGTAAGTCAGCTCTTATGACATGACCCAAATATGACAGCCTCTATTTGGCAGTCTTGGCTTCAAGTGATATTTTTGGTGAGGTTCGGTCTAGGACCTGTTATTTTTGCAGTCCATAGGATACATAATAGTCACCTCCAGCACCACAATTCAAAGCCGTTTTCTATTCTCCTATCTGCCTCTTTCAGAGTCCACGTTACACAGCCATAAGTATCAAGGAAATAATAGTTTTTATTAAAAATTATACTAGTCACTCCAATAAGAAAAACTATTTATGCTTCTTTGTATTACAACCTTCACTTTAGTAAGAAAAACCTAAAAAGTATTCTCCTGTATTTTGGTATTTTTAGAAAAAATGCCAAATTGCTTTTCTTCTATTTTTTTTAAAAAAACTTCTTTATTCTCATATATATGATTATTAATAAATATATATTTTACAAGGTTATAAACAGAAGTAATTTATTTTATTTATTTCAAGAGGCTTCTCAATTATTTAATTACCATAGGTTGCTTAAAAAGCATAAATATAATACAGATAAAATACAAATGGGAAATGTCCAGGAAAAATCAATTCTACCAGCCAAAAGAAATGCAGAGGACTTTCTACTCACTGCAGTCAAAACTTGAGAGGAAGTCAGGTTTTGAAGGAAAGCCAGTCCTTTGAAATATAGTCAAAGCAGAGGCCAGATAAATCTAAGAAGAATGGTATTCCTAAGTGCAGAAATAATCAGAAGTGGCCAACTGAAATGTCTCCAGATGAAAAAGTAAGATTACTGAGCAAACAGATAAGTGAATCCTTAACAAAAGTTTTTCAGAGGAGCTCCCTCTGAGAAGAAGGGAGTTGTTATGTAAGAGAATGAGAAGAGTTGGTCCTAGAACACTGCCTTGGGGGTACACAACAAATTACTCCTAAAATTAAAATCTTACGGACACTTGCATAATTGGTTAGAAGCATTCCTGTCAAACAGACAACAAATGTTCAAAATTGGGAACGTCCTATCAAATTCTGTACTGGTCTATAAATAAAAGAACCCTTATTTTCTGAACCTTCAGAATTGATTCCAGGGCCTCCCTTCTGATTACTCCCTAGATTAAAAACATTGCCACAAATGTCAGGAAGTAAGGAAGAAAACAAAAACTACAACTCTGAAAAGGTAAATATTCCTGCCTCTGCCCTGAAGGGGAACAAGTAATAGGCAGTGATGATCAGAGACTCCCTATTGAGAGCAGGAGACAAAGTAGTAATCTTTCAGTTGAATAGTTTACCAAGAAAAATGTGCTGTTTTCCTGGGGCAAAGATTCAAGATATGAAGAAAAGATTTCTAAAATACTTTATGCACTCTGACAATCATCCCTTTCTCCTCATCAAATGACATAACAATGGGAATAAATGACATAACATGGTGGAATCATGAAGATGTTGCAAGAAATTAATGAAGGAGGGTGAAATAGTTGGAGACACAAGTGGTGTTTTCTTCAGAGTTCTTGTTGAAGGATATGGCCCAGAAAGAGGCAGAAGAACATAATAGAAGTCTCCCGAGAGCCAGGAAGAATGTTTTGGGAAGGTTCTTTGCATTTTTGCTTATGGAAGGCTTTAAACTGAAATCTGAAGGACATGAAAAAGATGGCATGATGCCAAGTACTAGGAACAGAATTGGGAGGTATGCGTACGTTGTCTAGAAGGAAAGAACATTAAATTATGTGACCCAAGAAGTTTAGTCAAATTTGCAGAATGTGGGGAAATGATGGGAAGAAATAGAAATCTTAATGAATGAATTTGAATATAATTTAGTAGGCATTGCAGAAACTTAGTAGAATGAAGGTCATAAATGGAAATGCAAACATAGAAAGGTGTAATTTATTTAAAGGGAATAAAACAAATAAAAGGAGGGAAAAGGCATTTAATGTGATGGAGGGGCAGAGGTTTATGGCCAGCCACTGATAAAGATGGCCTGCTGAGTTTTCTGATTTTCCCCCTACCTAGCTATTTTTTTCTAATATAGTTGGTTTATCTTACTAAATGTTTTATCACATAGTAAGATAATTTAAGCAAAATATTAAGGAAGCAGATGCTGCATAAAGAAAAGGGATTAAAGCTTATTTGGAAGCCCTGAAAAAGGTTCAACAAAACAAAGAAAAAGCAACAAAAGAAGAAAGCACTACTCACAGAGTGGACAGAGATCTGTTGTGGACAAAGTTGGACAAATAAAAAACAACTCCAAAATGAATTGAAGACAGTATGGTATGATGTGGTGGGAGTAATTGAAAACTGGGCAGGTACATATGAGCAAATGAGTAAACAATTTAAGGAAATGTCATGAAAAATAGCAGTTATAGCTCAGGTAGCCAGCAAAGCTTGTAATATGGCCACAAGTAATATTTTAGAGACAAGCAAGTATATTTCTGAAATAAAGATGGAGTTGGCAGATTTACATGATTGTAACAGGAGAAATAATTTAAGAATCAAAGGAATGTCAGAGAAAACTGGAACAATGATTTGACTATAGTACTTATTTGATTTCTAAAATTAATGGCCTGAACTCTGATTTGAACCTGACCAATAATTGAAATTTTGATCAGATTTGTAAATTCAAACATAAAAGTCTGTGGAAATTCTCATTCATCCACGTCATAGTTGTCTCAAAAGTGCTTTTTCAAAAGGCAGCTGGATTGTTTTTTCCTTGAGGAAGAACAAAATATTTTGTTTCTCATCCAAGAAACTTCATCAGTTGTGATGAGGTAGGGTGGTGCGTGGGGGTGGAGGGATGGAGGATAGGTACTGACAATTGAGACTGGGTGATGGGGGATGGAAGGATAGGTTCTGATGGGTGGGGGATGAAAGTTTGTATTTCTTTGTAGTCATCTGGTCCCCTAGTACTCTTTGTGAGAGCTGCTTCGTAGATGGGAGATAGGTGGTGTCAGATCCCTCTCCTCTGTTGAGAGAGTGCTGTTCAATGTTAACATAAATGGACTCTTTAACCCCTTTCATAGATCCTCTCTATCCAAAATGTGGAATTTGCTGTCTTCAAAAGAGTGACCTTTGTCTTTCAAATGCAGATGTACAACTGAATCTTGTCCTATTGGGTTTGATCTCTTATGTTGTGCTATGCACTTGTGGTTGTTTTGTTTCACCAATGTACAGACCTGCTTACTGCATTGTATTGCATATAGCACATTGCTCAGTTTTTGTCTGGGTGTTTTATCCTTGGGGTGGACAAGCTTCTGCCTTAGTGTATTCTTGGGTTCAAAGGACACATATATGTTGTATTGGTTGAAAATTCTCCTATGCTTTTCAGATATTCCTGCATCATATGGAATGACAATGTTGCTAGGTTTGTTGATCTCTTATTTGTCTGTAATGGAGGAGCACCTGTTGGATCTTTTTCTGGATTTGATAAAGGTCCAGTTAGGACAACCACAACTTCTGAGGCACCTCTTGACATGTTTTAGTTCTTTTCCTTTTCCCTCTTTACTGGTAGGCAATTAAGCCCAGTTGTGCAGAGTTCTAATCACTCCCATTTTGTGCTCCAGTGGGTGGTGAGAATCAAAATTTAAATACGGATTTGTGTGTGTGGGTTTTCTGCAAACTTAAATGTTAAGGCGTCTATCTTCCTTAATGTGCACAGTAGGAAAGGGAAACAATCAAGATATTGTGTGGGGGTGTATAATAGACTGTCAAGATAGGCAGAAAATCTAGAGAATGCAGTCCTGAACTAAATCACCGAAATTTTACACAAGAAAGCAGTAATAACAGAAAACTTCAATATCTGAAAAACAACTTGACTATAAGAACAAAACTATTCCTTAGTGATTACTGTTGCTTACTGTTTCATTTCCCACAAGGCTGAAGAAGAAAATAGCTAGACCGACTCTGATTTTAGTTAGCTGGTCAAAAAGGTAAAATGTGTAGGAGCTTTGGGAGAGAAAATGATCACATCATTTTGAGATTCAAAATACTAAAAATTGAAATTTAATTTGGGGCAAAGTTGTATATGCACACTGAATTTTAGGAGGGCCAATTTCAATAGATTTGAGAAGTATTAGGCAGGATCTCATGACCAGAAATCCTTCAGTCAAAGGGAATATAGGAAGATTGGGAACCACTGAATCATACAGTTTTCTAGTGAGGAAAAAAAGGAAGTAAGAAGCTGCTTAGGTAACTTCTGTGGCTGCGTAAAGTGCTTTCAACTGAATGAAGAATTAAAAGGAACCTATACAGAAAATGGAAAAGGGGTATAATCATGCAGAAGGCATACCTGCAATTATTGAATTACAGATAAAAGCTAGTATCTGCAAAAAGAAAGTCAGAAAAGCTAAAGCACTTAGCCTGAAAGTCTTAGAATAGTGATGGAAGCTAAAAGCAACAAAAGGGAATTTTTTTGGCCATGTCAGTAGTAGTAAAAGGAAGAAAAAGGGAGGAATGGGTCCACTGTTTGGAGATGACATTGGAGAAGGATTCTAACAAGTAACTTGGGAGGGAAACTATTCAAATGGATTTAAGGAGAAACTATGACACAAGGTAAGACTGATAATCCAAGATAAGCAAAAAAAAAAAAAGTTTAGGGGAATACCCAGCCATTATGAAGGACTGGCTAGACTAGTTATATCCAAGAGTCTTGTAAAAATTCATGTATTCATCTTAAAGTCTTAGGACAATCTTGGAAAATCTTGGAGGATGAGTATAGTGTCATAAGATTGAAGAAAAGCAAATATTCTTCCCCTTAAAAGGGGACAAAAAGAAGAGCTGGGCAATTACAGAATGATTAGGTTAATATTGGAACTTGCACAATGTTGAAACATATTATTAAGCAATTTGGGAGAATTTGGAAAAGAATGCATTGCTTTGCAGAAGCTACCATGTATTCTTCAAGAGCAAGTTCTGCAGACCAGATTGACCTTGGTTGATGCACTGATCAGTTCAGTTGTATCATAAGACCGCACTGGACTTCAACAAAACATTCAACAAAATATCATCTATGAAATGTTACTAGAGAAGATAGCAAAATGAAGCTAAACAATGGTCTCATTAAATAGATAAAGACCTGATTAAATGATTTATTCCAATGATTAATAGATCAGTGGCAGGCCAAAAAATCAATACAAAAGCTCTGCCACTTTTTTTCCATGGAAGTCTCAGAGAGAAAAATGGAGAGGCCAGAGAGTCTTATCCAAAGTATTGTTTGCTCAGAAGCTTCTTCTGCTGTGCCCAGAGTTGCTTTGGGTGAGCTGGACACAACATATAAATTTGATTAATAAATAAAGTGGTAGCTTAGTAAATAAAGTAGTAGATTAGTAAACAAATAACATATCCATTTGATTAATAAATAAAAATTTAAGCCCCAGATACAAGGAAGTCGCAGCCCTGGAATTTCTCATTTTCCCACTGAGCCATAATGGTAATTGCCCACAATCAGTCCCTACATTCATTTACCTGCTAATAAAAGCCTAACCCCCAAACTCATGGAGAGATGAGTTGAATGAAATGTTGTTTGGCAGAGTTATTGCATTTGCCCTTAAATTTTACACATTTCTCAGTAAAATGATTTGTTAGTTTTAACCTAATAGGATGGATGGTCAAATCTGTTGTGTAAACTGTGTCACTTATGGTTTACTAATTTTACCAGTTTTATTTTTAATGCACTTGTTCAATTTGTAAGCTGCCTCAGATATCCAAGCAAATTTAGACTATATACAATATATATTTATTGTATATATTTATTGTATATTTTGTATATATTTTATATATTATATATTTTGATTAAAAAATAGGTCAAGATCACACTTCATTATATGTATTTAGGTGCTGGAAGGATAAATAATTTTATTCATGCAAAATAGGCATAGTCTAAAATAACCCTCTTATTCCCTTCCTTAGAACCTAATGCTTCTGTAGTACATAAACCTTTTCTGAGTGATCTTTTGGTTATAATTCTGAGTATTCTGTTTGAGAATTTGGTAATGGATCACTGAGAGTTAGAATATACAAAAGAACAATTTTTAGAAATTAACAACAACCAATCATAAGATAAAGTGCCCAGTGGGGAATTAGCATAGTAATCATGGAGTGACACTTAAAGAAGTCAAATGAATCAGATGGCAAGGGAGGTATAATTTATTCAACCCAGAACATAAGCTTTTAAGAGGGACAATGTATTTGTTGTGGTTCACTGGCAGCCTGTGCAGACGGCAGCAGAATTGGACAGTGGGGAAGAACAAGGACCAGTCCGGGAGTCTGGGGAGGACTCGGACGAGAGTCCTGCATCTGATGCAGAGATGGGGCCAGGACAATTTGGGAGTTATGTGCTGACTCCAGAGCCTCCAGAATCTGGCAGCAGTGAGGCAGAGGAACAAGGGGAGCCTGTTACCAGTGCGCATGTTCACAAAGCTGCCAGAAGGCAAGAGCAGCTAAGACAAAAGGGGCGACTCGGTAGTAAGGCTTGGAGATGATTGCCCCTTCCATAAGGTATAAAGGAAGTGCAAAGATAGGAAAACCTTTGCAGGAAGCAACGTCGTTCGCTCTGATCAGTTTGGACTCTGAAAGCTCCATGGTGAATTTGTTCTCTTTTTGGTTTTAAAAGACTAATTGGAACTTTAGTCATTGGCAGCACTTCAAGTCAGATAAGGTGCGTTCTTATCAGTATTCTTCTGAAGAACTTTGGCAGACATTCTTGGGACTATTTATAACTAGTTGAAACTCATTCCAGGCTGTGAATGATGACAATTCACAGCCATTGAACTAAAATAAAAGGGTTTGGGATTTTATGTGTGTTTGTTGGTGTCTCAGGAAGCCTTGGTCAGAACCATATTATCATATTTTTGTAGTAATCTATTTTATTAATAATAAAAATAATGTATTCTGTTTCTGAGAGAGAGTGAAGGAGAAAGAGAGGCAGGGAGGCAGGCAAAGGAGGAAGGAAGGAAGGAAGGAAAGAAGGAAAATGAAACATTGCCCATATCCTGAGTATGCCCATAGCTTTGTTGACTTTACAAGGCACTCGATATACTTGTTAGGTCTAATATTGCATCAAATCTGATTAAAAGAAAATACAAATGTGATTATAAGTCAAGACATTGATTTCAATGCCTACTACAGAAAAACCAACACTCAAAGAGAGTAGAGCGGGTTTATCACTATAATTCTGTTTCCAGTGACCATCTCCATGCCAAACAAATCCATATCCTTATTTATGCACATGCATTTCTTACTGCTGGAATAGCTGTAACATATGATGGATGCATAAAAAGTACAAGTACATTCTATGTACCGGGTTGCTAAAGCCCAACCACAGAGATGAATTTGCAGCTATTCTAATGAAAGCGTCTTATCTCGGGTAGAGTGATAATCATCATTTCTACATGGCCACGAGGACTAAAAGCCAGAAAACAACGTATTTGCATAAAAGAAAAAAAATAATCCAACCAAGTGAAAAAAAGATAGGTGGCCTTCTTAGCAACTACCTTTCTTTTCCTCCTAATACTTGCAATACATCCACTCAAATTCATGCTGAGTTTTCCTGGAGAAGGAGGAGTAAAATGTGTGTGTTTTCTGAAGCACAGTGAAACCGGGCCTCCCCCCCACCCAAATTATGCATATATAAATCCTTCTTTTGTGAAAAGGATTCATAGGGTCAGATAACGTGTAAAGGAGAAAGCTACATATCTCACAGGCTTCCATGTTTCCACATGGATGCTTCTCTACACACAGATTGAAGACTGAATTATGAACAGACCTTTAAATACAGGGGTCAGGAAAGGTCAAGTTTTGTCTTCAAAAGTGTAGTTGAATGAGAAGGATGGGTTTTATTACAGGGGCAGGAAAAGATTCACAAGGTGGAGTTTTTGAGGATTTTTTGCTTATTTATTTCTTTGCAGCATACCAAAATACAGGAAAATCAATACTTAGCAATATTTTAGTTTAAAAGATACCATGATGATGCATAATATAACATACAAGGAGGACTAAATGAGCCAATTCATTTAGTGCTAATATTATCATCTCACAACGTAAACATTTTTGCATCTGTCTGCCTAACTTTGCCGTTTACCCTCAGTGCTGAAAAGCAGGGAGACCTATGTACAATGTATTTGTTCTCTTTTCTGCCATGTTTATCTAACTGTCATCAATACAAAGCTTTACACATAGTTCACAAAACTGAGAATAAAATACATATTTAAAAGAAAATGAAATGGTAGACTAGTACATACTTTATGAGCCACTTGAAGTGGAAAAAGCAATTTCCTTCCCCATTGCAGTCTTCCTTGAAAGTTAGGCAGCATCTTATGCAAAGGAATATGGGGAGGAGGAAAGGAAAATAACATCCATGCAGTTCAGTGGCTATACTACAAAACCAATTAATTGTAATCTGCAAAATGATTTCCAATGTCTAATTATGATTCCTATTTCCCATTGCTTTTTTGGAGGGGATTAACTGGTTTTGCTTGATAAATATAAATATGAAGGCAGTGATGTTTCATGCCAGGGCAGGAATATACCATGTAATGTAAACAGTCACTTTATACATTGTAGCATCTGCCCTTTTGAAAGGGTGGGGGTGGAATCAATTTGATAGTGAACTATATTTTATTTATTATTTTTTATACCACCTATCTACCCTATAAGGTGACTATATTTATGTATGTATTTGATATGCAGAGGTGTTTTTCTCTCTCCCCCTCCCTCCCCCTCCCCCTCCCCACTCTCTTTCTATATGTGTGTTTGTGTGTGCGTGAGAGAGATGTTATACATATTTATGTGTGTATATGTACTGTATATACATATATGTATACGTACACATATACGTATGTACTGAGAATCTTCATAGATATTTTATGTATAACCTGTTGTTTCTTCCCCTATCTAGATCCACTTACTTATTGTTTACAATAACTTTAAGGGCTAGGGTGACAGGAAAGGGAGAAAGAAGAGTTTATTATCTGATTGTGTAAAAATGAAACAGACTTACCTTTAAGGCTCTGTGTCAGACTAGATTCTTCAAGGTAAGAGAAATTAGAAGGAAGGCCTCATATTTTTACTATCCAAGAAATACATTAATTTCCTTAGCTACTTTTCTGTCCTCTAATACAAAAATAGATTTTAGGGTCATTCTGTGTAGCATTATTGTCACTTTCCATTCGATTCAAAGCTATGTGAAGCTGGCCAATCAATTGCCTTTTCTCCTTCTCTTAGTTTATCAGAACTCATCAGTGCCGAAAGCTAGAATTATTGGTGACTGAATTTGGAATCTTGCACAGCAACATGCTTGTTCTACTACTTGGAGAAATAGTGTAGCCAGTTATTTAGGTAACCGAGACAGTGAACTAGAGCATGGATAACTTCACTGATTAAATAACTTACTACCTCACATGAATTTTGTTCTGGGGAAAATGGAGAGAACAGAGGGCTATGCACTTTGCTTTGAATTCCTGTAGTCATAGTGAGTATGAATTTATTTTTCACATTTTTAATCACCCCTCTCCCTCAGAGAGGGACTTTCGGTATACAGTTGACCATCCTCATAAAAATTATTATTGATCTTCCTTTAAGTGCTTTGTTGGGAAGTATAGAAATAGCAAATTGTTGTCCTTAGTGTGTTTTAGTTAGCTATTGAAAATATTTACTTAGAAAATTAACTAAGCATTTAAGAGGATTGCAGATAATATTAAAACATCTTTTCATTTTTAATTAAGAATCATATATTTTATTTCTTTCATTGCCTCATTTTTATCAAGGCTTTTGTTCCATAATACTTAGATGTTTGAGGAGAGAGACATACATTCTTTATTTTCTGTCAGACTAAAATTACATCTCAATCAGATTTGTAATGAGAATTCTAATAGGTGTGACATCAACAATTGCCTCTTGCTAACAGCTCTCATAATTTAACCCTTCAGGTGCACAGCTTGATTGACGAATTGCAGGCAGTCATCAAGAACTACAAAGGTCATCTTTCTAAACTTACCCCTCAGTTACAGGCTGAACAGGAACAATGTGCTTCTTATGTCTACCAACATATTAAAGAACTCCCTACTTTTCCTTTGCAAGGGCTGCAGTTAAAGGTGGGTAGAGTTTACTAATCACTTATTTTTCACCTGTGTTTTTTTTAAAGCATCTGTTTGGTAATTTCCTGCAAATTTCCAATGTTTAATTTTGATTTTTCTAAGGAAAGGGTTTGTTCTTTTTCTTACAGTTTTTAAGTTGGAATGCCAGGCATTAATTAGATGGGCATTATAAATTTATTGAAAGCCACCTTGACACTTGTAAGGGCTGTTCTTCACCTAATGGATGCAGTTATGAATGTCACATATGTAACAACAACAATGCAACAATGAAGTGTATCACGTTTCTTTGCAGTAAACTTACTGATTAAAATTGTCAACACTAAAAATGTAAATTAGCTGGTTAATTTATAGAGCAGTTAAAGCAGTATCATCCATCCATGGATGGGGATTAAGTATAATAAAGAAGTATAGACATACTGCTTTGAAGTACTGCCTATAGAATAAGTTGACAATTTATCATGATTATTTTAATTCTATGCTCATGATGTAGACAGGTATATATATTAGTCCATTACTGGTTTTCCCCCTTGAGATACATTCCAGAACAGGACCATAACTAACTAACCACTTCTATATTACTATTATAAATCAAACCTGATTCCAGAGAGTATTTCTTTTCCTATCTTGGCAGTATTCCGAAAACAGTAAACAAATGTGGTACTATATTTGCAATATTTTGTTTTTTCAACTATTTAGAAAAAAAAAACCTTGCAAGTACTTTGTTTTTTAATCTGGAAGATGGTGGTGTTTTCAACAAGCCAATAACTGCAATTGTTTCAAAACCAAAAATAAAATAAAAGAAGCTTAAACTGAATAATAGTTTGAAATTGCTGGATGGATCCTTGAATAATAGCCAAGGAAATATTATGTGTTAAGACATCACATCAGGCGTTACCTCCTCAATCCTTATCAGGAGATGCACAAATCGGTGATTGATTGCAATGCCTCCATTCTCATTTTTCTATCATCTTCTTCCATAATTACATCATAAATAAATAAATAGTTCCTGTGCTGCTCTTCTGTGATTTTAAAGATAAGAATATGGAAGTAGAACACTAGTTCAAATTAGTGGCCTACTCAGCCTAGCTAATTTTCTATCAAGGCCACCAAAACAGGAAAAAAATATAATTATTCTATTTAGAAACCAAGTTCCATTTCTTATTTTTATCTAGAATCAACAGTTCTGGTTATGGCATAGGTTAAGAGAACAATCAGTTTTGCAGCTACAAGTGCTGTATCCATATTCTTAGACCACAGCAAGTAGTGATTTCATAAAACTTGAACAGATAGTGCTTTGGATACCTCAGCCAAGTTTCTCTAAAATTTGGCACCAATGTAATTCAAGTATTCAGCACATCTCTTGCAAACTTGTCAAAGTAATCACCCGTTCACATATTAGAAGGTTCTGAAACACATGGTTAAATTAGTCATAATATAAATAAGCCTTCTCTGCTATAATAAGTATGATCATATTCTGTACTGTGCAGTCATATTTGCAGCATTTTTTTCTGCTATTACAACTCTATCAATCAGCAATATTTCAATGTCCATAATTCCACTAGGATATTTTTTTTTAAAGTATGGTAAACAAACCTAGAAGACCAACAGTGATAGACATGTAGCTTAACTCTTGAAGTTAATCAGACAACATATAATAAGGTTGTGTTCCAGAAATTCTGATTTGCCTATTTTATCCCAAGATTAACGTAATTATGCTAATGTAACCTGGAGTTTGAATGGAGAATAAGGAATATACTTTTATATTAGAAGAAAACTTCTTTTTTGGATTAGAGTCAGGGGTGGGATTCTACCAGTTTGCACCTATTCGCTAGAACTGGTTGTTAACATTCTAAGCAGTTCAGAGAACTGATTGTTAAAAGAAATTACTGGTCTAATCCTGTAAGGAAGGCAAGAAGGAAACATTCTGGAGTTGCTTACAGAAACTGCCTCTCCGTTAACCCTTATTACATTCTTGGCAGGACTAGACTTCCTGTCTCAGGAACGCCTCTGGAGTTTTTTCCCCCTCCTTTTCTGGTACTTTACTTGTGTGGAGTGACCATTCAAAGTTACAGTGGCACTGAAAAAAGTTACTTATGACCATTTTTCACACTTACGACTGTTGCAACATTCCCACAGTCATGAGAGGCCAGGTGAGGAGATGCATGCCTCGGTGTGAGTGATATTGAGTTGGCCACACCCAGCCAATAACATGACCACCAAGCCATGTCCACCCAGTCACATGACCACCAAGCCACACCCACCACCTAAGTCACGCCCACAGAACCGGTTGTTAAAAAATTTGAATCCCACCCCTGATTAGAGTACAAAAATATTTAAAAACAGTATATTCATATTTGAATGAGAATTTAAACACATGTCTTTTATAGACAACTGAATTTACTTTTTTACTTCCTTTGACATTACTACATCTATATAAAATAAACAATCATGTTTTTAAAAAATCATGATAAATATAAATAAAATTTAATAGTCTGACAATTATTAGTGAAAAATGATAGAAATACCAAAATATAAAAATGTAGTAATTGTAATAATTGCAATAATGTGAAGTAAATAAAACAACATAAGATAAAATATTAAATAATCAAATTAAACCAATTTAACATAAATTTAAAGATGGCAACAGCAATGTTAAGTCTAAGAAGACTGATTCCCATAGAGGGATTTGATTGACTGATTTGACAGAAATGTTCAGAAAGGCAGAAATATTATGAATAGCATGTGAAATAAACAAAGTTTATGTAATACAATTATAGACATAATTAGATTAGAAACCAATGAAGAAAACCATGGACTGTTGATGCCAGATAGGAGGAAGCCCTGAATAAAATCTTTCTAGAGGCTCCTTCATTTGAATCCCACCCCTGATTAGAGTACAAAAATATTTAAAAACAGTATATTCATATTTGAATGAGAATTTAAACACATGTCTATCCTGTTCTTCTTGGCAAGATACTTAGGTGACATATTTTTCCTTTGATGCTCTTCTGTCAGCTCACTTTCTCTTCTGCTATACCTGCTGCTGATGGATGCTCCAGGCACTTTCATGTTCCTCTTCCTAAAATGTTATGTAAGCCTGAAGACATTCTGCAGATATGGAGATATTAAGAAGGGTGAGGGCAGTCAAGTCAATGGTTTTGTATTAAGTCACTCTGGTATTGTTACTTAATGAACTTAACAAAAAAGAGAAAACAGCAATTTTCCAAGTTATTTGTTCACTTTTGAATTTATAATCAAGAAGGAACTTGTATATTGGTAAGTTGTATGCAATTGCTCAGACTGTAGATGAGGATGATTAATTTCTGTGCAGTTAAATATAAAACCTCTTTCGCATTGTGTATGTTTAGTCTGAGATCTTATATTTTAAGGGAATCCAGGATTTATTATAAAAGAAAGGGCAAAGCATCAGTTCAGTTTAAGCACTGTCATTCTTCTCTGTTTTTGTATTACTATGTCTATTTCCACTTCTCTGAACATGAGTAGAAAATTGTTTTGGCAGTAATACAGGAAATAAGAAACTGTTAGTGTAAAACCTACTGTGAAGTTTAACAGAACTTTAACTGTTTAGTATGGTGGAAGAACTAATGTTGCCATTTGTTTCATCACTATTTTTTCCCAGTTGCCAACTGCATTGGAAATATCTGTAGAGATATTCCATTGTATTGTTGTATTTTCAAACAGAGAATATGTTATAGCACTAATGTTCTTCTAATCTAATTTGTTATAGAAGTGTGAGACAGCAGATGCAAGACTTATAATGAGAGTGTGGTTCCAAAGTGTAAATATTCTGTAATGCTAATCAGATTTTATTTGTTTATTAAATCTGTACAAAGCCTAGAATAGAATAGAATAGAATAGAATAGAATAGAATAGAATAGAATAGAATAGAATAGAATAGAATTCTTTATTGGCCAAGTGTGATTGGACACACAAGGAATTTGTCTTGATGCATATGCTCCGTGTACATAAAAGAAAAGATACATTCGCCAAGAGTCAAGATTCATAAGGTACAACACTTAATAATAGCCATAGGGTACAATAAGCAATCAAATCATACTAGGAAATAGTCAATATAAATCATAAGGATATAAGCAACAAAGTTACAGTCATACAGTCACAAGTGGGAGGGGATGGGTAATAAGGAGTGATGAGAAGGTTAATAGTAATAGTAGTGCAGACTTTGTAAATATTTGGACAGTGTTGAGGGAATTATAAACATTTTAGTTGTTATAAACTCATGACAGGTTACTTAAAATTAAAACACCTGTGATACTAATATAATAGTAAAATATTCACACTAAACAAAATTCTACAATGATACTAGAATAAAATAAATAAGTGATAACTAACCAATACTATAATCCTAGAACCATAACCAGATAACCTGATAATCACCACCAAAATCACAATTCATGGATGTTGCCCATATATGTACAAGTTGTTGTTTCTACTTTTCTGTGAGCTTTCTCTGGATTTATTCCAGAAAAAGAAGAAAAGAGTAGTAAAATTTCAAAAGAAAGGAGTTTTTCATTTCCAGACTGAAATAAGGTTGAATGTGGGTATGAATAGCTAAACTGATCAATGTAATAACCTCCTTAATCTCTGGGTCCACTAGAGCTGCTTTGGTCTTCATTCACTTGTTTGTCAGTGTCATTAAATGGCTACTCATAAGCCCTACCTTACCGTGTGCACTAATGGAATATTACAGTTTTGTACTAACACAGATAGAAATATAATTCAGATTTCATAGCTTTGAATACTGCTAGGCTGGCTATGCTGAATATAGGCATAGCACTGGTCCAAACATGTGCATATATAGGGGATGGCAATATTATGAGTGATCCTGCCTCTGCAAAAGCTTTTTTCTGTGTCCTATCTATGTAGCAAAACATATATCTCCTGTATTCCAGTTTGCTTCTAGACAATTTATAACTTTACTAATGTAAAGAATTGGCAGCAAACCTCAAATTGGACACAACTGAATACTGTATAGAAGAGTCCAAACTCCTACTAATACTACTGAAATTTTTAAAGAAAATTTCAGATAAATTAAAATATTGCAGGTTCAGAAAAGGACAGTAGAAACAATCATATCATAAAGCAAGCATGACACTTCTTTGTACTGAACTGGCTTAACATGATGTGTGAACATGACTAAAATTGGTCCCCACTGAAATATGTACATTTTGTCATTCAGCAGAAGTAAATTGCTGACAGCATTTTTAATAATGTCTCCTTTGTACAGTATATATGAGCATTATTATACAAAGGATATAAAACTACAACTTTCTAAGCCTTTACTACCATTTGATGGTTTTCTAGAATTTTTCAGCCTTGCCCTATTTAGTTTATTCTAAAATGACATCTGCTGTTTTAAACATTATTAAGATATTGCAGTATCGAGAACACACACTGTTTTTGCAAGGGTAAAGATAGTTCGACTGACTCTATTGCCCTCAGTTGATTCCACTGTTCTCCCATGAGCTGTTCAGAGCATTCAGTAGTGGGAGGTGCTTCAGTCTCTGCTTGTCTAGGCTGGGCTCATTTGCGAAACTCTCCTCCTCCTCCACGGGACTCCTCCCCAGTGTTCCCCAGTTTTGGCTCAGCCTCATTGAGAATAGGCAGTGCTTTTTGTTCTTCCTTGGCCAAAACAGGAGAATTATTCAGCAGGTTTGGAAACAGTTGGTTCTTTTTTCAGGCTTTAGCCTCAAAATCATCTATGATCTCCAGGTGTTAGTCCTCTCCTTCTGGTTGTCAGAGATTGTTTATATTTTCGGGCAGCGCCGTTTCGCGCCCTGAAGTGGCGAGAGGCTTCGGCTTTGATCCAAGTCCCGCCAACCTCTTCCTCTACCCCCTGCCATTGCAAGTTGTATCGAGTACTTCCCCTCAGAATGCCATCTTCTGGTGGAAAGTGTTTAATTCTTTCTACCTTCTTTCCTGGCCGTTTAGCATTTTATCACATGGCAGGAATTTGCTGCTGGGAAGAGTGCGTGTGCCAAAAGTAACAGCCATTGTTTTTGACTTTTGTCTTAAAGACCGCAGGGCTGCACTGTCTGTAAATCGAGCTGTATGAGGTACTTTCCTTCCTGATTAGAGGTTTTCCTTTTAGATAACCTAAAGGAATTATTATACCTCGTTTGTCTTATTAGGATCGAGGCCATTTGTGCATTATTGTTGGCTTAACCCTCATAGCCTTATCCACCCAGCGGCACAACAGCGAGCACCCAGGCCTGAGTTCACCTGTGCAGGGAAGCTGTTGAAGGCCCTTTTTTGTTTATTATCTTGGCCTTTTCAGGCGTTCTTAATTTGGCTGTTTGGATATCCACTATATTGGACTGTTTTTCAATAAATTGGACATACATTTCATATTTCTATATATATTGGTTATAATAATAATAATAATAACAGCAACAATAATAACAACAACATTGATATTATTAATCATAATAATAGATACAGATAATAATTGAATATTCAGTATTAATATCTTCATAACAGAGGATATTATTACTGTGATACGACTCATATATATATATACATATACATATACACACATACATACATACATACATACATACATATATATATATCTTTTTTAAAAAAAGAAGGGGACTAGATATTATCAGGGCAATCGGTCCCTGGGCGTGCCAACCGCCCCCACATTATCACCTTGAATAACTAGCATACTGCATTTCTTTCAATCAAAATGGCAGGCAGTAGTAGCTCTCAGTCCTCTACTTCTAGAGTCAAAGCTAAATCTAAACAGAAAAAAAGTCACTCTAAGGCCTCAGAAAAGGATGCCAACAGGTGCCATAGAGCATTAGAAAAACAAATATACAAGGGTGCAAGGGAGGCACCCTTCCCCCCCACTCACAGGACCTTCCCCCCCAGTCCAGGACCGTCTACCTCTTCCCACCCTCTACCTCCCCTAGATCCTCTTCCAGACGATGTGCCAGAGTGGATGAAGACCTGGTTGGAGATGGCTGTCCATCAGGGAATAGCAGCTGGCCTGCAACAAGCAGTTCTGACCAGGGATTGTCTTGCACCTGCTGAGTATGATTCACAATCAGTTCGATTATTACCCAGATCAGAGCAACACTATACCCAGGTACAGTTTCAAGGGGATACGCTCCTCCAGGGGCTGCAGGAGGAAGAACAGGAGGAGGAGGCAGAAGAGGGGGAACACACTGATCAGATGCAACAAATTGAATCAAGATCAATACATGACAATGATCCAGCCATGTCAGAAGCAGACCCCTTAGAAAGGGGGATGTCTGAGGATGAGGGTCTTGTTCCCGATCAACCTGTATTTACAGGCTTATTCCGCCCACAACTATTCAAATCCCCCTTGTTTAAGGCCAAAAACACTGCGCACCTGGACAAGCCGGTCCCTTCTACCACTCCAACTCTGTCAGAAGAGGGACTAGAGGATTTCATTTTCAACCAACTGGTAGTCGAGGCAGACGTGATTCCAGTTCCTCACATGTTTGCAGATCTGGTACAGAAACAGTTGGCATCTGCAGCGGTGTACCCGGCTCCCACGGGGTATGACAGGAACACTTTAATTTGGCCCTGGACTTCTTAAAATTGTTAAATACTCCCGAGGTAGGCGAACTCATTGTGGGATTAGCGTCCTCGTCCTCCATTCCCGGTGAGGCACTGGAGGCATTAAAGCCAGAGGAAAAGCGAACCGAGCTAGCCCTATGCAAGGCCCATCAGTCTGATGCGTGGGCCATTAGGGCGGCCATGGCTGCTTCCTTCTTTACCCGTTCTTCTCTCAGATGGCTCTGACTATTACAGGAGCATGTCCCAAATTCTAACATTAGAGCACACCAGGACATTGCAAAACTTATAGCAGCCGCTGAATTCTCCACTGACGCAACCTTTCATGCAGTTAAGTTTTCAGCCAGAGCCATTACTTCACATGTCACAGCTCATTGCTTGCTATGGTTAAAGCATTGGCAAGCGGATATTAAACATAAATGCAAGCTGGCTTCATCTCCTCTAGCGGGAGACAGACTGTTTGGCCCTTCCCTGGATCCGTTACTTATCGAGACTCGAAACAAAAAAAGAATTTTACCTTCCTTTTTTCAGAAGTCAGTTTCTAGAAACCCTCAGCCCTTTCGGAGGGGATCCTTCCGGCCTTTTTATCAGGGACCTTTCTCAACCAGATACCAGAGACCCCCATCCTTCCAACCAGGGCAGCAGCCAGACAGGTCCGACTTCGGGGAGAGAAACCAAAGAGGGGGCCAATCCAAGAGATCCTTCTGAGGAGCAGGAAATAGATCTTTCCAGCATCCAAGATAACTCATTGGATCCGACTCCCATTGGCGGCCGCCTTAAATTATTCGTGGACCAATGGGACTCCTCAACATCTGATGCCTGGGTCAGAGTCATGATCAGATTCGGCCTTGTCCTGGAGTTTCAATCCGCCCCCCCCCAGACCATTTTTGTGGCATGCCCTCTTTCCAGAGATCAGGTTAAATGAAATTTTATGGCAACAGCTGTCCAACACCTACTGGACATATGAACCATCCAACCAGTAGCTGCTGACCAACAAGGGTGGGGGTTCTATTCTCATCTTTTTGTTGTTCCCAAAAGTTTGGGTGGGTGGAGAGCAATCTTAGATTTGAAACGTCTTAACCAATTCTTAGTGTATCGCAAGTTTAAAATGCACACCCCATCTATTTTACTTGGCATCAGAACCTTACATCCATAGAACTGACGGAGACATACTTACATATTCCTATTTGGCCTTCCCATTCTAAATTTTTTCGATTCTGTTACAATAACCACCATTTCGAATATGTGGCTCTTCCTTTCGGACTAGCATCAGCCCCCAAGACCTTCACAAAGGTTCTCGAAGCTCTTGCAGCTCATCTCTGAGGTATCCCTGTACGACTACAGTGTTACCTTGATGATATATTAATTTTGTCATCTTCTGTTCATCAAGCAGTCAGAGATACTCAGACTATATTACAATCCCTACAACTACACGGGTTCTCAATTAATTGGAAAAAGAGTCAATTAACACCAGCGACTCAATTAATCAATCTGGGGGCTGTCATAGATATGATGGAAGGCAAAGTTTTCCTCTCACCAGACAGACACAACAGCATCTGCCAATTAGTTAAGGAGATCAGAAATGAAAAAAGGGTGCCCCTAGCGGATCTATCAAAGTTATTAGGTAAGATGCTCATGTATATCTATTCTTCCTTGGGCCCGCCTCCACACTTGATCCCTCCAGTGATTTCTGCTTCCGTACCAGCGATCCAGCCGAAGCAATTCCACATACAGAATCAAGGTACTATCAAAGGTCCTCATATCTCTCCTCTGGTGGACCAGACCAGTCATAAACAGAGGTTGTCTCTTCAAGGAGCCCAACAGACTCACCATCACCACCGATGTCAGCCTGTTTGGATGGGGAGCTCACCTCTAATCGCTCACAGCACAAGGCCGCTGGTCCCCCATAGAACAGTCGTGCAGCATAAACTGGTTGGAGCTTTGGGCAGTACACCTGGCTCTCCGCAGCTTTCTTCCACAGGTACACAATCATCACATACTAATATTGACTGACAATGTGACAGTAAAAGCTCACGTAAACAAACAAGGGGGCACTCAGTCAAAACTCCTCATGCGAGAAGCGGAGCGTCTATGTTGTTGGACAGAGAGCAACCTGCTCTCCATCAGAGCAGAGCAGAGCACATTTCAGGACTGTCCAACACATAAGCAGACTGGCTAAGCAGGGCCATGATCAATCAGTTGGAGTGGTGCCTCCATCTGACCCTCTTTCAAGAGGCGGTCAGGACATTCGGACAGCCGAATGTTCGTTTCCCCCTTCAACGCTCAGCTCCCGAGATTTTTTTCCAGATACCCATTGCAAGGAAGGGAGGACTTCAATGTGCTCTGCTGCCATTGGCCCCCGGGATTCCTGTACGCATTCCCGCCACTTCCACTTATCCCCAAGGTCATCCAAAAGCTGCTAGACGAGAGGGCAGTGCTGCTGCTAGTAGCCCCTTACTGGCCCAGTGGGTGTGGTTTGCAGACTTCCACAGTCTATCTGTATCAACACCAAGGAAAATTCCACCAGACAGGGTCTTGCTAACCCAGGGACCCCTTCAACATCCAGACCCTCAGTGGTTGCACCTGACCATCTGGAGGTTGAGCGGAGTCATCTGAAGAGCGAACAGTTCTTCAATAGAGTTATTGCCACCATTCAAGCTGCCAGATGCCCCTCAGCAACTTGTATTTACAATGCCATGTGGTCCAGTTTCTGCAAATGGTGTACCAAGTCTCAAATTAATCCTATTTCTCCATCCGTAGCTCAAATCTTAGAGTTCATACAATAGGGGCTTGACAAGGGACTATCACCTAATACATTGAAAAGACAGGTAGCGGCCTTGGCATCAGTTGTCATTTGTGAAGATCTACTGTCTCCTACCCATCACCCATGTATATGGAATTTCCTTCAAGGAGCCACAAACTTACGTCCGCCAGCGGTTCACCGTTATCCCACTTGGGACCTTAATAAGGTCCTTCTTGCAGCAATAAGTTCCCTTTCGAACCCTTGCGATCATCAAGCCTACAATTTCTGACATATATAGTAGTTTTACTTGTAGCAGTCACTTCTGCTCATCGTGTTTCAGAATTGGCAGCTTTGTCGATCAGACAAGATCTTTGCATCTTCCATTCTGATCGAGTGGTCCTTCGTCCTGATCCTACATTTATACCCGAGATTAATTTGGCTTTTCATAGGGCACAAGAGCTGATACTTCCTAATTTTTGTCCCAGGCCATCCCAAGGGTCGGAACATCAATGGCATCAGCTCAATGTGAGGAGAGCATTGCAAATATATATTCACCACACAGCGACTTTCAGAAAAACGGAAGCCTTATTTGTGTCATTTCAACCCAACACTCTGGGATGCAAGGCCTCATCTTCCACAGTAGGCTGTTGGCTACAGACCTCAATAGCAAAAACATATCAGACTCAATCACTGCAGGTGCCCATGGGCATAACAGCTCATTCAACAAGGAGCGCTGCAACATCGGCAGCGTGGGCCACGCAGGCACCAATAACTGAAATTTGTTGAGCCGCAACCTGGGCCTCTCCACTGCCCTTCATTAGGCATTATAAAATGAATGTGTTTGCGTCAGCTGAGGCCTCCTTTGGCAGAAAGGTTCTGCAAAGGGTCGACAAGGATCAGGAGGGTATTCCAAGCCAGACAGAGTCTGGTGGGATCCTGTTTTGGCCAATGAATTGTTAGGGCATTGAGGGCGAGGTTGTCATTTCTCTCGTCTTCGCCAAAACTGGGGAATGCTGGGGAGGAGTCCCATGGAGGAGGAGGAGCGTTCCGCAAATTAGCCCAGCCTAGACAAGCAGAGACTGAAGCACCTCCCACTACTAGATGCTCTTTACAGCTCAAAGAGAACAGGCGTGTCAGGTAAGTACCAATGCTCTTTCTATTTCTTTATCCATTCTTCTCTAGTACTTGGAAAATAGATGTTAGAATGACCATGTTTGCCAATTCAGTGGCAGCAAGGGACAGATGTACATACTAATGCAAGATATATATAAAATAAATGAGTTGATATATAAAATAATAGGTGATGTGTCTTTGAAGTTGTTATTTCACAGAGCTGATAAATGAAAGAAATAGTGTGCAGGAGAGCCTTCCTGTAATGATACAACAAAACATTGCTATATTGTTAGACATGCATTTATAATATTTTAGATTTCATATTTTATATTTTTATCTCATGTTTTTTATTTAAATATGATATAATTGTGCCACACGATAGATAATAGTTGTTATATTGTACATGACAGTATTAAGATAAAAATTATTGTCAATATTTAATCAATAATTATATGGTTGTTACTACATGTATGGACTTGTGCCCAAGAGGTGGCTTACATATATTTAAACAAATACAACAAAAACAATTCTAATACTATTTTTCTGTTAAGAATAAATTTAATAAATTACTGATGTAGTGAAAATTACTCACACTTATTGGTGACAATGTTAGTATTCTCAAATCTATGGTTCCAGAATTTCAGAAAAACATTTCTGTATCATACCAATATTGGAAATAATAATTCCTCTGAGGAAAAAACAAATACAAGCTATAAGCTAGTAACAACACAGAATGATTTTAAAAGTAGCCTCTTTATGTATGGTGAGCATTTCTTGTGCCATGTGGCTAATAAAATCTGTACAGAAAAACTGCTGAAGATATTATTTTTCATGGTAATTCTAAATAGTATGCCATGATTATTAAATATTGAATATGTATTATTTTTATATGAAAACTGTTTCTCTAAAAAGGTATATGAAAATGGCAAGGACACTGGAGAAAGACTTGTTAATATCAGTAGAAAAGAAATGGGAAGCAATTATGGAGATCAGCCTGGTATTATATTGGAGAAGGTAAGATATTTATTTCTAACTATAAGCAATTTTTAATGTATGATTTATTTTATAGTATCCAATTGTATCCTTGTAGTTATTCTTTGTATAAATATGTTATCTGATTCAAATTATTATATTCTCTGCATTTGGTTATACCAGTTCACTAATATTAATTTAATAACTGACATTTGAGCTATACACAATATACTGCGAACATCTTGCCTCCATTGTGAGCAGCTTGTACAGTTCTTTGTGGATAAAATCATTTGAATTTGTGTTGGGCTTAAGGCCATTTGGGGCAATGCCATCTCTGAGGTATCCAACCTACCATCTAATAACATCTGTCTGAGTCAGTTTCATTTCCTCTTGCTGAAAAAAATGTATCAAATTCTTGTATTTGTTCATCTCATATTTTCCCTACTAGATTTCTCACCTTCTTGACTTACAATGCTACCAGTGACTCTTTAAGTCCATCTAGAGTGGACTTAAAATATATCTCTTTACCAAAATCTTTTTGGTTTAGAATGTTTAATGCTACTGGAGTTTTAATAGTTAGATTGACTTTTAAGTGCTTCTGTTTGGAGAGTATGTAAAGCCATAACATTGGCCTGAATTGCATATACATTTTAAATAGCTACCTGAATTAATCTGATATGTCTATCATTATTCTTATTCTCAAGATGGTTCATTGCTTTGAAGGAATTTCCTCATTACAGTGATAGCTTGATCCTATTCAGGCTGCTTAGCTATCACAACATACATAAGATAAATATTTTTAATTTATTGATTGTATAATAGAATGCTATAGATTAATTTATATATATAAACTTTAAATTCAAACGATTGCTTAGCTATTCACTGGGTGATCTTAAGAAGTCAATTTATCTCAAATCCTTGTTGGGAAGATAACAGGTTGTTTTTTTATTTTAAATGAGTAATAATCAATTCTTGCAAGTAAAGCTGGTTGTACTATGGGAATTTTCTCTATTCCTACTCCTTCACCTGTACTCTTCTCAAAACAAACTTAGTGGACATACATGGGGCTGCAGTTGATGGAGGATTAACTCTATTTTGTTTTCAACTGATAAAATTTGTTTCATTTGCAAGTGTTAATAAATCAAGTCTATGATTGATATGCACAATTCAAGTTTTCACGGCATTTCACATTCATTACTCTGTGGTCAGATATACCCCTTTATATCTTTTGGAAAAATGGTGGAGATAGATCTCTTCAGTGTACATTGGATAAGATATTCTTAATGGTAACAGATAACAGATAATCAGAGTTGGAAGGGACCTTGTAGGTCATCTAGTCCAACCCCCCGCCACCCAAGCGGGAGACCCTACACCATTTCTGACAAATGGCAGTCCAATCTCTTCTTGAAAGTCTCAAGTGATGGCACTCCCACAACTTCCAAGGGTAAGCTGTTGGTTGTAATAGTTTTTTAATTAACAGCACTTAATAATTTAACTGATTTTAACTTTATTTATAGAAAGCTACCTAAACATGTTAGAGATTAACAAATTAATGTAAATACATACTTTGTTATATAGTAGTTTAGAGGGATCAATCTGGAATCATAGTATTTAGTGTCTAGAATGATAGTAGAATAAAAAAATCCTGATAATACTGTCTGCCAAATTTACCTTTATTGATATAATACATGAAGTGTAAATCAGGAGATTTATAATTACACTAAGACATTGCCTGTCATTTTACATTAAAAATATAACTGTAGTTAACTGTACCAACATACTTCCAAGAAATGAAATAGTACTAGATGGCAATTCATGTGATTATTGTATTTATTGTGTTGTGTTCCTTCAAGAGAATCAAGAGAGCATAGAAGATTGTTTTCTTCCAAATCCAATGTTTTATCCATTATGGGATTTCACTAGGAATAGATTAGGCTGTTATTCTTCTATCTAAATCAGCAGTGGAATTAATGCCTATATTAAAGGAGGTGTCACTAAGATTTTTATGCCAAATCAAAACACCAACCTCCTCTTCAAAGTAATCTGAAAATTAAATATTAAAGTTGTACTTACAGGGAAAAAAACTGTTTTGCATTTTTGCTCTTGTATCATTTATATCAACACCTATATGATTTCAGTAGATATGTATGAACCTTTGTATTCTAACAAAACAAATCATTTATTTTTAAAATTCACAGAAAAATCTAATACAACAGACAGAATTTATAAAAATAATTCCTGGATCTTCAATTCCCACAATTCTGTGAGTTAGATTAAGCTAAAAAATAATGCCTCACTCAGAATTAGTCTATTAGCTTTCAGAATATGCTAATGGGAGTAATATCACTAATTTGTTTTGAATAGCATATTTCCCTAACTGCTATGGACATCTCCGGTTACTGAAAGATTTCATTTTGCATTAATGCAGTTAAAACTACAGGTAATACTACTGCATTGCTTTTTGTCATGTTTATATTTCAGTAATACTGGGGTACCATCTCTGTTGTAAATACTGTCACAATAAGGTCATGGATACGAGGCCTTTGTGATATGCTCAGTTGCAGAAGGTGGCAAAGGAGAAGGGAAGATGAACTAATATGTCAGGGCCTAGTAAGCAGAGAGAATAGAACAAAGTGACTCTGTTTAGAGTTATTATTGCAATGCCATGAAATGGCAAATTGACCACAGTATAGGCACTCTAGTAACATGATGGATCTTTATCAACAATTCTTTAAAAAGGAAATGAAATTTTGAACAGCTATACCAACTAAAATTAGAGCTGTAAACCGCATCATAAATAAACCATTATGTTTTGATGTTCAATTGAATTATCTTGTTTAGTCCTATTTTCTTTGGGTCGCAGTACAGGATTTGAATAGTTTCTGTCATGTCTCAGTAATATTTCCTTAAGAGTCCTGAAATTGTTAAATGAGTCCTGCTTTATTCTTGTTCATACATTGATAATCTAACGCCAGGCAGGAGAGTGCAGGAAAGCAGTCCTTGTCAAACCTCAACAAGCTCAGTTAAAAACACTAACAAAATGTAACTCCAATGTGGACTGGGAAAACAACCTTTATCCAGAGCTGTTACTGTTAGTAGATGCTAACTGTTCTGTAGAACTGTCACATCTGCTTTCAGTCTGTATGCCAAAGAGGTCAGAGCTCAACCATAATCCTGTTGCACCCCCTGCTGGTTAAAAGCCTGTGCTCATTTTGTTACTTTACACTGAGATAAACATTGCAGGGATTTCACACTTCTTTTAACATTCTATAGGAATTTAATTATCGTTTGGACATTGCTGGTTACAGAATACAAACAATTTAATACAGATGTTTTCATTTTGTGTTTTATCTTCCATGGCCAGATACGGCACATGATTCATCAGAGGCTCCAACTTTCAGCAGATTTCAAACCATCAGGCCTTAGTCATTTTCCTACGCATCTTTTCGATGAGACTGGGCAAGAAATTAAAAACCCTCTTTTACTGCAGAATGAGCAAAAAATTTGGGTTTCTTATGGCGAAGATTACAGGTAGGAGCATGGAGTTTAGCGTTATGACTGTCAGCAATGTTGGCGTTATCAAACTGTTATAAAAGGAAGTTGAATAGCTTCCAAACAAAAAAAAAAATCCTTTTATTTTATTGTAAATTCCAGTGAAATTTCAGAGGTCTTGTTTTAGGCAATCTTTTTGAGGAATATGACATCTCTGTCTCTGACTTACTATCTTAATGTCTTGTCATCGTTCTTGATGTCTGCCTGTCAGCACAGCAAGAGGGATTTTTTCATGTCTGAATAGTCACCTTAATGATAGCAGATGGAAACACTACAGGGGTCCAAGCCCATCACCCTGTCATTGTCACCGGCTGCCCTGACCTGTTTCCACTCCTCTGTTTTTTTTTCCTTTGGTCCCTTTTTAAAGGAGAAATGGATGGTAATTGAAAAGGAACTTAAGCAAGATTTATGAAGCTGTAGACAACACAATTCCCTGTTATCGCTCTATGTTTTCAAAAATAAAGTCTTAACCTTTTAAGCACCAGTGAGAGAAGAAAGAAAAATAAATTGGTAAAACTCGTAAAGTCTGGACAACTGAATCTAAAAATAGAAGAGAGCTAGGCTGTATAATAGTTTGTTTACAATATTTCAAGAAATGTGGTTATATTCATGGAATCATTACTATTTCCTCAGATGATAATACATGCATTTCAGAATTACTCTGATCTCAACCTGGTTGACTGAGATAAATTATTGAACAAAGTCTGCAGAGATATCAAGAAACTTTCTTGTTTATCTTAGTGTTATGAGTATATTCATAAAATAATTTTTTTGGCTGTAAATATGGAAAACTTTTATAGTTCTTATATGATAGTCACCATGATTATATTTTTGTAAAAAATATTTAATCAATTTATACACAGATTCCTATCTTTTGGATATTGCTTGTTACAGAATACAATCTACATTTCCTAATTTTATATATAGATTGCCATTATATATAGATTATATATAAATTGCCATTTAATATAAAACACCATCAGTATGCTTTCATTAAACTTTCTGTTTTGTTAGTGTTATAAATATTTTCATAACATACTTTTTCAGCTGTAATTATGGGACATTTTTATAGTTCTTATACGATAGTAAAATTATTACTTTATATGTATGTAAAATTATGTAATCACTTTATATATAAATTCCCATATATATTGTCATTTACTATAAAAATACATCTGTATGTTTTCATCAAAACTTAATTTTCTAGAAGTGTTTTTTTATACTTTTATTTATAAATATTTTATTTGTAAATAAAAACAATTTTACAGGCAGTTATAGAAATATTATGTTGACTCATATAAGTGTTTTCTTTCATTTAAAAAAAAATCAATGTGCAGTTCTCTACATTTTTATTAAATTTTAAGTTCCATGATATTCAAGGAATCTAGGTGAGCACAGGTGATGGAATACAAACAATTTAGTACACAAGTAGAATAGAATTATATTTATGACTAAAATGAAAATAAAATACTATAATACACCTAACATTTAAAATAAAATGTTAAATATCTAATAGTAGGTACATAAATATTCTATATCTATGTACCTACTATTCCATATTCTATATTCTATGTAGTGAATTTTATCTTATTTCAAAACAGAAAGCCAATTAACTAAATACCTTAAAATGTAATCATTTTATAAATAAACATATCTCTCTGTAATATACCAACAAAATTTATCTTCTATAGACACCAGGTTTGTCTTGTTTTTGGTAATGGCCTTGTTATGGTACAAGACTGATGTTATGATTGGATTCTTCCTGCATACCTTGAGTGTGATTGCTCATAAAATGAGGGTAGTTCTCAAAGAATGTGTCTTATATAATTATTTTGAAAAGGGCTATGCTAAAAAAAGAAACTTCCATTTATTCTCAAACTTAATTATATAGTTATTGTAATGAATCATGAAGATGAAAGAGAAATAAAGTCTGGGCCACCAGAGTTGTCAGAATAAAAATTCTGTGGTAAATTTATGAAAATTAAAAGTTTATGATTTTCAGCTTATAGATTTCAATTGTTAACAATGATCTTTTGTGGTATTCATGAAATGGCCACGAACTGAAGAAATTAGCATTTGAAAAAATCAATATGAAATGCAGGCTATGTTTCTAAACTGCTGGTTTTTTCATTTCTAAAAAGTTTTCAGTTTAAAAACTGTATATAAGTAGTTATATACATCATTTTGTGTTGACATAGATATTGTTTTTCCATGGGATTATTTATTTCTTTTAAAGAATAGTGTACCTATTTAGCAATATTTTTTCCAAGCAAATAATTTTCTGAATGGCAATGCCTGCAGTTTAAATGATAGCATGTAGTGGACTTTATTCACTCAAATGAACTTGAAAGCACTTCCCTGAAGCTGCTTCATAATTTGACCTCAAATACAATATTTAACTATGATTGCTGCTCTATTAATAATTAATTACACAGGCATAAGAGAAAAAAAGATGTAGTTTCCCAAAAGAGTAAAAGTGCTGATCAATTCAGGAAGCATTCAAACTAATAAAAACACATTTAAGCTACATTCAAAAGAAATGGAAAGAAAAGAAATATAAGCTTTGAAAGAATTAAAGAGGAGATAATAAAAGCTTCTTGAAGTGTTTTTTTACAATCAGTACTAATTTATGTTCACTACTGGAATGCATATGTATATATAAAATTTTGTGAATCGTATATGGCGTGCACCTTGTAATTTGATAAGAAAAACATCATAAATGCTCCTTGTACTAATTTATGGATAGAAGAGCTTGCACTTTATATTTCCTTTTACCGTCAACCTGTGACATATTTCCAATATGTCTGTCTTTTCTTTTCCCCCATCCTTACCAACAAGTGAATGGCTTGGGACTTGCTCTGATGGTGGAATACAGATGAAGCTTGTGAAGAAAAATAGTCTTTTATAGCACTCTGCAGAAAGCACCTCAAAATCATTCTTCTGAAGGGTTTGGTTTTATTGAAACAACATCCCTATTATTCCTCTCAAGTCATGAACTCTTTTTCCCCACAAATTCCTGGGTCATTGGTTGCTTCCAGACAGAGGGCTCCTAGTGCTACCAATCAAACTACATTGTGCAGCCATTCTATTTTTCCCTTCCTTAATAGATTTTCTTCTATACTAAGAAAAATGGAAGCATTGGGGAAAAAAACAGCAGATTTCAAATGGTAGATTGTCATCTGAATCATTTGTAAAATCTGTGAATGAGGCAGAATAATTGTACAATTAAGAGCATTATTTCATTTTGGTATAGGTTGCATGTCAAATCGCCACTATTATTTCACCATGTTCAAATATTTGAGATCATCAGCAAGCAATGTGCTTCTGTACATTGAACAGCTACATTACCTGTCCCTAAGAAGTGCTAATGTTTTAATATTTTTAATACTCATAACTTTAAGACCCATAATTTTGTTAAAAAATGATTAAAGAAATGCTTTAAAGTAAAGCGATCAACTGCACCTGCAAGGAGATGAAATAAAGTCTTAAAAAAATAGAGAGAGATTTTAGGCAGATGGAAACGTCAGTAACAAAAATAATGGAAAGATGTGAGAAAAAGATTCCATTGGAACTGATTGTTGGGTATTTTGAGGACAATTTGCATTTGGATGGGCTTAGGTAATGGCATCTGGCTTGTTAGAAATGTACAATGTATAACAAACAAAGACTGCAAGTATGGCAGGATCGTGAATGAGTAATTTTGTTTATTTATTCAAAACCTGCAATTTTATCTCTGAATTTGGTTTCTAATGAAGCAGAAAACTATAGTTTCAAATGAAGTCATTGTTATACATTCTTCCTGCATAACAGAAATTGTAGAAATTGTATGTGTATTTTATACTTGTATTCACACCTGAAAATTCAATTATTCAAATACAGCTGTTCTGTAATTCTCTCCCATTCATCAGGTAACTTCTAACTTATTGGAAATTTACTGTAAACCTCCAAACAGGATTTAGATGACAGTAAATCTGTATTCAAAAATGATTTTCTTTTCTTCACCATGCTGGATTGCTTAAGATCTGCTGAGAGTTGGGAGGCTTTCCAGATATGATTTTGAGTGGATGTAATGATTTCAGGAAAAGGAGAATTGTACCGTTCTGTTCGGCCAGCATAAACACCTTCAGCTAATGAGAGCATAACATTGGATTCCTTTTAGATATAACTGCAAATGTTTAGGGTTCCTAAATAGCCAGAAATTTATTGGCCTGGACAGGATTTTGCCTTCCTAGCTATTGATTAGAATTGGTGAGTGCATAGCTGGAAGGTATAACATTCAATCCACTTTGTTATTAACATTAATATGTCACTAAAGACTACTTTCTGTTGTAGCATGCATATATGGATATGTAATGGAATGAAGGGATGGATGACCTTGGGGGACAAGGGAAAGAAAAAGACCAGTTCTGATCCAAACCCTTTTCCAATAAAACAAACATGAACCAAAGGGAACAGAAACCTTTTAATGATTCTTACGAATTCCCGGTTAAAAAGCTGCTGCAAACTAACTTTTATAAGCACAAGCCTCGCCAAAACTGTGCGAGGCTGCCATGAATAACAGATAAGGTTACCTAGAGATATTTTACGACACAAGAGTCTTCAAAAACCAACTTAAGATACTGCAGTGTCCATGAGGCTCGAGTATCAAAATATCTTTGCTTCCTACAAAGAACGTCCACTTCATAGCTGGCTTTTATCTTCTTGAAGGAGTGGCCATTATCTTGCAGCCTTACTCCCGAGTCACCCGTGCTGCTGCAGCTGCTCTTTCTTGCGAGCAGCCCTGCGCGCACACGTACATGGCATAGGCTCCTTGGGAACCTCCTCATTGCTGCTGCTAGCCCCCACAATCTCTGAAGGCAGCAGTCCACTCCCTAATGGTCCTGTCCCCTCATCAGAGTCCTCGCTCTGCTCAGCCGTCCACACCTGCTTCCAGCTAACCACAACAAGACCAGGAAACAATTGGACAAGAGAGGCAAGGCAGGCTTAACAGTCAGAGAAAGAAACTTAGGGTGGATCTCTCCTCCCAATTGATGGTTAAAAGTGGCAGCAGGAAATCTGTACCTTTAGACTTGCAAGGATTCTGTTAATATAGATTTATAATACAGTAGATTTAGCTCATCTAATTGTGTTTCCCATCTGCTTTATCCTGGAGGGCAAGTAGGATGCATGTGGTATAGAAGTTTTGTATTATGAATGCAAATACACCCAAATTATTAAAAATTCCTCCCTTTAATAACCCTGAAAATGAAAGGAAGCATTTGTAAAAAATGTATACTTTTATGACAGTGCTGAATTGTAATTCAATTTTATAAGCATTATAAAACAACCTTCTTCCTGCCCAGTTTTCCAATATCCCAGCTTGCTACTATAGGACATGACTTAAACTTGCTTGTTACCTCAATTCTAAACATATAGAAATGTTCTAGACTACTTACCTCTCCAATAATCTTTTTCTCCTGTTTCCCCCACTATAGCCTTTTCTCCAACATTACAACTCAACAAATTATGAATAATATATTCAGCAGAAATATTACAAGCTTCTAATTCTATGAAATCCACTATTTCCCATTCCTTGAATAGTTCATATTTATAATGAGAGAAAAGGATCAGAGACCAGAATATCTGCATGGTTTCTAAATTTCTCAGTTAAGTTTTAAATATGAATTTATGAATACACTGTACAGAAAATTGGCAGTAATTACTGCTATGTTTCAAATAAGCCATATGCAATTATTGCTTCTTAAGCACATGAGATGTTACCAATCAACGGCAACAGAGTAATTGAAGAATGTTGCACACTTATACAATTTACATTCAGAGGAATGTCTGCAGTATCATACAAACCTTTTATAGTAAATCAATAGATTCTTTTAAAATGACCTAAATATATAATATGGAAAATAGAACTTGGAACTTCTTATAATATAAAATTTCTTTTGTGTTTTATAAAAAAAGGTTGAATTTCAACAAGATATCACTATTTGAATATGAAAGTCACTCACAGGTGGACACATCTTAAAATTGTGTAAATTTTGTTGAAGGGTTGCAATTAATTGATTTTTTTTTTACTCAGAGTTGTTTTGTAGAGTGAGATAGCGGACAAATTTAATAAATAATTTGCCATTTCTTGTCTCTCATTAAGTGCTAGAATCTAGCTGAAAATAGATAATCCCAAAAAACTAGGCAGGGGCTGAACTAAATTAATATTTGGATGATAGACTATTAGAAAAATCCATGGCTGTAACAATCAGCACTTCTATGAGACCCAGTCAGGAAACAGGAATGCTGAAAATTTCCTTGTAGCTTAAGGCTTGAAAATCTGTTTTCTCTTCTCTGTCTCTTATATCGCAGGGAGTTAAGATGGAATCAGTTTGATTTTCTTTTTAATGCTTTGTTTATTCACAGACTTAATGTTTTTATAACTATGTTTTCTTGGGGAGGGGATGTGGCTTGATGGCTCAGTAGTGAAAGATGCTGAACTTGTCAGCTGGAAAGCTGACAGCCTGTGTTTGAGACCTGAGCACTGCTCAATGTAGTGAACTTCTATTTCTTGCCCCAGTTTCTACCCATCTAGCACTTTGAAAGCATGCAAATGTGAGTAGGTAAATAGGTGCCACTTTGATGGGAAGGTAAAATGTTCCATGTGCCTTTGGCATATAGCCACCATGTTGGCCACATGACTATGGAAATGGCTTCAGACAATGCTGGTTCCCTTGGCCAAGAAATGGAGATGAGCCTAGAGACATGACTGGACAGGGAAACTTTTAACTTTACCTTTTTCCATGGTCGTCTCTATTGCTGCCCATAATAGTTAAGACTACATTTAAGCATTAATTTCAAATATTTTAGTGGATATTGAAAAAAGTTACACAATAGTTTTTAATAATGAATGCTAGAATTAGTATTCATTTGTCCTAAGATCCTATAAAAACACAATAAATACATTCCATTTTATCATTATCTTCAGATTTACTATAACATAATATCAGAAAATTACATTACATATTTTTTTAGATAATGAGATTTAAAGTATATTGGTAAAAAAGTAATGCAGCACCAAAAGATCATGTAAAACCTTTTAATTAAGGCTTACTTTATTTGTCTTAATATTTATTTCTTTTAATTTAATCAATAAATTAATTCCTAATAGATTGCTTTAATCTATACAATTTTTCTTTGGGATAAAAACATTGAATATGAATATTTATATAAATATATCTGCAATATAAAATTTTAAAATGTTTGTGCTTTTATTGATTATTTGTTTTCCTTTTCCAGTTTTTTGTTCATCTTAATTTTAAAAATATTATCAAAGGTTTCTTTTTAAGTTACTGTGTATTTCATTATTTTTAAAACAATACTGTCTCTGAGATGAATAAGCCTTTCTAAAAAAATATTCTATGGATGACTCTTCTAAACTGAAAATGATTTCTTAACATTATTTTACAATTCTTGATTACCCATATTAATGTTTATATTCTAAAACATTAGCATGCGGTTTAGCATATTTGAAGAAACATGTATGATTCAGTCTGGAACCCTCATTACGTATCTGATATTAGCACAGCTGAGAAAGTCCAGAAATATTTCACAAGAAGAGTTCTCCACTCCTCTACGTGTTGTAGAATACCTTATGCCACCAGACTTGAAATTCTAGATCTAGAAAACCTTCGCAGGAAATACGACTTCAGCAGCAGAATGGTCAATGTCTGGAATACTCTACCTGACTCTGTGGTCTCCTCCCCAAACCCCAAAAACTTTAACCTTAGACTGTCTACTATTGACCTCACTTTTTTCCTAAGAGGTCTGTAGGGGGTGTGCATAAGCGCACCAATGTGCCTACCGTCCCTGTCCTATTGTTTTTTTTCTTATATGTATCCAAATATTCATAACTATGTACAGTATATACTTATACCTATTATCTTGTAGGTGATTGACAAATCAAATCAAATAAATAAATAAATGATGGAATAATGTTGGATCTGCTTTGATACCTCCAATTGCTAACATCTGCATAATCCATATGATATATTCCTATTTTAGCTTTATCTGTTACAGTGCAAGAAAATCATCAATGTCAACATAACCTTACTATAGCATTATTAATTGGAAACTGGATTTGTTCTTTTGCAGATGGCCACCTGGTAGGTGGTTATTGTTTTAATTTCCAGCCAGCTATTTCTGCTTGGAGATGAGCAGATATTTTAGGAATAATTCAATTTCATTGCTGTCCATAACCTATAGGTTAATAAAGCTGACAAGCTTGCTGTGGTGAAATTAATTTCAAAGGTAAAAGTGTCTGAACAGTTAACAAGGTTTTGTCTGAGAGGTTACTTCCCATCAAATCAAAAGTTGAATAGATTTGAATACCTTGTTCTGAATTCATTCTAAGCTTCAGTTCTGACTTTCACACCTTTAGCTACCTATAATTGCTGGTTTTGCAACTGTTTGATTTCCTTTCCATAAATGGTAATTTTGTATGATGTTTCCATTTTCAGATCTCCTTTAAATCCTGTTCTGAGTTTGACCTTTGACAAAATGACAGCAACAAAAAAGAATGGCATCACAGTTATTTATAAAACACTTCTGGATCCCAGTATTGATTTGCTGCCTAGATACAACAGGTACAACAGTTTCTGTTTATTTGAGCGTTCTCAGTTGATATACGAAAAATCAGAGAAGGGAAACCAGGGATGAGATTTAACTGTTAGGATAATTTTTGCTTTTGCTATCACAAGGAAATGACCAGAGTTTGCTATAAATCATTAAAAAAATATTGTCTTCAAAGAATTTGAAGAATAACGCAGAAAACTTCCAGCTTCCATTAGAATATAGGTAGATTAAATATGAGGACTTTTTCTCTTTCAATGTTGTGGTAAAATTAAATAATAAATTATGTTTTATAAACTCAGAACTGAAATCCTATTACTGTTCACTTGGTAGTCAGATCCTTTGATGTTACCAGAATGAAATGAAGTGATAGTTCTCAGTCACAGAATGGAAGAAGCTGATTTTTATTTCTATTTATTTCCTGATTAGATAGAGACTGCAGAAGACAAACACACATGTATGCACACATACAAACACACACATACACACAAACACACACACACACACACACACAAAGACACATATATTTGTAATACTTTTGGCAAAGAACTCAGTATGAAATGGGAGCCACCTTGTCCTTTTTTTGTTATTAACATGTCTCCTTCAATACATGAAGAATGGCAAATAACTGAAAGAATCCATTGACACTTGGAATAACCTGAAAACACAAATGAGAGGAGCAACCATGATATATAGGAATCAGGAATCAATCATGGGATTAGACTTGCATAGGATTATACAATTTTAATTGTAGCCTTCTAAAGAATAGTTACACCAAAAACATACTTGTATAATAGCAGGAATGTGGTTGGAAACTGCACTTATCACTGGGTAATAATATGTAATGCATATTAAAAGTATATCGCTGTGCAAACAGTAGAATGATACATATCACTTAAGGTTACGATTGGTCAATACTCATACAATATCAGAATAGACAGTAGTGTTTATAGGTAGAAAAGTATGTTTCCCCCCATCATTTATGAGAAATAAAATGTAGGATGTATTCAGATTACTAGGAGGGAACACTTTTCTGCATAGCAACCATAAACTATTAATAAGAGATAGCATGTAGCACATAGGGTTTTGGGTGCCTGGCAGTATACTCAAGTAAAACTACATGAGAACTTTGAATTCCATGGTTCTGATTATCACCTTTAAAGCCCTGGCACAGGGCCAGGTTATTTGTAGGAGGCTTTCTCTCTGAGGGTATCTATCCTACTAAGTTAGGGTGAGCATGGTCCAGGTCCCCTCCCTTAAGTGTTGCCACCTGATAGAACCTTGGAGATCCCTGATAAGGTCTCTGGGACTGCTCCAACCCTTTAAAATATCCTCCTACCTGAGGCCCAAGGAATCCCTATCCTTTTAGCTTTCCAGGGAGTTATGAAGACCTGACTCTTCCCTCAAGCAGTGGGAAAGTGAGGGATTGAGCTGAGAGTTGTTTGATCTCATGCCTGAGGAAAACAGTATGTATCAATAGTTATGAGCTACCTAGAATCATTGCATGAGATAGGTGGCCACATAGGTCTTATAAATTAACATTCAAAATTTATCCGATTCCTCTGTGCCACAACTGAATTTTTCCATTTTTGTTATCCCTCTTTTTAAAAATTTTCTAGTTCCTTATTGTTTTTATTTTTAAATAAAGAGGAATTGAAGAAGCAAAGAGTACATCCCTTTGCTGGGAGGGAAGAGGAAAAAACAACAGCTCCAGTATAAATTTGGACTTCTGCTACTAGAACAATCATACTACTAATAAAACACTTGTGATGATATATTAATGTAACTATCAAAAAAGTCATTTCTGGTTTCTTGATTTTAGTTGGGAAGCTTGTGATGGATTTCCAGAGAACTTTCAATTCATTAAGGCTCCAGAACATCAGGTCTTGGAGACTGTGGAACCAGACAATCTTTTTTTCCAAAATAAGGTAAATAATGATAATAATTATATGCCATCCTATATTCTTGGGGAGAACTCAAAGCATCTGAAGGCCAACCTCCTACTAAAAAACTGGCAGTTGGGATTTCACATTGTGGTGTATATAATAATCGCAATGATTATTTCACATATAAATTAAATTTTGCAGGCTTGCAAGAGCTGTTTTCAATTACACTTGTTTAGGGCTAGCTTCTCCATGTTGAGGATGAGATTTTGAATTCAGAAAAGCTTGGTAGGAGCATCTTGTCAATGAAGATAGGAAACATCAACATTCAGAGTAAATAGTTACCTGTCAACAACAGAAATAAGTCAGCCTCTATCAGTCCCATGCTGGCTGGAGACTGTGGAAATTGTGGTAATTGTAACCCAGCACTTCAGAAGGGATACATCCACTCAGATGTCAAAAAAACTAAACAAAACTAAATAAATAAAATAAAGATAAGAATAGAGATATTTTAAATGTTGGACCAGTCCAACCTTGTTCCATTAAATATTAGGCGCTGAACCCTAACACCAGGGTAAACAAGCCATAGGACATATGAAGCTTCTCAAATGCCCAAGGTGACAGTACTGAAATTTGATGGCATGATAAATGAACTTCAGCATTATTTTTTCCTGCACAAAATTGATTCTCCAGATGGTGAATTCAGTCTATTTAGGAAGAAAATGGAAAAAAGGTTTTGAAGTTGGAATGGGAGACATTTGCTGCCCAGAATCTTTCCATTCCTAATCTTACCCTTTTGATTTTATTGAAATAGTTTAGTTTGGTTACATCCAGAGTAACAGAGAGTTGGGTGACATACAAATTTAATAAATTACAACATTATTATTATTAGTGTTTATCCCTTCGTGGCTAAAAGATATGATTCCCTTCCAGTGATATTACATTACTTGATTGATTCTTGCAGCTCTTGGTTGAATGGTTGCCTCCAGTCTCTTCAGTGTTTGTCCATTATTACATTAAACTTTTACCATAACTGTCCATGATTCTGGACTCTTGATGAAGAATTACATTTGTTAAAGCGATCAGCTATCTATCATTGAGCTTATAACTTATTTTTCCATCATCTCTGGGTATTGTATGATGCAGAGAAAATATTTGGCACATAACTGTCCTAGAGATTGCTAGTTTTTGTATCAGAGAGTAAGTAGCAGTGCTATTCCTCTGGAATGCTGTTCTACTTGTACTTATGCTGGCACCAACTTTGATTGCCTTCTGGAAGCAGTGGAAAACAGCTTTTTGAAAAGGGTTTGTGTCTCAATGCATGGTTTGGAAAGATTTTGTGACTCTAGTATATTTTAGGGTTTTTATTAAAAATATTATAACTTGTCTATAAATGTTTTATTGATTATTGTATTTGTCTAAAACCACTGACTAAACTGCAGGATTATAGCAGGGTATAAATATAATAAATAAATAATACTCCAGTGCATCTATTAATATACCTGGCCCATCTCCCTTTTAGCCAATCTTTAACTTATTGCTGGTAGAGTGATAAGACATTTCTTCACCTACTCTAACAGGGAAAACTTTTCCAACAGGAAAAAGGGACTTGAGTGTACAAAGAACTAATTAAACTGATGACATAAGAGACAAAGTGACTTCATTTGAAATAGCAGCCTCAGAAGAAATTAACACTATCGATCCCGAGTTACTTTACTTGTTGACAAAATGGAGTATAAGATTTTCTTCAATTCACATTCCAACTATTCTCAAGGAATCAAAACTATTTAGAACAGATTTGGTTCAGAGAATGCAGTAAAAGGAGAAATGAGAGAAATTTATTTCCTTTTCATATAATCATTGCTGTTTATTATCACTATGAATTGATCATGTGTTTTGAAATTTAGAATATTTACATTCCTAATTATAGTGAGCAGAAAGTAATAATTACTACTAACAATTTTTGATGAAGAGAAAAAAATTGAAAAAAAGCAACAAGATGAATTTTTCTTACTCTACTTAAACTTAAAAACGAAAATATGCATAATAGTTGTGACATCAACACATTTATATGTAAACACTTTTCTGAGAACTAATTTCATAATTTAAGGGCAACTTTATAAAAATTAATTTCAAGGATAAGGTCAGATGTTAATAGTTTTCTTTAGTACTTTTGAAAGTTAAAGCTCACTGGGATGTACACAACACTAAAAGGATTATACGTTAAAGAGGCAAAAGTCTCATGTTCTGGATACTTACACATTATGATTGTCATTGGGCCTAGATAGTAATGCTCAACTGTCTGACTGTTCCTTTTCATTCTTTATTGACAGTCAAACCCTTTCCAACAGTGTAAAATGTATGATACATAATCCATGTTCATAAATCTGAGGATAGAGGTAACCCAGGCAATTATAGCCTGTTGCTTTTTTATCTCTGTTGAGAAAGTCTGATAATGTATCAGTGATTTGAGATAGATTATAGTACAAGCATTTTGTTTGATAAGTACAGCCCTTGAAAATAATATCCTTACAGTTGTTTGATATTTTTCCCAGACAGTTACTTATGAAGTTTACATTTTTAAATGTATTTATCCCACCCTTATTATTTTTATAAATGAGTCTAGGCACTGAACATACCCAGTACTCTTTCCTCCCATTTTCACAATCACAACCCTGTGAGATGAGTTGGGCTAAGAGTGACTGCCCCAAATTTTAAATCACAAACTAGTAAGCCAGTGTATATAATATGAGAAATTTTTGTTTTATAGCACTGTATTTGCATTAATGGATTTCTTTAACATTAATGTTTTATTTCCCTACTCTAGTTTTCTTTTTTAAAATGTATATGAAGTATTAAGTGGGGATCAGTGACACCTTTTAAAATGGGGATTGTTTTGCAGAATGTTAATTAATTCAGGTTTTTTTTTTAAAAGAAGATAGATTAAATAAATAAAGCTTTACACACACAGTGGCTTTAAGGGAGGGCTGATGGGCATCTTGATGGCTGTAGTCATTAAATTATCTATTCTGGGATAGGATTAGACTATATTTTCCCAAAGCTATGGCTCATAGAATTTCCTGCAGAGTAAAATAGTAATCAAAGGATGTTAATTACTGCTTACTGAATCAGATGGACCATTTCACTTATGACATAACCCTTTCCTCTACTGTGTAATATGATAGAATACATTTAAGCCATTGGTGGAATTCAAATTTTTTTACTACCGGTTCTGTGGGCGTGGCTTATTTGGTGGGCGTGGCTTGGTGGTCATGTGACTGGGTGGGTGTGGCTTGGTAGTCATGTGGCTTGGTGGGCGTTGCTAACCTGCCATCACTCATGTCAAGGGGCGTTTCACCCAGTTCCTTCCTTCCCAGCCATTCCTTGTTACCCTCAGCCTCAATGTATCTATTGTTCTGTTAAAAAAAATTCACCTTTTTTCGACTTTATTATCTGCATCCACATATTATAGATGTACTTTTATGGACCACTGAAAGGAGGAAATGGCTCACATGCTTTGTCCAAGAGTGTGATAGGCAAGTCACAAAACAGGGTTTTGAGGGGTTGCCACAAAGAAGGAGGGGGGCAATGTATTTTCCAAAGCAGCAGAAGACAAAACAAGAAGCAATGGATCGAAACTGAACAAAGAAGAAGCAACCTAAAACTAAGGAGAAATTTCCTGACAGTGAGAACAATTAACCAGTGGAACTGCTTGTCTCCAGAAGTTGTGGACGCTCCAACTGGAGATTTTCAAGAAGAGACAGGACAACCATTTCTCTGAAATGGTATAGGGCAGGCAACCTTGGCAACTTTAAGACTTGTAGATTTCAACTCCCAAAATTCTGGGGGGAATTCTGGGAGTTGAAGTCCAGAAGTCTTAAAGATGCTAAGGTTGGAGACCCCTGGTATAGGGTCCCTCCAAAAATTATTCTGACACCTTTGCCTGGCCCTCCACTCAGACTTGGCATCCACAGTTTTCCTGCCTGAGCAGAAGATTTGGACTAGAAGACCTTTCTCTCTCATTCCCTCTTTTTTTCTTTCCCTCTTTTTCCCTCTCTCTCTCAAAGCCACGGCTGGCCAAGTGCTCTTCCCTATCTTCCCCTTCTCTCCCCCACTCTGTCTGTGTGTGTGTGTCTCCCTCAAAGCCGCAGCTGGGCAAGCGCTCTTCCCTATCTTCCTTTTCTCTCCCCCACTCTGTGTGTGTGTGTGTGTGTGTCTCTCTCTCTCTCTCCCCCACAAAGCCGCAGCTGGGCTTTCCTTTTTCTTTTTTCTTTTTGGAATCAAGACTGGCTGAACAAGGATCGCCAGCCACGCTGGAAGCATCCCTTCGGCTGACCCATCTCCTCCTCCTTCTCCTCCTCGGGTGTGCGTGCACGCCATCCTCCCGGCCCTGCCACAGCTGCCAGTTGCGAGAGGAGGGGGAGGGGAGATCGGTCAACTGAAGAGACGCTTCCAGCGCAGCTGGCGATCCTTGTTCAGCCAGTCTGGATTCCAAAAAGAAGAAATGAAAATAGCAAGGAGCACCAAGGAAAGCCCAGCCGCGGCTTTGAGGGAGACAGACAGACAGACAGACAGACACACACACACACACACACACACACACACACACAGAGTAGGGGGGAGAGAGGGGAAGATAGGGACCAGCCACTTCGCTATCCCCTGCCGTTACCCTTACCTTTTCAGGCCAGGCGAGAGAGGGGAGGGTGAGGGGCAGGAGGATCAGCCACTGCAGGCATATCGGGACAAAGGAGAAGCCCCGGGACATCCGCCCGCTCACCTGCTGGCTGGCTGAGCCAGGCTGGGCTGGAAGACACGTGTCAACCGGTAGAAGGCAGAAAATGTGCTCCGGGAGGGCAGGCAGGCGGGCGGATGTCCCGGGGTTGTTGCACATGCGTATTGCATGTGTAGCAGCTGCACACACAGTGCGCATTTGCAGCAGCCCTGGGACATCTGCCTGAGTTGTGTCATGGCACCACATGGTTGGGAAAGCCAGGAGAGTGAACAGGACAAGTGGGCGACCGGGTGACCCGGTTTGGGGGCATGGCAGCCAGGGGTCGCTACCAGTTCTGCGACCCACAGCAAATCACCGCTACCGGTTCTCCCGAATAGGCGAGAACCGGTTGAATAGCACCTCTGATTTAAGCACAAGATGGAAGGACTTATGCAGCCAAAGAAGTGATACTTAATATAATTATTTATACTATCTGTTACATCCTTGTTCCACACTCCTGGGAACCATAATATATCTGAAGCTGGGTTAGAAGGATATGGTGTTGCTTTCTTATGCAGTTTTTTTCCAGGTAATATCCAGCATTGTATCTCTTGAAACACAGCATGGTATTAGTGCTGGGTACCAACCTCAAATAAATACAAAGGAACAAGATTTCCTCCCCAGTGCACCACAAAATCAAACATGATAAGATTAAAGCCAGTGGTGTGACTAAGAGGACACAGGGATTTTCAGCAGGAGTTATGCACATCATAATACTATCCCTCACTAATTCCAAGTATAACAATCTTCCACACAGTTGTGTTGCCTCTGATAGCAACATAAAATGGAAAGGGCAAATACATGTGTTGCTTTAAGCCCCTTGTCCTTTTGTTGGGGATTATTTCGCATTGTATAAGAACTGTGGGGTTTCTTGTCTCAATATTATTGCAGCTGGCTAACAGGTAATATCAAATTGAGCATTCTTTTCCCATAGTGTGTGTCTTTGATACCTTGAATATGCCTCTGTGAAATGATTGCTAGCTCTGAAAATAAAATGTAGCTTTCATATATGACTTTCAATGCAGTCAGAAGATCTTTGAATAGTGTGCCCATTACCCCAGTTATAAACCTGTAATGTAGCTCAATGAGTTTACTATTGTGATGTCACCTTATTTGGCTGATTTTCCAGTCATATTTAAGTGGATACAGTTAATTCTCTGCATACTTTTAGATCTTAATCTAGGAATAATCCCATGAATTGTAGAATTTACTTTTGAGCAGCCAAATATACAAAAATGGTGAATTATTTTACAGAAATATGTAGAATTTAAACTGGTAAACATTAACAATGTGACATCAAACTCTTTTCACCATACAGTATATACAGTATAAAAATGCTTTATTTAGGTTGTTGTGGGATGATTCCTCATGGTTATAAATAAATACGTTAAATCTGATCTGTTGTTACCTTTACTGCTATCAAAGAAAATAATTAACATCAAATTCTCTTATGGTATGCAGAATGATCCCCAGATGGTTCTTCTCATGTCAGTTACCATAGAAAATATGAGGAAAGGCACTGCCAGAAGAAATCACTGTCAAAATCCAATAGACACAGAACATTGGCCTCTTTCAAATATATGGCTCATCACAAAGGTACTCTAGAAAATTTTTTAAATAGTGCTCATAATTCAAATGTTATACATGAGTGTCTGGGGGAGGGCAACTTCAATCTAATGCATCAGAATGTCACTGTGCAAATAATATAGGTTATATTCTGTACTATTTGTGTAGTGATGCTATTGTGGCTTGCACCAAATATCTATAATGTTTTTTTAATTGTTTCAATAATTTGGTATTTCATTCATCTTTTATAGAGTCGCTATTCAAATATATCCCACTACAGAGAAATGAAAGAATCAACTAGAAATCAGATTTTAAAATCTGAAACAATGTACATGTGAGTGTACATGGAAATTTTATAAAGAATTCTGTATAAATTATTCATTATTATGATTATAAAGTTACTAATTTATAAATCAATTTATTAAAAATATTATTATTTTAATAATTATTAAAATTATTAATTTATATAGAATTAGAACAGTGGTGGCTAACCTTTTTAGGCTCCTGTGCTGAAACTTTTAGCATGCTAGCACCCAGAAGGCAATGTGTGTGCCCCCCCACACCTCCTGCGCATGTGTGTGTGATAACCCCTGCCACCGCCTGACCTACACTGTGCATGCACTTGCCTCCCAGCTGATTTTTGGCCCGTTTGAGGCTTTTTTCGCCTCCCAGAGGCTCGAGCAGCCTTTGGAGATATTTTCTGAAGTAATCGGAGATGACAAAACGGGCCCATTTTTTGGCTTCCAAAGGCTTCAGAGGCTTCCCTCAAAGCCTCTGGGAGGCTGAAAAAGGCCTCAAACTGGCCAAAAATCAGCTGGAAGGCACGCACATGCGCAATGCAGGTAAATTTGGCTGGGGCTCGCGTGCCCGTACAAATGACTCTGTGTGCCACTTCTGGCACGCGTGCCATAGGTTCGCCATCACAGAATTAGAAGAATTAAAACTAGTGATTTATAGAAATGTTAATATATGACATTAAATGATTTATGGTAATTCCTTGATTTAATATTTTAATAAAAAAAATACTATTTTAATAAATACTATTTTAATAAATAGTAAAAAGGTAGTAGATTTTGATGGAACTCAAACTCATCACTAAATCCAAGGTAATCTTATGTTTGCAATATCCTGCATAAGGATGCAGTTGTCATTGATTGTGGATTGGTTCCACTCACCTACTACTCACCTACTATTATAGACAGAATTTTAACAGAAATCTTAATTATAGTGATATAAAATGCTTCTTTACAGGATACATCAGGTTAATGTAATGGTAAGGTGAGTAATTGCTGGGTAAAATGATGAAATTGAATACCAGCATCATATGACATTATTGCAAAATACTTAAGCATAATCCTGTGTATCATAGGAGAGAGAATGTACACCATAACAGAAAATTGAGCTATTAACAGGAGAAGATGTGACAGAAATGACAGCTTTTCTATATAAAGGGCAACACCTGAAATAAATTGTGAGAAGAAATTCAGATAATCCACCTATATAATTTTAGTAGCCCATATCCCCTTGTTACACAAATGTTATAACCTGTGCTATATGCCAAATTAGTTATTTTTACCTCAGGGCAAATTCTAATCATATTGGTGGAAGATGCTGCCAAATCTAGAGTTTAGGGTTGTAGCCTTAATTCATAAAAGGGAAAAAAAACTCAATAAAATGATTGCACAGTTGTCTTATTGCAGAACTACTGCTGTTATTTATTTAAACAGATATGGTTATGGATGTTTAACCAACATTCTTTTAGACTTGAGGTAAAACTTTAAATTGACTCAATGACTATAGATGTGTTGCAGTCTTTGCAGTTCACTGAACTTTTTTCCCTGTGCATACATATTTCAAGTAAACGCAGTAGTTATAAGTATGGCAAGTGACACGTTATGGACCCTAAATCACTGCACTGTGAAATATGCAGAGGGAAAAGACAAATGAAGATATCAAGGGTCTCTTCTATTTTGCACTGAACTGTAAAATGCCACCCTTGTCGTACAGAAGATCACTGATTCTGAGCAAGGCTCATTGACTGCTAAGTTGTGGATAGTGTTTCAGTTTTTCCAACTGTTAATATCCTGAGTTATCCAGGCATAATGACCTCTCTATTTGTAACACATTGTTGAATTTTCTGGCTCTTTTCACTTATTCATACCCCCTTTCCCCCATTCATTGAAAGGCTGGGAAGATTGTAAGTCGAGCTATGGCACAAGGCAGTCTGTCTGTTGGTCATCCAATCAGAGCTATGATGCAGGATGGCAGACCTCTTGAGGGCTATAAGTTAACCCTGCAGAAAAGGTACTGATACAATATATTCTAAAAGTACAATTATTGAGATGAAATGAAATGTTATCAGATGATCTGCTTTCAGATGTTACGATTTAGTGGAAAATCTATGTGATCTAAATTATATTTAAATAGCCTCTAAATTATATACCCTTATTAGATGTTAGTTTCTTTAAACATTTTAACCATCTTTGAAAGTTCTTCCTGAAATAATTGGGAAATAGTTTATTATAGATTTGCTTCCTTTCTGCACAGAACAGAATAAGAACTCAACATCTTAACAATGAATCTGAAATATGCATGGTATGGAACTAGGTATCTTAGTGAATAGTCTAGAGTTCAGTCATAGATCATTTATATGCTTTTGTTTCATTTACACCTCAATTTCTTCCAGGGAGTTCAAGATGGAGTAATAGTTTTTTTCTATTTTCACAATAAATTTGTATGAACAGGGTTAATGACCTGTTCAGTACCATCCATGCAGCTTTATAATGTCTTGCCTTCTTATTTAGAATATAGTTCACTAATTGGAACACTACAACCAAGTCCAATATATTTTCTAAATAAAGTAAATTTAGGGCATATGATGTGAATTGTGCTGTAAACAGAGTATTTTGTGTTTAGAGATTTCTTAACTTTAGAAGCATTTTTTTTTCAGAGACAAAAACAATATATGTCAGTACTGGGAATTTGGAAATGATGGTTCTATCCATTCTAAGGTGTGTATGTGTAAATATATATTTAAATACCATATTAATATAAGCTATTTACTCTTGCCTAGAATCCATTAATGTGTGTACATATATATATATATATATATATATATATATGTGTGTGTGTAAGGTTTTTAAGCTGATAATTTTAAATAATAAATAAGGGATATATATATATATATATATATATATATATATATATATATATATATATATATATATATATATATATATATATTTTGTATTACAACACCCTGTTAAGCCCCAATTAAGGGAGAAAGCATACTGCTTTCTTTTCTGTCTTTCGGCTCATCACCAGAGACCATACCGACAGAAAGCTATTTGTTTCGTTGTCTTTTCTTTACATGTGTGTAAGGTTTTTAAGCTGATAATTTTAAATAATAAATAAGGGAGACTAGTATAGATCTATTTCGAGCTAGTTAGCTCTCTTCAGCTAGCCATACCCTTACTGGGATTCGAACCAGGGAAGTATTACATGTGAGGCAGTTGTAATTGCCACTAGACCACTGGCTCTATCCTTATCAGCAGAGGCAGGGGAATAAGTATATACTTTGTATTACAACACCCTGTTAAGCCCCAATTAAGGGAGAAAGCATACTTCTTTCTTTTCTGTCTTTCGGCTCATCACCAGAGACCATACCGACAGAAAGCTATTTGTTTCATTGTCTTTTCTTTACATTTAAGCTTAAAAACCTTACACACACACACACACACACACACACACACACATATATGGCATTATTAAAAGTATGTTTCATGAATAATAATTGAAATATTATTTTTACTTTTGCAGAATTATGTTGGCTTCTAAGAATACCATAAAAACATTTTATTAAAATATTCCTCATAATCTTTTAAAGTTTGAAATTTTCACTTTATTGATAATGTTTCCTGTGATGGATTTTATTATGTTATTTTAATCTGCTTAAGGTATCTATTTAATTTTCAAAATCTGATTGTATTTAAAATTATGCAATTTGATCTTTATTATTATTTTTATTCATAATCAAACTATTTATAATTTTGTAAGCTTATTGTAAGATACAAAAAAGAAAGAGGAATAGAAATCATGTGCAATGTCCCCTTTCTTAACTCCAGCTGAAATCAGTTCTGGAGATTGCCTGTACCCTGTGTGTGTGTCTGTGTGGGTACCTTTATATATGTATTTATGTCAGGCATAGACCAAAATACGGTACACAGTGCAACACAATGTATGAATAAAACATGTAATATTAAAATTATAGCTAATGATTTTTGATAATGAAAATGATCTATCAAATCTGATTTATACCCAGACATTCCTTATAGTTACAATATGTTGCAACGAACAAAAACAGCGACTTGATTAACAAGGGGAGGGAATATTATTTCAGAGCGTCATCTATGGTATAATGGAAAACTCAACAAAACATGCACTGTAGATTTGATTATACCCTCTGTGCAAGGACGAATGCAATCTTGAAAGGAGATCTCAACATGATCCCCCCTTCAGAACCATTGACGGAGAAAGCATTATGGTTATGGTATTTGGTGTTCTGAAAGAAAAGAGAGGATATTATATGTGTAACTATGAATAGGACAGGTTCCATTCCAAAAATTACTCTTAGAATGGACAGAAACTTTGTATAACTATTGTGTTTGTGTGTATGCTTGCTGGAAGCCAAAGTGTAAAAAAAAGAAGGCATCCCCCATAATATAAATAATAATTTATGATTATAACTAATTGTCTTAACATAAAATGCTCTATGTAAAAAAAATGATTGATTTTTGATCTACATATTCCAACCATTCTCTGCTAGACACATAACATTCAACACAAAGACACACATAGGTATATATGCACAAATATCCATCTTCTTTTTCCTAATAGGCAGAAAAAAAGGAAAATATCAGGTTGGAGAGGTGGTGAGGAGGATGAATTATTTCACTGGAAAGAGAAAAGCAGGAACAAAATTGGGTGGAGTTGTGGCAAGGGGAAGAAAAAGAAAAGGGAACTCTGGTGTTAAAAAAAGGTGACCTTTTAAATCATAGGCAAATCTTGGATCCATGTTTTTCAGTGACAGTGTGTGTTGCAAATAAATGGCTAGCATATAAAGATCCTATAGGAGAAATTAAAACAGGCAAGATGGTGCTTATAACATCATGATCAAATAAATCTATGTGAGGGAGAGAGAGGGGGATCAGAATTTGATCCTTTTAACTTTTCTCGCACCACCTTTGTAACCTAGGCATCTATTTGCTTTCATTTGCTTATCTATTCTTGTTAGTGAAGATGATTTCACTAATTTACAGGAATTCCTAGTCAGTGATTATAAGCCTATACTCTATATTATAAACCATCACATATCTCAAAACTTTCCTGTGTATTGTATAACCCACACAAGAGATTTGGGTGACCCAAGGGGCTATTGTGTGATCGAAAACCTCTGAGCAGACTTTAGCACTTGGGAAGTGCTTCAATTGGTTTTATTTGTACTGAATAATGTGTCGTGAAATCATTGATTGTCCTCAGGGTTATTGCTACTGATCTAGAGAACAGGTCCAGGAATTCTAAATTTTTAAATTTTCTAGTATTTTATTTATCGGCATTCACAGCAGGAGCAAGGGAGGCAATTGATGAAACATGCTTTGTGATACTGCTAATGCAGACCCTATCCCTTATGTACTGGCATGTGAGAGAAGTGTGAATGGGAGACTTCTAACCTGGAATGTAGAAGGGATATAAATCTGAACAGAGGCATTCTGATCTTGCCTAGTGGTTTAATCGATACACGTATGGAAGTGAATGTGAAAATTTAATTATGAACAAAAGGGCTAAAATCTATGTCAGGCTGTCTGAATTCAAGTCATCTGTAGATGCATATGAAAATAAGAATTCATAGGCTGGTGATAGTTACATGTTATGTTCCAATGAATAATAATATTGAAAGAACCTAACATGAATAAAAAAAAATATGCATTAATAAATAAATACATCAATGACAAAAAGAAAAGAAGAAACCCAAATAACCAAATAAAAAACTAAATGACAACAGCAAAATCAGGAACATACATTTAATTTAGAAGTGGTTTGTTGACAAATAGCCCTGCAATAAAATACAAAGGCAAGCAGAGAACCAGCTGCATGGGTGCACATCAGCTTTGAAAAGTAACAGGGAAGTGAAAGTCTGTTTGAAAACTGAGCGCACCATAGGCAATTTAGAATTCAATTGACAGTCAAGCCGTATAACACAAATGCAGCACAGGTTCATAAAAAGGGAACTGCGGTGATGGAAAGATACTATAAATGTGGTCCATGACAATCCAGGAATCACTCTGAGGGTTGTTGTTTTTTTGCTTTCCAAGGAATGGAGAAATGACAATGCTTTATTTCACAATGCTTCCCCAACAATAGACTGTTACTCTCCACCCTTCTAGGACTTTTAAGGTGCTGTTGCCATGTAAATGTGCTTTTAATGCTTAGTCCTTGAATACTTACTTCAAGCAAAAGTCTGTACAGTGGCATATAACTTTCACCTTCCAAAAGATCATACATGTTGGGTTGCGCTGTCTTAGTATGGTTGTTCCTCTTCTAGTTGCCACCAAGCTTTCAGCAAAACTCCAAGTAGGACTAGTAGGTTATATTGTTCACTGTAGCTTGTGGTCCTAGCAATAGATTGATAGTCCTCTTGCTTGCTTGTAATAGACGCCAAATTCCAGACTTCATCTCCATTTCTGCATCTTCATGTATTTACATATTTCTTCCTATCCCTCCTCATTCTGCTTCTGCAAGCTAGGGGCCTGGGTGGGATGAGGATGTCTCTGGATATGACCCTATCCTTGAAAATATCAGAGAATGGTTTAATAATTTATTACTGGCAGTTGGAATGCTGGAATGGATGCTTGTGTGTAAAATAGCGAGTGGCTGAATTAATGTATGAAGGAAATGGGGTGGGAAGCATTTCTTCTTGGCTGCAGCTATTTTTCCCAACTGCAGATAGCAACTCCAACTTCATTCCCTCTCAATCACACACCAGAGAAGTTAGTCAGCCAGTGTGGATCAAAGAGCGGAGAATCAAGGAGCAGAGCAAGAAACAAAAACACAAGAGCACAGCTCTGAGTTTAGTGAGCTGTTTCCAACAGAGAGCCATTGTTTGTGGCAGTTCTTAAATGATGCAGGTAAGGTTCAGCTAGGCATGGACATCTTTGATTCTCAAGAAGCTTGCCTAATTTGCCTTTGCTTGGTTCTCTGATACTGCCAACATGTCCTAGGGCTGGGATCCCACCCCTTGTCACTTGAATCCTCTCCTACCTGCTCCTTGGTTAAGATAGCCTATTGGTTAAGATAGCATGAGCTGGTTAATTAAGATTGATAGTTCAGCCTCCTTAGTCCATAACATAAAGAAATGTATAATATAAGTGAACACAAGTCTGGCTATGATTTGACTTGACAGGACAACTGTAGGTAAAACTCAAAGGAATGAAATGATCAACAAAGGAACAAAACAAAGAAAATCATCTTTAAAGAAATAAAGTACCCAATTCAAAACTTTTTTTTCAGCATTTGGATCCTGGACAATAGCATGAAAAAGGATAGTTTGCTGTCAAATAATACCAATAACAATAACTATTCTGCTATGTTTATTTTATTTTATTTATTAAAATTTATCAAACAAAAATAAAAGAATAAAAATACAACAACAGGGACAATAGGCACAATAGGCACACCCCCTCTACTAACCACTTAAGTATGATGTAAGGTCCACTTATGTCAATTTGTGACTGAAACTGAAAATTTGTAGCTGAAACAACTGAATCAGATAGAGCATTCCAGACCTTGACAACTCTATTACAGAAATCTTATTTTTTACAGTAAAGTTTAGAATGATTTATGTTGAGTTTAAAGCGGTTGTTAGTGCACATATTGTTGCGATTAAAACAAAAAACAACTCTATTACAGGCAAAACATTACTATGTATAATTTTGTTGTTAATGCACATATTATTGCCATTAAAACAAAAAAACAACTCTCATCTACAGGTAAAACATTACTACATATAATTTTATATACAATATCTAGGTCTGACTGCAAGTGACTCAGTTCTAAGTTATCCAAACCGAGAATTGTGAGCCTAGTAGCATAGGGAATGTTATACAACAGGAGGAACTAAATAATTTTTATTAAGGGGACTAGGGATGTGTGGGTGTGGGTGCAGATGCATTAGAGGCCTTCTGTAATTCTGTTGAAATAATTGCAAAAACACTTTCCATGAAGATGAAACTAATAAAGGAAGAAACACCCTACTTCCAGGAAAAAACTAAAAAAAAGTACTATATTAGAGGATTAGATACCTCACTGAGTACTGTAGTGTTTTCCTTTATCTAAAACAAACAACATATGAACCATAGTGGAGGAGTGAGGTGCATCATGGAAGTACAGCAATAATTTGGCCTCCTGTGGCAAACCATTGCAGACAGGAATAAAAAACCAAAGGAATTTAAGCTTGAGTTCACAAAATGCCAGAGAAATGGGAGAAATCTAAGCTATAGCTGAAAGGAAAAAGAAAGACATTGTAATTCTTGCTGAAACAAAGCTAGATTTTTAAAATGTTTCTGCTCAGCAGACAGAGAAATTTTATAAGATGGTAATATTCATATATGTACATGCACTAAAAGAAAGCACCGTTGTACAGGCATCAATTCACTTAAGAATATGTTAATATTCAAGAAAAAAATGATGAAAATAAAGTTGAAAATGTTAACAGTGTTGATAAATTGTAAGAACATAGATAAAGAGGATAATAGGAGAAATGCTAACTGGATATGTTTGCATATGCAGGATTTCTTGCTTAATATCTATATGAAGACTGTATCTGCACCTGATTGAAAGATTGCTCTCGTGGTTCCCCCATACAAATAATAAAATAGAAAGAGTGACTACAAGAACTGCCAACAATGATTCAATATTAAATGAATATGAATTGAATATGAATATGAATATAAATTGAATATGAAAATGAGCAATCAATATAAAAGAATTGTGTTTAGGTGGTTTGGTTATTTACACTGCATAAATAATAGTTTCATTGCAAAGTAAATATATGAAGGGAGAATGAACAGATTAATAAAAAGGAGGTGACCAGTAAATCATGGTTCGATGAAACTGATGCTATCCCAAAAAGAGATTGATGACATGTTTAAAGAACAATGAACAAGATACGAATTGATGCATAGACTGTGTAAATTGTGATGGTTTGCAATGATAAAAAATAAAAACACATATAGCGAAAGGGGTTTAGCCATATTTCCTTTTTTCTTATATCTTTAATTTCTTTTGCTTATAAGTTCTTTAAGAAATCTGATTCAGATATTAATGAAATATGCTGTCTCATGCAGGTTTAAACAGCCAGTATTATTTTCTCAGGAGTTTTATTGAATGCTGGTAAATATCAAGCAGACCTCAAAGCTCTCACCCATTAGAGTTGTTCACATCTTACAGATGACACCTGGCTTCTGTGGAGGAGCTACTTCAATACAATAGTAGCACTTGAAATGGCTTCTTCCTGGATGCTGGCAATTGAGGTATCATCTCTTGACCAATGGATTTCAGGGAATCAGCTTCACTTGTCCCTGAATTTTTCTCATCTGAAAAAATATCTTCAAGTGCCAGCTTCAAGAGAAGTGGTGGTGTTTAACCTGATGCTGTAGTGTAAAACATATCCAACGAATGCCAACAAGTAGAGAGGATCCAAACTCTCATTTTGTTTTGTTTTTTAAAGCTAGTGGGTTACAGTCAGTTACTGGTGTCTTATACCCAGTTGAGCCAACAGCAAAGAGCCACAAGGTTACATCGGACTTATATAGAATTTTTGATGAAAGGTGATTTGAACATATGTACATATTAATGGGAAACCCCTATTTTATAACTTTTCAACTGGTAAAGAAACAAGATAATTAGAAAAAAGACATATATATCCTTCATAAATAAGCACATTCTTTTAAATGGGAGATAGCAGTCTTCAAATATGACAAATATTATTCTAATGAGCTAATTCTGACCTCATTAAAGAAGAAAGGAGAGAAATAAGAAAATGCAACTCTGCATTTCCTTGAATTCACTGCTTCTTTTCAAGCTATATGTTCCATAATCAGTGAATCACTAAAAAGTTCAAATTGGCACTTTCATTCCTAAAGATAACATCAAAAGTATACAGCTAAAAGCATACACTCTACTTTTATAATGGATTCACTCTGAATTCTTATTCCAACTACCTGCACATATATAAATATTTTTAAATTGAAAGCAAGGGGACACTTCAACCATTTCTAGCTGTTTCCTCTTAAAGAAATGGAAGGGCAGGACTATCAAAGAAGGTTTGAAATAGAGGAAAGGTGCCAGAGGTTGCCCAACCGTACTATAGCTAGAATATTGTGAATTTGATATAAATTCATCATCTCCCTCTTCTCATATGATGGAGGGGCAAATATGAAATATATCTTTCGATATTGTATGAGTTCCAATTTAGTATTCTATCTGAAATAAATACATAAACAATTAAAAACTCTCAGTAATATAAATTAAATTTACTCTAACTTTCGCATATGACGCTGATATAAGAAAGAAGCCTAAAACAGGATTTAAAGATGGAAAATGGAAATATGAAAAAACAAAAGAAAAATGGGATAGAAACATTATTAGGTGAATATGATAACACAGAAGCAGATTTGTGCATTAAGAAACCAAAGGAATAAATTAGGTCAAAAAAGCAGGATAGATTCATAGATTGAAGAAAATAACTTCAATCTGTGGTATATGAGATGTAAATCATGAATATGTTTGTAATACTGATTGAACAAAGGACATTTAGCAAATCATATTTTGGTTATATTTAGTGTGCTGCAGCCAGCTTTATTGGCTCATGAGATTTAAATCTTCATGAATTTTGTGAGCTATCTGAGAGCAGAGTTGAGCTGTACCATGTCGCATATTGATCAGCTGTTTGGTGGCTCGTAGCAGAGCCTGTCCATGGCAATAAATTATGAATTTACTAGTATATCACTGGTTGGTTGTTTATAAATTGAAGACATGCTACTACTCTATTTCTCACTACAGGCTTACCCTGAGTTTGTCCTAACTTACCTAGAAGAGTTAAATGTAAAAGAGATGGTCCAGATCAAATGCTCTACACATGAGGTCCAGTCTGTACTTCATCAAAAGATAGATGACAACTCAGAAGACATCCCTATTCCACACCAGAACCAGAGCGAGGTCAGAGCAACTGGCTTTTTTTCAGAGGAAAAGTCACTTGAAGGGAGATATTACAATTTAGCATATATGGCTCCAGAAAAAAGAGCAACAATACAAAAGAGAATACTCAATATACAAATATTCTACTTTTTTAAAAAAGCATTTTCCCCATGGTTTATATTAAAATTCTCTGATTGCTGAGTTTTATTCAACATAAGTATTATGATTCAGTATATGTTAATTCCACAGGTTTTAGAAGATAGTGACCGCAACAGCAAGGAGAAACAACTTTTCAGACCTTTGGACGCCCATTTAATGCCTAAAGGTACCTCAGGCAAGAATTGCCAGCTGATAGTAGCATTGGTGAGGAAACTGGAAGAGAAACATCCTAAGGCCTCAGCTCAAAGGTAAGCTAGTGACAGAGTTGATATTTATTGTTCAATGACATTAGATGTTTTCCTTCAGTTTTATGTAAGATTGATTTCCTGGATCTTAGTGAAATATCTCAAAAGCCCTCTGGCTTGCAAGGAGAAATGGAGTTTTAACCAAATCTAATGAAAGGAGGAGGAAGGAGGTGACATTTATGCAGGTTTTTTTTAAAAAAAGATTGATGTTTACACTTATTACTAAGGACAAAGTATCATTATGTATTATGCATGAATTGTAGCATAACCCCATAAAGTGTATAATTTATCGTATTTAATTATCATTTATTAATTCTACATATGTGAAATAACAGTTTTCTAGATTCATATAAATAAATTGTTGTAAATTCCCTGGATGTCTTAAACCGATGTTATATTGATTATTGTAAGAAGATAACACTTATACATTTAATACAGATTTGCAATGAAATTACTGAAATTCTTTAAAAGGTAAAATAAAAGAACTTTACAATTAATAAACAAAAACATGTACATATTTCAATTCTCATTTTAGCTATATAAAATAATACTAAATGTTTCTATTCTATTGTTTCTTTAAATATGCATTTCTTACAGTTTTCATAATAAAAGTATGGAGCCTATTTAAGAGTTGTAAGTTTTATATTACATAAATATGAGCTTTACTGAAATAAGCCCAGCATTAGAATCAGTACTGCTATATCAGTTTTCAGAGGGATCTTGTATTATGGCATTTCTGTTTCTTTTCAGTTATCCATCAGTTTTTAAACATGCTTTGTGGAATAATGTCCTGAATACCTGCTAGTTTACATTATGGTATTTGTGGCTGGATTATTGCAATGCACATTATGTAGAACTGCTCTTGAAGACTATCAGAAACTGCAGCTGACCAGAATGCAGCAGCATGGGCAATTCTGATACATCATTATTATATGAGCTGCAGAGTCTTCCATTTGGTTTCTAGGTGCAGTTCAAGGAGTGGTTATCACCTTTAAAATTCTACATGGCAGAGGGCCAGATTATTTGTGGGACTGCATTTGCCCAAATCTTTGGAATAGCTTTCCTTCTGAGATCTGAGACATCTACCCTTTTAGACATTCAGAAGAGCATGAAGTCCTGGCTGTTCACCCAAGCGCTGGTCTAGGATGGGGCTAGTGCCTGGTTTTATTCCTCTTTAATTTGTTTTATTCATCTTTTTATTGATTGTTGTGAGCTATCTAGAATTGCTTTGTGAGGTAACAAGCATATAAGTGCTTTGTGATGTAGAAATATAAACCATTTTAATAAATATATATATATATATTTAATATCTAAATAAATTTAGATTTAATAATGCAATTTTTAAATGGGCCAACAGTATGTCAAATTTCATTCTAGTCTTAAAGGCAGACACAGGCTATACTGTGTTACATGTACTTCAATGATTGTGGAGTTAGATAGCCTTCAGTTCTGGGAAAAACCTTGATAGGTAGAGTTTGCCAACCTTTGATCTATACTTCTTACCCTTTTCTCCTGGTCAAATTGCAGTCCTCCTATAATTAGATACTATATTTTAAGTATTATATATGACTGAGGCCAGCTGTAGTTAAAACAGTTCTGGGATGTTTTGGGTCTGTATTTAGAATTCTGATTAGAACCAGATTTTGAAAGTATGTTTTTGAGCATGTTTGGCTTTAATGCAGGGCTGAAATCCAGCCAGTGGTAACAGATTCAAAGTTGCAGAGGTAAGTGATGTGTAACAGAAGAAGAAACTCTAAATATTCCAGGAGCCACTTCTGATTCATTAACTCCAATCAATATTCCTGTAACATCTTAAATTTTTCATTTTAAAAAATCAGTGGATTCACTAAGTTTTGTAGAATAAGGACCCCCAACCCCTGGACTACTGTGTTGTGGCCTATTTGGAATTAGGCCATGGGAGTGCCTGGCCAGACAATATGCATGCGTGCAGCTCAACTTTCATGAGCAGCAAACTGGCAGGGACTCACACAAGTCGAGCTGCATGTGTACTAGTCCACCATTTGTGCAAAGGCTGCTTTGCACCAGCCCACTGCTATGCAACTTAGTTCCCCTCTCTCCACCATCAGATGGGACGCCAAGCTGCAAAGGTTGGAAACTACTGTTTTAGAAGATGCATCCTATATTATTTTTCTGTATTTTAATATGATCCAGATTGACAATATGATTCACTCTAAAATATTTTTTGAAATCTCTGAATAAATATAATTAATGAAAAATAAGTTCCAAAATGAATTAGTATGGTGAAGGAAAATATTTTCCTATCATATTATTTCTTCTGAAATGACTAAAAAGTGAAGATCTGTAATACTAAATATGAATATGAAAATATTCTGTTTGTTCTTGTTCCTAAGGGGATGGGAGCCAATATAAAGCTTCTTCTTATAATACCAATTTTACACTAGTAAGAATTCTGCCATAAAGGAGGACTTAAAGGATGGAACACATTTTTTAATGACTCTGTCAGCATTTTGTCTTCAATCAAAATGACCTTATATGGTATGCTGTTAAGTGCAACTGTTCTTGAACAACGGGCATTTCCCACGCCTTTCTATTTCAGTCCCTCCTGTCAATAAAAGGCACAATCAAGGAACTTTTTGAAAGGGGGATTCTAATCTGAGGAGACACACAGCAGAAAACTTTTCAGAGATGTTTCATGCCAAATCATTCAATATTTCAGAATGTTCCTTGATCTTCAAGAACTGTTTTTAGGTTCCAAGAAGATGAATAGAAATAGCATTATGCCCACTGATTTTTATCTATAAAGTATATTTATCCAATGTGTAGTTATTTGTTGTACTTGTTGCAATTCTACTTAAAAGGAGCACAGGAGATGGTTCCAAGTAACTTAAAGCATATTAGGAACAAGGCATAAGATTTGTAGGATATCTTTTCTACTTAAAATACTTTGTTATTCTTTTTTAATTATGTTATTACAGATTGGAGACGAACACTATTTTCTAACATTAATTGTTTAAAAATTATTATTTTTTACTTCATTGAGTTGCCCTCAGTATCAATCATTTTTTTGTTTCATTTTGGTAAAATTGGACACCTATCTACTGTATTCCCACTGGATAAACAAATTCCTATAATTTAAATTAACTAAAAGCAAATGATTTGCAGTATTGCTTTGCTTGTCAAACTATAGCATATAGACGTTTATGTTTTAATATTTTTTTTTCAACATTGCCCTTTATTTTACTCTGTGAGGAATTTATGACAGATTCTTTTGACTGAAAATCCAAGGTTTTCCTCATGATTTATTTGCCGTCTAAATGTTCTAAAGGTTAAAGCTCTGAATTGGGGACAAATTAGCTTTCATTACATGCATTTTTACAAAATTATTTAGTTCTCTGTTTGAGGTAGATAATTCAAATCCATTTTTCCTCTCCCTTTCTCAGGACCACAGAAAAACTAATTCAAGATGGTACAAAACTGGGTATCATTTTTTTTTCTCCTGACAATGTGAGGATGCAGTTGTTTGCATTATTATATTAAATTGAGCAACTTACCTTTATTTAAATTGAATAGATATTGTGGAGGGAGAACTGTAGCAGCCAACAAAGCATGGTGACCCAGCTTGTCACCCAGTGACCTGTGAGAAGGAAATAATCAACTGTGAGTAGCTGTCATCTTAACTGATTCTGACAGTTTGGCTCTGGGCACATCTGTGCTAGTTGCATGGAAAGGCCTTTGTTGTTTTCCCACTAGTGACTTTGCTGACTGCTGTAGGGGTTGCTTGCTGCCCTACTCCTACTCTTCCCTCCCCTTCAGGAGGAAAAGCAGCTGCCAGTTATGGGATTGACATTTCTTTCAATGATTTACTTGGCATTTATTTAATTATAAAGTACAAATTCACATTGGATATTAGATCTTTGCAGGGCACTCTAAGTGAAATTAGGATCCTTCTTGGATTGTACTTTTTCAGTCAAAAAATTGTACATTTTTAAATTTGCATGGAAAATAGTGAACTGATGGTCTCTCCATTTTATAAAAATATATCAAATGTTTATCTTACTATTTTAATAGTGCTAATCGTTTACAATGCTTAATATTCCTACGTTCCCTTTAGCCAGCTAAAGTTACCATTTTGTCTAATTGCTTTAATTATAATTGCCTTTTCTTATTTCAATATCATAGTTTCAATAATGGAAAGTAAATTGATTATAAATATGTGTTTTCCTTTTCCTTCAGGACTCTTATATGCTAAGACTTTTTACCTGAATATACAAAGTTCTTTTAACCTCTTTTGGTTAAAAGCACATAATAAAATGGAAGAGCAAAAGAAAATAAATGCATAATTTGGCATGCAAACTTTTTATGTGCACTTTTCTTTATAGCAACACAAACTGATGTTTACAATGGTTAAAATTGGATTATACTCATTAGTTAAGGAGATTTGCACTCATGTGAACTTCTACTTATTACCACATATGCCTCCTGGATCTGCTCTAGAGATCTTCCAAGCTTTCAGAACAGATGTGGGGGAGGGGGAGAGGACTGAAGGGGAAGGGAAATCTGTTAGACCATCATTTTATTTTTTTATTGGCAGATAGCCAGTATTGGATACAACCCAGTCTGAATTGCTCTTCCTTAGTAATAATTTGTTCTGGAATAAAGCAGATGTTTTTCTTCCTTCATGGAATAAAATAAATCTGGAGCTGTAATGGGAGAAAAAGTACAGTCATGATTCTTTGTTTGCTGAGATACTGCAGATCCAGTCTTTCATGACAATTTTGAGAAAAAATATGAATAATTTGACCATAAGTAATGTTTATAACGTAAATGATGTAACGGAGCAATCCATTTATCAGTAATATATGTATTATCCATTTATGAAAATGGCAATTTTATGAAAGCTAACATTCTTCTTACAGAAATGTCTAAGGAATAAAGTAGATAAGATTTTATATTTAAATAGGAAAAAAGGGAAGATTTTCTTAACTTCAAGCACAATACAAATATTTTACATAAATAAATGCACATTTAACTTCATTATTGAAAGGTCTTTTTTCAGTTTGGCAATGATCCTATTCCAGTTCACACCTATCTTAAGGGAGAATGGAACCTTATTAGTTTTGGGAGATCTCTCAGATGTTTCAGGTTCATCAACCACAGTAATCTTTCTGAATAGATTATAACTGGGACTAGAAGAGCTATGTTATGCTATGCTATGCCATCCTGGTTTTATTCCTTATGTACATGGCCTATTCTAGAAGATAAGCTAGATAAAATGGGATTCTCATTTTACTCTGACAGCAGATTCTATAAGTATCTGCACTATCCCCTGTGCTTTTAATATTTACATCAAGCTTATGAGAAAGTTATTTTGGATTGGGACTGAGATAGCAATATATGAATGACATTGAGTTCTATTTCTCTTTTTCATTACAATCATGTTCAGTCGTAGGATGTTTTAAACCAGTGCTAATAGATGAGTGATGACTCAGTCAGGATCCAGATTTGAGAGCGAGACTGTTTGGCTCAACTGTCTGCATGAATTATATTCAACTTGTTTTGAAGAAAATTGCCCTCCTTTTATAAAATCAGAATCACAGTTTTGCTCTTGACACCACACTCTTTTAGAGGTACAGGTTTTCTCAGTAGTTCAATGCACTTTTTAGCCCTATCAGCTGATATACCAGTTTTGAACATTCAATTATTCATGTTTTGGTAACTTCCTGTTTTGATTGCTGCAGTCATAAGTGGAAGTGGTTTGGAAAGCTTATAGAATCCAGAACAGACAGCCAGGCTCTTAATTAGAACTTTAGCCTTATTATAATATTTCATAGATATTTTACTTACTTCCAATTAATTTCACCATTGTAGTGGTAGGAAAAATGACCTTGGGAAATAGGAAGGAGAGCCACAGATGGGACAACCAGCTTGTAAAAGATATCTCAGGCCACAGAAGGGGGATGACCAATTTGTAATTGGATATTATTTCCTAAGAGGTGGGAAAGAGAGATGTAGTTTTCATAGGGAAAAAATGCAACTGACAGCTCTGAAAAGTTTGAAAATAGTGGAAGAATTGAATATGGATAAATAGCCCCTTTATGTTCCCGAAGAGAAATCTATATATATTGAGAGAGGCCTATTCAAAAAGAAGCTTCTTCATTTATGTTCATCAATGGTGTAACTACCATTGAGTAACATTGCCAGTGATTGCCTAGATATTGGCCCATCATCCTACATCCAACTGGCTTCACACTCTCCCTGTGGCTCTTCACGGGGACGCAAAGCCCAAATCTATGGAGATTGTTCCAGGCAGAGTGGGAAATTAAATGGGTCCTTGATGTGTACCCCAGCACAGAAGGACAGCAGATATTCCAGTCCAGTGAATGCTCTTGGAAAAACTTTGCAAGATGCCAGAATGTATAACATCATATGCATTTAGACTACCTCTTGGAATGTTGGATTGCAGTCACTACAAACAAGCAAGATAAAGTGCTACTCTAGATCTTTCTCAAAAATTTGTAAGATGTCAGAAGTTACTACAATATCATGCATAACAGACATTATACTAAATCTAGATTGTTGAATACCAAATAACCTGATAAAGTGGGAAGAATGCATAGACTGCTAAAGTTAGGGATATAACTTTATAAGAAATTTTCTAAAATGAAATTAAATTCCATTATGGAAAGACTCAAGTTCAGGTTTACCCCAGCCATGAAATTCACTCAATGACTTTATGCTACTCAGTCTATCTCAGCCCAGCCGATCTCCCTGACTTCTTTTTGGTGGGGTAAAATTGAAGAGATTAAAAACTATATGTTTGCAGGGTTGGAAGTGTTTATCAAAACAAATAAAAGCATCATGCCTTTGTGTCACAAGCTTTATCCTTTTGTACATATGTGTGACATCACCTAACAAATAGCTTGCTTCATAGTTGTGCAACACTAATCTTATAATTTGACCTCTCTTCACTCCCTCCCCTTTCATATGCCTCTGACTATATACTTCATTGAACCCCTGGAGGAAAATAAGATATAAATACAATTAATAAAAATAAATGGTCTTTCTCTAATAATTCGTAGCAGAAATATGTACATTTATGAGAAGATGTATCTTATTGGTCTTTGTCCCAGATTTATAAGTATTTGTTAACTTAAGTTGAATTTTGTTGCTGCATGCCAGCTTGCACTCAGCATGTGCACTGGTGGATGTGTGCACGCTCAGCAAACATACCTGCAATCCTGATGGCTCACAGTGGAAAGGTTCTAACCTGCAGCGAAGCTATTTGGAGAGAACAAAATATATTCACATATAAGCAGACCAGTGGTGGGATTCAAATTTTTTTACTACCAATTCTGTGAGTGTGGCTTGGTGGGCATGGCATGGCTTGGTGGGTGTGGCTTTCTGGGCACGGCAGAGGAAGGATACTGTAAAATCACCATTCCCTCCCCACCCCACTTACCTGCTTTCCAGCTCTGTTCTCCTGTGCAGGGCAACAAAAGAACACCTAGCCGATCAGCTGGGGCTCGGGAGGCAGAGAATAGGTGGGGGCCGGGCCAGTCAGAGGTGGTATACCAAACTATTCAAAATTTCCATTTACTGGTTCTCTGAACTACTCGAAATTTCCGCTACCGGTTCTCCAGAACTGGTCAGAACCTGCTGAATACCACCTCTGAAGCAGACATTAACAAGTTCAGAACAAATTTAGCCATCTTTTTTTTTCTGATTTGCAGGGATGATAATAATAAGGTGACTGATGTATATATTTCTAGAAAAAGTAACATTTGAAGAAGCATATTGCATTTAAGAAGCTCCATTTATTAATGAAATGGAGATGAAATTTTTATTAATCCCTACAGTCCTTGGACTCTTTCCAACTCGATTACAGTTTTATAGGAATGAAAATCTAACTAATGAATTGAAGAAGGAATACAGGAGTCCATCTTAGCAATATATAACAAATATTAGAAACTGAATATTTCTGATAAATGACCTTGGTCTTTAAAGGTCTATTAAAATAGTAATTTTAATAGTAATTAAATTAATAATAATATTTTTCTTAGCCATCTTAAATGTACATGATGTTAGCTTAATATTATTAAATTTAAAATTACTATATTTCATTCTGCTTTTCTGCTGACCTAAATACCATTATAAAGTTTTGCAAAACATAACTGAACAAATGTAAAGCAAGATTTACACAAAACCATTAAAAGGGAATGGTTCTACCAGTCCTGAAGAAGAAATGGTCCAGCACCTTTTCAAAAAACCATTTCTAGGTTCAATGGAGTTGGACAATTTTCACCCACATTTCTAACATTAGCAATAGCAATAGCACTTAGACTTGTATACCACTTCATAGTACTTTACAGACCTCTCTAAGTGGTTTACAGCATATTGCCCCCAACAATCTGTTTAACATGTGGTTAAAGCTGCTATGTGAGGTCATCCATCAACACAGAATTAAGTACCATTAGTAGGCTAATGAATCAGCTGTATATCTCTGTCCCTGGACAGGAAGGTGATGCTGTCTCTGTCTTTTCTCAGTGTCTGGAGGCTTTAGATGTAAAAGAAGACTTCAACTTAAAGTAACTCTGGCAAGACTGGGTGGCTTTGAGATTTGTACTTCCAAGGATCCAAATCTGGAGAATTTCTATTTTTGACTCTCAGTGAGGTTGCACTTCCATATTCAAAGTCTTTGTGCAATTTGATGGTCCTCCTCCTGCTTGAGAAGTTGACAAGCAACTAGAACCCGGAAGACTTTTGCACAGTTCCATCTTCTGTGCCAGTTGTACTATTTTCTGAATAAGTAGACAGACCAGGAAATCAACATAGGAAGGCTAAAGCTATTTTTATGAGATTGGCTATTATAACAGAATGCAGGTAGTCCTTGACTTACAAACATTCATTTAGTTCACAGTTACAACGGCACTGAAAAAAGTGACATGTCTGTTTTTCAACGTATGACAGCATTCCCATTAATATTTCCCACAGTCATGTGATCAAAATTTGGATGCTTGGCCATGATAGATAGATAGATAGATAGATAGATAGATAGATAGATAGATAGATAGATAGATAGATAGATAGATAGATAGATAATTGCAGTGCCCTGTGATCATCTTTTGTATCCTCCAGATAAAGTCAGTGCGGAAGCTAGATTCACCTAACAACTGTGTTACTAACTTAACAATTGCAATGACTCACTTAACAATTGTGGCAAGTAAAGTCATAAAATGGAGCAGAATTCATTTAACAACTGTCTTGCTTAGCAGTGGAAATTTTGGGCTCAACTGTGGTCATAAGTCGACAATTTATTTTGATCGTACTATGCTTCCTTCTCTTTTTTATATTTCATATATATGAAATTTTATATTTCATATATATGAAATATATATGCTTCCAAACATTATTATGTTGTTTTGAACTTTAAAAAAAAATTGACCCGAGTAGTGGTTCCTGCATATGTCCATCAAGGTTATCTTTCTAACTCTTGACAATAGGTTGTGGTCACAGTCATTCATACCTTCATTACCTCCTAATTGGATTCTGTAATGCTTGCTACACGTGGCTGCCACTGACAAATCTGGAAATGGCAACTCTTGTCTAGAATGCCGGCTACAGGTAGTAATAGATGCATCTTGTGCTACACCCAGTAAGATAACTATTTCCCAAGTTGTGAACAGTCCCAGTAGGCTTCTTGTTCCAATTCAATGTGCTGGCTATCACTCATAAAGCTCTACATGGTATAGAACTGGGTTACTTTGGGGATGATGACCTATCCCTGACTATATTTGCCTATCCTACTAAGGTGCCATTCTCAGATCCTCTTTCTAAACCAGTGTCATCTAATGGACCTAAGAAATGGGCTTTCAGTATTGCTGCTCTTGCCTGTTAGAATGAGCTCTTCTGAAGGTTTGGATAGTGCTGACGTCTTTGCCATAAAGACCTGACTTTTCTTCCATGAATTGGTCCAGCAAAATAGTCATGGCCATTCTGCTGAGTGAGTGAATACTTGTTCTGCCTACTTGGCTATACACATTTATATCATTATGGTTTGTTATATTTTATATTATTTTTCGTTCCGTGTTGACTGTTTTTGATTGCTGCCCAAAATAACTAATTAGAAATTAGGAAGTATTACAATTTTCTTAAATTAAATTAAATATTGTAAAAAGAACGCATAACCTTAATCGGTAAAGCATGGTAACAACATTAAAATTGAGACCCAAAAGCCAAATAAAAGATTATTTTAACTTCCCTAGTTAATGGTGAAAGAACCATTTTTCTATCAAAAAGCAAAATTGTTCATAAGAGGGGGAATCTTCAATAAGCCATTGTGTATTTGACATGTAGGGTGGGCATAATCTACTGGGAGCAGATAGTCTCAAAGGACATATGGTCTCAAGCCATGAAGGACATTCTAGGTAATATCCAACACTTTAATTTTTTAAAATAGAATTTAGAATTTTGATTTCATATTCGGGAGATGCACACCACTCAAAATGAGTAGAAAGGAGTGGACCACAAACCTGAAAATAAAATAAAAATAAAATATAAAAAGCAGTTGGAAATTTATAGGAAAATTGTGTAAATATCAACGAAGAGGAACAATTCTGCTTAATCAGATTTAGCCTGTCAGCACATGGGCCAATATATTGAATTGATGAATAATCTTTGAAAGCAGCCACAACAACCGGATACTGTACTGGATACTTCAAACTGTGAAGTGATTAGAGCCCAAATTACTATAGCCAGACTATCTGGTGCCAAGAACAACTGTATCTGGTACACCATCTGAACTTGGGCAAAGGTTTTCCTAGTCACCATGGTCAGCTTCCAGTTCATATAATTAATCTTTTAAATTTGAAATAATATCCTATGCCACCTCTAATATGAAATAAAAATTAATTACTGAACCATATCTAATTATGAATTTAATTAAATATTATTTCTCAATTAAATATTACATTGAATCAAAGTAAATACCAGTCAGCCCTCTCAGGTAAACCAAAGAGGAAACCATGACCTGGTGTGCTAATTGTACTTTATTGTAAGGCTATATTAACGTATTTTTTCAGTCTTAATATACAAATCTCCTGCTATCATTTTTAGTAACCTGATCCATTAGGGAAGGTCCTTCCTAAATTTCTTTCTCTAACTATTAAGCCACAAGAGACTATCCTCTCTCTTGCCTAATTGCAAGCAGCATCTTTCCCCCCTGTCTCTTCAGATCATTTTCACATACCATTACAGTGTACTAATATTTTTTAAAAAATTATATGAGATATACTAGGATACCAAATAGATTTATGATGCAGAGAAATCTAACTTTCACACTTAATTTTCAAGTAATACCTGCTTCCTTATACTAAGCTATAATCTTGTTTTCTTAAGCTTATAAAACCCCTGGTAAAAATAACTACATTTAGCACAGTTTCCTTTCTCAGAGGGGGAAATTTCTAGATTAGTATTTTGTTTCCCCTCCTTGTAAATATCTAATAAGTTGGCCTTTGAGTAATATCAATAAGACAATGAGGGCTTGATGGGAGTTAAATATCTCTAAACTCTATGAATTGATCCGTAGGAGCTGTTTTCCACATGAGTGGCAGCTTCACCGAGGCATACATCCGCAAAGAGAGGAGGTCAGGGTGCGAAGGAGGAGCAGGCTTGGCACTATCTTCCTGCACTCTCTTACTGACAGTGTCTTGCTTTGGCAAAGGAAGTGAAGCGCATAGACCATGCTCAGTGGCATTTCCAAATGTATCTCAGCTGGGGACTTGTGCTTTATTGCATCAGCAGCACACACTGAAGGGGTGGGGGTGGGGAGGAAAGACATAATTTTGTCAAAGTAGTAGATCACAATCTCCCCTCCTCCTTCAAAATCACCAGCACCACACACTAATAGCTCTAATAGATTCAGATTTTTATGCATATTTCAGTCACAGCAGTATTTCTAATGCATATGTGAAAGGGTTCTAATTTATGTCCACCAACTGTGTAGTGCCCTTCTTTTGGGTAATGTCATCATCCTAATGGTGTTTCTATTATACTCAAAGGTAGTAAATGAGGCTTATTGCAGGAAGGTAATTGATTTTCACTGAATGAAAATGTAAATAGCCATAAGAAATCCTGTGAAAGACAAGCAGTCTGAAATTGTCAAAGAAATGAGCCACATACATAACTTATTGGTCCTTATATTTGTGAAAATGCCTGCTCTTCTCTCCCCAGTCAGCAAAAAACTAATAATAACATAATTCATTTCATTTCCATTTTAAAAAGCAGTATAATAGGAGGATATAGATGATTTTGTATTATACTCACAGTTTGATTTATAAAATATGTATTAATTGTGTTGTAAAAGAGTAGTTCATTTTGTTAGGCTCCTCTTATGTTGGAAAGTGTGTAAACAATATTTTTGAAAGAAAGGTATAAAAATTGTTCTTCCCTGTCATCTCTATACTGTAATAAAATAATCTAATAAATCTGTCCCCTGATTTGGGAAGCTGGGACTTTCTTGCTTTAGAATGATCACTGGGCATGAGAAGATTTGTTCAAACATCAGAACTGATGTGGAATGGATGAGTTACTGTTAATAGAACACATGCATTTCTCATGCTAAACTGCAGGAATTATCCATCCATTTATAGAACTGTTTTAGATCAGGAACTAGAAACAGCTTTGATTCAGAACTGTACTTTTACAAGTTTTTAGTATTTTGCCTAAATTATTAGCATTCCTAGAGTATACCTCATCTTAATATTATGATGTTTTTATGCATATGCTTTGTGTAGTGATATCCAGAAGTTTTGAAAGTTGCTTTTGCTTTGTATGGGAAGGTGAGGTACATATCCACAAATTAACATGGAAATTTAAATGCAATCTCTATAAATAATCTGCACATTAGTCATGCAGAATTAACTAATAAGAACAGTCTCAAGATCATATTCAGAACATTGAGAGCAGAAGCAAGAGTTGTGTTGGTAGAACCAACCCAAAACTGTAGCATTCTTTTAACCCAAGAGAAAGCAAAGTTGAGAGCTGATAAAGTATTTGGGGACCAAATATTGTCATAACTAAAGAATTATGATAAATGCAGAGTTTAATCACAGATTGGATTGAAAGGTACCTTAGACATCATCTAGTCCAAATCTTTGTTCAGTGCAGCAATATTTTACTATATCATCTCTTACAGGTGGCCAACCAACCTTTGTTTAAGTATTTCCAGTAAAGGAAAGTTGATTTCCACCTCAGTCTCTTCCACTGATAAATAACTCTTACTATTAACATTTTTAATATCCAACCCAAATCTACTTCATTGTTATTTACAGTAAAACCTATTGTGAAACAGCTACTGTGTGTCTGTTGTAGATTAAGCATCTCCAGTTCCTCCAACTACTTTTTGCACATGAAAGCATAAGAGGCAGTTGACACAGTGGTTAGGATGCAATAATGCAGGCTAACTCTGCCCAAAACCAGGAGTTTGATCCTGACCAGCTCAAGGTTGACTCAGCCTTCCATCCTTCTGAAGTGAGGGCTCAGAATGTTGGGAGGAATATGCTGACTTATAAACCTCTCAGAGAGTGCTGTAAAGGAGCAGAATATAAGTTTAAGTCATATTGTATATGTTTCATTCTGAGTTGTTTCTCATTTGGTTCTTCTTCTTGGGACAAACTCATTTTTAAAGTTTGCCCTAAAATGTGGTGCTCAAAATCAAATACAGTATTCTAGGAATTGTTCTCTTAAATACTTCAGTCAGACAAGACAGATCAGAGATTCAGGATTTATAGGTCAGGATAAAGATAGATTTAACCTGTTTGGTAAAGAATTGTGCCCCTCTTCTTTGAATATCAGTCTACAGTTTGGAATCCATTCTTAGAGTTTGGGAGTCATTCTTAGAATTGAATATTCAGGTACTAATGATTGATGAGAATACTTTCAATTATATTTGTTTATACAATTTGTTTTACTACTATGCCAGTAAAATATTAATAAAATTGATATGTTTGAAAATAAATGTTTGAAAATGTCAATACAATAGGCAGTTGTACTTAGACAGAAATTGAAAAAAGTGCATCATGACACATTTTTAATTAGCCCCCTATTCTTTTATGAACATCCATATTTTTTCAATAAATCTGCCAGAAAATATTCATTGTACTGCAAACTGATGTGATTTCAGTATTGATGTACCATTACTTGTACAAAATATAACAAATCTAGGCCGATTTTTAAAATATTTGATGTGAATATTTCAAGTGTATGCTGGTAATATTTTTATTTCAATGAATAGTAGTATATTAGAACTAAGGGATCAAACATACTGTATTTTTTTCTTTATAATATACTTGTTTTAAAGTCTACAAAATTAGCTCACATTAATTTACTTCTAGTTCTTTATCTGGTGTTTTATTATCAAGACAGCTTGTGGATTAATATATTTATCTGGAAAGAATTGGCACATAAATTTCTCAGTACTAATATTGTCCCTTGCTTTGAATTCAAACATTAAAGCATTACAATGTTGGTATAATGATACTGTGCAGCTTTCGAGAACAAAGTTTTTCACATCTGCACCTTTATTAGGGAAAGGAATTATCGGGAAGAGGATAAATGCTCTGTTTGACCTTTTCCTCCATTCTCCGCCCCTTATATAGAAGACCCATAATATTGACTCATTAGTATTCATAAGAAGTCATCAAAGTGAGATGATTTTCCTTAGAATAAATATGAATTAGAAATGCACAGTACTGGTACTATGACCCCAAGTAAATGAGTTTCTTCTTGCTTTAAAATATGTAAGTTGCTATGTTTGAAGTTCTTCATTACTACAGAATTATTATTATATTTTTCAGACAAATGTCTGTTTTAGTTTCCACATATAATTTTAAAAAGTAAATAAAGGTTACATCGAGGATGTTAGAGGACCTGCACATATTATAAAAGATAAAGTAGAAAGTAGAGAAAACTGATGCATACTTTAACACATAAATAAGGAATTTGCAAATATTTTTGTATTTCTTAAAAATATGGTGATTATAACTTGTTCTGTTTAAAAAATAAACACAAAATATGAAAACATTTTTATGCTGATATAATCTTCTGCTGTGAATACATATAGACTCTAACAACGGTGAAAGTAGTTGAAGTGAGTAAATAAGTAATAAAAAGCACATCAATGTACTTAAAATGAGACAGCCAGATGGCAGAGAATTGCAGTTCTTGCTGTAATTTTATCAAAATTACTATTGTCATGGCATGTTAGTTTTCATAAGAATTTGTACAGTCACTGATCTTATACAGACAAATTAATTTCAGGTTCTCTCATGTGTAGTCACATAACAGCTACACTTGAGCACGCACAAAAGAAAATTAAATAATCATAGTCGCATAAACTTGAAATGCAGCACAATTTTTAAGTTTATTATTCCATAACATCTCACTGGAAATGTTCAGTTCTCTTGTATAAAACTCAGTTTGATCTATAAAGTTATTCCCATTATATGAAATCTGCTGCATTTGATCTTCTTTATGAAACTATAAAGTATTGTTTAATATAGTAGAGTTTTTGGAAACTATATTATTTTAAAGACTGTTTAAGAGTTGTAAAACTCTTCATAACCCTTCATAAAATTTAACACTTACCTTCTGTCAAACAATTGAAATGAGTTGTCTGAATCTAAGCCAGTTGGACCATTTAAATTTCTGACATATATTATTATTACATATCTTTTGATGTAAAGATCATTTGACAGTATGAAATTAAAAAAATCTGATAGGAAATGTACATTTCCTTCTCCATCATCATTTTTACTAGTCCTTCTCCTTCTTCTCCTTTCAATTCTCTGAAGCTGATATTGGAATTCTTCACTTCTTATTTTAGAATGAGGCAATCTTGGTCACTATGATGGATAACTTAAAATAGGAAGTAGATAATAATGCAAATCAATGGTTCTGCTTAAACTTTATGTGCTATTCAGTTCTACCTATGAATAATCCTTTTGATACTTTTCATGTACAGGATTTAGAACCAGTATTATTTGATCTTATTTGAGCAATGGATCATGCCCAGTATTTCCTAGCTGAACCACAGAAAACTACAATAATCTAATACATATCGATTTTACAGAAGACAATGTTGAAAAAGCACTATGCAATCTAAAACCATCTCTATCTATTGGACCAGACGGAATATGTGCCTACTTCTTAAAAAAGCTATCCACTGCCACAGCAGAACCTCTAAGCATAATCTTTGAAAAATCTTTCAGGACCAGCTCCTTGCCTAACCTATGGTCACAAGCCACAGTCATCCCCATCTTCAAAAAGAGAGATCCCAGCCTAGTTGAAAATTACAGACCAATCTCCTTATGCTACATCACTTGTAAAGTCATGGAATCAATTATTAACCAATCCATTATCCTCCACTTAGAGACAAACAACCTACTCTCTAATAAACAATTTGGTTTCAGAAAAAGACTATCCTGTAATCTGCAACTCTTACATTGCAAAAACATATGGATTATACAACTCGATCAGGGCAAAACAATAGACACAATCTACATAAACTTCTGTAAAGCCTTTGATTCAGTAGTACACGACAAACTACTCCTAAAACTAAAATCTTATGGTATCTCTGGACAACTGCATAACTGGATAGAAGCATTCCTGTCAAACAGACAACAAATGGCCAAAATTGGGAGTGTCCTATCAAATTCTGTACCTATCAATAGTGGTGTCCCCCAAGGCAGTGTTCTAGGACCAACTCTCTTCATGCTCTCCATAAATGACCTTTGTGATCATATTAAGAGCAACTGTGTTCTCTTCGCTGATGATGTAAAGCTGTTCAATACCACAGATAATACTGCTACCCTTCAAAAAGATCTTGACTATGTATCAGAATGGTCAAACAAATGGCAACTTCAAATCTCAACAAATAAATGTTCTGTCTTACATACTGGCAAAAAAAATCAGAAAATAAAATATAGGCTGAATAGTCAAGACCTTGTTGATGATCCAAGCTCTGTAAAGGACCTTGAAATACTCATCTCTAATGATCTAAGTGCTAAAGCCCACTGTAACTACATAGCCAAAAAGACATTAAGGGTTGTTAACCTAATCCTATGTAGCTTTTTCTCTGGTAATATCACACTACTAACTAGAGCATACAAAACATTTGCTAGACCAATACTTGAATACAGCTCATCAGTCTGGAACCCACATTACATATCTGATATTAGCACAGTTGAGAAAGTCCAGAAATATTTCACAAGAAGAGTTCTCCACTCCTCTACTTGTTGTAGAATACCTTATGCCACCAGACTTGAAATTCTAGACCTAGAAAACCTTGAATTACGCCGCCTTCAGTCTGATCTAAGTATGGTATATAAAATCATACATTGCAATGACTTACCTGTGAATGAATACTTCAGCTTCAACCATAACAACACAAGAGCACACAATAGATACAAACTCAAGGTTAACTGCACCAAACTTGATTGCAGGAAATATGACTTCAGCAACAGAGTGGTCAATGTTTGGAATACTCTACCTGACTCTGTGGTTTCTTCCCCAAACCCCCAAAACTTTAACCTTAGACTGCCTACTATTCCTAAGAGGTCTGTGGGGGGCGTGCATAAGCGCACCAACGTGCCTACCGTCCCTGTCCTATTGTTTCTTTTATTTTTCTTATATGTACCCATTTCATGTATTCATAACTATGTATATATTTATACCTATTATCTTGTAAGCGATTGACAAAGCAAATCTGATAGTCACAGATAGTGGCTAATGTTTAACATCTTGGCACTGAAGTATATTTACATTTATTTATTCAGCATTCTATTTTATGTGCATGCTTCTTAATTTCTACATGAGTTTGTTAGCAAATGCAACAAGAATTTGGGGGTTGGTCATATTCTAATTTTCCAGGTATATATCTCTTTTTCAAGAAAAAGTTGTCACTATCACAAAACTAAATGCCCATTACTCAGCTGGCTTTGTAGGCTACATCTCATTCTCTGGAATCTGCCCGACATCATGTGAACTAGGAATATACTATTCTGAGTTTTCCATAATTCTGAGGAAAATACTCTTTTTACTGGGAGGATTTCTCCTATAGCTACATTGCCCTGAGGACTGTATTATATGCAATATCTATTATTTGAGAAAGTAACCAGGGTTTAATGTTTCCCTTCCAGGCAGTTAACTATCAAAAAAAATTCTAGAGGAATTCTGTACAAGCAGGTTCAACAAGCTCCCTCTACAATATAAGGGTGGGGCGCTGTGTGAGACTTATTCTTTTATTCAGTCACTTCAGGATCAGTTCTGTGTCTAAAATATTGAAGCCATTGATTCATTATTAGTTCTTCCAGTGTATGTCTGGGCTTTTTTTTTTCTGGTATTAAATGATTTGTACTTGTAAAATTGTGAAATTGTGAAAACTGAACAATTTTCTCCTATTTAATGGCATGAAGTTTTCATCATTTGGAATCTTTGAGGGTTTAGTTTTAAAGATATATGGGAAAAGCTTGACCTCGAAATACATATCTTTGTGATCAGTATAAGTCTCCCAAGTATCAGGAATCTCTTCATTTCAAGTCTATCATCACCATTCCTGTGAATTTTTCAGCTTATCCCCATAAAATGTGCTGTGTTTCAAATTCTTTTTCACCTATTTGCATGGGTGGCATTGCCTATTGACAGTTTCTTAATACCAAGCAACAGGTAAGCTTTTGCATTTTCCTCTTTCATCTTCAGCAAGAACTCTGTTAAATCTTTCTTGTTTCCAGCTTTCCAACCATAATCATACATATACTGGAAGCTGCTGATGTTAATTCCAATTTCTATTTCATCTAGTCCAACATTTCTTATCCTGCAGATAACTTAAATAGGTGCAGTGAGAATTTACCAATTTAGCACATTTCTTTCTCAATTTTGAATCATCCACTTGTTCAATATTATATTTGAACTGTTTGGTAATACCATGAATGGATCTTCTGAAAAAAAAATGTAGATGAAAGAAAAGAAGTGAAATAAGAGTAAAAACAGAATAACTTGAGTCTCAAGAATGTTGAGTCCCATATTTTAAAGTATCAGAAGACAAAATAATCAGCCAATGGAATGAATGGAATTTGGATTTAAGGAAAGAGGATTTTGAAGTTTCTGGAAACAATGAAAATAGATACGTTATAGATTATGACTGAAGAGTGCAGATTTATGCTAATAGGAATGATGAGAAAGGATCTTTGGTAAAATGATAAAATAGAAAACGTGGATTTTAAAAAATATACAATTGACAACATTCATTGCAAAAGAATGATCAGAGATGCATATTGTATAATGTGTATATGAAGAAAAATATCATAACAATGTAATTAAGGAAAATAAGGAACTGTTAAGATGGAGAAGGAAAAGAGATTTTGATGGAAGGAAAAATGGAAGTATGTAAAAAGGGCTAAACAAGGAGTCCCAACAAAGTAAAGAGAATTAAAAATATGTAATAAAATGATCTGGAATGCAACTGAATTGGAAGGAGTAGCTGAAAGATTTTAGAAAAATCATACTAATATAAAAATATTCTCCTGAAAAAAGGACAAAACTAAATGCAATGGGGTTCATTTGTAAAGTGTGAGTGGGAAGTTGTTCGGCATAAGAAAAGACAGTAATCAAAACTTAGGAAATGGTTTAGTTTTATATAAGGCAGGAGGTATGAAGGCCTGATTTTTTCCTTTTAAACAGTTCATTGAGGAATACATGGGAAAAAGTTCTTTGTGAGGAAAACATTAAATTTTATTAATCAAGAGAAAGTGAATATTAAAATAAATAAGCTTAAATTATGAAATGCTTTGTACACATGGAGTTTAATGTTGTTGCCAAATAGGAGTGATATATGATAGAAGTAAGGCATGAATAAAAATAAATGAAATATTTCGCAAATAGTTCTACCTTGACCAGGGAGTAAGACAAGGATCTGTGATGATGTCTTGGTTGTTTATGAATAATAAATAAGAATTAGAGATGTGTTGGATAGAATAAGAATGTGCGTGTACTTTTGTATGTAGACAATGCTATGTTGCTGGGTAAGTATTCTAATAATTTCCAGCAAATATTACATAGATAGTATTATGAAATAAAGGTATAGATCTGAAAATGACAATGACAAGGTAAATGGAATAGATGATTGCAAGTTATAGATAAATGCCCAAAACTAGCAAGAGCAAGCAGATAAATATATGTACCTTGGTACAGTGGTGGGATTCATTTTTTTTTTACTACCGGTTCTGTGGACGTGGCTTGGTGGGCGTGGCAGGGGAAGGATACTATAAAATCTCCAGTCAGAGGTGGGATTTGCCGATTCTCTGAACTACTCAAAATTTCCGCTACTGGTTCTCCAGAACTGGTCAGAACCTGCTGAAAACCACCTCTGCCTTGGTAGAATTTTTACTAAACATAGAGAAATGAAGGAAGACATGAAGTCCTTAGAAGAGAGGGAGTGGCTCATACTCTCTGAGGATTCAGAACGTTTCTTAAGACTTGATTCTTCTGCAGGGCATGTGTGATTAGGATGCAAGTGGAGCCTCTGTCAAGTTTTTTTCTCTGTCCTGGGACGTTGTTATAATCTGGGTAAACATGATATGTTTGTTGTACTTTTAAAAACTCATGTATTGAATATATTGTAAGACCTCAGAATATTTTTAGAGTTAAGTAGCCTTATCAAATCTTATAAATAAATAAATTTGCCTTCAAGATCAAGGAAAAATAAAACATAAATTCTCATTGTCTAAATATTTAAATATTGATATTTTTCAAAGATTTGTTTTCTGAAGTTTGACCAAATCCAATGACAATTTTTTATCTCCCTTTTTCAATCTGGGTTGTTGTTTTTTTTTTTTGTAATTTTTAAAAAGAATATGTGGATTGTAAATGAACCGTCTAAAATTTCTACTCCTAATGAGGGCTCTTTAATACAAACATTTCTCAATTAGTTTGGTTTACTTTGCAATAGAAGTAAATAATTTTGATGGTATTATATACTACTATTAATCTTAATATACTGTATCAAAGTGTGGGGTATTAGATATTATCCAGATTTTTTTTTACTTAATAGGCATTCATTGAAAGCTTTTGCAATTGGCAAATTTATATAGTTGGCATTTGTGATATTAATGAGATAGGATTTTGGTCAGAACTAGCTGGAGAATTCCGCAGAAGTAGTCTGAGTAAATTTATTTTATCTTTATTTGTTTGTTTTATCTATTTATCTGCATTTGTTTGTTTTATCTGTTTATCAGTTCCTACTTGCTGTCTCATGATATCAAGGTATGTTGCTGAATGGGATAACTAACTGAATGCCAAGTGAATATATTCCCACCACCCCAGGTATAAAGGCCATCCCAACTGCCTAGCTTAGAATTCCTCAAGCTTTCTGCCTTTGTGGACTGGTGGAGGGGGAGAGGGGATGGTTTTATATGAGCGGCCAGCAAGCATGTGCATTTGCTGCTCAAACAAATGGAGTGCGTATGCATGTGCTTGCCCATTATTCACACAATTGCCTGCCGTTTCCACAGCCCAGTTGCAAACACCTCATAATCCACTAGAGGGCTACATCCCAAAGGTTGGGGAGCCCTGGCATATCTAAATCAAGCAGGTACCTATATTGGGCAGATGTATAGTAAGTAGATTATACCTAGTTTCCTCAAACTGGCTAGCCAGTGAGATTTTCAATTTCTGTAAAATCTTTCCATTTCTATTGTTTAGGAGTTTATTCCCTGTAAAGGAGGCACTCAGTGGTTGTTGTATAAATATAACTTTTCTCATTGTTGTGCTTTGTGCTTCTAAAATTTCCAAAATAATATCGTTATTTTATTTATATATTTATTTTTCTGAACTGCCCATCTCTCTCAAAGAGGGACTGTGATGACCCCGGGCATGGAACAAAAATAACACAAGCAAGATGGCAGTTCAAACCACCCCTTTATTGCTCCAAATTTTCCCAAACACTCTCACGTTTCTGACAAATCCCAGAGCAGAGTGATAATAACCCCCCCCCCAAAAAAAAAAAAAAACCTCAAGCAGCTCTGGCTGCAAATAGGCCAGCCCAGCATTGTGTAAACCTAGGCTGCACAGCAATAAATCCAGCAGGGCAAATCAAGGAGTTCAGGAAGCAAAGGATCTAGGTAATTAGTCTAGAAAGCCAGAAAGAATGCAAGGATTCTAGGAAAGTTCAAACGTTGTTGAATTATATGACCAAATATGAGTGAATTCATCACTTGCCATATTGTGAGAAGACGTGTACATAGGGTGCCTCAGCTATTTGAATGTTAACTATGTGCCCCCCCCTCCCCCAACTTAGGCTTAGATACATAATAACCCGACTTAAAAGAATGGCCCACTGCGAACTGAATTGCACATAGCCCTATTTCCTTCTGGACTCTAATGTGTATGTTGTGAACAAAACTGTTAAATTTATAGTTAAGGCAGATGAACTAAGAACCCATTACATCAAATTGATTGGGTAATTAGTGTATTTACCATATATACATTTGTTACTGTATTCTCTTTTATCTATTTTATCCCAGAATTAGATCCTGTATTTTATTTTTGTTTTATTTTTTAATATGGTCATAAGACAAATCAATTAATAAATTATCTTTGTCTCACCAAATTTCACACACAAAAGTGGTAAATTTAGTCTTTATGGGAATTATAAGTCAATCTGGTCATGGTTGTCCCAAAGGTGTTTTTTCAGGAGGCAACTGGACTTTCTTGTTTTTCTTTAAAGATGTTTCACTTCTCCAGCTCTGACTAGATGTTGGGGAATGGAAGGATTTATATTCACTTCCAATAGCCTGTGTCTGTCTTCAATAGTAAAGGGACACAGGGCAGAAAACATCCTGCAGCCAAGAAGGCTCCACGTACATTTGCACAGATGACCCTGATGACACCGATAAACCTCTAAGTGGCCTCAGTGACTCTCAAAAAGAATGCAAATGACCAGCTGTCTGTAAGAAATATAAATCCTTTCATTGCCCACTGTCCAGTCAGAGCTGAAGAAGCTTCTTGGATGAGAAGTGAAATGTTTTCAAAAGGAAACAAAAAAGTTCAGTTGCCTCCCGAAAAAGCACCTTTGAGATAAATCTAATCTTGTTGCAAACCCAATTCCTGAAACCTGACTGAAAAGGATGCAAATAAATTGTTTCTTCCAGGGTGTTCACCTACTCCAGGGTTCTTCATTGCTACTTTTTCAAAAAAAAAAATTGATAAGGAGAAAGTTAGAGATTGAAAGATATTTATCCAAAGTGCAGATCAAGCAATGACATCTTGAGGAGGAACACCATCATCTAATTCAGAACTGGCAGCACCAACTTATCTTTAGGATGCATTAAACATTACCTGGACCCAGATTTCTGTTACCTTTCTAAAAGAATTCACCGACTAGGATAGAGTAAGGTTTTGAATACATAGGGTAAACCTTATCGAGGATCCAGATCAATTTCAACAGATCAATTTATTTCTGGAGCTCTAAATCAGCTCTTAGAGTGGATCTGTCCAACCCTACTTAACAGCATCATTACCAGAGGTGTTATTCAACAGGTTCTGACCAGTTCTGGAGAACCGGTAGTGGAAATTTTGAGTAGTTTGGAGAACCGGCAAACACCACCTCTGACTGGAGATTTTACAGTATCCTTCCCCTGCCACGCTCACCAAGCCACGCCCACAGAACCGGTAGTAAAAAATTTTTAATCCCACCACTGATTATTACACTGATATTTTAGAAATATTTATTAATGAATACCATTAATAAATAAAGTAATGACTTGTAGTAGTGATTAGAAACTATCAAAGTGCGTTTTCTGAGATTGGAGAGGGATTATAAACACATTTTAATTATTAAGTAAGAATTACAATTAGGTTAGTAAAGCCTGTTATTTTGACTTCAAAACACGATAACTTTGTTAGGTTTGCAAATGAACAATGATTAATAGTGATGGTACCCCAACTTCCCCACTACCCTGTAATTGTGTTTTGCCATTAATGGATTTTTCAAGAATAGATTTTACTAGTTCAGTATATGAAAAGGCTATGGTGAGGAAATTTTGGTGGGGAGGAAAAGTTGACAAATGAAAAATATCTAGCATGACATGCATTTAAGAGATTGGATGAAGTAAAAAGTAGAAACATTACCTTTTAACTTGCATCAGTAAGAGTTTTTAAAAGGCTGTATTCAGAATTGAATATATATTTACTATTTCTTCCTCATGTCTATCTTTTCAGTCAATTCTCACTGGGGCATTTTGGACTTCCAAACTCTTGGTATTTTTAAAGTCTTGTCCTAATCTTCTAATGAACATTATACCATTTTACTTTCATAAAATCTACTATAGCTGATGTCTGAACTTCAAATATAAATAGTCTCTGAGATAATTTTTCTAACAAAAAGTACAATAACAATTGATTGCAAGCTATACTTTGGGGTGGAAAACTAGTTTAAGAACTTTAAAAGATAAGGTAATTCTCTACTAGGATTTTCTTCTCCAAGGATGAAATTGTTGGAAAAAGCATAACAAACACCTGGAGAAGAGGGAAGATTGGCAAAGGAAAAGAAAAATTAAGTAAATAATAACATGAGCAGCTGGAAGCAAAAAGGAAAAAGAAACATACCAGCAGCTGATGTATGAGAGAGAAAAAATGAAGACTTACACTGACAACCTGTTATTAGCAGAATCAATTTCTAAATATGGCTTTATAAAGGATGTTTAACATCAAATATGGCTTACTTTATTAAAGATATACATCTTCTGCTTGAGAATTAGGGAAGCTTTTTGTTTTACTTTTCTTTATGTATCTAAAATAAAGATGATTTCATATAAAAGCTGAAACATAATGTCAGTTTAATAAGAAAAAAGTGGAAATACTGTAATTCTTGGTCACAGGGACAGCTTTTGAGTGCATGAAAGTCAACTAAAATTTACCTTTGAAATCTTACCTAGAATCTGTTAAGCATATTTAGTAAACTAACATTTTGGACACCTTTCATTGGGCAGTGAAACAATACAGGTAGTCCTCGACCGTTCAAAATTACAACTGCATTGAAAAAAGTGATTTACGACCATTTTTCACACTTATGACCATTGCAGCATTCCCATGGTCATGTGATTTACACTCAGATGCTTGACAAGTTGTTCAGGCCTCCTGGGGTCATATGATCACCTTTTATGACCTTCAAATAAGCAAAATCAATGGGAAAGCCATTTAACAAAGGGGTTACATATTTAATAATTGCAGTGATTCACTTAAATGTGGCAAAAAAATTTGTAAAAATGGAGCAAAACTCACTTAACAAATTTCTCACTTAGGAAATTGTGTTTGTAAGTGGAGGACTACCTATAGACAGGAAGCAGCAGGTGAAGCTAGGCAGAATCACATCTGATACCTGTACAATTAGCACAGCCCCCCCCCCAAGACCGTGTACTTTCTCCACTTCTCCCTAAATACCAATGGTGGCTAACCTTTTTTGGCTCCTGTGCCGATAATTGCACGCACGCTTGCTTGCACACGCTCATGGGCCAGCACCCAGAACACAATGCGTGCTGGCATCCCCCACACCCCTGTGCATGCGTGTGTGACCCCCCTTCACGTGCCGCAGATCTGCTCATGCACACACAACTCCTTCCTCATGCGACATGCGTCTTTGCATGTGCACACAATTCCCCCTTCACACACTGCATGTCTGTGCATGCACGTGTGATTCCCCCCTCTCATGCTGTGCATCTTTGCGCAGGCGCACATGACTCTTTCCTCACATGCTGTGCATCTGCACATGCGTGTGCATTTTCCATGCACCCCTCCTCGCCCTTTGCGCATGCACGCCAGATACCCAACAATCAGCTGTCGGGCAGCGGCATGCACGCATGTGCAGTGGGGCTCTTCTGGGTGACCTCTTGCTTGCTGAGGGAAATAGCTGTACGTGCCACTTCCGGCATACGTGGCAACATGGCTATATACCAATGACTGCATCTCAAATAATCCATCTGTTAAAATACGTTAAAATCTGTTAAAATCTAAAATCCAACTGTTAAAATCTAAGTTTGCAGATGACACAACAGTGATGGGCCTCATTTGAGACAACGACAAATCCGCATACAGACAGGAGGTTGTACAACTTGCCTCATGGTGTAACCAGAACAAACTGGAACTGAACACACTAAAAGCCGTAGAAACGACGGTAGACTTTAGAAGAAGTATCTGTATCAACAGTAGAGACCTTCAAATTTCTAGGTTCTATTATATCACATGACCTAAAATGCACACCTAACATCAAAAAAGTCATCAAAAAAGCACAACAAAGAATGTTCTTTCTGCGCCAACTCAGAAAGCTCAAACTGCCCAAAAAGCTGCTGATACAGTTCTATAGAGGAATTATTGAGTCTATCATCTGCACCTCTACAACTGTCTGATTTGGTTCTGCAACCCAACAGGACAGACACAGACTTCACAGAATAATTAAGACTGCAGAAAAAACAATTACTACCAACCTGCCTTCAATCGAGGACCTGTATACTGCATGAGTCAAAAAGAGGGCTGTAAAAATATTTACAGACCTCTCAAATTCCGGACATAAACTGTTTCAACTCCTTCCCTCAAAACAACACTATAGAACACTGCACACCAGAACAACTAGACACAAGAACAGTTTTTTCCCGAAAGCCATAACTCTGCTAAACAAATAATTCCCTCAACACTGTTCAACTATTTACAATATTATTTACTATTACTGTTAATCTTCTCATCACTCCTTATCATCCATCCCCTCCCACTTGCGACTGTATGACTGTAACTTTGTCGCTTGTATCCTTACAATTTATATTGACTGTTTCCTAGTATGATTTGATTGCTTATTGTACTCTGTGACTATTATTAAGTGTTGTACCTTATGATTCTTGACCCTTGACGAATATATCTTTTTTTATGTATACTGAGAGCATTTGCACCAAGACAAATTCCTTGTGGGTCCAATCACATTTGGTCAATAAAGAATTCTATTCTATTCATTAAGGGAAAAGATATTATCTCACGCTGCTTGATTAACTTTTATACTTGCACTCAGATTTATCTGATATATCTTTGTTCTATCTAAATGGTTGTCCAACTAACAAATATAATCTTGAGCAGCATTTAATGCTTATAATTTTATACAATTAGCTCCCAGTCATATGGCACATAACTGTTACACAATGTTTTATCATATCAATAACTCTATGTGTTTTGTCTCACTTGCAAGACTAAATGCACCTTACAATTATGCTCTAATTTTACTTTCCACTTGACTTAGCTAAATAGACTACAGTTAATCCCACAATTAATGAACTATGTCATCCAGTATGCAGTAAAAGAGTGTGTTGAAGACAGCTAAACCACTTGGTCAATTCACATCTGTTTGATCTTAACTTCGGAAACAATTCTGAGTGAAATGAAAAAGAAATCAATTGTATAGTTGAATAAAACAAACTTTAGTGCATCGATTATGACAGTTAAAATTGATATTAACTAAATTGTTTTGAGTTCTCTCAAAGAGATCCAATGTTTCTTAAATAAAGAGCCATTGGATAAATAAAATAGAATACATGTATTGTCATTGCATTCTACAAATACAATGAAATTTGAAAGCCACTCCAGCACAGTGCCCCAAACACCACATCACAATCACACTACAGAGTATTTAAAAATTAAAATAATTAAAATAATAATTAAAAACCTAGTCTAAAACCTATCTAAAACATATAGTAAGTTAGATTGTTTAAAAATGCCACTATATACATAAGGCTAAATCACATATGCATTGTTTGATTCAAGACAATTATTGCCTTGGAAAAGAAACTGTTTCTCAGTCTATTAGTCCTCATTTTAAGACATCTATAATGCCTCCCTGATGGTAACAGTTCGAAATATGAATGTCCAGGATGAGAATGGTCTGTGGAGATTTTTAGTGCTCTAGAGAGGAGTCTGGTCTTCGCATTCTCTTCGAAAGAAGAAAGAGAGCAACTGATGATTTTTTGTGCTGTGTTTATAACTCTCTGGAGCATCTTCTTATCCACTACAGAGCTTCCAGCATACCACACTGTTATACAGTATGCCAAAATGCTCTCGATGGTAGAACGGTAAAAAGTAACCAGCAACTTCTCACCCAGACTATACTTTTTCAGCAGCCTCAGAAAGTGCAGGCATTGTTGGGCCTTTTTTGCAGTGGCCATAGTGTGGACTGACCAAGTAAGGTTGTTGGAAATATGAGTTCCTAGAAATTTAAAACTATGAGCTCTTTCCACACAGTCTCCATTGATATATAGTGGGAGTGGCTCTACTTTGCATCTTCTGAAGTCTATAATCAATTCTTTGGTCTTTTTGATGTTCATGGCGAGGTTATAACTCTTGCACCACAAGACCAATCTGAGAACTTCTGACCTATAGGCCGTCTTGTCTTCTCCTGATATGAGTCCCACCAACATGGTGTCATCTGCAAATTTTATTATAGAGTTAGTGGGACAAGAGGGAGTGCAGTCGTAGGTGTAGAATGAATACAAAAGGGGGTTCAGCACACAACCCTGTGGAGAGCCAGTGCTGACAGCAAGAGTGGAGGAAAAATAGCTGCCAAACCTAACAGTTTGGGGTCTGTTAGTAAGAAAGTCCTTTATCCAACAGCAAATGTGAGAGGAGAGGCCCATTTCTAGCAACTTCTTAATCAGTATATCCAGAATGATGGTATTAAAAGATGAGCTGTAATCAACAAAAACCATCTTTACATAGCTCCCACTATGCTCCAGATGTTTCAGTGCAACGTGGAGAGCCATGGCAATAACATCCTCTGTGGATCAGTTATTCCAATAGACAAACTGGTATGGGCCAAGGTTTGATGGGAGGCAATCCTGTATATATTTTAAGACCAGTATTTCAAAACATTTCATAATTATGGGTGTGAGAGCTACTGGTCTATATCTAAGCTGTTTTGAATAAATGCCTATATAATAATCATTTAAATATAGACACTGGCATGATCACAGCTGCAGTCATTTAGAGTTAACTTCCACTAAGTTATTAGAAGGTTATCTTCATATAAGACATGATTACTTTGTTTCATCCCTGTTTTTGCTAAGATTATTTGTATTTCTATTAAGGTGGCATACATTTTGGCTCAGACATGTTTTCACTGATGGCATTATGACGTTACATCCTAAAAACAATTTTTAACTGTAGATAACATTTTGATTAAGGCATTTTTGAAGTAGGTAGATGTAATGGTGAAGAAGGAATAACCTTGAGCAGCAGAAGGAAGAGCCACTACTAAGACAATGGTCAAATAAAAGAAGTCTGAGTCCAAACCAGAACATTAATCTGAGAAGGCATCACAGATAAAATCCTCCATGCTTCTCATGAAGATATTCATCTTGCAAGTTTCATATTCATCTTGCAAGATTCTTTTATAATAGCAGTATAATAAAAGCAGTATTAGCCTGAATCATTTTGTTTTCCTAGTCTGGTTTACCTTGAAGGGCTAACACTGTGCATGGATAGCATTCAGATTATCTTGGTATGATTAAAGGATTATGGATTCATTGTTAATATGCAAAAGTATTTGTAGATTTCCTGTTAATTGTTGCCTGCGTTCATAGGTATTGTTCTAAGTTGCCACGAGAAAATGATTTTTAAGAAGGGTACTACGTTTGCTTGATTGGTTGGATGTTGTAGGTTTATGGAATCTTATGTTTTGTTGCACTGCAGTTAGCCCTGGTCAGGATCATCTTTGGGATCTCTGTGAAGAATATTCTAACTATCTGGCTGATAAAATATTCTCTGCGTAGAATATTCTAACTATCTTCTAGGAGATGCACTCTGACAGAGCAAGTCTAACTGAGATTAAACTCAATCTTGTTGTCAGCCCCGCTAGGTACTTGAATAGTTTCATTGACAAACCACGGTACTCATGAATAGAAATTTAAAGTAAGCAGGGTTTGTTTCTTTAGTTCATCTCACAATAGTGAGGCAACACTGGATCAATTCCAAGTAAAGCTAGTGCTGAGAGCTACTGCCTCTCAGTGCTTATTATAGCTGCCTGTCAGCCACACCCTTATAACCTACATCTGCCTGTCTCCACCTATGCTTCCACCCCACACCTACTTATGCCTAAACTATCCAAACTGATCACGTACACCTCCTAAAACCCTAAATCCCAATCAGAAAAGTACTGTCCCAACCTATTACATATAAGCCGTCAAGTTCATGCCCTGGATCTCACCCTACACATTGCCGATCCTCTTTGCATGTTGCACAGCTGATAGCTGTCAAAATGGGACTGCCAAACAGCTGAGAGCCCTCCTAGTGGTTCTGCGCAGCCGCAGTGCAGTCTTCAATTAGCGTGGCCTCCATTATTATCTTCCTGGCTGGAGCAGTTGCGCCGCCATGAGGGTGAAGGGATAAGCGGCTGGTGAGCATCAGGACGACATGAACAGGCATGCCCTCCTAACTGCCATGCCAGACGCTACAAGATTGCAGAAGTAAGCGGCTGGAGACCATCGGGGTGGCATGCTTGCATGTCAGGCTCCGAAGATTCCACTGTGAACCCAACACTTGTTAGAGTATCTGGAATGAGATTGAGTTGATGATTCTCAGTGAGGAGGATAAGATCTTTCAGACCATCTTCTGATTAGATCAAATCTCTAGAGATCCCTTGATTTATACTTGAAGAGAATATTTGGAAACCATTACAGAAGCAACAAAGGTAGAAGCTTTCCTTAAGCTTACATGTAAGGAAGAGACAGGTTGGCTCTTTCCTGATTCAGTGGGTATAAGAGGAAGAGAAAACACAAATAGACTTTCAAGATACTATTATATATACTTTCTCAAGAAAGTATAGTTACAGTCTTCCTGTGCAGTCAGTTTCCTAATTGGATCTACTTTATAGAGCTGATAAAATCCTCCTTGATTGTTAAGGCTGCCTGGGAGGTGACCTGTAATTGAGTCTATGTTTTGTGTCTCTTTGAGCTTCCTGTACATTCTCTCCTCAAGAGGCCATTTTTGTACCAAACAATTTTGGACATCTATTGTTCTGTTGTTCAGAAGATGGTGAGATAGCAGTTGTAGAGAGGTGTAGAGGAAGCTGATTATATGGATCCATTTCAGTCAGGTTCCAGCTCAAATATTGTCTATGTTTGTTGATGACATATGATGGAAACAGGATGGGATAGTTTGTCTATCTTACTTCTTAAGCTATCAGTAGCTTTCACTACCATCAGTTTAGACTATTTTCCTGGACAAATCAGAGTCATCAAAGTCCTTAAAGGCTAACACTAACAACCAATGTGCTGTAAAGTATGGTGTGTTGGACTAGTTTTCCTTGAGCCATGGAAATCTCATTAGATATTCAACTAATTCGCCCCAACCTATCTTAAGGTGAAAAATGGGAGAAAGGAGCACTACATATATAAAAAACATAATATTGATTCAATAAAGTGCATGAGCTTTTTTGAGCCACAGGTTACTCAGGCTACACAGACCAGATTTTCATGATCCATAATAGTTTATGCCACAATGATGTCCTTAATGCCTATAGCACTGCACAATTCAAGATTTTTTATTTTATTTTAGGGCAATAATAAGGCTAACCACTTGGAGAGTATTGTTACAAACCTACAAATCAGAGGTGGTATTTATTTATTTATTTGTCAATTGCTTACAAGATCATAGTTATAAGTAAAAACATAGTTATGAATACATGGATACATATAAGAAAAATTATATATATATATATATGCAGGTCTTGGTGTGTTCAGGTCTTTTCCCGTGTAAGATTGAGACTCTCTGGGCAACGTTTCGACGAGATCTCACTTGCCATCTTCAGGCTGGTGCTTTTGGCTTTGTGCTTGTGCAAGCAAAGAGTGATCTGAGTGATCTACATATACTGGTGGTAAGGTTGGCTGTGTTGTCATTTCTTGATTAGTTGATGGAGTTGATGTTTGCAATTGGTAATTGTGTCTCTTTGGAATCCGTTGGAAATTAATACATTATTGTGTATAACCTAATACTAAAGGAGACACCCGCCAGAAACCGAGACACAGAACAGGACAATGGTATCGCCCTCCACAAACACAATATCAGGACAGTCTTTGGTACTGACCAAAAAATAGCCAACATCCTAAGAAACCCCAAAGACAAGATCCAGCTAGAAAACCAAGGAGTTTATGAAATACCATGCAACAATTGCTCAGCCACATACATTGGACAAACCAACAGGAGAATAAATGCACGCATTGCAGAACACAAGAATGCAGTCAGAAAAGAAGAAAATTCTTCCTCCCTTTTCCAGCACCTTAAAGCCACAGGACATGAAATTAATTTTGAGGGAACCAAATTAATCTCCAATACAGAACACTTCAACAAGAGAATAATCGGGAAGCCATCAAAATAGAGAAACACCCCCATAACATGAACAAATGGGACGATGCCTCCTGCCTACCAGACATTTGGAAACTAGCCCTTATCAACAAATGAGTCCCAGCCATGAAAATGAACACTGGATCCAAAACAACACATGACGCCACCACCAATCTTCCTCACCAGACTCAAACCCAAACCTGCCCCATAGATGAAAGGCAACCACCATCCAGAAACCAGATTACAGCTGCATCACACCTGCCACACACCCCGACCACCAAACCAAGCAAACTGACACACGCCATGAACACAGAGCCAGGCCTCAAACTCGGAGCCAAACCAAAACCTGGAACGTCACATCACAGCCACCCACTCAGGATATTGCATCACAGAACTCAGGAGGCTACACCACAAAACCTCAGGATGTTGCAACACAGCCAACGACCCAGGAGATTACAATACAAGACCCAGGATGTCACAAGATTAGAACTCAGAAGGTCATCACACAGCCCATTACCCAGGTCATTACGACCCAGGAGATTACAGCACAAGACCCAGGATGTCAAAGCAATAGAACTCAGAAGGTCATCACACAGCCCATTACCCAAGTCGTTATAACACAGGAGGCTGATAGACACACAGCCAATACCTCAGCCACACATGTTCTTAAGAAAAAGCCAGCCAATCTGCAAACATCAACTCCATCAACCAATCAAGAAATGACAACACAGCCAATCTCCCTACCAGTACACACACACACACACACACACAAAAGAAACATTAGGACAGGGACGGTAGGCACATTGGTGCGCTTATGCACTCCCCCTAATTCAGCAGGTACTGACCAGTTCTGGAGAACCAGTAGCGGTAATTTTGATTAGTTTGGAGAACTGGCGAATACCACCTCTGACTGGAGATTTTACAGTATCCTTCCTCTGCCATGCCCACCAAGCCACGCCCACAGAACTGATAGTAAAAAAATTTGAATCCCATCACTGCTACAAATAAAACAGATATTGCAATTTCTGCTTTCCACACCCAGGCAAGCATTATTGCCTTGAGAACATTATGTATATTATACTGCAGCATTCATTAAATGGAAATAGCACTTTAAAATGTTTTCTTTTTTGTAATAACTTCCATTGGAAGTAATGTGTTTTAAACTTACTTTTTCCATTATTAAAATAAATTGAAAGCTCAAAAAGCAAACTGCTCGTCAGAAAGCAGAAAAGCAGTACTATAGGTGGTCTAGATTTTGATGCTCCTGTATAGTTTATGATCAGATGAGACAAGATAATCTTCACACTTTTGATGTGAAATCTATCAGATATATCTCTGCTTAAATTCCACTAATTTGTTTGATAATAGATTTGCAATACAAAAGGGTAGGTTTTAACTTCTTGAATCTTCTGTTCTTTTTCTGCAGTGAAACATAGATGTAAGCATTCTATATTTGGAAAAGTGAGCATTTTGTGTGGTAAAAATGGAACAACCACCTACAGCTAAATAAAGAAAATGGACAATTTAATGACTCCAAAAGCAAAGGGAAAGAAAACTCCCTGTACTTATAATAACTTGCTAACTATTTGTGCATTCAGCTGTCACCTTCAATATACCTTTGAAACACCAACCTTTTTTTAAAGGGAAAGATGGGAAACAGAGTGTATAGTTTCATTCACACAGACTTAGTCACAAAGTGCAATTGTAATATGATGTCACAAACAATCTGTTTGAATTTTTTTCTCTTTATTTCAAATATGGAGATGCTTGTCTGTTTTCTAACCCTAGGTGATGAGTTCTGCTGTCTTGTCAGATAGGATTTGGGTTCACTCACTACCTGCTTGTTGACTCAGTCATAGTACTTACCATGGTGGGAAGAAAAGCCTCTAGGCCACTGAGCATCTGTCTTTTTTCTTTAATTAGTTGGAGCCTTGTATAGAGAAGAAAACAGAGGTTTTATGCACTGAGGGAGGAATGTATAAGGACAGAATTTCAAAAGAAGTTATTGTTTGTTGTTCTTCTTACTTAAGATTAAACATTTTCTTACTGTAGGATAAATGTGTTAAGCACTCTTATCAAATTTCTGAAAGGTGTAAGGAAGTCTTTCACAGCTATAATTAAGTACCATGATTAATTCCTAGTGGAATTATCAAACATTTAATGTCATGCCTTTCTTAGTTTTTGTATAATCGTTGATATTTAGGGTGGTCGGATTTTGATTAGGCCAAGTTTTGAAGATTTGACGTACATATTGTTAGAAGTGTACTTGGAGAAAGGACCCTTCCTTTTTGTTTTGAATCACAGAGCTTTTTTATGCACCATTGGGCTTCAAAGTTGGTGAGAAATTGATAAGCAAGTGAAAGATTCAGCTTCTGCCTTCCTTTTTCTTTCTGGATTGCTTCCTTTTATTTCTGACTTGATCGAGTTAGGAATGAATTTGAAGAGTTGTATCCAGCAACATCAAACAAAAGAAAATAAAAATAAATTATATGCCAAGGGAACTGCTCACAGGAACTAGTTGACAAAGTTGCATAAATACAAATATTAAGAAAAATTCAAAATGAATACACATGCTTATGCAGACTTTAAAAAAAAACATAACCTTGGAGAAATAAGATGAGCTGATGCTGTATTTGGACCAAATAATATGGGCTAAGGGTCTTCTACCTGTATACTTATGAGTTAAAATATTTTGAACGGAAAATCTTTCCTTCCTTCCTTCCTTCCTTCCTTCCTTCCTTCCTTCCTTCCTTCCTTCCTTCCTTCCTTCCTTCCTTCCTTCCTTCCTCCTCCCTCCCTCCCTCGCTCCCTCCCTCCCTCTATTCCTTCCTTCCTTCCCTCTTTCCCTCCCTCCTCACTATTCCAGATAAGGAAATCAAACTGAAATTAATACATGTTTTCTTTATTTCTCTTTTTCTTTGACATGGAAGAGCTTGTGTGCAAACATGAGGCTACTATTTTTTCTCTCTTTTGTGTAGAGATTTTAGCTGTTGCTAAATTTGCAGCTATTCAGGGCAATGTAGTGATTTTTGTTGCTCAGCATTTCAGATTAGGAAAAGTAAAAGCAATCAGAATTACCTTTCTGAAGCTTCTGAGAATTTGACAAATGAAAAAAGTACTAGCATAAAAATCCTTAAGTCAAAACAATTAAAATACTAAAAACACTTTTCATGATGAAGTGATGTGATGTGGTTTTATAGCAAGTCATATTGTATCTAAGTCTTACTATATTGCTAAGGGAAATTTTCAATATTATGGCAGTCTTGTCTTGAACCAATCTTTTCTGTATCTAATATGTTTATGTCCTATTTTCCCTTTAACAATATGCACACACATACTTCAACTTTCTAAACTGTGTTAATATCAGATAAATAATGTTGGTTCCAGACTAATGAGCTGTATTCGAGTATTGATCTAGCAAATGTTTTGTATGCTCTAGTTAATAGTGTAATATTACCAGAGAAAAAGCTACATAAGATTAGGTTAACAGCTCTTAATGCCTTTTTGGCTATGTAGTTACAGTGGGCTCTAGCACTTAGATCATTAGAGATGAGTATTCCAAGGTCCTTTACAGAGCTTGGATCATCAACAAGGTCTTTACTATTCAGCCTGTATTTTATTTTCTGATTTTTTTTGCCAATATGTAAGACAGAGCATTTGTTTGTTGAGATTTGAAGTTGCCATTTGTTTGACCATTCTGATACATAATCGAGGTCTTTTTGAAGGGTAGCAGTATTATCTGTGGTGTTGAATAGCTTTACATCATCAGTGAAGAGGATGCAGTTGCTCTTAATATGATCACAGAGGTCATTTATGGAGAGTATGAAGAGAGTTGGTCCTAGGACACTGATTGGGGGACACCACTGTTGACAGATACAGAATTTGAATAGGACGCTCCCAATTTTGACCATTTGATAAATAGAAATAAAATTATTTCCATTTTTTTATACAACTACTCTGTAAGATAGTCTGTTCAAAGGGAATTCACCAGTCATTCTCTATGATCAAGCTATCTCACACAGTAGATGTATGAAAAGAAATTATCTTGGGGCTTTCGTGTCTGTGAATGCAATTGCAACAAAATCTCCTAGGCCACAGATAATCACTATGTATTACACTGGTGAGCAGCATATCTTTACTACTGAGATTCATCTCTTTAAAATTTCTCATATTTTTTTAGTTTAAAAATATTAAACTTATTTCTGTTTATCCATATCAGTGGAAGTTGTATTTCATTATGTTGGACAGATTTTGCTTCCTGAATCTCTTCAAGTGTACCTAGGCCTGTTTATATTGGATCGATGCTGCCTGGAAAGGCTATAAAAGCAGCTCACAATATACAGATGCTACACAGTTCATTGGTATCAGTTTCCATGTATTTAAATCTGATTGTTTCAAATAATCAGCTGGTGGTGTCTGTTCCTGAGCACAATAATGCTAAAGTGATGGATGTCTAAGTCATGAGTTCATAATACAAGTTGTATCTTTCATAATGGTGTTGCAATGCCTTTGAAGTGATGATATTTACTTACTGCTTTATACATTCAACAATTGCTTTCTCCTTTCTCCCCACACCCACCAGTCCAGTCCTCTGGATGGTTATGCTAATACTGTAATTAATGTTATCCATAGTTTTTAAAAACTTATGGAACAGAAGTACTTCTTAATAAATGCATATTTATATTCATTAAGCAGTTCACATAAAACTATTTTCAAATAATTTTAAGCTATATGTTGCACCTTACAGGTGTTAAAATTTCAGGAAATCTACATTTCGCTGCCTGAAAATTTCAGTAGACCACTGTGATTAAGCAAAAATAAAGGCAAAATGTCATTTCTAATGCTTTAGCTTAAATGCATACAAATTTTCTGTGTGAAATCCCATGTGTGAAGTAATTATTTTGGGGCCTTCATCCTTCAGTCATAACCTCTAAAAGGTACTGAATAATTGCCATTCACTCCTGTTGTGTTAGAATCCAAGTGAAGTGGAACCAAATCAGGTATTGTAGTCATTAAAAATATATTATTTCCCATTTTCTTCAAACATAATAATTTACTTATAGATTGACATGTATTGCCATAAATGGAATTAATTGCCAATGACCTGTCACTTTTGCTTGTTTGTTTTTCATGCTTTTCATGTGTGTATGTGGTATGTGGGTGTGGTATGATGTGGTGTGTGTATTTGTGTTTTTGAAGAGATGGATTGAATTGTTTTGCAATTTTAAAATATCTTTGTTCTTTAAACAAAAAGTAGAATCTTGTACCATATTTTATAAGGCCCACATTGTTTTTTAAAGTATAATATGTATATTGGAAATCTCTATAAATGTTTTTACACCATGTGAAGAAAAAATGCATGCTTTTGTGCAACATATACTGCTAATACCAATTAAAATATAATCATAGATCTGTCCATGATCACCTCATGACAACAAAACTGCAGCTGTTTCTGAAGCTGCTATAATTCTTCCTTATGATAACCCATCCTCATGAATCTACCCCCACCTCTTTTCTATAAATATCAGCTAAAATAGCAAAAGACATACTGTGGTTCACAGTGGGGTTGGCATCATACGAATATACTTAGGGGTGGTTCACATTTATATCCTATGAACAGGCAAATTTGCTGATTTTAGTTGCTTCGTTTTTGTTTGTTTAAGGAGATGTTTATTTTTATGAGGAAAAAGCAAATATCTTTCACAATTTTCCCTACTTTGGTTTTTGTATTGGGAAGCCACTCTGGATCCTACTAGAAATGTTCTTAAGGCAAAAAGTTTAGTTAATTAAAATCTGGTGAGAAATCTTCTAAATCCAATATATAATACAATACAAGTTAAATACATTGAATACTGTTGTGTCTTAAAAGATATAAAGCCAATTTAAAGCTAGGTTTGTTAGAGATGGGTTTTAAAAGTTACAGCATAATTCTGTGTAAGCAACCATTAAACTAATAATGGCCTCTGAATAGAATAATGGGATGTAAATCATATTAATAACTTTAGTATATTTAATGCTACTCTTAGTAACTATGGTTAATATTAAAGACAGGATTAACTTATCTAAAATGGTCTTGAAATCAGTACAGTTGTTTATTTACATACATTTACACACATATGCATATGCATACATACATAAACATATACTGTACATATACAGTATATATAGACAGCTCTAACAAAGCCAATGAATGACAATGGTGAGGATGCTAATGATGATAATATCATTTAAAATAATATCTAATTATATGATTACCCCAGATTATCAGAAAATTAGGAGAGGAAAAATAATAGAAGGGGAAATCATAGTGTAACTTCCTTTAAGCATGAAAGAGCAGAAATTTACTCTAAAGAAATGGTGTGGCATATTAAAAAAAATCAGAGACAGAATCAAGAGATTAATTAGAAGCTGGTGCATAGTAGATCATGTAATGCAAAGTCAGCCCCTAGTATGCGAAAAGCTCCTAAGGGTAACCAAGATGTGATGAATTGCTTTGAATGGATAACAGCAATGTTTTAAATTGCGCTGTTTGGCAGCCAGTAAAAGATACTGTGATGGATGATGACATGGAAAACAAAGGAGGTTCAGGTACTGTGTGAACTACAAAGTTCTGGACTTCAGTTAAATAAGGGAAAGGTGATTAGAGAAGCCCTAGCAAGAATCTATTACTGTAATCCAGGTATTACATCAGGATATGAATAACACTTTCATTGTCTTGGAAGTCAGGCCTTGATGAACCCATAATCTTCAATAAATGAAAATTTCCTGCCCAGACATTTTAAAATGTTCTGAAGGTGAATATTGACCAGAATGACCATTTTCCCAGCACAAAGCCATTTAACAAACATGGATGTCAAGAGAGATCAGCAAGAAGGATATAAGATATCAGATCTTATTCATATTTAATTTCAAACACTGCTTAGACATTGACTGCCAAGTTATCTCAACAAGGTGGATCAAATGTTTTCTTCCATATTGTATATATGAGCATAGTGAATATATGAAATACATAATCAAAATAAATAAGCACACAGTGAAATACTGTAAGTAGAACAGAAGACCAAGAATTGAAACTCTATAGAACATGCATAGTGAGAGGAAAAAATAAGGAAAATGTGATTATGAAAGACTTTCAGAAAAACAAGACCCCAAAAAGCCAAATCAGAAAGTAAAAAAGTAAGGTTCTCAAGGGCACCAAATGTGGCTGAAATATTCAGCAGCTCAAACACCAGAGAATAGTACTTAGTCTCTAGAACAGAGGCAACTTTAAGACTTGTGGACATCAACTCCCAGAATTCTCCAGCCAGCTAGAATTCTGGGAGTTGAAGTCCACAAGTCTTAAAGTTGCTAAGTTTGAGGACCCCTGCTCTAGAGCATTAATCTAATCTCATGATAATGCTTTCTCAGTTGAGTGCCCTTCTGAGAAACCAAATTGTAATAGTTGTAATGGATCATGGATCGGCAAAATTGAATAAAACAACAAGTGTGCAATTCTGAAAGAATAGCAAGAGGCGAACTAGAGTCCTTGAACAAGTATAAAGGAAGTAATTTTTAAACAAACTTTCTGAAAAGAAGCATCCCTCCACAAAATAGAACTCCCAAGCTAGAAAATGAAAGAAGGCAATGTAGTAAAAGGAAAGTTAAAATCTCAGAAGAATGTATAGGAAAAGAAGAAAAGAAAATACTAGCAACTTTCTCCTCCTTTAAGATCTGTAAAAACCAACATCTTGGCTATGAGTGCCCTGAAAAGAAATTGAGTAAAAGACAAAACAGGTGAAAATTGTAGGAGCTAGAAAGCTCTCTGAAGAAGACAGCAGCAGTAATTAATAAAATGCTTTAAAAAGCTAGAATGGCAAAAGAGCCTGAGAAGCAATTGGGGCTTCAAAATAGGGTTATTCAAGTGCATTTAGATCTACAAAATTTGTTTTTCAGGTATTTTGGTGTTGGTCCAATTTGAAACTGTGAACATCTTTGAGCAGGCAGATGCATTCAAGATGGTGGAAGGCACTGTACTTCTTTCTCAATCCACTTAAACCAGGGGCAAAAAAGATATAGAGAAATCCATTTGATTCTCATTGAAATTACAGTATACATTACACAAGTACTAGAACAAAGATTATGAGAAACAAAAAACCCAATGCCAGTATGCCAGTTAGTAAAAGCTTTCCGTTCATAATAGCAATAACACTTTGACTTATATTATGCTCCATAGTGTTTTGCAGCCTTCCCTAAATGTGTTACAGAATCAGCCTATTGCCCCCAACAAGCTGGGTCATCATTTTACTGACCTCGGAAGGATGGAAGGCTGAATTAACCTTGAGTCATTCAGGATTGAACTGCTGGTAGTTGGTAGAATTAGCCTGCAATACTGCATTCTAACCACTGCACCATCATGGCTCTGCAATAGAAACAAAGAAAAAACTATCACAACAATTGCCAGTGGGTGAAAAGAAACTTTAACTTCTACTACTTCTTAATATGTTAGGAAGGAACAGAGAAATATTATTCTTACTACTCTGAGAAATTAAGAATACTATAGTGGAAAAAATTTGTTTTAATTGACCCGTTTTGTCCAATGAACAGGACTGCTGTGGAGAAGGAGCATTCTTCATCTCAGCTCCTTCTTGATAGCTGAATCCCTTGGACACGGATGAAATTAAATAAAATTATAATCTTTTACCTTTCTGACTAATTCCTGATTAATTTTTTTTCCCTCAGTAGTAAGGAAAGAACAAATAAAGGCAAATATACGTGTCCCAGGATAATGTTGCAGGATCTAATCTGGGTTGGTCCCTAGGACCAGAGGTTTAGTCTTCTAAGCTTTTGGATTCGTACGGGAGCCCATCCTCAGGGAACTCTTCTGAGAAGTTTGTTTCTCTGTGAAGTTCCCTGAGGATTGGCTCCTACATGAATCTGAAAGCTCAGAAGACTAAATCCCTGGTCCTGGGGACCAACCCAGATCGGATCCTATATAAAGGACATTTTGGCAATGAAACTGAAAAGTGGATGTTAAAAATATAGCCCATTCCAGAATCACAGTTCTGCTAGAAAAAACCAGGCACATTCTTTTCCTCAACAATCTTATTCAGGATACTAAGTTAAAGTTTGTCCTTTTGCCTTCCAAATAATCTTGTAATTAACAGGGTTGGGAAAATTGAATTCCCAGAGCAGAATTTCTTTCCCTTCCCACTGTAAACGTTAGTGATGGGGACTGTAGCTCAATGCATCTTTCTGACATTTTAGGAAGATTGCAAAATAAAGGACAGCAATTATGTATTTTATTCCAGAGAAGATTGAAGCATTTGAACAACAGTGGAGAAACATTGTTTTACATTTTATCTGAATTCCAATGCTGTAACCACATAATCATTTTCATAGATTTTAATTTTAAGGTAAAACACACACACACACACACACACACACACACACACACACACATGCTTAAAATACCTGATACATAAAAAAACTGTTTGGTCAATTCTAATAACGAATGAGTCTGAAAGAAAGGCAAGGTATGTATCTAGCCATAAAAGGATAAAATTGTGAAAATCGTACAAATTTCCCAATCTTTACTCAGAGTATTAAGGATTATGTATGTGTGATATCCAGCTCTGTTATTTTCCCATATCAGTCTTGTGAGCTAATTAAGTTCTGAATCAATGCTTAATGACAGTAGTGGTCTAGAAGACAACAACAAATTGAAATTTAAGGCTGAAGGCAAACATTCATTTGCTTAGTAATATGGTGATGAGGGGAAGAATTGAGGAATCAGGCAACATATACTGTAAATCTAATCAAAGATGATAATTATGATGATGAAGAAGAAAAATTAAACGTGTGTTACTTCCATTGATTCCTTAATATATATGTCATATTTCATCTCATCTCAATCACTATGAAACACACTTTAAATACCTCATTTGGATGTCTTGCTTCTATCTGTGAAAATTGCACAGAAACTTTCGGTGGCTCCCAATATTGCTGTTTGACTCTTACAACAATATATCTAATTATTTATGTTAATTACTGACCCTTGCTTGTGTAAGCCTAGTAAAAAAATAATATCAACATTATAAGTTCAAAACAGTGTTAATACAAGCTGCTCTTATTTTCATCCACATTGCAACAACACTCTTAATAGTTTCATTGTGGGTGTTTACAAAGTGCACAAATGTTCATGAACATTCAGCTTTAATCACATTATTTAAAAAAATGTTTTAAATGCATAATAGGGAATTCCTTACCATAACCTAAATATTCATGGGATGATCTCTTAACTGAGCTCCCAAGTTTGCCTTAGAATTCTAGAGAGTTTTGAAGTACAAGCAATAGATTTTAGTTTGAGGTATCAAATTGCTTTATAGGTTGCTAAACCACATTTGCTTTTTTAATAAATTAATCCCTATGAAACAATAGCCCAAACTTGGGTCATCTGCAACTGTGCTGTTGAAACATAGCAAGCCAACATCTTCATTCTCTTAACAAATTATGGGGACTACAGAATCTTGCTAGCGGGTTCATTAATCTGTGATCTCTTTTACTTTATCTCAAAGCTGAATCTAGAGAGGGGGGGGGGGGAGGGAGAGAGAGAGAGATACCATGCAACTCACATTTGAAAATAATTGTATCTACATGTTTATTTGTTTTTATGGACCCAAACTAGCATAGATGAATAGTACAATTAGAGATAAATCTATTCGCAGTCTATGTCACTATGTTCCATTCCACATTAGTCAGGTATGTTCCTCATTTTTTCAAACCACCTTTAAATGCATATTGTTTTAAGTATCTATTTTAATGCACATTCCTCTCAAAATATATTTATATAAATATTTTTCTTTCTTTAACTTTTATATGTACATTGGGATTATCAAAAATTGTACTCCATTGGTTTTAAGTATGAAATCTCTTGATTTGCTGTATATATTAGTCTAGATATATGAATTAATTAATTTTACAGGAATTTTCAAAGATGAGATTTCTTTATTTTAATTTCAAAGCATATTCAACTAACAATTCATTTTTTTAAAAAAAAATTGTACTTTAAAAAATTGCTCAAATAGAGATGTTACAGAATATCTAATTAAATTGTATCTGTAAAAAAATTAAAACAATCATAAGATTTTTAAAAAGAGGACATTACTGTGTGCATTCTTGAAGTTGTAAAATAAATGTGTACTGCTATCTGTTTAATTTGCCTTTGTAATTCATGTAAAAACACAGCCACAGCGTACTTTCACAACATGTGTTTAAGAACATGACATACAGCTGCATAAATAGACTTTTTTCCTCATTATTTTCATTCAGAAGGAAACATTAATTGATTATATTTTAGCACTCATGATTTATAGAATGCATTTATTTCATGTTTGTGTGTTTAGTCTGTTTGTATCTATGATATAGTAATAATAGTAGAAAAATATTATTTATCAAATAATTTTTAAAAACCGTTTTAGATGTATGGTTTTGGAAGGCTTATATCCAGACAGTTTTGTTTGTGCAAAACCTTCTGATTAGATATTGGGAGAGAATCTCCTCCCACTAGTTTCTTGCTGTTAAATATTTACAAAGAGTTATAAGCACTTCTGCAATTTTTGTTATGATTTACATTTGGAATACCGCAGACATTGAAAAGGGGGGGGGAGACATTTTCTTATCTATCCCCAATACATTAGAAAAGTTCATGCCCTGCTCTCAGCATTTTCCAACACAGCTGTAGAGTAGTTTAAAGCCTATTTTTTAAATAAGCGATGCTCAATTTGTCTTTGATGATCCGCATGATTCAGGTGAGATGGGAGCACGGTCGGGCTCTTATTTGCATAAAAATTAATCACAGAAAAATGTAAATTGATAAAATTTTGTCTTGCTTTTCCCCTCTATCCGAGAACCCGTGGATGGCTCCCAGAAGCAATCATCTCAGTATGGGGTTGCATTGGATGCTGTACAAATGATCACATTTGTGTTGAATACTCACTCATTTAAATGTCAGCACTGATGGGGCGGTAGGAAAAAAAAGAGTGGGAAAAATGCACAGCTGAAGACTATCAAATCCATGGGCACTTTTTAGAGATATATGATCTAATGTGAAAAAATTGTGGATTAATTATCCTTTTTTCAAAATGGTAATTGTTTTAGTATTACACAGAAAAAAACGGCAATTTATTTGGAATCAAACAAAAATCAGTAATGTTAAATACATCATTACATCATTGTGTTTATGAGAAGGCTGCAATTAATTCCGAAGTCTCCTATACCAGATGAAACAAAGAATGCCTCTGTTGCTTTTCAAGCAGCATATTTCTTACACATATTTCTTACATATATTGCCAAAGAAACTAAATTTTGTAAAATTTTGTATTACCTGGATTTTATACAAAACAATTTGCACTTTAAAATGTTATATGATGCCAAAGAACTAAATATACATTTTAAAGGCGTTAAACAATAAATACTGCATCGAGTATGATAGCATTATTAAATTTCGATAAAGTATATCAGAATGTATCATATTGTCCATTTTGCATGAACACTACCAGTGCAAATATCAATTAATAAATGATAATTCTAATTTTCAATTTCTCTAAACTGAGGCAGACTAGCAAAACAAGGACCAGGAATAAAGAGTTAAGACATCTTTGTGTCTGATAAAATTTGAATTGTATTAACAATGATTTAATTTATCCTTTATACACCATAAAGATTGTGACAAAAGCTAAATATTTTGCAAAAGTTTATTTGCAAAGAATATTTTTGTGGTTGTTTCAGCAAGAAAAGTGAGATATTTAAAAATATTGTCATCATTTTCTCATTATACTAAATGTGCAATGTGTTGTTCTCAAAAATGCTAAAATGATATACAGCAAGATATATATATATATATATATATATATATATATATATATATATATATATATATATATATATATATATATATATATATATATATATATATATATATCTGTGTGTGCATAGCTATATATTTATACACACACAAACATATCTTACACAAAGTACAAAGGCATTCTAGGTGTAGCCTTTCTAATTAGTTGGCTTGCTTGGAAAGAATGCTGTAGTTGAAAATGGTCTAATTTAGATATTTTGTCCAGGAAAATGGCTGATTGGCATGACAAATGTATAGATTACAGAAGATGCGTTTGATGGAAATATGCAAAATCTGTTACATAGACAAGTATTCTTACAGTTTTTATCTGTAAGAAAACAAATAAGGAGATTCTTTGAGAATCCTGGTTTATGGCTAAAACTGTCAGTAAATGTAATAAGATAACTGTATAGCTATTAAACAACCTAAGGTCTTATCAGTAATCAGATGAAAAGCCAATTCTAAAGCAAGTGGTTGAAAAACTGGTCAAATTCACTCCTCAGGTCAAGGGATTTTATAACCCAGAAGATCCAGAGAAGACATTTCCAAAGAGTCAAGATCCATTAGAGTTCACATTGGGTTGGACAGGAGCATGACATCACTGATTTTTTTCCCAGGATTTGAGAGTTACAAATTAAGAACTTAAGTACTTAAGATTTCATGGCAGTTCTTGATTCTGTAAGGAGTCTATTTCAAGAGGTATTATATCTCATAGCCTGCACTTTCAAACATTTCTTTTACTGTACTCATGTATTGGAAGTTGTTCAACTAATTCACATAAATTAGCTGCTGAGTTCTCAGACTTAGGCATGGGATGGAAATAATTGCTCCTGGTAGAAGTAATATCTAGACTGGTGGAATGTGCTCCTCTTGGTCTTCTCAGTTGTATTTGATGCTATTGAACACATAAATAAATAAATAATATCTTTTCAAATATCTACAAGGGATAAATGATGAGATCTATTTTTTAAATTAAAAATAAAAACACAGATTTATTTATTTTATTTATTATTTCAATTTGTATACCGCCCCCTCTCCCAAAAAGGGAGATAGCTGGTTTTGCTCCTACCTGAGTAGACAATGTCAATCAGTGTGTATGAAGAGAAAGTGGTTGAGTCTTTGTGTCCTTTAAGGTGGATTCGTACATAGTTCAGTGTTTTCTATTACGTTTTTTAAAGATCTATATGAAATTGCAGAAACAGCTTAATTGCTAACGATACTCTGTGATATATCACAGCATCCAGAAGGGGGATGCTATGGAACTCTTAATCCAATGTTTAAAATTCTAAGTGTTGGGTAGATCAAAATCAACTCAAATGAAATCTGTAAGATGAGATAGCTGTTTGTAAGTATCATGTGGCATTCCAATCCCTAAAATGGCTCTAAGAGATCTCAGAGATGGATCTCTCTGCAATTTGGGGGATGCACTTGGATTTGTTCAAAGAGGTAGGAGCCGAGAAGCATGGGCAACTTTGGCTGCTGTGTCAGCGTAAACCTTTCTGGATCAGGTGGCTCTTTGAACATTTCCTCACCCATTCATCACTTTATCACAATATTACAATTGCTTTCCATGGGACTTCTGAAGATCACTCAGAAACTACAATTGGTTCAAAATTTAGTAAGTTAACTGCCAACAGATTTATATGTTTGGCACTTATGTGGAAGTTGCTGCACTCTATGCTTTCATTGCAAAAACTGCTGCTCTGGGTTTTGCCATGAGTTTAAAGATATAGCATATGGACATGGGCATGAAGTGATGATGTAATATACTTATTCACATGTTGCCAGTTCACATGATGAAGTGCCTTTCCCTCTTAGCTAAGGTTAGACCTCAGTAAAGAAGTTATCCACAGCACCACATGGCCTAGATTCCTCTCTGTCAGATGCTTTGAGCCTACTGTATTTACCTATAAATATTTTCTCCATATATTCCTATCCCCCCACCCAGATAGTTATGAAAACAACCCACAAGTCCAAATAGTTCCTGTCTTTTGGCACTTCTGATATATTTTAGATGTTCAAGCAACTGTTTGTAACAGCTGAACTAGGCTTTGAACATCCAGTTCAAAGTACCAAAAAGGCCTTGTTGTAGAATGAATAGAAATCTGAAAACTATAGCTATCTAATGCTGTTTCATCCAAAGGTCTTTAGATAGACAATGCACTGTCCAAACTTAAGTAAATTTATTAATTTTCCTTGAATAATTATAATTACTCAATATTCTTTTAAAACTTATTTATATAATTATAAATACATTTATTTTGGTTATTATACCCCAAACTGTCACTGGTATTCTTGTACTAAGCATTGTTTTAGTAACTTGAAATATGGTTATTCTTATTACCACTAAGTCTTTTATTATGCTTTGTGTTAATATATTATTCTTAAAGTCTTCAATTACTCTCTATTTATATAATATTTTTTCTTAGGACATACACACATAAAAACTGAACTGCTAGATTAATTACTACAATTAACTGTAATAATTCAGAATTTGTTATATTTCCTCCAGAGACTTTACAAAATGGCAATAGTTCTCATAGAAACCATTAATACTACCAGGCTAATTACTTTTTCAGTCCTTCACTGGCATTAAATGATATTCTGAACATGCATTATTTATTTATTTTATTTTTATGTTCACTTTTCAAATTAAAGGCTTCATCTTAAAAATATAGTATATCATATTTATTGTTACAGTAGATGTAGCATTCTGGATATTTTAAATAAAATTTATGTTTCCAATACTAGGAAGTTTGATCTTCTTCCATGCCAAAAGTTTAAGATTTAAATTAAGAATATTCAGATTATAGGCTGGTACGTGATTTGACATATAAGGCGTAAAACAGCTTTTGTGAAAATACTTTCACTCATATATTAAGATATAGGGAAATACTGCAAAGTATACATTAATATACTATACATAGTGAAACAGCTGTTAATTTTAAATCCAGTACTGGACTTAGTTACATGATTAGTTTACTATTATGAAATGCATTCCTATAACAGGGTTAGCCAGTGGGGCCTTAGAATGTCTTTGCCCCAGATAATGCTGCCAGCTCTATCACTGTTGGCATGATAAGTGTACCTGTCTCTCTTTGGATGGTTGCTTGTATCTTCACTTGGTTGTAGAACTGTATAATTTTGATCTGGAGCTAGATTTAAGTATAATTCTAAATAAAATAAAGATCAAATGAAGAAATTATGTGGTTGGACTGAGGGGTGGCATCCGACCAGTGTAACTATCGGTACGGTGATTGCCTGCATGTATATCATTGTCATCTAGCTGCCTGGACAGCTGAGCAGTGCTGCACACAGGTGCGCAGTGGTTGAAAAAGCACTTTTTTCCTGCTTTTTCAACCGCAGCTGTGTCGCGCAAAGCAGCTGCGGTTGAAAACACAGAAAATAAAGGTCAGGTAAGAGCCCAGGCGGGCATGTGGGCCAAAACAGCAGCAGACATAAAACCGGTTCTATGTATGCTCTCTGTTTGCTGCTTTTCATAGCAACCGGTTCTACAGAAGTGGACAGAACCGGTAGAATCCCACCCCCAGTTGGACTGAAGCTCCAGAGAAAGCTGGATCTTTTTTTAGTCAGATTCCAGGCCAAGATATAATACTGAGACAGCACTGATTAGACTTGTGGATGATCTCTTCTAAAATTGGGACTTGGCCGATATAGCTCTCTTGATCCTAGTTGGCTTCTCAAGATTTTTGATACCATTAATAGATGGAAAGGGAGTTTTGCAAGATTCTGTTACTATAACTATCTCAATTAACTTTATTCTAGTCTTTCCGTATAATCAGGTTCCAAAACTGGTGTATGTTGTAAGATTTACAACTCTAGCTGGCTTCAGAATGTGCTGTGCTAGCAATTATGGGTGTACTCTGCAATATCTCTGCTCTACCAGCTGCATTGTTCATCAGTGGATTTCTAAGTGAAATTCAAGGTCCTGGTTGTCCTCTACAAAGCCCTATGTGGCTCAACTGGCTACTTATAAGGCATCTTTCTCCAATTTTCTCTCCCATCCTAAAAGATCTAACAAGGTGGATATGATCCAGGTCCCATTGATTTAACAGTGCCATATCATAGGAAATCACAGTCTTGCATACTCAGTTCTGTCCCTGATCTCTGCAATACCATTTCTGCAGAGCAGAGGTGTCAAACTGATGGCCCATGGGATGGATGCATCATGCGCAGGCCACCCCAGCTCAGTGAATGGGAAAAATGTCATGAAACATCATGTGACGGCAATGTGACGCAGTGAGTTTGATACCCATGCTGTAGACATTTCTGATATTTTGTGATATTTAATTTTTTTTACTTCCTTTAATTTTTTTAGTTGATGGCCTATAAGTTCAATAATATAAAATAATACATCTTGTCAAGAATGAGTGACTTGAGTCAGTGTGTTATATGGCTGGCAATAGTTCCACAGAATTTCAATTTGGCATTTACTCAACCTTTCTTGGAAATGCCAAGATTCCAAGCTAATGCTCTTCTATGCTGGCAGCCCCTTAAATAAGCTGGAGATGGGCCTTACACTTAATTATGAGATTGAGTATTTACCAGGCTGAAAAATTCATGAAGACTGTTGCTGTTAGGAAGGGTGTTATGATCCATACAAGAGTTAATAAAAGGACTAAGAAAACTCTTTCATCTGCTGATAGAAGATAGAAGCTCATCTCCATTCTCTTTACTTGCCAGCCCTCCATGGATTCTGCTATATAGTAGACAGTCAATAGTGACCAAAGAAGACTAAGACATGGCAAGAAATGCTATTGTAATAATGCTATACTTGTACGGACACCGTATTGTTTGTCTTTCTGGATCTGTACTTAAGGACAAGAAGCAATGGGTAGAAACTAATGAAGGAGAGAAGCAACTTAGAACTAAGGAGAAATTTCCTGACAGTTATAACAATTAATCAATGGAACAACTTGCCTCCAGAAGCTGTGAATGCTCCAACACTGAAAGTTTTTAAAAAGATGTTGGATAACCATTTGTCTGAAGTGGTGTAGGGTTTCCTGTCTACACAGGGGGTTGGACTAGAAGACCTCCAAGGTCCCTTCCAACTCTGTTATTCTATGTTATATGTTCTAAGTCCACAAATCTTTTAACGATGTATGTTTATATAATTATTTGCATCTCTGTGTGAATGCAATAATTTTCTGGGATAGTTCCTAGCCAATGCAACATGCAGATTGCATCCTCTATCTGTTGGTGCATTGTAGGTTGGAGTATTTAATCTGGTAAAATTATTGGATCATTTATTATTCCTATATGGGTTTTAAAAAAGAATAGCTGGAAAAATTTAATTTTCCTGCTGCCCAGCTTTTTGTGGAGTTCTGTAACTTCCTTCAAAAGTTTGATTTTATCATGCTTTGTAGTTCTAGTGAGGCAACATCATTAGCAATAAAAGCAAAATTTATATGTTCTGTAGCCAGATACTGCTTTGATTGTTGAGTGCTGAAATCTTGGAATGAAAGTCTGTCAAAACATTATGGTTAGGCAAACCAAATGAAAGCTTATTCATTTTTTCATTAGGGACATCCCAAAGTATCATGTTAAGGAATGGACCATCCCTACTGAAATTCTTGTATCTAGCTTTATAATGAATCCCATTTATCTTGTACAATTGTTCACATTGTCATAAAGCACTGAGTCCTGATACACTTCAACCCATTTGATCTGCAGTGTAAGTCCAAGGCATTGTAAAATCTAATTTAATCTCCAGTACTTCAACTGATCTCACTTCCTAGAATCAGAGAGTAGCTGAAATGGAACAGGAGTGGAAACACAGCTTTATAATTAGCAAACAAAACTAAACTACATACACACACACACCTCTCACTTTTGTTCATCTCTTAGTGGAGAGTTTGGAAAACCTTGAGGTGGGGGGATGCAGAAGCAACTATATTAAGATAGTTTGCAAAAATAAAAAACAAGGCGTTTCTCTATCAAAAAAATTGGGAATTGGACTTTTTTTTACTGCCTGCTAGTGATGTTTTTTTTACAGGTGTCATGCTATGGTCAGGCATGCAGTTTGCAGCAGATTCAAGATATTCCCTGCATGTGGCAGAAGTTCATTAATGATGAGAAAAACATGCATTGTACATTGTATGTGGTGTATTGCTGAGTAAATGTGCAAAGATGGGCACTGTTAGCTTTTTCCTCAAGTTTATACAAAGTGGTAAAAATCTCAAGAAATACATGTTGGCTTCATCTGAAACCTTGGTGTACATTAAGTGAGCCTGCTTGACTACTGCTCAAACTGTAGTATTTCCCTTTGCTTTTTTCCATTGGACCTATTGTTCAGTCTGACTCATATTTGATTTCATGTGTAAATGGCAAGACTGAACATACTTCCTACTGATAAAAATGGATGTACTTGGTTTCAATCTGTCCTTTGCTTTTTTTAAAAAAAGAAAGAAAGAAAAGGATTTAAATCATACCCATTGATTATGGAGTTAGAAAGTCTATCATAATTGTTTTTAGCCTAGTATTGAACTTTGCATGTATTCTTGAAAAATAGAGGTTTGATAACTGTTGGGGACATTATAAAATCTACATTACATCTTTGAATGCCATAAAGGTAAAAGCAATTGTATTAGAAACTGCCCGCAATAAAAAGAAAATGAAATAAAGTAGGTAGGATTAAATGTAATGTTAAGCTTTGAAAATACATGGTTCTCAACTGAGCTTCCATGAACCATTGTTTCCACCTAGTGGCTGCAACTGAGAAATATTGTAATTTAAATCAGAGATATAGTATTGAAAGCTGAGGCAGCCCCCACCCCCATCCCCAATGAAATGCTGTAAGGGCAGAATGCATTTAGGCACTTATACAGTCATTATTTTGCTACCTATTAGTGCCAATGCAGTTCAGGGATTGTCAGCTTTTCATTTATAAAACACAGTTTTCAGAAGGCTTGAACTTGGTTATTAAAAATCATACTGTGGTTGAAACCTGGCAGCTTAATAGCACTTTCAGGGAAAACCATGTGGTGTACACTGCAGATTTTCATTACCAATAATGCACAAGACCTGGCAGAATCTTGACAGGCTTCACATATGCAACTGGATCCCAAACTGCCTCTTGCTCAAGTGAATAGCAATCAGGCCTTTTCTCTCAAATAGGATTTGCAAATTTCTGAAAAAAGAAAAAATATATATTTAAAAGAAGATTAAACTAAAGTAGGCACCTTTTAGATAGACTGAATGCATCAGGAAATATTGTTAGAATGCCTGTAGCTTATCTATCTCATTACCACATTCATTAATATCTATATTTTTAGAATTTTTTTTTAAAAAAATCATTTGGTATTATCAGTTTCTGAAAGGAAATTATAGAGAACTGAACAGGAATCCAAGTGATGTAAATTAAGCTGATTTAAGATAATGTAATTATAAGAGTATTGATTTCCAGTGCTCTAGATAAGAAATTAATTTCCTTGTTCTTGTTAAATGGGCAGTAAATAGAATGACTATTCCAGAATAGGAATATGTTAGTAGTCAAGAAACTAAATGTCATCTCTTTCTTGTATCAATAAAACAGCTGCCCTGTTTGCCTTTAGTATCTTGCTGTGTATATTTTTTGTGCACATTTTGTCTATATTTTTGCATATGTTATATATGATTGCATACAATATTATATGTTATATTGTATTGCATTGTCATATAAGCCATATTCTTTAAAAAATAATTTTGAAGTTTTATATGCAGTTAGTTCTTTTGTTATAAGATGCATATCATGCATGGCTTCATATAATTTGTCTATAGCTTATTTTTTTATTAAGTTCAATTAGCCTATACTACATTACACTGTATTATAACATATACACAGCCCATTTAAACAATAAAGTGTTGGAAAAGCATAATCCAAATATATAGAAATGCTAAGAAGAGATACATGAAAATCACATTTATATAAGTTGAAATTAAATTCACAGAGCAGGAATAACGAACTGAAAGCCAGCAAGGGGGAAGAAGCAGATGAACAGTGCACATATATGCATATGTATAGTATTTGAGAAGTTTTTTTAAAATAACTGTTTGCCAAAGGGAAGATAATTTAGCTTCCCAAGTTACTACCAACCAGAAACATATTATTTAAAAAAACAAGTGAACCTTCTCATAAGAAAATGGACCTTTCTCTTTCAGATGGGCAATTAAACATGAAGGAACAAGTAAGCCTGGTCAATGGAAACAATCAAAAGTGGATAATCCTTTATGGAATAAATTGACCTATATGTGGCCTGTACTTCCAAATGGAGAATTAAACCAGGTAATTTCTTGGGGGGAAGAGGGTAGACAAACGTGCATGGCATTGTGATCTCTACATATTTATCCAAGATAATTTAAAATAAGTAGATACATACATAGACCCTGATCCTAACCATATAGGTAATGAGAAGATGTTTAAAAAGTATGAAATATAAATAAAGTAAATCATCATCATATGCAATGTAAAAAAATGGTTCCATATGGTTAATACAAATTGCTGTCCATCAAAATATAATAATGGCCATTCGTCTTTCATTATTTGTACTCACAAAAAGCAATCTAGATGACACCAATTCATATTTTATGACACAGAACTCAATTATTTCATTCATACAGAGGGGGTATTCAGCCAGTTTGCACCAGTTCTGGCAGACCAGTAGCGGAAATTATGATCAGTTTGAAGAACTGGCAAATACCACCTCTGATTGGCCCCACCCATCCTCCTCTGCCCCTTCCAGGAGTCCCCATGCACACCGATTTGGCTCCCAGGTAAGTGCAGGGAGGCCTAACCTATAAGGCTACAGCACCCAATCAATCTATATACTGCCTCCCAGCCTCCCAGCTGATCTGCTGAGTCTTCTTTTGTTGCCCTGCACAGGAGAATGTAGCTGGAAAGCAGGTTAGCGGGGTGGGGAGGAAATGGGGATTTTGCAATATCCTTCTCCTGCCATGCCCACCAAGCAGGGGTAGGATTCAATTTTTTTAATAACTGGTTCTGTGGGTGTAGTTTAGTTGGTGGGCATGGCTTGGTGGTCATGTGACTGGCTGGGCGTGGCCAACTCATCATCACTCACATTGAGGCATGCATCTCCTCGCCTGGCTTCTCATTGTAACTTTGAATGGTCACTTGACACAAGCAAAGTACCAGCAAAGGAGGAAAAAAAACCTCCAGAGAAGTTCCAGAGACAGGAAGTCTAGTCCTGCCAAGAATGTCGTAAGGGTTAACGGAGAGGCAGTTTCTGTAAGCAATACCAGAATGTTTCCTTCCTGCCTTCCTTACAGGATTAGGCCAGTAATTTCTTCTAACAACCGGTTCTCCGAACTGCTTAGAATGTTAACAACCAGTTCTAGAGAATAGGTGAGAACCTGTAGAATCCCACCCCTGCCACCAAGCCATGTCCACCAAGCCACGCCCACCAAGCCATCCCACCAAGCCATACCCACAGAACCAGTAGTAAAAAAAATTGAATCCCATCACTAGGATAGTTAAAGCTATACCTTCATTCCCTATGAATGTTTTCATCATTTCTACTCCACAATACTAGATTATGTTTATTCATACCTATTAAATTCTGTCCTATTGTCTTAATTTCACAGACATACATTTCTAATTTTTTTCCATTAGTTAATTCTGACTCTTTACCATTTAATCCTTTTACATTCCAAGTCAAAATCTTTCATATGTTATGATCCACACCAGAAAGGGCCCATAGGTATTGACCCCTGTCAAAATTAACACTTTGTTCAATCAGACTTTGATATACTGTTTTACAGCAATGTATTGATTTATCATTCTTAGCTATACCTATGCTACATACAGAATTCCCTACTACTGTAACATTAAGAGAAACTTTGATCAATTTTAGCATATTTAGTCAGCATGACATGCACAGAATTAAATTTCATTTTCCCAGATGACCCGGATTTAGCTTTATCTCATTTGTGAACACAGTCTCATTCTGTGATAAGGAGGAAGCAAGATTTGCCTCAGTGAACTTCTTCCTGTTGTAAAAGCCTCAGCTAGCAGTTCCAATATCCAGAAAGGGGTTTCTCTTATATATACAACACAACATGGCAGCTTCACTTTGTTGAAAGGGGCATATTGCCTCACCTGAAACATTACTGAAGCAAAGCATTCCTTCGAAGCTTTTCATAAACTTAGTAACTTCTGTTGATTAGTTTTGGGAAGCAAAAGATCTTATAAGTCTGAAGTTGTTGTTTAATGCTTTTGGTTTTCTTTTCTGTAATTGTTCAAGCACTGAGGATATAGGATTCAGTAGTTTCATCTGTTGCTTTCAAATGTACATGTGAGGAACCACGATAACATTTTGCCCCACAGTATCTCTCCTAGGCAGATAGTAATCTATGTAACTGTTCAGCTGTCTGTGAATTTTAAAATAACTATGAAATCTTTGAACTTTTAATTATTCATGGCTGAGTCCTATCTGCAGAAGATTTGGTGTATTGTATTTGCCGGCATTGTTACTTTTGCTATTTTTGGCCTTCTCAACCCATATTCTAATTCCATGTGTGGAGCTCTTTGTCTCCAAGAAGTTGAATTATTAACATCGTTATAATACATGGCCTTACAATACCTCAATATTTATTTTTGTGTTGAAAGGCTTTTGACTGGCCCATTGAAGGTCTTCTGATTCCAAACAGCCCTCCACTAAAGAAGCCTGCTGGTAGGAAGCCAGAGATCAACATGCCTTTGAGACTGAAGGTTTTGAGAAATGGCGAGCCAGACAAAAACAAGGCCCTCTCTGTTCTTGGACTTGATTCTGCATTTGTGATAAGAAAACAGTAAGAATGTAGTGTTTCTTTATTTCATATACAGTACATGTAAATGCCGTTATGTATACAAATTAAAATCATTGTTATATGAACTTAGCAAGTTACTATACCTTCTCATTTACCTCCTTTTTTTAAAAAAAGTGAAATATCTGAAATATTTTTCAAAAAAGTTATTTTGTTTTGCAACAATGAGGAGGATTAAATTAAACAATTAGCTATCCATCTTGATCAGAATGTAATATAATAATTTATTTGCAATGCTGTTACTGTTTAAGGCAAATTATGGAAACTTTGTGACCACATATATTTATATCTCTATTTTAAGAGATTGGTTTAGAAATGCACAGTAACTTTTTTCCCAATGGCCAAAGAAGCTGTGGTGGCACGGTGGTTAGAATGCAGTACTGCATGCTATTTCTGCTGACTGCTGGCTGCCAGCAGTTTGGCAGTTCAATTCTTATCAGTTCAAGGTTGACTCAGCCTTCCATTCTTCTGAGGTCGGCAAAAGGAAGACCCAGATTGTTGGGAGCAATATGCTGACCCTATAAACCACATAGAGAGGGCTGTAAAGCACTATCAAGCAGTATATAAGTCTAAGTGCTATTGCTACGTCTCTGGAGATATGTTGAATAATATTGAACAGAGTTTTGTTCATTCTGATTAATCTTGTCCATCATTCCTTTAATTCAATAAAGGAGAATATTTGTAGCTTAGGGTTGACATGAGGGGTCCTTGATGTTCTCTGAGCTTGGTTGTTTTCTTGCAGATGTTTCCTTAGCCAGACTAGGTAATCATCATCAGTGCTTTAATTCAGCAAAAGAAATCTCTGCGTAAAACTAGGATCGAACATGTTTCCAGAGTTTGCTATTACTGCTTACATTGTATCAATCAGAGGCTAATGTATTAAATGTATATATTACAATGTTATTCTTCCTATTCTATAGAGCAGTGGTGGCTAACCTTTTTGGGCTCCTGTACCAAAAATTGTGTGCACGCTGGCATGCTCACGCTTGTGTGCCAGCACATAGAAGGCAATGCATGCCCTCCACGCCCGCTATGCATGTGCACGCAGTCCCCACCCACCCCTTTACCTACAATGTGCCTCACAGCTGATTTTTGGTGGGTTTGAGGCCTTTTTCAGCCTTCCAAAGACTTGAGGAAGGCTTCTGCAGACTTTGCAGCCTGAAAACTAGCCCCCTTTTGTCACTTCCAGTATTTTCGTGAAAATAGGAAGTGATGAAATGGGGCTAGTTTTCAGCCTGCAAAGCCTGCAGAAGCCTTTCTCAAGCCTTTGGGAGGCCGAAAAAGCCTCAAACATGATGTAAATCAGCTGTGAAGCACACATATGTGCAGTGAGGTAAGTCTGCCTGCAGCTTGCGTGCCGGCACAAATGGCTCTGCGTGCCACTTGTGGCATGTGTGCCATAAGTTCTCCATCATGGCTATAGAGGCTCATGGCAATGTATATAGTGTTCCCACTTCCTAATTCCCCCCCAGCAACAATCCTGTTAAGTAGATTGGATTGAGAAGCAGTGACTGATACAAAGGCATCTAGGGAGTTTTTCTAGCTGAAGGTGAATTTGAACCTGGATCTCCTTGGGACAATTTAAGTACTATACCAGATGGGTTGTTCTAGGGCTTGCTAGCTGAATAAGAATATATAGCTCCATCCATAATACAGTATTTGATCATGGGCATGATCTTAACATCGTCTTAACAAGCAGTGGACATAGGACACCTAAGAAGTCTGCATAGTAAAACAAGAAAATGTAAAATTAGGAATAAAACGGGGCTGAGTGAGAGGTAGTATTCAGCAGGTTCTGACCAGTTCTGGAGAACCGGTAGCAGAAATTTTGAGTAGTCTGGAGAACTGGCAAATACCACCTGTGACTGGAGATTTTACAGTACCCTTCCCTTGCCACGCCCACCAAGCCACATCCACAGAACCGGTAGTAAAACAATTTGAATCCCACCACTGGGCTGAGTGATTAGATATCAAAGGGAGCGACTGGCATGGAAGAAATATATTGAGTTGCTTTGCTATATAGAGAAAATAAATAAATGAAGATAGCACTAAAAAACAAATATAGATGAAATGAATTAATGAGTCAAGAAGAAACAAACACTGAAAAGGTTGGGGTTAGATGATATCCATGAAATTCTAACTAAACATTTTAAAAAAATAAAAATCAATATATGTACTGCAGGCAAGAATGGTTTGCAAAATAATTGTGGTATTGTTATAAACTAGTTCTAGCTATGTTTCCGTTCTCTTATTTTATGACTTAAATTTATTTAGGTTACGATTTCATCCTTATTTTAGTAATTTCAGCCACACTACAAGTTAAATACTATAAACTATAGTTATATAGCTATAGTGAACAAACCCTTATGTTTCCTGAAACAAAACGATAACAAATATATAGTGCTCAATAGTGGCGTTCCCCAGTGAAGCACAAATGCTTATTTCTCTGTGCTTAATTTTATAGCATTTATTTCAGTTCCATTCCTCATCATTATCACTATAATTCCAGTAAAAAATCTCATCATTTCATCGCTTGAATTTTTATTCCATCTATTCTGCTAAAGTCATCTCTTGAAAAATAAAAAAATAGTTTAAAGCAGCATAGTTATAGATTAATGAATGCTCATTTTGAGTCTTTTAAATTTAACTTACCATGTCTTGTTCTTTTTGACTTCATTTTTTCAATTATCTTTTTCCTATATGCACATTATTGCTATTTTGTGCTTATAGCTACCAACTACTTAGAGTTTGTAAACAGGTGACATACAAATGAATATCTTTTTTTCATCCTCATGTTTAACCACAATCATTCTCTTACACACATTTTTCTCATCTACTGCTCCTTTGACTTCATTATTCTACCATGGAACTTTTTTCATATCCTCTGCAATACTTATTTTCACTTTTTCCATTATGTTTATCTTCTACTCATTATGTTGGGAGATTAATCAATTCCCTAATTCTGTTTCTAGCTGGGACTCATATTTTCTCTTTCTTTAGTCATTCTATTGGAAAATGGGTGGGTTTCTTAGTTTGTACCCAACACATTCCCAATTAATACCAACATTCTGTGCCAGCATTCCGGAAAAACCAAACTCCAATCAAAAACTGAGACAGACATTTTCTCAAAGTTCCATTTTATTAGAGTTGTCATACTGGCACATCTGGGAAAACCTGAATCTGAGAGTTCCAGGTTTTCCATCAATAATTAAAAATACAAAATGCATCCCCTGCACCCATCACTCCATCACATGGCCCAATCACCACCTGTTCCAACTTGAGACATCTCTTCAACCACTCCTCAACCAGGTGCAGGAATAACATGACCTTGACTGTAAAGAAAAATGCTATTATGTCTACCCACTTACGCTCCATGAAATCTCCTGTCCCAATTTCCCAAGCAAAAGAATGTGGCAGCCTGGAAGCTTCTGGTGCTACTGTAGCTTCCAAAGCTGACATCTTGATCAGATCAAGCACACACCCCATTCATTTCAACTAACTGATATAGCCTAATGTTGATTATTAAATATTAGAAAACTTTTGTAGGAAAAATAAACTGACAGAAAACAGGTCAAAAGGCAAGCAAAAGCAGGGAAAGAAAGCAAATTTACAGAACTTTCCAGAGCTACTGGAAACAATACAGTAGGTACAGTCCCAAGGGAATGGCATTTAAGAGATGGTGCAGTGGTTAGAATGTAGCACTGCAAGCTACTTCTGCTTGGCTGCCAGCTGCCTGCAATTTGGCAGTTTGAATCTCACCAGGCTCAAGGTTGACTCAGCCTTCCATCCTTACGAGGGCGGTAAAAGATTGTTGGAAGCAATATGCTGATTCTGTAAACCACTTAGAGTGGGCTATAAAGCACTGTGTAGTGGTATATAAGTGCTATTGCTATTTAATCATGCTAATCTTCATTCTTCTACAAAGAACAGTAGGATATCGGGTGATCTCAAGTTTGATGGAGATGAGGTAGCTAACAATTTTACTTTCACTTTTGTTTCTTTCAATTGAATAGTAATAAAAGATTATTAAATAGTAATAAAAGAACAATAAGATATTTAATGATAAGATATTTAAAATGAAACACTTTAAACTTTAACTGCAGTAGTAAAGTATTGAAATCTCTGATATATAACTTAGCTGACCTAGTTCAAGAATATCATACTGTAGTGCTTATTTCACACTTTTTCGACCCAATGGCTGTACATTTTTCTTTTCTTTTATTAAAATAGGAATGAAGGATACTAGGGATAAAATGTTCAAGCCTTCCAGAAATATTTGGGAATTATATTTCTAAAAGTTGATTGAGACAAAAAGAACTTAAAATCATTTTGTTTGTCTTTTTGCTTAATAATATCTGTAATCCTTTATTGATCGCATTTCTGTATGAAATCTTTAATTTCTAGTGGGACAGAATACTGTATAACTTCATACATATAATATACTTTTATATTGTCTAATATTGCTTTTACATCTTTATAATAGAGAACTGTGAATATTCATATATCAGTGAAAAGCTTTGATGTAAAGAATAAGTTAAATACCTCATTTCTCACATTGTTAGCAAAGATGTCACCTTTTAACCTTTCTTTTAAGCTTTTTAGAACATCTGATGCTTTTTTATAATAGTTTAATATTACTTTTTCAGATTGATTAAATACACTTCATACATCACTGAACAATGAGTAGCATTCAGATAGGCTGTCTGCTGAGCTGCCTGCAAAAGTGATACAGTTAAAAAAATAATCTTCAAAGTAAAGTCAAGCCTGAAATTGAAATCTTTGACGCATACATCTCATAATTAGTTCTCTCCCTGCCAGATCTAAAATGTGAATATGCTGTTCTTAAATTTATTCAGATCTTCTTACATAGAAATTTAATGAATAGTATAAGCTTTTAAAGTTTTCTTCTGTAGATCTGAGGCAAGATCTAAAGTTTTCCAAACTACCTTTTATAACATTTTTGAATTTCCATGTTTGGTCATCTAAAACCCACCCACCCCCACCCACCCATGACTGATGAAATGAAGAAAACTGTTCCTGCAGCTGGCTTTAATAGTTACATAGCTACATACATGAAACCATTGTGAAGCTACAATGAGATTTTTTCCCTACTGTCACTATAGCCGCAGCTAAGAAGCTGTTAATATTGCTACTACTTCTCTGCTCTTGGTTAATTTGATCTTGAGTTTGAAGAGAATTGTGATAGAAAAATGTTCTTCTGCCTTATTCACAACATTCCAATAAGTTTCTTTTAAATATAAAAAGTTTCCCATCTCTTTGATGGATGTAAATGTCATAAGTATGGGATATCATTTATGTATATGTTTGATTTATTTAGTGTGCGTGCAGAATCTGGGATTCAAACAGCTGCTTAGGCAATTAAAGCTCTTGACCAATGCAGTTGGTGTGTTTATCATTTTTCCAGTTGATTTCTGCACCATTTCAAAAAGCTCTTTTGGATGATTTACAATATGGAGAACTGTTTGGTGAGAGCCACAAGTTCAAATTCCTCTTCAACAGGAGGAAGGAGGAGTCTGATTCTTTTGGTTCCAGTTGATAATATAGATTAGTATTTCTCAACATTGGCAACTTTAGAATGTGTGGATGTCACCGGAAGGTGATATCCCCAACAAGTCTTAGTGTTAACAAGTGTTAGTCCCCAACAAGTCTTGCTTGTTGCATTCTGAGAATTCTGAGCTGTTAAGGCTAAGAAATAGATATAGATACAAGTAATGAGTCTATATGGTACATGTTTCTGTGAGCATTTGATTAAAATTAGGCTAATGAAGTTTCAATAATGAAGTGAGTGCACAAAAGGGAAAGAATTGTATGATGCCATTCTTCAAATAGCCTGTTTGAAAGCATGTTTAGTAGACTGTGACAGTAATTGATGATCTATTTTTTCTTCTATTTAATGTAAAAATTATACTTGTTGATAGTGGTAAAAACAGCAATAACAGACTTCTTAATAGCTTTCAGCCAAGTTATCAAATTTTTAATTGAGGATGCAATTTCTGAAATGCTTTTGGGTGAGGAAACTTGATTGGTTGCTTTTAGAAAAAGCTCAGTTGCTGCATCAGCTATCACATCTTGATGTCTTGTTATTGGGACTATATTTTCCCACTTATAAAGAATGTGATTGAAAGCCATTGCTATAGTAATTTAGTTATATAAGACAATTGAAAAGACTTCCTGACCCAATTCAACCTTATGAATCAATTTGTTTTAATCTAAAACAGTGCTTAGACTATATTTTTCAGATTTTCAGATATTCCTAGAGGCACCATTCATTGGAATGTGTAAGTGCCTGATATTTTGTTGTTTGAAGTTCTATTAATTTCAGATGCTGCTTGCGCAGCTCCCATGGGTGAAAGTGAATGGAGCTCATATTGCAATGTCAATTCTTTTTCTAATATAAAAAAGTATCAGTCTCAGTAATTCCAGTGATGCTAACAACATGAATGCACTAGAATCAAGAATGAAAAGTGATTTCTCTAGGCTGCAAAATTGTATAATTGTATAATTTTGTTTTTATATTTTTATATATTTATTCACAATACATTTTAAAAGTTATTTGGATCTCCTGTTTATATAAGATACATTGATTTACTTTAGAAATGTTGACACAGAAAAAAACCAGAAGCCAAAGGGACATTTTCAGAAGATGTACACTGATACAAATTCAGAAAAGGAATCACATAACACAGTATTTCAGCAGTTTCTTGAAAGGTAAATATGTCTATATTAAAATCTATTGTTTTCCACTTGATTGTGACATGTATGGTTTTTAATGGCCTGGCATGGCTATTGTTCTGTTGATGTAAGTCAGTAAATGGAATGAGAAAAGGGGAGAAGTAGCTCAATTCTGGTCTTGAAAGGCAGTTTTGTTGTCACAATGACTGATGAGCTAACCTGACTGCTAGGCCGGCCATATTGGGGCCTAGTTGTTTAAGACAGCCGTGTCCCTCCTGGTTGGTTTCGGCCGCCAGGGAGATGACACAAGGCTGGCTCCAAGGGATTATCAACGCTTCTTTGAGAGAGGGGTCGCTCCCTACTGCCCTGAAAATGGCGGTGGTGCGGCCCCTCCTCAAGAAGCCTTCCCTGGACCCGGCTGTCTTAAACAACTATCGTCCAGTCTCCAACCTTCCTTTCTTAGCGAAGGTTGTTGAGAGTGTGGTGGCACATCAGCTCCCTCAGTATCTGGAGGAAGCGACTTATCTCGATCCATTCCAATCGGGCTTCAGGCCCGGCCATAGTACCGAAACAGCATTGGTCGCGTTGGTCGATGATCTCTGGAGGGCCCGGGACAGGGGGTTTTCCTCTGTCCTGGTCCTATTAGACCTCTCGGCGGCTTTTGATACTATCGACCATAGTATCTTATTGCGGCGGTTGGAGGGGTTGGGGATTGGGGGAACTGTCTTGCGATGGTTCTCCTCCTTCCTCTCCAGCCGCTCGCAATTTGTGTTGGCGGGGGGGGAAGAGGTCCACCTCTAGGCCCCTTATTTGTGGGGTGCCTCAGGGGTCGGTCCTCTCCCCTCTCTTGTTCAACATTTATGTAAAGCCGTTGGGCGAGATCATCCGTGGTCTTGGGGTGCGGTGTCATCTGTATGCAGATGACACCCAGTTATACATCTCCACCCCAGACCACCCCAACGATGCTATGGAGGCTATGTCCCGGTGCCTGGAGGCCGTGCGGAATTGGATGGGCGGGAACAGGCTCCGACTCAACCCATCCAAGACTGAGTGGCTGTGGTTCCCGGCGCCCCGATATAGCCAGCTGACACCTTCGCTGGCTATTGGGGGAGAGATTCTGCCCCCTACAGGGAGGGCTCGCAACTTGGGTGTCCTCCTGGATGCACGGCTGTCTTTAGAACATCATATTGCGGCCGTCTCCAGGGGGGATTTTATCAGGTTTGCCTGATTTACCAGTTGCGGCCCTTCCTGGATCGGGACGCCCTGCGCACGGTCACTCATGCCCTTGTCACCTCTCGCCTGGATTACTGTAACGTTCCCTACATGGGGCTCCCTGTGGGGAGTACCCGGAGACTCCAACTGGTGCAAAATGCAGCCGCACGGGTGATTATGGGGGCGTCGCGGAGCTCCCATGTGACGCCTCTCCTGCGCGAGCTGCATTGGTTGCTGGTGGCTTTCCGGGTTCGCTTTAAGGTTCTAGTTTTGACCTTTAAAGCGATCCATGGCATTGGGCCAGGCTACCTGCAGGACAGCATTCTGCCGGTGATCTCCAGCAGACCGGTGCGTTCCCACAGGGAGGGCCTTCTTCGGGTGCCGTCGGCCTCTATGTGTCGTCTGGCGGCCCCCAGGAGCAGGGCCTTCTCTGTGGGGGCCCCTGCCATCTGGAATAGTCTGCCACCTGAGATACGTACCAGTACGGACCTGAGGACCTTCAGGCGTGTGTTAAAAACCTGGCTCTTCGAGCAGGCTGGCCTGGGCTGACACGAGTTTTTAATTGTCTCCTCTTAATTTGGATTTTAAATTTAGGGTTTTAATATGTCCAGGGGGAGGTTTGGTTTTTACTTCTAACAGCCCACTATTTAATTTCATTTTAACTTTTGTATGTGTATTGGGGTAGATTTGGCTGTGCACCGCCCTGAGTCCTTCGGGAGAAGGGCGGTATATAAATGTCAAAATAAATAAATAAATAAGATGTAGAGATTGCAGTCCCATTAGCCCAGCCCAGTATATAGTATAGTTGTTGAGGGTCTAAGTCCAGAGGAGACACCCACCTCCTCAGATGCTGTGTATCTGACCTAAAATTGGAAAAAGAGAAGCAGAGGAGAAAAAGTTGTACATGGTAAACAGGGTAGATTGAGAGAAAAGTTGGAGAGAGAAATTAAGCACGAAGAGCAATTGTTGAATCCTGATCTGGAAGGAGAAGCAAGGTCCTTGAGTGGCTTCTTTGGAGAAAGGGAAGTGAAGACCCAGAGGAACAAAGCTCCACCCAAATGGTAAGGATGAACCTGGAGGGCTGCAGGTAGCATATTTACATAAGACCCAAAATGGGAAGGAGGAGATTGACAGACATTGGAAAAGCTATGGTCTTTGAGAAAGGACTGGGCAAAAGACCCTAAGATAGGTTCTTCCCTAAGTGGAAAAGCACTAGGTGTTTGGTTGAGCAGATCAAGAAGCAAGTCAATCTGTGGTAAGTACACTACAGTATAACTCCAATCCATTCCTTTCTTTTCACTCTCTTTCTTCTTCATAAGTCCCCCAAAAGGGGAAGGAAGCAGGATTGCTAGAAGGAGATATTTCTAGGAGAGAGATTTAGGAAGAAATAAAACACCAGGATTGTGTTGTATATTCCAGTTGTAAATAGTTTTACTATAAATAGTAAAAAGCATAAAAACCTCCACTGTCTTGTTTCTGTCCATTGTCATCCTTGCGAAGCAAAATACACCTCCAGTTCAAAAAGAATCCTGTGACATTGTGCAATTGGTATTCACCATTAATATATTAGAACAATGAGGGACCATTACAATTGTTTAATTTCATTTACTGAACAGGTTATCTAAATTTTTAACTTTGTTGCTTGTCATTTATTCAATCTGATCAGCTTTCATTGCAAATTTAGAGAGCTGAAAGTTAGTCAGTGATCCTTGAAATATAAGCTTAGGTTGTCCCAAAGGTGTTTTTTTCAAGAGGTAACAGGACTTTCTTTGTTTTTCCTTAAAGACGTCTGATTCTCATCCAAGGAGATTCTTCACTTCTGAAGAAGCTTCTTGGATGAGAAGTGAAACATGAACCATAACCTGGATGACTGAGAATCTACATGGACATAAACCTAGGTCACTTCTACACATAGCCATTGCTTTATTGCTCTCTCCAACTGACCAAAATAAAAATGCTTAAAAAAAACCCTCCAAAAACAAAACAAACGTTCAGTCAATGACCCATATTCTTGTTCATATTTATATAGTTTATATTTATATTTATTTATATACAGTGCAATATTTAATTGCACAGTCTGAGTTAGTTACATATCCTTACTTAGGAATTTTCAGAAATATCCCAGCAGTTGCAGTAAGCAGGACCTACAAAGCCATTATAAAGGCATTATACTGCTTTTTAAAAAAAATGTGTAAAAGCATGGAAGATAAACCCTTAAAGGGAGAAAGGGGAGACTGGCCTAAGTCCTGGGAAATGAGATAAGGTGAGGCAGAAGTTCCTACCAATAGGAACTGGCACTCTCACTCTGCTTGAGGGTGATTGTAATTTCCCATCATCTTCAAATACAGTTCCAAAGAAATTAATCAATTTAGCTGTAAACAAAGGTGATCATGTGGGATTACTCAAGTAATTTGGGCATATCCTATGTGTATTCATAGGCTTCTTAAGCTTTTATGCCATCCATTAAGATATTATGCAAATGCTACCTATTTTTACCTCTGCTTGCTAGAGGTGCCAACAATGGCAAGTTCTTATTAATTGACAAGCCACAGTAAGATGTCTGCACAAATACAGAATAGGAAAATAGGCTTGTATTAAAATGCCTCTGTTAAATACGGCAATGCAGCTTTAAAAGCAAGAGTTACAAATATAGAGTTGCAAATATCAACATCTTCAGTGTTTTATTCACAAATAAATGGTACTATTTGGTGGAAGAGCAAATGCTCTTTGAAACTGTGTTTCTCATTCTGCAAGCATTGTACAGTTGAGGGATTACTAGTCTTGAAATTGCTCCCTGTGGATGAGAGGTCTGTTCCCAGACCTGGAACCATTTTCGCTTTAACAAAATAAGGACTCCCTTGAGATCTTTGGACTTATGGTTTTTAAGTTCGGAAAAGGGTGAGTTACACTTTGGATATAACAGTGCTAGGTTAATTGATATTTCTAATGAGGAGTACAGTTATCCTGATGAAACATTCCATTGCTATTCCATCAAGTGTTGAAGACTTAATGCAAACATTACATGCATGCTTTCCTTTGTTAAAAAGGTGTACCACAGCACTGAATTTGCCCTTTGCTGCAAGGAGGTTGTTCACTGAAAAAGGAGTGGAACTCTTTGTTTTGAAAGACTTGGAGAAGGGTCAGCTGGTAAGAAACATAAAAATGTATTTGCCAATACTTTCTCCAAAAAATGTTTCCAATAAAATTAGTGTGGTTTAAGTAGTATTTCCTGTCTTTCATTCAATCTATGCATTGAAATATTTAGGTTTACTTCCTTCTATTTGGCATCCATTCCATGGTTGCCTCAGTACCTCCACAAATTTATTTTGGTCTTTATTATATTAAAATTTAGCTCAGGCACTGTTATACTATTATCCAAAAATTCATAATTTTCACTGACTATAACAAATAACAAAAAAAGAAAAATGAATTATCTGTCCCTGTACTTCTTTTGTCACGTGTTACTTTAGATATATTTTTACTAGTTTCATGTATTTTCATGCATTCTAATGCAAATAAAGTTTTGATCTATATAACTGTCTGGGAAATTTATTTTACTTTTTGCTGAGGAGTTAGAATATTTTTTGCAAATTTCTTATTTGGGAAGGCAAACTTATTTTTCATTTTCATTTGCATTATGGTCAGCTACTAATAGACTTTCTATGTGGATCTTCTGCAGAAGACTTAGAGAAAGCTGTAAAAGCACTGTGAAGCAGCATATAAGTCTAAGTGCTATTGCTATTGTAGACCATTTAGCTTTAAAATACTGTCAATACAGTAAGATAATTGTGGCATGGCTGGAATTTTATTAAGAACTTGGACTCGTGTTAAATAATTTACAAATATAATTTTGAAAAAGACACTTTTACATAGTTCTGCAATATTAATAATAACAACAACAACAATTACTTTGTTACAGAAATTCTGTAAAATATATATTGAATTTGTGAGCAGATTTGAATTCGTGCATCAGAAAAGAAAATGCATGATTTTATTTTTAAAAATGAAATAATATGAATCTGAACTACATTCAGTTCTAACTTTTTTACAAACAGCTTTACATTTCATGTGGAGAGCAATGGATTGATCCTCTGTGGACTACAGCTCAGCATAAGAAACGTCTCCAATGTAATAATTTAGCATCTGATGTAATGGCTATGCGTGCCTATTGTGTCATGAGGAACACCAAAAGTGAGCAGATTGCTTTCTATGTTTTTTTTAATGTTGTACATAATGACATAAAGCTAATATTAGGCATTTACATCTGAAATCACTGGCAGACCCCTTTGTCCCATGTTGGGTTTTATGTGAGTCATGCTTGGAATCAGGAAATTATGATGTCAAAGAATAATGCATTAAGCAAGCTCTCCAGAAAACATGAGGAATTCAAATGTTTCCTTCAATTTGTCAAAGAAAACCTGGTATCCTATGACTTTTGTTCCAGACTTTTTCACTATTTTTCTTCATTGGCCAGGTAGGCACTGTCTGGGAGATATGGTCTATGCTTCCAGATCCTGTTATGGAAAGCCTTACTTTTTAAACTACTTTTTCACTATTGATTCTTTTCCTATGGAAAGACTAAGTAAACAAGATGGCAAACTCACTGGTGTTTTCATGACCCATTTGACTAGCTGGAATTAGAATAAATCTTTTGAAAAATGGGTCTGTTGTAGGCAAAATGTAACTTCCATGGAAATTTGATCAATGGTTCAGTTTACAGTACTCTGTTTAGGTATTTAATGATCCAGAAAATTGGTGTGGGTGTTTATAGGCTAAATGTCTTAAAATTTCTTTAATTTTTGTTGGAAATCAGACATTAGATGATATTCTTATATTAATTATAGATAAGGAAGCTTGACTTCCGTTCCACACCTCTTGACCGCAGGGAGGCGGGGCCATTAAAATGGTACTGCCCCAGGCGCCTGATGGACCCTGAAAGGTTCCTGGTGGAGCTTGGGCCACTCCCCGAAACTCACACACACAACTTGGTCGAGGACTTAGTTGCCGCCTGGAATTTGGCGGCTGCTGAGGCACTTGATCGGGTTGTGCCCTTGCGGCCTCTGACCCGGCGCCGCTCCCAGATAGCCCCTTGGTTCTCCGAGGAGCTGAGGGAGATGAAACGCCGGAAAAGACGCCTAGAGAATAGTTGGAGATCCACCCGTTCTGATTCTGACCGAACACTACTACGTGCTTATATTAAGACGTATTTAGTGGCGATAAGGATGGCGAGGAGAACTTACCTCTCCACCCTTATTGCATCCGCAGAAAACCGCTCAGCTGCCTTGTTTAAGGTGACTCGCTCCCTATTAAAAGTGGAGTCACAGGATGACCCTTTGCAAGGTCGAGCTGAGGAATTTTCCATATTTCTCCAGGATAAAATCGCTCAGATTCGGAACGATTTGGACTCCGACTGGTCCTCTCCAGACGAGAGGGCGGGATCAGATATCGGTGAGGTCAACTGGGTTGAGTTCGACTCTGTTACCAAAGAACACGTTGACAGAATACTGGGGGGACTGAATGCTACCACTTGTTTATTAGACCCGTGTCCCTCCTGGCTGGTTCTAGCCACTCGGGAGGTAACACGAGGCTGGTTCCAAGGCATTATAAACGCTTCCTTGAGAGAGGGGTTTCTACCCACTGCTTTGAAAGAAGCGGTGGTTCGTCCCCTCCTCAAGAAACCGTCCTTGGACCCAGCATTACTATCCAATTATCGTCCTGTCTCCAACCTTCGCTTTGTAGCGAAGGTTATAGAGACCGTGGTGGCACGTCAGTTCCCGCAGTACCTGGATGAAGCGAATTATCTTGACCCCCTCCAATCGGGCTTCAGGCCCGGGCACAGCACTGAGACGGCGTTGGTCGCGTTGATGGATGATCTTTGGAGGGCACGGGACAGAGGCCATTCCTCTGTTCTGGTCCTCCTCGATTTATCGGCGGCTTTTGATACTGTCGACCACAGTATCCTGTTGCATCGGTTGGAGGGGCTAGGGATTGGAGGCACCGTGCTTCAATGGTTCTCCTCCTTCCTCTCCGACCGTTCGCAATTTGTGTTGACAGGGGGACAGAGATCGACCCCGAGACCCCTACTCTGTGGGGTGCCTCAGGGGTCGGTGCTCTCTCCCCTGCTGTTCAACATTTATATGAAGCCGCTAGGTAATATCATCCGTGGCTTTGGAGTGGAATTCCACCAGTACGCTGATGATACTCAGCTGTACATCTCCACTCCAGACCACCCCAACGAAGCCGTCGAGGTGATGACCCGGTGCCTGGAGGCCGTACGAAATTGGATGGGTCAAAACAGACTCCGTCTCAACCCGACCAAAACCGAGTGGCTGTGGTTTCCTGCCCCCGGATTCAGTCAGCTTATTCCATCGCTGACCATAGGAGGAGAGACACTGTCCCCTGTGGAAAGGGCACGCAACTTGGGTGTACTCCTGGATGTGCGATTGTCTTTGGAAGACCGTATTGCGGCCGCCACCAGGAGTGCTTTTTATCAGATTCGTCTGATCTACCAATTGCGACCCTTCCTGGATCTGGGCGCACTTCGCACAGTCACCTCTGCTCTCGTCATCTCCCGTTTGGACTACTGTAATGCTCTCTACATGGGGCTCCCCTTGAAGACTCTCCGTAGGCTACAGTTAGTTCAGAATGCCGCCGCGGATGATCATCGGCGCCCCTCGGGACGCCCACATAACACCTCTTCTCCGCCGGCTGCACTGGCTTCCTGTGGCCTTCCGGATTCGATTCAAGGTGGTACTAATAGTATTCAAAGTGCTCCATGGCTCGGGACCTGGATACTTACGGGACCGCCTTCTGCCACCAACAATCTCCCGCCGCCCAGTATGCTCCCACAGAGTCGCCATGCTCGGGGTCCCACCACTAAATCACTGCCGACTGGCAGCCCCGAGACTACGTGCTTTCTCTGTGGGAGCCCCATCCCTCTGGAATTGTCTCCCCTCGGAGACACGAGCCATGTCGGATATCCTCACCTTCCGGCGCGCAGTTAAGACCTTGTTGTTCAAGCAGGCCGGTCTAGCCAATTGAATCATTCGGGTTAAATTAAATTTTAGATAATCTTTTTGTTGGGTGTTGTTCTTAACCATTTTAGATTTTTATTTATTTCATTTCCGTTACCTGTACTGTTTTCGTTGTTGAATGTGCACCGCCCCGAGTCCCTTTTTGGGAGAGGGAGCGGTATAGAAGCATGAACAAATAAATAAATAAATAAGAAAACTCATCTGCAACTTGTTTTAAAGCAAATACATTTGAATTCATTCTCCAGATTTTGTTTTGCAAGTCAAGAATGACATTGTTGTTGGTGCTAAACTTTCTGTTGCAAGAGCTATAGTGGAATTTGAAGAAAAAAAAGATGTTGAAGAACCAGAGAAAGAAAAATGTGAAAAAAGCATTGAAAAAATAAAAGATGACACAGATAAATATCTGTAAGTGGTCCCAAGTAATAATTAGTACAATACTACGAATGGTTTCAGGCCATTGACATTTTATAATTCTTTTATAAAAAAATTAGTTGTTGCATTTGTGATAAATACAAATACACTTTCCAATCAGTTCTATAGTGCATGATATATTATTCCATTATTTCCTCCTTATACTTTGAAAGCACTTAAATTATTTTTGCTTCTTCTCATGATAAATAAGATAAAGTCACACTAAAAAAATAGTCCTATTATTTTTAGTGGTTCAAGCATAAATGAGATTTCATGTACCTCTTTTACTATCTGGTGATCTTATTTTGTCCTTTATATCTTTCATGGCTCAAATAAAAAGGTAGCCAAAGTTGAAAAATGTATTTTTAATAACATGAGAAGAAATGAAAATCTAAAATATTTGGAGCAATTATACTGTAATAAAAACACTTCAGACAGTTTAAAGAACTGATTTCTAAGTTCTGATTTCTAAGTTCGTCCTTCACATTCAGCATCTAGCTAAAGAACCTGTACTACATATTAGTGTAGTACAAATAGTGGATATCTCTACTAAATTGTCATATATAATCAAGTTTTTCTTTCTTCCTATACACATCACCCCATAGCAATTATTCCTGTGTTGTGGGACTTCGGATTAACTTCCAACTCTGGTGAAGCACTGCAAAGATAGTTTGCAGCTTTTCTTCTGCAGGTATTTCTCCTGGATGGGGTGGGAGGAAGTAGTTTTCCTTTGAGAGAAATTCCTACTTCTTCAGAGGTCCCCAAAGCTGCCTGCTATTTTTGATTGTTCTAAAGAACACCTTCTTTGCTGCCTCTCACACAATGGTTGCTTTGTTTTTGTTTTGTTTCTGTTTTAAGCAAATTAGCAGAAACCAGAAAAATAACTAATAAGCAGAAGAACACAGAAAATCAACATAGCTCAGCACTTGCAAAAGTACTATGAATCCTGTCTCCCAAAGCTTCTAGAATTATTTCATCAGCAGGCTTATGGGTGGAACCGATCCTGTTGGACTTTTAAAAACCCTGAATAAGTTCTTCAAGGCACTTGAATAAACTTAGCAGTCATGGGATTAAGATCTATCCTTCTATGGATTGTTGTATGGTGGAAGAAAGGAATAAATGGGCAGATATTTTTTCAGCAAAGAATAATAAGTGATGTTCTTCAGCAATCATGCTGGGATCAATGTTTGTAAGTTGTTTGTAACTTGATTTAGGGGACAGCAATGAGCTGGCAAGTTTGCAGATGGTACCAAAATATTCTGGATAGTGGAAACTAAAATTCATTGGGAAGAGGTAAAAAAAAAAAAGTACTTGTTTTAAACAGGGTGAGCCTAACCAAATTCAAATTTAAATAGATATAAATTGATGCGTTTTGGAGTAAAAGTGCAACAAATGTATGATCAGTTGGACTGTCTATACATAACCAGGAACAAGTTCTTTCAGTTTATAATGCCTCATTCCTTGGACTAGCCCAAGATTACCCAGCTGGCTTGGTGCCTCAGCAGGACTAGAATTCATGGTCTCTTGATTTCTAGGCAGATGTTTTAACCCAGTGATGGCTAACCTTTTCGTCGTTGCTTGCCGAAAGTGTGTGTGTGCATGCGCACATGTGTCTGCACCCACAATGCAATGCACATGTGACCCCCCGCCCCCTGCACATGTGCATGCGACTCCCATGCACCACATGCCTCTAAGCATGCGTGCATGTCTCTCACACATGACCCGCATATGCATAGCAGATATCAAACAATCAGCTGGCTGGTGGGAGGCACACGTGCATACGCAGTGGACCTGATTCAGGGCAGCGGCTTGTGTGCTGGCAGAGATGGCTCTGCATGCCACTTCCGGTATGCGTGCCATAGTTTCGCCATCACAGCCTTAACCATTACACCAAACTGACCCTCATAATAGTGAATATCTCTACTAAATATAATCAAGATATATGAAATCAAGATTTTCTTTCTTCCTCTAATCAAGCTGACTGGAAAAAGGAATTTGAATACACAGAATTAGAATACACCTCATGTGTCTTCCCGTGATACAAAATTAACTTCTGGAATTTATAATGATGACTTGCATAGCTCTAAAATGGATGAGATAAATTAATTAAGAATATGTTTATTCATTATTATTAGCCTCAAAGTTCTGAGTTGAATACAGCATTGGTATACTTCAGAATACCAGAGAAACACTAGCAGAAGAGAGATGTAGGTCTATTTCCTGCCTGCTGAGACCCCAGAGGCATTTGGTTAGCCATTTAAGAAACAAAATTCTGGTTTAAGATGGGCATTAATAGGGTTATTATGTTCTTAATGAGATTTTAAATAGCCTCATCTCAGCACTGTTCAATGTTACAAATTATCTCCCACTTATATTTAGTACTCACATATTTTTTTTTTAAAAGTAAGATTGCTCAAAGTCAAAAGCTACCAGTGGAAGTAGAATAGTTCTAACTAAAATAAAAATAAATGGAATGGATTGAACTTCTGAATCTGTGTGCTGGAAGGAGTTCTGAAGACATATATCATTTTTATGTGCTGAGAGAATATTTTCTTAGAAGGCAAGCATATCTGCAGTGTTGACTATGTATTTCCATATTCAGAGATATATTCTGATCCAACAGTATACAATTAGTTTCACTTTCTTGGTAATTTTCTGTAAAACTGTTTTGTGACCCTTCTGTTAGGAGCTAGAATGCCTCTTAACACATACCTTAGAAACATTTTGTTGTTTATTCAACATTGAAATTACCTTCTTTTTCAAAAGATATTTGTATTTTATCGATAACTGCATAAATGTTCATAAATGCTCCATGTACTCATTTTTATTATGACTACATGAAAGAAATGCATTTCATATGGTGAAATTTTTGTTGCTCATCAATGATACAAAAACTTACAATCTGTTTGGCTAAAGTTCACAAAAGGACTGAAAACCAGGATGTATATAATTTGAAAAATGATCAATTAACCTATCAGCATCTCCTTGCCCATTTTCTGTTATTATTTGAGCACTGCCACAGTGCAAGAATGCTGAAGACAGAAAGTAGAATACCAGTGAAAATGCCAGTTTATAGACATATTGCATTAATTCTGTTGCACAATAGATGGCACTGTTGTTTTCTGTAATATTAAAAAAGTTCCCCAATATTAGAAATAAGCCTTCTAGAAATAATATGCCATTTCTATCTTATAGAGAATAGTTGCTATCTTAGAGATATTAAGACCAGGTTAACACATGATACTGACCCCATAAAACTTAAAGATTGATTATTACACTGTGGAGGTTATAAGTGGGCATTTTTCTCCAAAGCTCTGGATTTATTTATTTATTAAATTCTCCTCTGCTCATCTCACCTAATGGATTCTGTAATTTCTGTCTCTTGCACGAAAAGCAGCAGGTCCCGACTGCTTTAACATGCTCTATTGGGGTGCTTTTAAAAACAACTTAGAAGCTGCAAATAGAGCAAAGTACAACTATCCATGTACACACTAAAACCTGGCCTTAGGAGCACATTATAGTTGTACTATAGGTCCTGCACTGGCTATCAATAAGATACTGGGCACAATTTAAAGTGCTAATTTTAACCTATAAACCCTTGTATGGCTTGGCACCAGTTACCTTCAGGACTGTACTTTCCACCTAGAATAGGCCTAGTTACATAATTTTTGGGGAGAAGCAGTTTGGGAGAGGAGGGGGTCAAGGCCAGGAAGCACTGCGTATGGGTGGCTCTTTGGAATGTCTTCCCAGTTGAAATGAGATTGGCTTCCTTCCTCACTGCCTTCTGAAATTAGCTTCTTATCCAGAATTATTGCCATTGTTTTCTTTGCCTTTTTGCAATGGCAGCTATCATTCCAAGAGGGTTATTTTAGAACAGATTTTGGAGCACATAGGTAGGGGAAGGAAGAATGAATGAAGATCTCCTTCTACATTTCAATTATGGAACCAACTAGTTAATACAACTCCATATCCAGTCAATGAAACAAACACAGTTTAAAAGACAAAAACAGGAAGATGTGACTTTCAGAAATATTATTCCCATAATGAAACCTCACTGTTTTTTCCAAGCCATCAGGTTTGGAAGATAGGACACATTCATTTAAATTGCAACAGAAGAAAAGGTGTTCTTTTAAATATATAGACTGCAAATCTGTGAATAAAACACTACAGCTAAGTTGAATACTGTACAGCCTTGCTAGTCAAAAATCCATATCCTAGTATTTTTGGGAGGAAAAACACTTATAGCATGTTGAAGGCATCAATTGTAATTTGCAGATTGAATGATATTGAGACCACTCATGTCTAATTTATTTTTGTGGAACAAAAAGAATTGACTATAGAAAGATATTTGGGGACAAATAAGAAAACGCTATTCCTGAATAGTGGTACTTGAGATAGATTTATTAAAATTAGACTAATTTATTCTTGTTTCTAATACAGTAATCTGCCTCCAAAGATGAAGGAACATATAAGTGCAGAAATAAACAAACTATATATTTCAATTTTTTAACATTATGGTTTTAAATGTTGTTTTTTAAATGTTTTTAATTCTTTTATGATGCTTTCTGACCTTGGTTGCTTGCATACCTTTCATTGCCCAACTAAGTGACATCACTAGCGCTAGTGAGAATGGTATCTGCTGTTTAATTATCTTCATTAACTTGCAGAGCCACTTTGAGTATTTTTTTAAATTGACAATTAAAGATTTAAATCTTTTATATTTAATATATACTTAATATGTTTAATGTAATTAATATTTAAATATTAAGTGTTTTAAATCAACAATAAAATATGTATGAATACATAATTAATACAATCAACACATTAATACATCTAGAGATATGTTTATAATATATCTCATGTATATATACCCATACATTTAACAATACATAACTCCCAAAAGAAATGTTCCATACTTATTTCTAGTTGGCATAGTTGATATATGCTTACAATTAATGTTAGAAAAAACATTTTGTGCTACAAGAAGCATCCCACTTTCTATCTATTCTCCTAGCAAATCCCAGGTTTTCTTTATTTGTGCTTGGATGTAGGTTGCAAAATATGCCTTTCCCCTACTTGTCTAAAGTCTGATTCTGTTCTTTCAAGCAGAAACCTTGATACATTTTAACTAAGAAATATTTCTTGAAGAATCTTCTTGAGTCAATCAAAGATATACCTTTTTGGGGGAGAGGCTTGTCATCTTCAACAGATATCACTCTGAAGAATAATTCAAATCACATAGATTTGCACATAGTTGTAAATCATCATTGTATTTATTTGCATTATTGTTACTAATTCAATTTCACTTCACCCTATTGTTTTCAGCACCCCTTTCCTCTCATCTGTCTTGTGTTATGGGGATAACCTTTAACTCTTCTATGAAGTAAAAATAGTACATGTTGGTACATGCATTACAAAGATTTGTTATTTTAACACGCAACACCATTATTTTTAATTATAAGTAATTGGGTTTACTAAAGATAGAAGTGTCCTAGACTTTTCTGGGGTTCCTTCCCTTCCTTTCCTTTCCCTTTTTCAATCCTATTTTCATTTTCTCTCTAAAATATAGGAGTAAGATCTAGTGCTAATCTAAATGATCAAGCCAAATAATCTAAATAAATGATTTGTGTATGATAGATTGAAAGCACATTGTCTTACAATCTTGTTTGCTGAATTCCATCACTGATAGTCTTAGAAACTATACGTAAATAAGTCTTGACTATTAAACTGTTCTTAGATCTATTATCCAAACCACATTGGCCATTGTCTCCTATAGAGTTTATTTGTCATTCATTTCAATGAATTTAAGGTATTTAATTAAATATTTCAATCCAAGAATTTATGAAATTAAAATTCTCATTAATAGAATAAATAATATAATGTTTTATGTTGTTATGCTCTTTGGGGAACTCAGTTTTAATCAATGGCTCAAATCTCTATGAAAAAAGTTCACTGGTAATAAGTGAGCCTTGCTGGGCCTCTATATCTTTCTAGAAATTCACACATAAAATCACATCTTAAAACAGAAGCATATCATAAGACTACAAAATATGCCTGGCAGCAAGTTTCATGTGATGAGGACTACAACATTCAGAAGGAAAAAGATGAGCAGTTTTTTGAAGATGCAGAATTATACAAAAAATACAGGTCAGTTACAGTGAATTAATTGTATTCCTTTTATGTTTTTATTATTACAACATTTTAAAATTACACATAATACAATTAAAAGGATACCATCTTTTAATAAGAGGGCATCAACTAAAAGAGTGTTTCTGATATAATTCTCCTTGTATCAAACCTGCTCAGATTATATTAAAGTAAAACTGTGTCCTAGGTTGATAGTAATTTACTTAAAATTATAATGTTAGGTTGAAAGTTAAATACTTATTATAAAGGTCTCAGCTCTGCAGGTAGTTCTTGACTTACAACCATCATTTAGTCACCATTCAAACTTACAACGGTGCTGGAAAAACTGACATGACCAATTTTCACACTTGCGACCACTATAGCAACCCCATGGTCGCATGATCAAAACTTGGACACTTGGCAACTGGCATGCATTTTGAGAGTTGCACTGCCCTGGGGTAATAAGATCACCATTTGTAACCTTCTCAGCTGGCCTCTGACAAAGCAAAGTTAATGTGGGAAGCCAGATTCACTTAAGGACTATATCATTTATTTAACAACTGCAACAAAAATGTCATAAACTTTCTTGCTTAGCAACAGAAATTTTGGGCTCAATTGTGGACATGTCGAAGAATACCTGTACTCTGATGCAATTCTGTTTCAAAATTAAATCTTGATAAATAATTAAGACATTCACCATGTAATTAGAAATAGCTGAATATCTAGCACTTTATTCTACCGCTACTCTGAGCAGATATTTACTAAACCCATAGATGACACTAAGTACCATATTTTTCAGACTATAAGACACACTTTTTCAGACTATAAGACACACTGTCTGTCCCCCACCAAAAAATTGGGTAGAAATGTCTGTGCATCTTATAGAGTGAATACGGGCCTGTTTTGGCCTCCCAAACCCACTGTGCATCCCGTTTTTGCCCTCCCCAGCATCCAGAAGCACTTTGCAGCCTAAAAACAGGACCCATGGAGGCCTGCGGGCCTGTTTTTGGCCTGTAGAGTGCTTCTGGATGCCGGAGCAGGGGTGGGCTGCTACTGTTCACCCAGGTTCAAGTGACTTAGTTGTTAATTTTATGGCTGGTTCAGCAAACTGGCAAATCCCACCCCAGGTGGCCTCACCCACCCTACCCCTCCCTTCCCAGGAGTCACCACGTGGCCTGTTTTGGATCCCAGGTAAGTGAAGGGCCTGCGCGGAGGTTTAAGAGGACGAAAAACGGGCCTCCTAGAGGCTCTGAAAGGCTGGAAATGGGCCTGTTTCTGGCCTCCAGAGGGCCTCTGGAGCCCGGGGAGGCCATTTTCACTCTCTCAGAGGCTCAAGGAAAGCCTCCAGAACTCGGGGAGGGCAAAAATGCCCCCTCCCCACTGTGGTGCAGGAAGCCAACTAGGCCATGCCCACCATGGCCATGCTGTCCCAGCAACTGGGTAGAGAACAGGTTGCTAAAAAATTTTAAGCCCATCCCTGCACTGGGGAGGGCAAAAACAGGACGTGTGGAGGCAAAAAAACAATTTTTTTTCTTATTTTCCTCCTCTAAACCTAGGTGTGTCTTATAGTCCAAAAAATACGGTAGTCAAGTTGAATTATTAGAATGCTGAGATAAAGATTAGTCCTTATATTTCTTACAAGTGTTAAATCCAGCAAAAGGGAAAAGTCCATCTCTCACCTCACTCCCTGTTTATTAAATGCAATGAGCAAATAAATCAGTTTTCTCATATTTTGAAGGAGATAGGTAGATATCTCAACTTCAGATTTTAAACAATTTTAACATCAGGTTTGGATGCACTATGAAAAGGTAGACTTTATAATATCTCAAAATGAAAAAAAAATGCTCCTAGGATATAGTCCTGTAAAAAACAATAAGGAAAAGAAAACTGCATGAAAATCCAATAATTATCTAAAGGAATAATTAACATGTAATGTGATATAATCTCTTTAGAGTTCCATTATTTCATGTTTCACAAGAGTTTGAAGTCTTCTTTTTTTCTTGCCAGCTCACTGTCACATATCAGAGTTTTATTTACTTTGTTCTCGATATACTGTACTAGTGTAATTATTTTTTTTAAAAAATCAAAGCAAGTTACAAAGATTTTGCATCTGTATTCACATTCTTTGTTAGTTGGCACATTTCATATACAGTAAATATGGTATTTATTTGTATTGGGTTTTTTTTGTGAACTCTTAAATAAAACTTTATTATTATATATATATATATATATATGTGTGTGTATGGTAGAACATAATATCAATCCCAGAAAAGTGGCATTTACTACTACTGCCAGCTGTACAGAAAATTGTTTTATAAGTTTCAATAAATGTATGCCTTTCTCAGGATCAAAGAGTTAGAAAGAGCCATTTGGGTCATTCAGCTCGATGCAGAAATCCAAATTACAGTAAAGAGAGATTCAGTCTGTCTCATTTCATTCCACATCTTCATATAACCACCTATCCAGCTTTTTCCAACATCTGTGCCCAGTTCCTTTGAATTGTGATTTAGTTTTGATTTCACACATTTGTTGCTGTTAGCATATAATGAAGTATGCACAAGGCATTTATTTTTGTTGGTTTTAGGCATCAGCCAAAATTGGCTGAAGAATTCCAGAAAGCCCACCATCAACTCTTTGAATTTAAAAATGGGAAGATCATCAACAGCAGTTGTCCAAATCTTGTACTGGGTGTGGAGAATACTGATCTTCATTCTGGTACTGAAGTGGTTTTGTTGGAAAAGAAGTATGATGATGTCCAAGCAACATTGGGTATGGAAAGAGGAAAGCAGGTACATTTTTATGTATTAGAAATGAGATGGAACATTCAGCCTTACAGTATCCCCAGAAGGATCCTTCAGTCAAGTTTTCCATTGACTTATTCTTGACTAATACTCACGGTCTGTTTCATCTTCAGCTTAATTGTGATGTTATTGGAAGTCTCTCAAAATGAGAGCTCAGATAAGTGGATTGTTTTTTTTTAAAAAGTCACAATTATAATCTAAGTCTCACATTTTCATTTTAAATAATTACTTTTTGTCAAGATTTTGGCAAAACTCCTATTTACACATGCTATAGTAATATATGGTCAGATATCTAGAATGGCCATATATATTTTTCTTCTTTAATGTCTGTCCTTTTCCTGTTGTCCCCTTGCATCATTATAGATTAGGGGCAAAGCCTCCATTGTGCTGTTGTCATCCCCTCCCATGCAATAGAGGCAATATAAACCTCCTGAGATGTGTATAAAACATCTTGTGATAAAATAAAAGCATATGTCATGATTTTAAGACATAATACTTCATTATTTCAGACTCAAGCCTTTTTGTTTCTAGGTCCTTTCATCTTGCAATTGATCCAGATCTAGTGCTCACAGTATCAATGCCCACTGTACTGAATGGATGTCCAAAATTTCCACTGGAAATACAAGGATGCCCTATTATCCTTCAGGTTAGTATCATAACTATAGAGCATTGTCAAATAGAGCAAATTATTATCTTAAATCCACAAATAGCAATTCTATATCAACTATCTGTAAAAATATTAATATTTCTATATTCTTATAATTTCAGTAACTGGGTTAAGCAACTTTGTCTTCTCCAAATGTTTTGCACTACAGAGTTACTAAATATAAAAAAAATACCTGCCCCTAAGTTGTTTAATAAATAGCATGTTTAATTATTCTCATTACTCTGAACTCAAATGAGAAATTAGTTTTAGCTTTCTTTTAACACGGCTGTGAAGTAATTGTATCCCTGCAGATTAGCTTCTATAACTTCTATTTACTTTTTTGTTCCCTTTTTGTCTGGACCTTCCTTGTCTGCTGCCACCTGGCTGACTCTTCATTCTTTTTATATCAGTGATAGCTCCTACAATAGAGGCTCCTTGTCCAGCTAATGGATCAGAGAGACTATTTATTTATTTGTTTAAACTTCTATACTGCCCCCTCTCCCAAAAAAGGGACTCGGGGCGGTGTACAGCCTACTAAAACATACAAGATATACAATAAATACAGTTAAAAATAAATTAAATAATTTAATCCGGCTGTCTAATTCAGATTCAATTTAAAAGTTAAAAACTAAAAACCCCAATTAAAATTTAATTAAAAACCTAAAACACAGTTACTGGGCCAGGCCGGCCTGATTAAAAAATAAAGTTTTCACCGCGCGCCGGAAGGTCAGGATATCCGTCATAGACCGTATCTCCGGGGGAAGATCATTCCATAGGGAGGGAGCCCCCACAGAGAAAGCCCGAACTCTCGGGGCCGTCAGCCGACAACGGCCAGGCGGCGGTACCCCAAGCAGGGCAACCCTGTGGGAGCGTACTGGGCGGCGGGAGGTTGACGATGGCAGCAGGCGGTCCCGTAAGTACCCAGAACGTTACCCTTATATAATTTTAGATAGTTTTCTGTCATCCAGTCACATACCAATTATGGTAATCGATGAAAAATATTCTAGGGCATATTTTGAAAACCTCTTTTTCTGGATTTATACACAGTCAAAAATTCAGTGTTTATCTATGTATTCTAGGTTTGATAGAATGGCCATCTGTAATATTTCAGTCCTTTCTCTTTTATTTTATTTTTGTACAGGGTTTCCCTCTGTTATAAAAAATTATATTGTTTCCTGGATCTAGTTTGAGTTATACAATGCTTGATAGTCCAAGTGCTTATAAAATAGATAGCCACACAGAATGCACAGAATACATTCAATGGGTTATCAGATGCCTATAGAAGTCTAAAAATTTTGAAAGTCTAGATCCATCGTGTAATATATTGAAGCAGTCTTTATAGTATTCACTAGATATAAATATATCATATTTATCTGTATCTCATTAAATTGTGAGACAAAATTCATATAAACTGACACCTATTACAGGGGTCCCCAATCCCCAAGCTATCGACCAGTTTGTGCAAGCTCCTTTATCCTATGTGTGGGATAAAGGCAATGCACAAAACCAAGCCCCACTCCATGGAACCAGTCCCTGATGCCCAAAAGGTTCAGGATTACTGATCTATAAGCAGGGCTGGGATTCTACCAGTTTACACCTTTTTGCTAGAACCGTTTGTTAACATTCTAAGCAGTTCGGAGAACTGGTTGTTAGAAGAAGTTACTGGCCTAATCCTGTAAGGAAGGCAGGAAGGAAACACTCTGGTGTTGCTTACAGAAACTGCCTCTCCATTAACCCTTATTACATTCTTGGCAGGACTAGACTTCCTGTCTCAGGAATGTCTCTGGAGTTTTTTCCCCCTCCTTTGCTGGTACTTTGCTTGTGTGGAGTGACCATTCAAAGTTACAATGGCACTGAAAAAAGTGACTTATGACCATTTTTCACACTTACAACTGTTGCAGCATCCCCGCAGTCATGAGAGGCCAGGCGAGATGTGTGCCTCGATGTGAGTGATATTGAGTTGGCCATGCCCAGCCAATAACCTGACCACCAAGCATGTCCACCCAGTCACATGACCACCAAGTGACACCCACCACCTAAACCACGCCCGCAGAACCGGTTGTTAAAAATTTGAATCCCACCTCTGTCTGTAACTGATTTCATATCCTAGTCCTGTAATTCAGTACTGACAGAGGATAAAATATAGAGGGGAAGAAACAGGCACCTAGCAGAGGTGTGTCTGGGAATCACTTTTTTCTCTGCTTATCATTTCTATATTATGATATTTTAGGATTTAGGCATAATGGATCCAGAGATGATGGAACAGTATTTGGCAAGTTTTGTTTTCCCCTTTTCCTAGACACATACCAGAAATTTTGTTCTGAAAGTTTAGGCAACTCTTTATATATATAAAATATATATATAATATATATATATATATATATATATATATATATATATATAAAATATATATATATATATATATATATATATATATATATATATATGTGTGTAAGGTTTTTAAGCTGATAATTTTAAATAATAAATAAGGGAGACTAGTATAGATCTATTTCGAGCTAGTTAGCTCTCTTCAGCTAGCCATACCCTTACTGGGATTCGAACCAGGGAAGTATTACATGTGAGGCAGTTGTAATTGCCACTACACCACTGGCTCTCTCCTTATCAGCTCAGGCAGGGGAATAAGTATATACTTTGTATTACAACACCCTGTTAAGCCCCAATTAAGGGAGAAAGCATACTGCTTTCTTTTCTGTCTTTCGGCTCATCACCAGAGACCATACCAACAGAAAGCTATTTGTTTCGTTGCCTTTTGTTTACATGTGTGTAAGGTTTTTAAGCTGATAATTTTAAATAATAAATAAGGGAGACTAGTATAGATCTATTTCGAGCTAGTTAGCTCTCTTCAGCTAGCCATACCCTTACTGGGATTCGAACCAGGGAAGTATTACATGTGAGGCAGTTGTAATTGCCACTACACCACTGGCTCTCTCCTTATCAGCTCAGGCAGGGGAATAAGTATATACTTTGTATTACAACACCCTGTTAAGCCCCAATTAAGGGAGAAAGCATACTGCTTTCTTTTCTGTCTTTCGGCTCATCACCAGAGACCATACCAACAGAAAGCTATTTGTTTCGTTGCCTTTTGTTTACATGTGTGTAAGGTTTTTAAGCTGATAATTTTAAATAATAAATAAGGGAGACTAGTATAGATCTATTTCGAGCTAGTTAGCTCTCTTCAGCTAGCCATACCCTTACTGGGATTCGAACCAGGGAAGTATTACATGTGAGGCAGTTGTAATTGCCACTACACCACTGGCTCTCTCCTTATCAGCTCAGGCAGGGGAATAAGTATATACTTTGTATTACAACACCCTGTTAAGCCCCAATTAAGGGAGAAAGCATACTGCTTTCTTTTCTGTCTTTCGGCTCATCACCAGAGACCATACCAACAGAAAGCTATTTGTTTCGTTGCCTTTTGTTTACATGTGTGTAAGGTTTTTAAGCTGATAATTTTAAATAATAAATAAGGGAGACTAGTATAGATCTATTTCGAGCTAGTTAGCTCTCTTCAGCTAGCCATACCCTTACTGGGATTCGAACCAGGGAAGTATTACATGTGAGGCAGTTGTAATTGCCACTACACTACAATAGCCAGTGGTGTAGTGGCAATTACAACTGCCTCACATGTAATACTTCCCTGGTTCGAATCCCAGTAAGGGTATGGCTAGCTGAAGAGAGCTAACTAGCTCGAAATAGATCTATACTAGTCTCCCTTATTTATTATTTAAAATTATCAGCTTAAAAACCTTACACACATGTAAACAAAAGGCAACGAAACAAATAGCTTTCTGTTGGTATGGTCTCTGGTGATGAGCCGAAAGACAGAAAAGAAAGCAGTATGCTTTCTCCCTTAATTGGGGCTTAACAGGGTGTTGTAATACAAAGTATATACTTATTCCCCTGCCTGAGCTGATAAGGAGAGAGCCAGTGGTGTAGTGGCAATTACAACTGCCTCACATGTAATACTTCCCTGGTTCGAATCCCAGTAAGGGTATGGCTAGCTGAAGAGAGCTAACTAGCTCGAAATAGATCTATACTAGTCTCCCTTATTTATTATTTAAAATTATCAGCTTAAAAACCTTACACACATGTAAACAAAAGACAACGAAACAAATAGCTTTCTGTTGGTATGGTCTCTGGTGATGAGCCGAAAGACAGAAAAGAAAGCAGTATGCTTTCTCCCTTAATTGGGGCTTAACAGGGTGTTGTAATACAAAGTATATACTTATTCCCCTGCCTGAGCTGATAAGGAGAGAGCCAGTGGTGTAGTGGCAATTACAACTGCCTCACATGTAATACTTCCCTGGTTCGAATCCCAGTAAGGGTATGGCTAGCTGAAGAGAGCTAACTAGCTCGAAATAGATCTATACTAGTCTCCCTTATTTATTATTTAAAATTATCAGCTTAAAAACCTTACACACATGTAAACAAAAGGCAACGAAACAAATAGCTTTCTGTTGGTATGGTCTCTGGTGATGAGCCGAAAGACAGAAAAGAAAGCAGTATGCTTTCTCCCTTAATTGGGGCTTAACAGGGTGTTGTAATACAAAGTATATACTTATTCCCCTGCCTGAGCTGATAAGGAGAGAGCCAGTGGTGTAGTGGCAATTACAACTGCCTCACATGTAATACTTCCCTGGTTCGAATCCCAGTAAGGGTATGGCTAGCTGAAGAGAGCTAACTAGCTCGAAATAGATCTATACTAGTCTCCCTTATTTATTATTTAAAATTATCAGCTTAAAAACCTTACACACATGTAAACAAAAGGCAACGAAACAAATAGCTTTCTGTTGGTATGGTCTCTGGTGATGAGCCGAAAGACAGAAAAGAAAGCAGTATGCTTTCTCCCTTAATTGGGGCTTAACAGGGTGTTGTAATACAAAGTATATACTTATTCCCCTGCCTGAGCTGATAAGGAGAGAGCCAGTGGTGTAGTGGCAATTACAACTGCCTCACATGTAATACTTCCCTGGTTCGAATCCCAGTAAGGGTATGGCTAGCTGAAGAGAGCTAACTAGCTCGAAATAGATCTATACTAGTCTCCCTTATTTATTATTTAAAATTATCAGCTTAAAAACCTTACACACATGTAAACAAAAGGCAACGAAACAAATAGCTTTCTGTTGGTATGGTCTCTGGTGATGAGCCGAAAGACAGAAAAGAAAGCAGTATGCTTTCTCCCTTAATTGGGGCTTAACAGGGTGTTGTAATACAAAGTATATACTTATTCCCCTGCCTGAGCTGATAAGGAGAGAGCCAGTGGTGTAGTGGCAATTACAACTGCCTCACATGTAATACTTCCCTGGTTCGAATCCCAGTAAGGGTATGGCTAGCTGAAGAGAGCTAACTAGCTCGAAATAGATCTATACTAGTCTCCCTTATTTATTATTTAAAATTATCAGCTTAAAAACCTTACACACATGTAAACAAAAGGCAACGAAACAAATAGCTTTCTGTTGGTATGGTCTCTGGTGATGAGCCGAAAGACAGAAAAGAAAGCAGTATGCTTTCTCCCTTAATTGGGGCTTAACAGGGTGTTGTAATACAAAGTATATACTTATTCCCCTGCCTGAGCTGATAAGGAGAGAGCCAGTGGTGTAGTGGCAATTACAACTGCCTCACATGTAATACTTCCCTGGTTCGAATCCCAGTAAGGGTATGGCTAGCTGAAGAGAGCTAACTAGCTCGAAATAGATCTATACTAGTCTCCCTTATTTATTATTTAAAATTATCAGCTTAAAAACCTTACACACATGTAAACAAAAGGCAACGAAACAAATAGCTTTCTGTTGGTATGGTCTCTGGTGATGAGCCGAAAGACAGAAAAGAAAGCAGTATGCTTTCTCCCTTAATTGGGGCTTAACAGGGTGTTGTAATACAAAGTATATACTTATTCCCCTGCCTGAGCTGATAAGGAGAGAGCCAGTGGTGTAGTGGCAATTACAACTGCCTCACATGTAATACTTCCCTGGTTCGAATCCCAGTAAGGGTATGGCTAGCTGAAGAGAGCTAACTAGCTCGAAATAGATCTATACTAGTCTCCCTTATTTATTATTTAAAATTATCAGCTTAAAAACCTTACACACATGTAAACAAAAGGCAACGAAACAAATAGCTTTCTGTTGGTATGGTCTCTGGTGATGAGCCGAAAGACAGAAAAGAAAGCAGTATGCTTTCTCCCTTAATTGGGGCTTAACAGGGTGTTGTAATACAAAGTATATATATATATATATATATATATATATATATATATATATATATATTAAAATAGCATCTGGTTGTGATTGCTTTCTCGATGGGCTTGTTTTATGCATCATCTTTTGAAGATGATGATTTGGAGAAGTGGAAGAAGTGACATGGCAGATGTTTTTTTTATATTTGGAGTTATTCTGTGTCTGGTTCCTTAGAGCTGAAGGTTAAATATGTTGAGTTAACTGGAATTCAAATGGATGATGGAGAGTACAGAACAGGAGTTTTTACAATGATTAATAATGGCTTCATTATGAGCATTCCATTTGTTTTCACCTTGAGATACAATTTAATGAATAAATGTAGTATATTGGAAAGAGAAATGTAAGAGTAATTCCATATCACAAATAGATTGCTGCATAATGGTCATGTAGCCCAATATAAGTAAATTGTTGCTAAAGGAGCATCTTAGTCTTTTAATACATTGCAGAGGCTTAATTAGTGATACCTTTTTTCAAAAACAGTGTTAGCGATCTGTTTGTTTTGTAAAATTGATTTTCTGGGCTTCGCTTTAGAGAAATCCTATTTTGGACCAGGGATAAGTAATATATTCCTCTATGCTAGCTGCCACCAACATCAAAAAGCAAGATACCTGGCTGCACTCATGTAGGCAATATCATTATATTAAATGACCCACAGCTTATTGGGTATTTCACTGTGTAAGCCTTTTTCTGATAGTTCTAGAAGAAGAGCAATGAAAAAGCAATGGAAAATGCTGATTTAAAAAAAAAATTATTAAGAAGGTTAATTACAGCAGTAAAAATAATGGAAACTTTAGAGGGGAAAAAAGAAAATTAAAAAATAGAAAATACATAAAAAAGAAAGAAAGAAGAAAAGGAATATAATAAAGGAAAAGAAAAGAAATATGTTAATTTCTTCATAATTCAACTCTTATTTATAAGCAAATCTGTAAAAAATAAATTTTCAATCCTGGTGTTAGCAAAAAGTCCATAAAGGAATGCCGGAATATTGCAAAAAATAAAAAATAAAAAAATCCTATTTTACTCTTGATCAAATAAATCAACTTCATATACTTTCTTTTTTACTTTTAACAATCTTAATCTTTAATTCAATCAAATACTGTCATAGGATTACATTTCTCTTCTTTATCTCAGATTTATTGAAGGTTTTAACAAGCTTCTTTTGTAGATCCAATAAGAAAACATTTTTCACGTAATTCTCTTACTTTATCATTTGTATTTCCCGACAGTTTCTTTTGTATATCCAGTAAAGCATCCTTTTATGACATTTTTTATTTTGCAAGTATCAGTATTAGCATGGTTTTTTTTAGTTTTGCTTAAAATCCTTAGTCCCTTCTAGTGTCCCATTTATAAAATCATCACTTACATTTTGTTATGACTTGTAATAACCAGAACAGCAAACATAAATCTGTTTCCAATAAGAAGTTGTTCATTTTTATAATTAAGTCCACAATTTTATTATAGTAAAAGTCAATATTCCAAATTTATCTGAATCCTTAACCCATTTTGTTGCCTTAGAACAAAATCCCATTTACCTTTTTGCTGTTTATTTCAATTTTTTAAAGTTCTTAAGCATGTAATTAATTTGTACACATTTTATATACCAATATTATTAAATACCAGAAGTATACCAAAAAAGATAAAGGAGACATGCACAATATTGTCTGATTACCTAGATTATCTTAATTTTGAAATTATAATTAAATTAAGAGTCAAATATCAGCTGAAAATTATTGAAAATGAAAGGCAGCACCAATATTTTATGTTTTGACAGAAATACAGACAACATAATTATGGAGCTGCCAACCAAAAATGGAACTTCACAGAAACAAAAGTTTTTAGTGCGTTTTATAGCACAATATTGGATATAGAAATCACAGCAGCAAACTATGCTTCTATTTGCACCTTTACCATAACCAAGGCAGAAAAAATTGACCAACCAGTAAGTATTACTTGTTCTCTGGAGAGAAAAGAAAAATGTAACTCCACTACGATGGATAGTAAAGACATAACTTATGAAGTATTTTAATATTCTTTTAGAGGTACCATGATTAATGCCTATTTGTTTAGAATGATGAAACATTATTTATAGTCCATTCTAGTTCTACATTAAAATGCTTTTCTTCAAAAATATTTTAAAGTATAAAAATTTTTAAACAGAAATTCAAATGTAAATGACCCGTGAAAGCATTTTCAAACAAAGCAGTCATTTCTAAAAATTCTTTTAAAATTCACTTTTGTGATTATCTTTAATCTTCTAATATACCTTTTAAGATGCACTATATTTGTAACCAAAAAGACAACGCAAAATTCAAAGAAATGGCTTGTTATGGTTTTCAATTAAGCTATCATGAAAATCCAAAAGTTACAGCATGCTTTGTTTCAAAACTATGTAGTTTAAAAATAAATGTTCTAGTATCAGCTCAAATTATAGAATTTTACTGATACATATACACACAATTAAAAAAAGAGAAATTGTGAAAAATAAATTTGAAATAGTTGATATTTAAATAACCATGCAAAAATTAGAAAAAATGTTCTGCAGTATTTAATTTAAAGTATTTTGATCTTTTCTTAAAAAAAAAAATAGGGCTACTATTTTCTTTCACCTTGTGGAAAGAAAAAAATAATGATATGTTTGGCTTGTGGAAGGACTATCAGAGGAAAGAAAGAACTGAAAAAATTGCTCCCTGGTACTATATTTTCCTGTGCTTCTGGATTCCAGGACAGAAATAATTTACCCTTTTGTCCTTTTAAATGCCTTGATGTTAATAAGGTGAGTTAAGCCTTTCACAGTTATACATTGGACATAACCAAATAACTAGGCATATTATAACTTTATCTTTTAGATGGTTTTCAAATAGCGGAATATTCATATTTAAACATTATATAACAAAATAAAATTGAATACCATTTCTTTCTGGCTTTATTAGTGACTATTTGCTTTGGGCTACCTTTGAACCCAGACCATTGTCACGTATGTTGTCTTTATTTTTAAAGGAAAGATAATGCTATTTATGCTGATGTTAAGCAGTATTTTAAAGATTGTAGTGCTTAACTCTGATTTTGAAAATGCTGAAATAAGTTGAAATCATGCTTGGATTAATTCTGACCTTAACCATGGCTTTCCACCTATGAATTGAGAACAGTTGTGGCCTGCCTCACAATTATTATGAATTAATCTTCATGTAGAAGAACAGGAAGTGTGACTAATTATCTTTTAGCTTGTACTTACATATATATCTGTTAAATGACTGTCATTTATTGTAGCATAATTCAGAAGGGAACTGAGTTAAGCAAAAAAATAACCTCTCCCACTGCAGCTTACCATTCCATTATATTTTTTAAAAAGACTTAATAGTTAAAAGTATAACCACTTGGGAAGCAGAAAATCCTGATTTCCACTACAGTAGATACTAATATGCTAGCTACAAACATAGTCCATTCAGCAGCTATAAGAAATAATCGAACTGGGATATAATTATATACCTTGGGAAATTGCCATGGGTATATTCACTAGGTACATGGTAGAAAAGTCAGCAGTTTTTCCTAGCTGTACATTTTATTTGGGAAAGAAGGATTTGAAATCTGAGTACTGTAATGTAGAAGCAATTTTCTTTTGAAAGAAAATGTGTAAAAGAGTGGGTGGGTAATCTTAAACATCAGGGGAGATTAGCAATTAACATTAGTTAATTGAGTTAATTAATTAATTAATTAGTTAATTGAGGAGTTTCTATTGAATTAAAAAACCAGTCCATTCACTTCCTGTTTTACTTAATGGCATTTGGGAAAATATCAGCTAAATTGTATTTTCTACTACTTTCTTGGATGCATATAGTATGTCTTAACTTATATTATTTAGTTATATCATTTTTGGAAGTAATCTATCATGTAGTTATGTATCAAGGGTGGTTAATCTAACCATATTATATATATAATTTCTGGCAATGTTTTTATAACTTCTGAATCCTCTGTAATTGGTATATGTGTATAGGGATAGCTGCCTGTTCATTTTGTCTATCTTGTATTTTCTCTAGTTTGTCATAAAAGTATAATATTTGAAATTCAAATTTTATTCAGTTTGGTTACCTTTTAAAAAGTAACTTCATTAAAATTATAATAAAACTGAAGTAATGCTAACATTTTGTTTTGTTTTATTGTGGAGATTGATTTATTCTCTGATAAAGCTGAATCCACCCTGCATTATTTTGAAGATGTTCTATCATCCTTAAAAAATGAAACCTCCTTACAAGTCATCTCAGAAAAGATATCTGCAGCTCTAGACAAAAAAACAGTAAAAATAATTGCATACAAAAATGGAGATGGATACCGAAATGGGCAACTAATTGTTGCTCACACATTCCCAAGGGTAAGTAGCAATAATCCAAAGAGAATCTTGTAATTGAATTGATAAGACAAACAGTGTGCCTAAGATAGTAAGGTAAAAACAATACATTACCTCATCATACATGCTGGGGGAGGGGGATTTTAATGTTGTAAATCTACAAGTGTCTGCCCTGAAGATATCAGGTCAAATCCAAGGTGTGTAAGAATTACTATGGATCTAGCATAAGTAAACAGCATTGGGAGGAGGAAGAACCGTCTCATTGCAGGCATCACATTAAAATTAATATTTCTACAATTTACTAAGAAATTCATTTTAGTGAATTATAATCTCAAATTTGTACATTTACCCTCTCTTGTTTCCAAATGTTTCCCTGAATAGCAGTAGAAGGCTTGTTTCTCTTAATAAAAAAAGGTGCTGAAGGCTTATGACATTACTAGGATGTATAAATTGAATTATAAATATGGAGAGTGACCACCTAGTGAACTTGCAAGCATTTGCGGACAATACATGTCTTGAAAATCAGAGATTTATATGTTAAGTGGGAAATCCAGTGAACATTTAGGAAAGGAAAATTATATTAGGGATTATTTAGTCATGCAAGCAAAGTTGATATATGGCAATAGCATTTAGACTTATATAATGCATCACAATGTTTTACAGCCCTTTCTAAGCGGTTTACAGAGTCAGCATATTGCCCCCAACATTTTGAGTCCTCATTTTACTGACCTTGGAAGGATGGAAGGATGAGTAAACCTTGGTCTATAGAATCTTAAAGGAAGAGTGGAAGAGCAGTGGGATCCTACCTATTCCACTACCGGTTTGGTGATCAAGTGTGCATGCACGCACACCTAATGTGCACACACGCAGCTTTTCCCACACCAGCTGAGGCCTGCAGTGTCAAGATAAAGAAAAGAAAAGTGCAGGGGTGGGTAGGAGGGCCAATCTTGCACTTTTCTCTTCTTTCTCCTCTCAGCTAATTGGATTGTTTTCCTTCTCTCAGCTGATCATCAGAGGCTTTTTTACTACCGGTTTGGCTGAACCAATCCAATCTGAACTGGTACCATACCACCATTGGAGCAGAATACAAATGTAATATAGCAACCTTGTTAGAAAAATAACAAAAGAAGAATTACAATATGATAATTTATTTTTATATGTTGTTAATTATGTGTTTGAAATATATGCATATACCCACATACATTTTCCCTTATATAGTTGCTTTCATTATGTACAAGACGTCTTGAACTTAGCAGGACAGCTTGCAAGCTATATAACAGTGAAGGGACCCTGATCCTCACACTGCAGGATTTAGTTTTGTGTGCAGTAGATGATTACCTCAAAAAGCAAGAAACTGAAGAAAGAGATGAAGAAGCCATTTCTGATAATGGCCTTAAACAAATTGCATCTGTGTTTTCAAGGAAAGGTAAAATGTGACTTTCCATATCTTGTCTATTAAAAGTATATGCGCTTGATATATAGATTAATCAGCAAAATGAATCTTTTTTGGAGAAAAGATACATGGAACGATTTTCTGACGTACTATCCAAAAGTCTCTGATTTTGTTTTATTTATTTATTTTTTAAAAAACTTATTGTTGGTTTGTTTTGGTTTAGTTTTAAATGTTTATGAGTTTTCACAGTGCATCTTTAATCTTTTATTTTTAGATGTATTATGCACAGTTTTGTGAGCATTAGACAAAAAGGATAGTGTATGCAAATAAATGGACCAAAAGGTTTGTCTGTATTTCAGCTTATATATAAGCAGACTTTGACTTGATTCTTTGAAGTCTATTTCCATTAGATGTGCGGGTTCTTTACTTGCTCAGAGTCCTATTCAAGAATTCTCTAGAGCAGAATGATATTGGTGGGTGCAATTTTTTTTGCTGTTTTAGTTACTTTGATTTTATTTTGTTGGGTTAGGCAAATAGCTCATTTAATTCCATATTCTGTATACATTGGTAGTTAACTATATGCATTCACAAAGCTTATAAAGGCAGACAGGAGGACAGGAATCCTCTTGTACTGTTGCTTCCCAGAAGCTCATATTTAAAATATACAGTCCATAATTTCAGCCTAGTAAATACTCACCAACACAAGTTTATATCTTGCTCTTCTGTGTCTTTTTCCCTTCCCCTTTTAAAACAACTGAATTGGTAGCACAGATGGGATTCCGCCGGTTCTCACCAGTTCACCTGAACCGTTAGTTAATTGCTTATACAGTTGGGAGAACCAGTTAAAAATAAAGTGCAAGAGAAGTTTTTTTTTTCCTCTCTCTCCCTTCAGTCAATAGCTCTGGGTAGACAGCCAAGAACTATTTAACAGTTGAAGCTGGAATACAGCCTATACATGCTGAATCAAGTCAATAAACAATAGAAACTGACAGGATTAGGGCAGGGAAACCCATCAATCACCCATCTAGGGATGGAATTAACCTCTTCCCTTCAGGAAGGACAAGATTACAAACATTTTCATTATAAAGAGTATTAAGTAACACTTCTGTGATTAGATGATATTCCTGGAGTTCCCAAGACCTTTTATAGCTGCTGCAGTGTTGGCTACTTCTTGTTTCTTCGGGGTGTGGGGGGAGATACAGGAGGGAACAATGATGCAGTTTGATCATACAGGCTATGAATTTAATGCATGTGTGGTCTAGCCAACTGTATTGCTTCTGCTGTGAAGCACCCAATTTAAAACATAGAGAACATAATAGAGTTGGAAGGGTTAATGTCTTTTGACAGCATGCCCAGGCTTTCAATTAGCATGAGCAGCTGCTCTTAGTTTCCCTTTCAGCTGTTGCATTTGCTTTGGGGTTGACTTTTTTTAAAAAGGGGAATGGCTGTTTCCTGCATTGTTTTAGTGGTTCCTGGCACTGTCCTTTTGTGGTGTAGCTCCTTCACTCTTTTTGAAAGCCTCTAGTGATGGAGCACCCACAACTTCTGAAGACAAGCTATTCCATTGGTTGATTGGTCTCACCCTTAGGAAATTTCTTCTTAGTCCTAGGTTGCTTCTCTCTTTGGTTAGTTTCCATCCATTGTGTCTTGTTGTGCCTTTTGGTGCTTTGGAAAATAGATTGACTCCCTCATTTTTGTAGGAGCCCTCAAATTTCCTGACAGAACAATTAATCAGTGGAACAACTTGCCTCCAGAAGTTATAAATGCTGCAACGCTGGAGATTTTTATGAAGAGATTGGATAACCATTTGTCTGAAGTGGTTGTAGGATTTCCTGCCTAAGCAAGGGGTTGGAGTAGAAGACTTCTAAGGTCCTTTCCAACTCTGATATTGTATTCTATTCTAAATATTGGAACAGTGCTGTTTTATTGTAAGTTGGACTAAGGAGAAATTTCCTAAGGGTGACACCAATCAAGTTGGCCATGCCCACCCAGGCACATGACCACCCAGCAACACCCACCCAGTCATTAGGACAGAGAACCGGTTGTTAAATTATTTGAATCCCACCACTGATTTTGATAGCCTTTGTCACGTCTGATGGTAGCAAATTCCACATTAGCTATCTGCTATGAAAAAGTATTCCTCCTTTTAATTGATTTGAATCATTTAGTTTTTAATGTATGATTTTATATGTCTATCAGGACTTTCCTCACCTACTTTTATGCTAAATAGAAAAAAGTCAAAGATGTTGTAGTCTTTATTCACAGAAAATATTATAGGCCCCTAACTATTTTGAGTCATCTTTTCTGTACCTTCTCTATTTCTTTACAGTAACATCATTTTTCAAATGTGGCGAGAACTATATGTAATACATCAGAGCATTTATTTATTTTATTTATTTTTATTTATTTGTCAATTGCTTACAAGATAATAGGTATAAGTAAAACATAGTTATGAATACATGGATACATATAAGAAAAATAAAGTATAAAAGAAACTATAGGACAGGGACGGTAGGCACGTTGGTGCGCTTATGCACACCCCCTACAGACCTCTTAGTAAATTAGTCAGAAATTATTCAACTGGTAGTTTTATTTTAAATTCCATTTCTAATTATTCTAAACATGGACTTCGCCCTTTTGTAATAGGTCAAAACTGAACTGTCCATAAAAATGCCAAGATTCTTTTTTGAACCAGTTCAGGTTTCATGAAAGCTTTGCTTATGTGAAGTTCTGCTTGCTGTTTTGTACCAATGCACATCCTGTTACACTTTCTTTATTGAAATATATTTGTCATTTGCAGTTCATTTTGGAAGTCTTTGCAATCCATTTTAAAAAGTGTATGTATGTATCTCAATAAATTTGATGACATTAGGAAATTAGAACACCTTACCCCTAAATTGAGATTGTTTATTAATCAATTAAAAGTATCACTCTTTTTTACTTAAATTAACCTGTGGCACACTTTGCTTTAAATAGCTCTTCTGTTTACAAATTATTGAAGTATTCATCTTTTTTTCTTTCTTAATCGTTAGCCAATTACCAGTCCATGACATGACAGGTGCTTGTCCTCTAAGTTGATTTTAAAAAATGGTGAGGTAGTTTGTGAAAGACTTTTTGAAGTAAAGTTTTTAGGTTTTAAAAAAAGGTAGATCACTGAAAAAAATGTATTGTTGCAGAAATCTTACTAGGTTTTTTTTTTCAGAAAGATATTTGTATGTTTTATCATATTCTTTAATAAAACACTATACCATTTAACTCAGAATGGACATTAAACTAATGGGACATAAATTCCTATATATTCTAGAACTTGAAGCAACTCTAGTTACATTGATCATTTTCAGATATTCTCAGGAACAGATGCTGATTTTAAAATTAAGTTGCATATTTTTCTTGGAAGATCAGCAGCCTCACAATCACAATCATCAGATGTATACCATCTGGGCCCAGCTATTTGTTTATTTTTAATTCATCCGTTTCCAACTCTTGCTCCTTCTGTCTGTTTATTGAACCCTTCTTGGAAAAAAAACCCTAAGGCATAGAGTTATCTTATCAATGAAGACAGAAGCAACAAATTATGCTTCTCCTCAGTTTTCCTTTCCTCCTTTATGTCAACCAGCACCTGTTTGCAACTTCTTTATGTGAAGGTGCTCTTTCTGTTTTTTATACTTGGGTGAGGCCATCTTGTTACATTTTTGCTCTATTGCTAGCACTTCTTTAAGCAGACTTAAGAAAAGGACTTTGAGAGTACTTTATAATAGATTTTGCAGCAAATTCAATGTCTACGGAGGCCTTTAGCTGGACTGACAGCTGTTTAATTTGGTTTTTGCAGAACTCTTCAGTTCTTTCCAAGGAGCTGAGGGAGATGAAGCGCCAGAAAAGACCCCTGGAGAATATTTGGAGGACTACTCGCTCCGGACCCGACCGAACATTATTGCGGTCTTATATTAAGACCTATTTAGTGGCAATAAGGGTGGCAAAGCGTTCTCACTTTTCCGCACTTATTGCGTCCGCAGGAAATCGCCCAGCCATCCTGTTTAGAGTGACCTGCTTCCTCTTGGAAGAGGGAGCGCGGGAGGACCCCTTACAGGGACGGGCTGAGGACTTTTCGAATTTCCTGTTGGATAAAATCGCTCAGATCCGGGTTGGACTCTGAATGGGCGATTCTGGGCGGGGTGTCGGGGGTGGAACTTGGAGAAGTCATTTGGGAAGAGTTTGATCCTGTGATGCCCGAAGATGTGGACAGGATGCTGCGGGGGCTGAATGCCACCACATGTTTATTGGACCTATGTCCCTCCTGGCTGGTGTTAGCCACTCGGGAGGGAACACGAGGTTTGTTCCAGGGTATTATTAACGCTTCCTTGAGTGAGGGATATCTGCCCGCCACCTTGAAAGAGGCGGTGGTGAGACCCCTCCTCAAGAAACCCAACTTTGTTATCAAATTATCATCCGGTCTCCAACCTTCGCTTTGTGGCGAAGGTTGTTGAGAGTGTGGTGGCATGGCAGCTCCCCCACCACCTGGATGAAGCTGTCTATTTGGATCCACGCCAATTGGGCTTCAGACCTGAGCACAGCACGGAGACGGCATTGGTCGCATTGGCAGATGATCTCTGGAGGGCCCGTGACAGAGGTTATTCCTCTGTCCTGGTCCTATTAGATCTCTCGGCAGCTTTCGATACTGTTGACCACAGTATCTTATTGCAGTGGCTGGAGGGGTTGGGAGTGGGGGGCACTGTTTTGCGGTAATTCTACTCCTTCCTCTCTGGCCATTCGCAATTTGTGTTGGCGGGGGGGCAGAGATCCACCCCGAGGCCCCTGGTTTGTGGGGTGCCTCAGGGGTCGGTGCTCTCACCCCTTCTGTTCAACATTTATATGAAGCCTCTGGGTGAGATCATCCGTGGCTTTGGGGTAGAGTTCCATCAGTACGCTGATGATACTCAGCTGTACATCTCTACCCCGGGCCACCCCGATGAAGCCGTTGAAGTGATGACCCGCTGCCTGGAGGCCGTGCGGTGTTGGATGGGGTGGAACAGGCTTCAGCTCAACCCATCTAAGACTGAGTGGCTGTGCTTCCCGGCACCCCGATTCAGCCAGCTGGTTCCATCGCTGGCTGTGGGGGGGAAATTCTTGCCCCCACGGAGAGGGCTCGCAATCTGGGTGTCCTCCTGGATGTACAGCTGTCATTGGAGGACCATGTGGCAGCCGTCGCCAGGGGGGCTTTTGGTCAGGTCCATAGGATCTACCAGTTGCGGCCCTTTCTGGATCAGGATGCGCTTCACACAGTCACTTCCACCCTCGTGATCTCCCGCCTAGACTATGCCAACGCTCTCTATATGGGGCTTCCCTTGAAGTGCACCTGAAGGCTCCAGCTGGTGCAGAATGCGGCCGCGTGGATGGTGTTGGGGGCTCCCATGTTACACCGCTCTTGCGTGAGTTGCATTGGCTCCCGGTGGTCCATCGGGTGCGTTTCAAGGTCTTGGTTACCATCTTTAAAGTGCTCCATGGCTTGGGACCAGGATATTTGCGGGACCGCCTCCTGCCATTATCATCTTCCCGTCGGCCAGTACGCTCCCATAGAATCGGCCTCCTCGGGTGTGCCGCCGGCTGGATGGCTGGCGACCCCGAGGGTGCCGGCCTTCTTGTTGGGGGCACCCTCCCTCTGGAATGAATTACCCCCAGAGATGAGGATCATCCCTGATCTCCTGACCTTCGGGCGCACGTTGAAAACTTATTTATTTCATCAAGCCGGTCTGGCCTTGGGGTTTTTAGGATTTTAATCTGGTTTTTATCTAGTTTGGCTTTTAAACTTCTTATAAATTTCAGCCTTTTATATTTGGTCTTTTAACTGTTCTTAATTTTGTATTGTCCTCTGTATTTTAATTTGGCTGTGCACCGCCCTGAGTCCTGTCAGGGAAATAGGGAGGTATATAAGTACAATAAATAATAATAATAATAATGATCAATTCACACTAATTCCATATCCTCTCATGCAATACATTGACTCTAGAGGTGGTATGTGATTCCCATCTAAATCAGAACGTTGTTTGGCTTCTATTTTTTCTGGCCATTTCTATTGTTAGAACATTTTCTTAACACTCTAGATGTTAATAGGATCTTGGCCATATATACTGCTGTGGCAGCCTTCGTTAATCAAGATGTATACGGAATAAAGGCTATCTGCCAAATATATTTCTCAGCAATAGGAATGTGCCAAAGTGGATTCTGTATACACAGAAAACTGTTTCTGTGTATATACAAATACGTAATTGACAACTTGAAGAACCACGATTACAGATTAGCATCCTGTAGTAGAAGATGAAGTTCAGTTAGTTGCTAATATGTATAGATTGTCTGAATACACTTAATTGTAGGGCAAAGACAAATTCTGAAAAAAATCTATTCTCTCTCTCATACACATCGATTGTAGGGAGTCATACTTGTAACAAGTACTGAAGTTCACAGTTGCACCATTTATTTTTAATGGAGAAACACAGTCACACATTTATAACAATGGAGAAAAGCAGCTTTGTTAATTTGTCAAATTCTTGAAATATATTATTATAGTTGTTCTATATAGTTAGACAGAACAATTAATCAGTGGAACAACTTGCCTCCAGAAGTTGTGAATGCTCCAACACTGCAAGTTTTTAAGAAAAGATTGGACAGCCATTTGTCTGAAATGGTATAGGGTTTCCTGCCTAGGCAGGGGGTTGGACCAGAAGACCACCAAAGTCCCTTCCAACTTTGTAATTCTGTTCTGCTCTTTGCTTGGAAAATGCTGAAGCACTATGTGAAGGTGCTTACAATGAAATAGTGCAACCTAGTGCAATGAAATAGTCCAAGAAGCTTCTTGGATGAGAAGCGAAACATTTTCTTCTATTTCCTGAAGGAAAAGTTGCCTTTTGAAGGAAAAAAAAAAACCATCTTTGAGACTTGAGTCAGTCAGGATCCAACTATTGGCTATGGGCAAGTCAGCCTGAAATACTGCAGTCTAACTACTATACCATCACTGCTCCTAATTCCTTAGCATTTTGTTTTTAGTATTTGAAAGCCTAGTATTGTGAGAACTCAGTATATTTCTGGGTGTATATCTTTAGTGCCCAAATGGCATGGTCATAGACTATCTGAATTTGATATGCTCATCCCAGATGGGCAGGCTTTGGGTGTCCCATGCACTTATGAAAAAAAAAGGACGGGATCCTTAGAGTAGTGTTTTTCCATGGTGGCCCCCACATCATGGAATAGTCTCCCCCCTTCCTGATTCATAGTGCTCCCACATTGGAATCTTTCATAAAGACTTTGAAGATGGAGTTCTTCCTCTGGATATTTGACCCCTAATAATTTTATTAATAATTTGGATTACTGTCATGGATCTGTTAGTACATTTTACCTGTTGTTTTATTTTTATTTCTGTATTTGGCTATATATATTGCAAACCTCTGAAAATCAACTTGATGCCAGCAGTAAATCAATAACATAGTAAGTATAAGATTAGAAAATTGTACAATTTAAAAAAACTGTAAAATAAAAGAGAATTATGAGAAAAGAATTTTCGTAAAATCTTTCTTTTCTCTCTTTATCAAGATAAGGATAAGAACATCAACTGTACATCATCAGTGATAACACCAGATATTGATCATTTGGTGCTCAGCAACATTCTTAGAAATCCAGTTGAGGTCTGGGTTTCCAGTGGAGAACCTTTTCTACCTTTGGATAGTAAGTCATTAAACAAAAAAGGAAATATTATAAGAGGTTGACATTTCTATCTGTTTTCCTTTAGATGGCTGATACCATGTACTTCAAATTACAAATTCATTTTCATAATTCAGTGATGAATGTAAATGTTCAAAAATGTAAAATTTGTACATAATTCATTTCTAGAGTATAAAAAATAGTAAAAGTATACTTTGCAAAATAATAGATTATTATCAAGGGAAAAATTACATAATATTTTTATTTATTTATCTGTTTATCTGTTTGTTTATTTATTTATTTATTTATTTTGTCATCTCATTCCAGAATATTCTTCAACTATTTCCCACATTTATTCAATAGAAAGATGAGTGTGGATTTTAAGACAAATCCCATACAAAAAAGGAACTCGGGCAGAAAAGAATTTATGAAACACAAACGTTAGGTTACTGCCCTGCAGTATCTTGCTCACAAGGGTGGCTAAATCCCAGTTGAAGATTTTCTTCAAACATATATCTGTGAATGATTGAATAAATAGTATTTTTGTAGTATATGTACACATATATATACATATATGCATGTACACATACACAGTCACATGTATTCATACACATACACATATATCACACACAATCAAGAAGCATCAGAAAAAGACTGGGCTTAGACAAAATATAAATTAATAAGTACTCATTCAATTTATTAGCTGTACACACAAAAACAATCAACTATTGTCTTACATGTATACTGAAATATACAGGCTTAGACTGCAGAAATCTGGGCTCTGCAAACATAAACCTATAAATTCTGATTGTTTAGGATCTATTCAATGCTACCCTCACCTAAGTATGGATATGCTGTTATATTGGAGCATGTAAATTGCTTTGGATAGTAGGAAATATTACCCCCCCTTCTTTTTATATATATATATGTGTGTGTGTAAGGGAGCGAGAAAGAAAGCGTTTGTGTTAGACTATATTTAATAGCAAGTCCTACTGATATCTGTAGCCCCTACCCCCAGGTAAGTCTGCTTAGGACCACTGGTTTACTTCAGTCTACATGCACTCCCAAGAACCTTCTTCTCTTCATTTTAGTACCAGAACCTCTATCTATCAACCAAAAATATTGATTTTCTAGCCTCCCCATTTGTAGTGAGCATCCATGGATAGATGTTTAATACTATGCATTCTCATTCTCTGCTAACAGAAGGTAATAGAGGGAGCAGGTTTTAACTGCCTTGCAGCCACTTTAACAAACTACTGTCTGCCCTTCCCAATTCAGGGATGTGTATGTGTGTATTTGGGGGGAGGGGGAGGATGGAGTGGAGAGCAATTCTCTTTTTTGCATAAATTATTATTTTAAAAGAACCTGATTTTCACATAGAGTTGCAATACTAAAATGGTATTGAATTTGTAACTTTCCAAATTTTCTTTATTCTTTATTTATGTTTGACTAAGGGAAGATTTAAGTACTTGAGCATTTTCACATAATTTTTTCTTGAGCCATTTAATACCTTTTAATTACATGTTTTAAGACCTTTAGATTCAAAATCAGTTTTGAAAAAAAAGGAACTGTACTAAAAAATGTATATATATATATATATTCATTACAGCTTTGGAAAACATAGAAAGGCAAGAAAAACAGAAGTGGCTAGAAAAAGATAAAATTCTGGCAGACCTTAATGCAATGAAACATAAAATGAGACAACTGCAAGGTCAGTATTACAGTGAAAGTTGATTTCATTGTAATTACATTATTTTTAATAATATAATATTAACATGAGATAACAACTTTTAATATTAGTCCATGTATCAAAACCTTCTTTTTGAGATTTTTCAAGCTGACATACTTTTGTAATAACGATGCCAATGTTCTAAGTTTACGGTATTATATTAACATTATTGAAAACACATCCTATTTTACACAAGGTCTATCCAATATGACTGGTATGCAAGATTTTTTTAAACTAATTTTTTAGCTCCACATCTCAGAGCAAATGTGGATCTCAAAATTGCAACTACAGATCCTATAGAGAATAGTTAGATTTTATTAAGGAATAATACAGTGCAAACATATTAATGTGTATTGGATTATTGCCCTTTGTTCCAATGAATTAAAATTCTTCTACGTTAAAAACATGCTCTAAAACCATTCTTATTTTAGGACGTCGTATAACAAAATATAAAGCTGCTGACTTGGTGCCAACTAAAAGCCCTTTCCAGCCTGTGGTAGTAGAAGGAGGCTGGACAGAAGAAACTCAAGAAGAGATGAAACTCATGGAAACTATACAACATACAGAGGTGTGAATATATAATTTTTGCTACCCAATTTCCTGAGAAATGAAATCTTTAGATCTGAATACTTTAGAAAAAGATTTGTGATCTGCTAACTCAATAAATTGTCTGAACTATGACTCCTTTTCATAGTGAGAGAGAAATATGTTTAATTTACATTATGTAGGATTGATCACTGAAGCAAAACTTCTTGTTTCTTATCTAAACATTTTAGCTACATGTTTCACATTCCCTTAATCCACATATTATTCTTGAGAAAAAGGAATCTGGTAGTCTCCCCTGAGACTGTCGTTTTATCATCTTGGAATAAATTTTAATTTATAAATGGAAGCACTGCATTTCAAACAACTATTTTCATTAAAGTTTTTAATAAATAATCACTATGAAGGAATTGGGAAAAAAGCAATACAGTATGTTACATTTTTAGAAGCAATCCGAAGTACAGAACTATAAAGATAACTTCATTTTGTTTAATTAGAATCCTTTGGGTCAATAAGCATATTTAAAAGTTGTGGGTGGTCTCACAAAATGATTGCACAATGGAGGCTGTCTTTGTGGGCATGACCAATTACCAAACATGAGTTGCTCCTTGTCATGTTTTCTTGGTCCTAGGCAGTTCTTGCCAAATAGGAGGATAGATCACAATCATGGACAAGGTTGTGCTAAATACTGTCTTCCCCCTCATTTCCAAGGTCTGAAGATGAGGACCCAGATCTCATTGAGCCATCAGATTCAGAAAGAGTTTAATGGTCGAAGTCATCTAAACATTGAGAGCTCCTTGATGCTCTCTGAGCTTGTTTGCTTTCTTGCAGATGTTCCATTACCCTAACTAGATAACATCATCAGTGCCAGTAAGGAATGCTGATTGCTGTCAGTTTATATTCTGGTGTCTTGTCTGTCTGTGTGGGTAGGGGTGGTCATCTAAACATAATATTGCTAATAATCTCTAGTGAACTGTATAAATACACAGTATCAAAATCATATAATGTCTTATCTATGTCTTATAGCAATATAAAACATTTTTTTTTAAATCAGAAAGAATGGCAGGTATTACAGTCCAGAACCCTGCATAATCCACAAATGTGGCTGTTCAGATGCTCATTAGATGTTCTAAAGAATGTATAGGATAACTTTAATGAGCTGTTGTTTACTGGAACCACCAAATGTGCACACCATAATAGCTTCCACATGTTGATGCCTGCGGGAGGGCAAAGGTGATATACATAATACATACACATGTAGTGGTGTCATGATGAAAACCCCACATTTTTTGTATTTGCGATGCATTGTTGCAGGTACACATTTTGACATTTTGATGAATTCTTGGTTTACTGCAGATGTCGTGACTTCAGATTTTTTTCCCCTGACCCATATTTGCCTTCAGGTCTTCCCTGGAAGATTCAATTCCTCTTTGGCTTCAGTGAATAAAAAGTATTCAGGGCTACTTCTTATCCCAAAATTGAGATAATACCTTAAAACGCTTTTGCTTAAATAGAAGGATCAATAGTGTTCATAATTCTAATGTAACATTCTTTTTGTTGCATTACATTCATTTCGTGTGGCTTTGCAAAATATAAACTACCATACAGAGTCAGCCATTGATTCTCCATGACTTGGATTATGTTTCACTCTAGATGCACCTTTCAGAGCTTCAAGCACTCCAGTTCCAAAGAAGTTCTCCCTTTTCTCCTAAATTACTTGCCAAAAATGACAAGGGTCTCTACAAGCAGCCCACAACCAAAAGAGTGTGGGCTTACCCAAATGGAAATATACCTGACAAGGGAGCACATGCGTGGGGAAAATCTATGACAGAGGTAAAGAGGATAACTTTTCTTTAAATAAATTAAGTAAGGAAATAAATAAATAAATATCCTTTAAATAAAATTTAAAAAAAACCAAAAAACATCTTAATTGCTACTTCATAGTGGCAAATATACATCAGTCACTTACAAGATAACCTTATTATGCTCACTGCATCATTGTTTTTCTTTTTGCTTAAAACAAAAGTTGGAGATATATGGCACTCCATTGGATGCGGAACAAAATCCTCGCCTTGATCACTCTGATTAGATACTGAGAGATGTATTTCATCATCTTACGAAATTTCTGTACTGATTTCTGTCCTTATACGATTGTATACAGGTAGTCCTCAATTTAGACTCATTTGGTTAGTGACCATTCAAAGTTTCAATGGCATTGAAAAAGATGGTGTATGACTGAATGTCAATGGAGATTCTCAATCATCCAGATCATGGTTGTCCCAAAGTTGCTTTTCAAAAGGCAACTGGACTCGCTTGACAAGAAAGTCCAATTGCCTTTTGAAAAGCATCTTTGCATGACTTATAGTCATTTTTCAGACTTGCATCCCCATGGTCATTTGATACCTAGCATGCATTGATGATGGTTGCATTGTGCCAGGGTCATGTGATCACCTTTTGTGACCCACTGACAAGCAAAGTCAATGGGGAAGCCAGATTCATTTCCAACCATGTTACTAACTTAACTGAAGCAATTCACTTAACTGTGGCAAAAAGGATTATAAAATGGGGCAAAACTCACTTAACTTTCTTGCTTTGCAGTGGAAATTTTGGGCTCAGTTGTGGCCATAAGTCAAGGAATGTCTACACAACTTGTTGTATAAGTTCTAAAATTATATACTGTACTTGAAATTACTCTGTGTCAATTTAGATAATTCTCTGTATTTTTTAAACTCCCCAGATGAGTACAATCTAATGTCTCCTTAAGACAGAAAAAAAAATCAAACACTTGATCAGCCTTTGTTTATATTGTATGAACAAAAGAGTAATTTAAAGAGATTTTGGAGTAAAAATTAATTTTGATTGTGGAGAATTCCAGGTTAATTGTTCCTTGCAGTATAAATTTTGTGACATTGTCGAGATTCTGACAATAGACACGGTTGCTTTATGGCTTGCAAACAAGCACTGTTTGCTCTTCTATATTTTAATCAGAAGCACTGCATGGTCCCAAAATAAATAAACAAACACACATATACACACTGATATGCAAATACATAAGTGCTTATATTCTCATTTCTTTTTGATGTAAACAAAAGCATCACATTGCACCTGTGTCAGAAGCACCAAAGTCCTTCTGGGTTGAAAGGATTAACCGGTGACATCACCATTGCCCAGGGGACACCCACTTGGGGGCTCATTTCAATTTCTGACAGGAAGCAGTGATGGGATTCATATTTTTTTACTACTGGTTCTGTGGGCGTGGCTTGCTGGGTGTGGCAGTGGAAGGATACTGTAAAATCTCCAGTCAGAGGTGGTATTTGCTGGTTCTCCAAACTACTCAAAATTTCCGTTACCAGTTCTCCAGAACTGGTCAGAACCTGCTGAATACCACTTCTGGAGTTGAGTAAAGAATGGGAGCTCACTCCGCCCCATGGCAGCACTCATGTCTTGAACACGAGCTGGTTAACGTCCACCACAGCATCCTAATCATACAAGCCATCATGGTCCTTTAAGCAAAAGCATAATCTTATGCAAAGCAAAAGATTAAGTATTAAAGAGAAAAAATTAAACAAAGGAGATAAGAGAAAGGAAAACTGTCCCTGACTAATTAACATCAACACCATTCATTACAGGTTGTTCTCAACTAACAACCATTCATTTAGTGACTGTTCAAAGTTACAACGGCCCTGAACAAAGTGACTTATGACCATTTTTCACACTTATGACTGTTGCAGCATCCCCATGATCACATAATCAAAATTTGGATGCTTGGTAACTGACTCATACTTATGACATTTGCATGTCCCAGGGTCATATAATCACCTTTTGCGACATTCTGACAAGCAAAATCAAAAGGGAAGCCAGATTCACTTAAGCAATTTAAGTGAACTAACTTAACAATTGCAGTGATTCGATTAACAACTGTACACAAGAAAAGTCATAAAATGGGGCAAAATTCACTTAACAAATCTTTCACTTAGCAACATAAATTTTGGGCTCAATTTGGTCGTAAGTCAAGGATTACCTGTATGCTTCTCCATCCTTGTTTGTACAAACAGTACTCTTTTTTTCTGTCAGGTTTACTATAATGTCCAAGTATAATCTTGATAGCTTTGTACAAATGTATTTGTTTTTAACTTAGTTGTAAGTTACGACTCAAAAAAAAAACACCAATTGTGCAACTAATTCTGTATAAATGTTCTGCAGCAGGGCTGACTCTGCTTTGGCTGATAGTTTGAAAACTGTACATTCTGACTTACTGTCAAAGAGACTTCTGAATAGTAATGCAGTTTTAATATTTCAGCTACTTGACAGTTGTACAACTCATCTAAAAATGTCACAGCCTGCAAAGATACTATATACACCTGATGGATACCAGCTGCAGTCGTGGGAAGAAATAGAGAGAGACATGATTGTTTGTGTTTCCACAGGACATGCCTTTATGAGCCAAAAAGGTAATATTAAAATAACATTATTTAAATGTTAAAAGGACCTTTAAATTTTTTAGCAATTCTTTACATAATTAAAGGGTCATAATCATGAGATGGCTTGTAATTTTTAAACGTGGGTTTGCACATCATACTTATGGGTAGGAGTACTGCCCATAATGTGGTTTTCCTTCCCTTTTGATCTAAGAACCATGTCTGAATCTGGTTTGGCTTCTGGAAATTTAAGTGGCAGGTTTCTGAATAATGCTCAAGTTTTCAGGAAACAAACAAATGGACTTATCATTTTATAAAACAACTTTAAATTAAAATCAACTATACTTTTTCATGTTTTAAGACAGAATTAGATAAATCAGTTTCATTCTTGAAATATAATTCTGTTCTTTCAGCTGTACAGCATGAAATAGAAATTAGAGCTCATTATGCAAGAATTCGGAAGCAGCAAGGTCCGGAATCTACCAACATTGTTGTTTCACCATCAACTAAAGTTATAGACAAGGTTGTATCACAATACATTGTATAACAGTAATAATATTATATGCTATATCGTTAGTTCTAAATTATCTTTTTCCTGCAGCTCTTGTGAGGTAAGATTTAATTGAGTTAGATGGCTTCTGTTAGGGCTCGGAATCCATAGCCATCATTATGACAAGGAAACTTTTGGCAAGAGCATTTCAGATTCAAAAGTACCCTAACTTAATTCAGAATAAAATTGATTTAAGCAAGGAATGCTGGGTGGTGGTGTTCCAAAGAAGACCATTTTCTGCCATGGACCTTGTCCTCTGGAACATCCTGCGTCCTGAGATTACATTGACCCCCATCCTGCTAGCCTTCTGTAAGCCTTTGAGCCTGGGACCCCAGTGTGGAATGGAGCCCATGTCTTGGCTATGCTATGATTTATCATCATAAATAATTTAGCATTTTATATATTTCCATTTGTTTTAGTGTTGTGAGCTGCATAGGATCATGTACTTGAGATGTGTGGCCATATCAACTGAATAAATAAATAAATGAAATGAATTTTCTTAAAAAATTTTTTATAATTCCTTCAGTAATATTTAACAATATGTAACATCCTGATATATGAGGGGATATGAGCTCATGCCATTTCTGGATCCAGGCTTTTTGCAAACTGATTACCCATGGAAGCAAGCTTCGGGTGCTTTAAAAATTTAATGGAAGTACAAGAACCAGCACCAGAACACAAAGCCTATTTGTGCTCTACAATTTTATTGGAAGTATTTAATCCAGATTTTTTTTCCAACCAAAGGCAGCCTGTAGTTATGGACAATGCCCCACTAAAATGGTTTGGGTAGCTGTACATTGTGCATACACATGAACATAAAATATACTTTCCATGTTAATCATATGCCGGTAATATATGCTGACTGTTTCCACATTTCCCATTGTCCATATGCCACTGCAACTGTTTGTTGAACCAAGAGACCAGTTAGATTAAATGCCTATACTGTGTGCATAAATTTAGAAGCAGGGAAAGCTTACTTATATGGAATATCCCATTAATTCTCCTGCTTGCCTCCTGTTGTAGAAAAGCCATAAAAGAAACATTGCTTAGAACAGTTGCTGCAGGCAGCTCTGTGATGACCTGATTAAAGATTCCCATTATGTGTTTTGGGTGAGAGCGAAATCTCAGCAGGAGTGATTCAGCAGTAGGGACTTAATTTCTAGAATACCTTTAAGACACGTTTACATATATGTACATGCACGCGCACAGAGAAAGAGAGAGAGAAAGAGAGAGAGATGATAGTACCTATAGGTAAATATAACTTCAGTCACTATAATGAAATCAGAAGATACACTTAAAGTTTACTCTTCCTAAACTGATGCCAGAAGATAGCAGTTTCATCATTGTATTTAGTTTGGTTCTCATTTTAAAAGAAAATTGATTATGATGATATAAACTCTTTGGACACAAAGAAAAATCTCAGTTATTTGTTGTAACTGTATTTAATTTATAACAAATTTACAGTTAGTAATCTATGAGTAGCAGAACAATATTTATAAATCTTTCATTATTTATATCCCAACCTTTATTATTTTTACAAATAATTCAAGACAGCAAATGTGTCCAGCAACCTTCTTCCCCCTGTTTTCCCCACAACAATAGCCTTGAGAGGGTTAGAGTTGACAGAGGGAGACTGACTGGTCCCAAATCACCCTGCTGGCTTTCATAATAAGGTGTGACTTGAACTCACAATCTCCCACTTTGTAGTCTGGTGTCTTAACCATTAGACCAAAATGGCTCTTACTTTATAAATTTTATTCACTTCCTTCTTTTCAGTTGACTCAAACCCAAAAGTTAAATAATCTTTTGTTATAACTACCATATAAAATATATCTGAACTTCAGTCTATAGTATTCTTCCTTGAAAGGTATATTAAACTTACTTTTCTATAAGCTGAATAGTTTATCAATAGTATAATCAAAATAATTTAAATAGATAAGGGGCCAATTCAGTGATTTTGCTGCTCTGTGAATTGTAAGTAAATATATTGTAGGATATCTTAACAGATGTGAATGATGATCCATTTTATATTAATTTTAAAAAGCTCTGATAGATATTGGTAGAACAAATCATTAACATTTTGAAAAATGTTGTAAGGGCAAATGAAGCATGAGTTTAATATTAAAGATTTGTAATATTGACATCACTGCTATATACACTCCTAACAAATTTGTTCAGTTCAAAAATTATTTTGGAATTCAAAATTGGAGCCTATGAAACTCGATGTACTTCATAATAGACATACTAGAATTGCATTGCTAGTTAAAATTCAGATTAGTGCTGTCAAATACATTGAATATCTGTTTTTACTGATGCCCACAATTAAGTGAAAAAAACTTCTGCTTTTGTATTTGTGTATGTGGTGTCTTTGAGTGACTAAGTGGTTTCTCTTATCTGAATATTTCAAAATGGGTTTTTCCTTAAATATTTTATTATCCATCACCAAAATATTGATATAACAACCCAAGAAAGTATACGTATCTTTTTCTTTTCTAGTAGTCTCTGTAGAAAGTGATTGGAAAACTTTAAGATCCTTTCTCTCGCTTGATTTAAAATTCTAGCTGAAAACTTGCTCATATTTAATTCCTCTGCCCTTTTGAAATATTCTGTCCTTCTCTAGGAATCCTACAAATTAACCTGTTGTGTAAAAATTACTAATAAAACAGATGAAAAGGGAATGGATCCAGAGGTGGTATTCATCAGGTTCTGATCAGTTCTGGAGAACCAGTAGTGGAAATTTTGAGTCGTTTGGAGAACTGGCAAATACCACCTCTGACTGGAGATTTTACAGTATCCTTCCCCTTCCATACCCACCAAACCACACCCACAGAACCGGTAGTAAAAAAAATTGAATCCCACCACTGAATGGATCCATAATTTAGAGCTGAAATCCACATCTTTATTTTTCAGCTTCTGCAGCATCACCTTGATTAGGGAAGGATGGGCCAGGGAAAACCTATGGTTTTAAAATCAAAAGAAAATTGACAATAGCAAAGCTTTGTCCATTATTTAAACAGTCCAAGATAGCTTAGACTCCTTATATCTATTTCCCTTATGCCTAAATAACAGGTTGAATTTTGAGGTGTTGGGTTTTTGCTTATGTTTCTTATCACAGAATAAGAAGCACATATACTGTGCTCAGGATAAACTGTGATGTTAGCCAGTATTAAAAACTGACGTTTCCTATGGTTATTAACCTAATACATGCAATTTATGATACATTTATTATTGTAGCTGTCAAACTGGGATTTTTAAAATGGTTCAAGAACATCAAGTTTCTTTTTTTAAAAAAATCTAATTTATTGTACTTTGAAAGTAACATTAAGGATTCTTTTAGAGAAAAAGGACAACATCTTTGAAACAAATAATTAAATAAGGTAACCAAATATAGTTTTTTCCATAAACTTTTTAAATATCTTTCCCACATAAATTTGATTGAGATATATTTTGTCCAAAAAAAATTGTTAGAAAAAAAAATAAAGAAAAATTATAGGCAAAAAATTGTTTTGAATATTTTGATTTTGAAGTCTTAACAAAATCATGAATATATGAAGTCATGTAAGAAATACAATAATATTAATTATTTCTATATATTTTTATACACAGCTCAACACGAATAGCTCTCTTTTGGCTCTTACCGGCAGACCTCATGAAGATGTCAGTGACAGACCTTGTGAAGATGTCAATGACTAGGTAAGTGTTTTCATGAAGTTAAAAAAAAAGATAAAGAAATCTAGTGTTTCTAACTCAAACAACAAAATCATGAACAAAACCCCACATAAACCACTACTACAGGAAAAGAGAATCCAATAAACAAAAGTATCTATTTCCCTTCCCACAGAACATAAAATGGTAGTGGTAATCGACAACAGAATTCCATAATTATGGTGGAAACATCTATAATTTTTGTCATTAAATCACAAGTGAATATTTCCAGAAGAGAAACATTCTATCCTAGAAGAATGTTTTTCCTACTGCATCCTTTATTTTGCAGATAATTGGATTTATTTTATCATGTAGATATTAACTACATATTTCCTTGGTATGATATACAGAATCAAGATACCATTAAGCCAGTGGTGGGATTCAAATTTTTTTACTACTGGTTCTGTGGGCATGGCTTCGTAGGTGTGGCAGGGGAAGGAGACTGTAAAATCTGCAGTCAGAGGTGGTATTTGCCAGTTCTCCGAACTACTCAAAATTTCCTCTACCGGTTCTCCAGAACTGGTCAAAACTTGCTGAATACCACCTCTGCATTAAGCCCTCTTCCTCCCTAGCAATTTATGATATTTTCTTGCATCATCCAGCAATTTAAGGCCTGTCCTCATTACTGTTTTATTGGCACAATAATTGAACAAAGCTAGAAGTTGTTAAAAATTACTAGCAAGGAAATTTCTTTAAATTAATAAACAACTGTAAATCATATAGAAATGGGATGGAACTGTTAGATACTATGTCAAATATTGTTGTATAAATAAGAAAGCCATATCTCAATCATTGTTGAATGCCAACTATGGCTACATGTTGCCTATCAAGACCATCAGTACATATTGCCTATAAAATGTTTTACAATGCTGCAGTAGAATACCTAATGATGTTCATTAGATCATTTATCCAATCAGACAAAAAATCATTTAACCTAGAAGCTTTTCTACATTAATAGCTTCCAGGTGTTCCAGGAAATGAAGAAACAGAAAAAAGACAAATGCTTTCTCTCTGTATTTGCCTTTAATCTGCATTCAAAAGCATATGCTTCTGAAGATTGAGTCTCCTTCTACTAAGACTAATCACCATTGATAAGTTTTTTATTAATGTGCCTAATCCATTTTAAAGCTATGTTTTCTGAGAAATGAATTTCATTCAGTTCAGTGAAGCATGTTCCCATGGAAGTGAATAGCACTAGAACTGAAGTGAATATATGTTTATTACATTCCATCTGTCAGACTAGGATATACCAACCATGATGTGAAATTTCAAATGTTGTAGTGAAAGCAGATATGAATGTAAAATATAGATATGGAACATACATAATATCTTCTCATGCTGAAGATATTTGGATATTATTTTACTTCAAAACTTGTGGGTAAGAAATTTGGAGGACAATTTGGATATAAATATATTTCAGGTCTATCTTCTTTGTTGCAGTTTCCTACCATGATAACCTCAAGCTCCATATTATCCATAGAATGGGAAGGAAGCAAACATGTCTCCAATTGAGCTGTAATCAGATTACAATGTGCCTTCATTAATGTGCTAACTGCTAAATATCTACCAGTGTCCTATCAAAAAGTTTAAGAATATTGTATATATTGGATTGAACCAAATCGCATAAAGTAGATATCTACGTTAGGATTAAGCGCAAAAAAGTTACTACTAAGGAAAAGAATAAGTCAATGTTCTAGTTTTAATTGCCCATTCTTCATTTTATATATATATATATATATATATATATATATATATATATACTTTGTGTTACAACACCCTGTTAAGCCCCAATTAAGGGAGAAAGCATACTGCTTTCTTTTATGTCTTTCGGCTCATCACCAGAGACCATACCAACAGAAAGCTATTTGTTTCGTTGTCTTTTGTTTACATGTGTGTAAGGTTTTTAAGCTGATAATTTAAATAATAAATAAGGGAGACTATATATATATATATATTTCTTTGGTAATTCGGGTTTTCTCCCGCGTAAAATTGGAAGTATTTTATATGCCTAGATACTTCCAATTTTACGCAGGAAAAAAACCAAATTACCAAAGAACCACATACAAATACCCGCGAAAACCTCAGAAAACAAATATATATGCAGGTCTTGATGTGTTCGGGTCTTTTCCCGTGTAAGATTGAGACTATCTGGGCAACGTTTCGACGAGAAACGTTTGTGCACAAGCACAAAGCCAAAAGCACCAGCCTGAAAATGGCGAGTGAGATCTCATCGAAACATTGCCCAGATAGTCTCAATCTTACACGGGAAAAGACCGGAACACACCAAGACCTGCATACCTGTACCCATTAAAATCTACAAAAACAAATATATATATATATATATATATATATATATATATATATATATATATATATATATATAATATAGTTATGCACTGTAGGAATCTGTCAATGAAGGCATGGGTGCACATGTATCATAGTATATAATGCGTAGCCAAGAAAAATGGTTTGAGTAAAATGTTTTGCTTTGTTCCATGATTGAGCATTTCTCTATTTCTTCTTGCTGTTAATGCTTGTTTTTCATTAAGTTTAAAATTAATAAATTCATACTTTATTCAGACATAACTGCAGTTGTGTTTTTGTTTTTACTTTTCTAATTAGACATCTTTGGGAACTTTTAAAGTAATTAATGTCAAACATTAAATTTCTAAAATATTATTACAAATTTATTGTGTCTTTGTAAAGAAAAAAACATTAACATTCTACTGTTTGAATTCCTAAATAGTGAAAAATATTTCCTAGCAGTCACTGTTTTTATTCTTTTTACATTCACTTGTTTTAAGGAATTTTCTTCTACTTGAGAACTCTCCCCTGAAAATACATTTAGATTGTCTCAAAGCATTCTGAACATGGGATGACATTACTTTGTAGATTACCACTAACTCTCTTTAGGCTATCTTAAGGCCTGCAAGCTCTCACAATAAAGAAGGAGAACCTAGTAGAAACATGTTACCTCCTTTCACTTCTATCATGCAATCTATCCCTATAAATTCTCTGCATGATTTAAAGTTTTGATTTCCAGGATTTTGTGTGTGAAGAGTTTCCACAAATAGATGAATCACTCTTCTGCAGATAGTTAGCCTTTAATGGGGAAGGCAAAATATTAGCATGAGGTTCCATATTTCACTTCACATATAGAATGCATATTCATTAAGTTTATTGGAGGAGCAAGGACAATATTTTGGTGGATTGGATATAGCATATTGTTTCTGATCACTCTTTGCATTTTAATTTGGCTAGAATTTGGTTAGAGGATCACCAAAGCTGAAAGTCAAGCATTTATAAAAGAAGACAGTGAACAGCTCCAAGTTCATTCATTGAACAAAGACAGACTCTGGATTTAAATCATATTCCAAGCTCAATCCTTGGATCAGAAGTCAAGATATCAGTAAGAAATAAAGGTAAACAGCAAGCTAAGTTCAGTTCCATCAATTCCTTAAGCAGAACCTAAAATTATTCCAAGAGTCAGGAGTAGAGAACCAGCAGTAAAGTGAATAGGAATTAGGAAACAGACATTCAGAACAAAATCCCTGTTCCAGTGGCAATATAAGATTGTTAACAGAAAACAGCCTCATGAATACAGCCTTGCATTTTTGCCACTGCTTACCACAGAATACTCTCCTTGGACTCTCTCATTCTTCATGGTGTTTTGGCTTCTATATCGAACTCAGGCCTAGAATAGTCAGTCTTGTAAATCATATGACTCACCAAACTCCACTTGCTTCCAGTAAAAACTTCAGATAACAGATAATCAGAGTTGGAAGGTACCTTATAGGTCATCTAGTCCAACCCCCCGCCCAAGCGGGAGACCCTACATTCTGACAAATGGCAGTCCAATCTCTTCTTGAAGGTCTCAAGTGATGGCAATCCCACAACTTCTGAGGGCAAGCTGTTCCATTGGTTGATTGTTCTCACTGTCAGAAAGTTTCTCCTTATTTTCTGATTGAATCTCTCCTTGTTGAGTTTCCATCCATTATTCCTTGTCTGGCCTACAGGCACTTTAGACTTAATTTCTGAAGGTTCCATTGGTTTGCCTAACTGAATCTGTCCTCTGATAGGTCCCCTAGAAAGGGACTTCCTGATTTGCAAGGCAAGAATAAGCATAGTTGATTAATTTGGATCAAATCGTAAATCATGCTTTGCCTCACAATATGGAGAATTACTTATTTGATCTTTATTCACATAATATCAACCACAATACTTGTATTCTTTCTGGTCCCTGTGAAGGATTTGTTTGAAGTACAAAGTCTGGGTGCTGAATGAATGTGGATTGAATACCAAAGTGAGTGACTAGTATCAAATAAAAACTGAGATGATTTGGTTATAAAAAGAGAATGAATAGGGATGAAATAACAATGGTTTTGAGAGAAAGGAAAAGTCCAAGAAAGTCATGTTGGTAAAAACTGACAAATTGTAGATAGCAAAATAGCTGGAGATAAGTAGATGAAAGATTTATCAGTGATTGAATCACAATTCAGACAGTTGCCTGTCTGCCAAAGATATCTTTTGGCATGAACCTTTGGCTCATCTTTCCTTCAGCAAATGCCTGACTAGAAGTATATATTGCTCTTCTGATAATTAATATTCTTGTAAAATAGATAAGGTTATACAGTAAGCTATCCATGAAACTTGCTTATTATTTCTAACTCTGCATATACTTTATCATATACAGTATACAAAGAGAAAAAATGAGTCATGTAATTAAACCTCGTTGTTTCTTCTCTAATGACATTACACCTACTGTATGTATTGCTACTAAAAATAAATGATCTTTGAATTGATTGGTCCTTTGATTTCCTGGAAATTCTAGCGATTTATCAGAAATTTTGTCTGGAGATGTTCAACCTCATTCTTTTCTATCCTCACTTCTTTCCCCAGATTCTCCCTTGAGTATTGTCTTTAGTTTCAAAAAGGACTCAAATTTTCTATCTCAGTTGAGGGAGGGACTGGAATAAGATGACCTGGTATGAGACCAAACACCACATTTCACTCATAGATTTGAACTCTATGTCTGGCCTATCTGGTATGTGAGTTGGCTGACTATGAAACGATGACATTTTGTCTGCATTTTGTTTTTACTTTGCTGCTCAGATTACTTTCATTTACTCTGCTGGTATCCATTATTATTATGATTGACATATATATGTGTAACCAAGGTGGCTATGTTTGCACAAAACTGTCACCAGCCCCATTTCAGACGTGAATGTTCTTGGGCACTCTTTCACCTCAGCAGCATGGGGTGACATCCACTGTTTATTTTCAATCAATGGTATCATGCCAATCAACCTGATAATTATGTTTGTTCAGATTTAGCAAGAGAGAAAAACCTATCAACAAACTATGATTTATTCCAAGTGAAAATAATCATGCTACTGAAAATGCTTCTTCAAATGGAATCACAACGAGTCTGTTTTTAACCATGTGAGGGAGGAATCACTGGATGCATTCATGGACCAATTGGGAGTGATAAGTGGATGCATTGCACTCATAGGCTCATTAGTCAATGGTCACTGACTGGCTAAATTATGGAACGTTCACAATTTTAATTTTTCAGAATAAGTTTTGAAGTACAGGAAAAATGACAAACTGTTCAACTAGCATGAAGAAGTGATACAGAATAAGCTTGACATAGAACCATTGGAAAAGATTCAGTGGAATGGAAAAGACTGAACCTGCCAAGACTGAAGGATCTGTGTGAATTAGTCAAAAAATAAACCTTGAAACATCTAAGTAGGTAGATGAAGAAACTGAACCTTAGGAAAGAAACATGAGTAAGAGACAAGTGAAAAAGTAAACATGCATCATTGGACAGAAATGTGCCTTGACATAGTTTTTTTTTATATGCAAAAAAGCAGCAATTGGACAAAATTGAAATTGCTTGTGTACATGAATTTACTACTATTGTAAATCCACATAACCAATTATTTTCATCCATTTTGCCACAGGGCAAGTTCTATATATATGTGGAGAAGTCTGCTACTGTTAAATCTACACTGAGCTTTACTCATGAAGACTGTGGGAGCTGACGCAAACCTGTACATGTTATTTATTAATGGCCTCCATTAAAAGAGAAAAAGCCTCAGCTAAATTGTTCAAATGGCTGCCCTGTTTTAAAGCTGAAATAAATTTAATTCCATTTTCTGCACATAAAATGAAATAGGTCACTACCTTCTCTTCAGAAAGCTTCTCCCCCTTCCCCCCACGGAGGGTTCTTCCTTCGTAGCAATTTGCAACATCTGAGTATATAAAATTCTACACCTTTCCATTTGGGATTTTAATTATTTTGAAGTAAGCAGAAAATAAACTGAAGTGTGCTTACGTGTTGCTAGGCTTCAACAAAATGCCTTTGACTTGGAACTGAAATGGTACACTTGCACAGAGTCCCAACATATAAAATGACATTTCTTTTCTCTGCAAGGCTGAGTGACCCACTTATTTCTGTCCCACGCTCCTGCTGAGAGATTTAATATTGAATGGAGACAGAAATATACTCAGGCTCCATTCAAAGATTTCTTCTCCCCCATGTCTCATAGAAGATGCTGTCCTAATTGAATCTTGCCCAATTATACAACCTGAAGTTTTGCTTGAAACACCAGAATGCATTTCTTCTTCTGACATAAGGATGTTTTTTTAAACAACAACAACAATTGCAGATTAAAAGAGTTTTCTTAATGGTTGTCTGACCTCTACCACAACAGAACAGCTGGGTTCTTGCAATCTTAAATGGCTATAAGGATTATTGGTTGCTTTGCAGAGTATAATCCTGCTCAGAGAAAGATTGGATGTCTCTTTCAACATATCCAGCTTGGCACAGCTCCATTGCCATTAATCGTGGATGTGTTTTCAGTACATGGTTTCTACGGTTACAGAATGTTTACCCATCTCTAGACAGGCCATGCTAGCTGATCTTCATGGCAGAAAGCATTTGTCTGAAACTATAGGGGATATGATGCAGTCCTCAATCCACTCCCCAATACCGACTAAATAAATGTTGTGTATTGACTGAAGTTTTCACTCAGATCCGTGCTTTAAGCAGGAAGCACGGACCTCTCCCATTGGTTGATGCTGTTTGACAGCCGGTTATAAAAGGAACTGTCAAACGGCATCAGCTGTTGCCGCTCCAGCTGGCTGCCGTGTTAGTGCAGCAGTTGCGGTAACCCTTTATTCGTTAATAAAGTTAAAGCTGAACCTTTTGCCTTGGGTGTCTGCCTCAAGTAATTCCACCGCTCTACAATACTGGCGACGAGGATGGGATGCTTATAAGAGGCAAGCCAGGCAAAAAGGACAAAGAGTGAAGTCACTAACTAAGAGCTGAAATCACTACAGAGTTGCTGTCACTGTTCGCGAAGCACGATTTTTAAATTGCCTCAGGAGAAGCAGTACAGCTGAGAGGACGATAACTTCAAATCCTGCATTCCCGCCTTTCAGACCGACGGCAGAGACATGGGAATCATACAGGAATCGGTTTGACTGCTTTTTAGATGCTATAGACACCTACAATTTGGAGTTAGTGTAGCCCCTGGAATTTTCCAGTCTCTAATGGAAAGGATTCTGCAAGGGTTACCTGGCATAGTACCATATTTCGATGACATTCTTATATCTGCCAACAACCAAACTCAATTGCTACAAAGAGTCAGAAGTGTCCTTGAATGTTTTAAAAAGTCAGGTCTTAAATTAAAAAGAGAAAAATGCACCATTGCCACTCCACAAGTGGAATTTTTAGGTTACAAAATTGACGCCTCGGGTATTCACCCAACAGAATCTAAAGTAAAGGCTATTCATGAAGCTCCCACTCCTACTAATAAGACTGAGCTCCAATCTTTTCTGGGACTTCTAAATTTCTATGCTTCATTCCTGCCCCATAAAGCTTCAATTGCAGAGCCTCTTCACAGGCTTCTAGACAAGCAGACATCATGGCACTGGGGGCCAAAAGAAGCTCTTGCTTTCAAGGAAATCAAATCGCTGCTCACGTCTAAAGCTGTGTTAATACAATTCAACAAGAATTTACCACTAGTACTAGCTGCAGACGCTTCCCCTTTTGGAATAGGGGCTGTTCTGAGTCACAGACTGCCAAATGGTGCAGAAGCACCTATTGCCTTCTTTTCAAGGACACTATCCTCCACTGAACGCAACTATAGTCAAATTGACAAGGAGGCCTTGGCTGCAGTTGCTTCAGTAAAGAAATTCCATGAGTTTCTCTACGGTCATCATTTTGAACTGGTAACAGATCACAAACCTCTGTTGGGAATTTTATCTGGCACTAAAACTCCTCAGATTTTGTCCCCAAGGATGACCAGGTGGACCGTTTTTCTGGCTGCATATTCATATACACTGGTCCAACACTCTGGAAAAATGCTTGGCCATGCAGATGCCCTCAGTCGTTGTCCCCTGCCAGTTCCAGTTGAGGACCCTGCACCAACATATGCCGTTTTCCTGATTGAAGAGCTCAAGCTGCCTGTCATCGCTTCTGACATCGCTGCCCATTCGGCCAAGGACAAGGTAATTTCCCAAGTCTTTGACTGGGTAGGGAGGGGGTGGCCTGCAACCCCTTATCCATTAGAATTCCTACCCTACAAGCTACGCCAACAGGAACTTTCCTCATTGCAAGGCTGTTTACTATGGGGAACCAGGGTAGTGATCCCCCCCAAGCTACAAACCTCAATCTTAAAGGTACTTCATGAGGGTCATCCAGGTATAGTTAGGATGAAGGCCCTCGCTTGCAGCTACGTATGGTGACCTGGTATGGATGCCCAGATCACTAGCTGGGTCAATTCATGTCAGGCATGCCAAGCCACCAGACCGTCCCCTCCAGCAGCCACCCCTGGGACCTGGGAAGAGGCAGGAAGCCCATGGTCCCGAATTCATATCGATTTGGCTGGCCCTTTCCATGGGCATACGTTCCTAGTGATAGTTGATTCATTTTCAAAGTGGGTGGAACTGACCTTAATGCACACCACAACCATTGAAGCAGTTAATAAGGCATTGACCAGGATGTTTGCTACACATGGCCTCCCTGATTCCATTGTATCCGACAATGGCCCCCAATTTACCTCATGCGAATTTGAGATCTTCCTAGTCAACCTGGGCATCAGACACATATTAGTAGCCCCATTTCACCCTGCAAGTAATGGTCTGGCTGAGAGGGCAGTCAGATCTGCTAAGGAGGTACTACAGAGACTGGGACCCATTAACTGGCATTCTAGACTGGCTCAATATCTGAGCCAACATACAACACCCTGTGCCTCCACAAATAGGTCACCAGCTGAAATGCTAATGGGGCACTGTTTAAGAACCACTCTTGACAGGCTTCACCCAAATTATGCCCCAGTGCTTCCCCTTGGGTCAAACAGCCAAGCCAGAGGGTTCCTAGTAAATGACCAAGTGTATGTCAGGAACTTTGCTGGGCACCCATTGTGGTTGCCTGGTCGTGTGGTGGCAGTAACTGGCCCTAAGTTTTATAGAGTCCAGCTACCTGATGGGCATGTCTGGAGCCACCATGTGGACCACTTGAGGAGGCGTTGGAGCACTACACTCAGAGGTCATCTAGAGGTCATCTAGACGGTCCCAATGCGGAAAAGCTACCCCTACCTCAAGAAGGCGGCCTCCAGCCCACTAGTGAGGACAGCCTACCTGGAGAAGAAGCTGACCCAGATCCTGACCCAGTTCCTGATGATCCTGCAACCTCACCACCAATGGAAGCCATGCAGCAAGCAGAAGGCAGCAGCCCGGCGCCATTTTCAGCTGAACTAAGAAGATCAGGACGACTGCGCAGGCGCCCAACATATTTATAGGAGTACGCATGCTCCTCTCTGGGAGGGAGGAGTGTTGTGTATTGACTGAAGTTTTCACTCAGGTTCGTGCTTTAAGCGGGAAGCATGGACCTCTCCCATTGGTTGATGCCGTTTGACAGCCGGCTATAAAAGGAACTGTCAAACGGCATCAGCTGTTGCCGCTCCAGCTGGCTGCCGTGTTAGTGTGGCAGTTGTGGTAACCCTTTATTCGTTAATAAAGTTAAAGCTGAACCTTTTGTCTTGGGTGTCTGCCTCAAGTTATTCTGCCGCTCTACAATAATAAACATAGTCACAGGGAGTATTTTTCAGAAGCAAAGAAAACACCAAAGTATTTTTCAGCACATATGTATGTAGAGGGGCCTCACACACTATTCCAGTGTGAAAACTGTTAGCAGAATTCCAAGTGTTTTTCTTTAAAAAACGATGAGACTATAGCATGCAAATAAAATATGTATTACAACCACATCACCCCGTTTATAGGAACATAGTGCAGTATTCACTGCAGTAAAAAAAAATCATTATTAGGGAATAGAAAAGAGACATTGTTATCGGGTGTCTTGCAAGATTCTCTGGAAGTAAATATTAAAACTGTTATTTCAATTCAGATCTATTAGCTCACATAGCATATCTAAATAGAATGTATCATTTATGAAGGTACATTAACTTTAGAAAATTATTATCTCAGCAAAATAATGATGTTCAGTGTGGTAGACACCATGCTTAAGATATTTCTTTGTCCAAATATAGGAGACATAATCAACATATACAAAGGTCAACAAGGATGTTGGGAGGGAGTATGATGGAATAATAAAAAGTATTGCAACATTATGACACCAACTTTGTTTCTTGCAAAGTCATAGGTAACATCACAATAGAAGTACAAAATGGCAAATTTTCTAAGAAGCATGTCTCATTACTTTAGTGTCATTGTGATAGGAATACATATCCATGTTTATTCATTCCATTCATCTAAGAATAAAGACTGAAGTAAGACTCCAAAACTGAACTGTAAAATAATGAATGGCCATTTTACAGAGTTATATATCTCTGCTGTAATCTAGTCTATGATCATCTAGATTTTTGCAGTCCAGATCTATTGGTCCTAATTTAAAAACATGAAGCTTAAAAGTATTGGAAATAACTGCTTTAGTTATAAAGAGTGCTTGTCCTTTTACTACTATATAAGCCCCTGCTTTCGGATAATTTAAAGAATGCCATTTTCTCTGTTTTTATTATTTCGAACCTATTCTTGTGATCTGTTTTACAACCACCTCCTCCAGGTTATTTCCACCTATGCTCTCTAAAAGGATTACATCTAGTGGGAAATGTCTAGAATGTATGCAACAAAAATGAGGTAATACATAGTAAAGCAATATTTTTTTCTTTTAATTCTCACTTAGTGGTACAAGAATAACTTTGATCCAGCAATGCAGCTACTTATATCCATAATAGATGATCTGACTCAAACCAATGTGATTTTAGCTAGTGACAGTGAGAATTCCCAATTCAAAACATCTCTATAGAGTTAAACATCATTTAGATCAGCGGCCCCCAAACTTTTGTGTCCCAGGAACTGGTTCCGTGGAGGGTGGTTTTTCCATAGACACTGTCTGGATCCCACATGTTCATGGATGGTGCTTCATTCACTTGCGCGGCCTAATTTTTGCCAGGCTGCAGACTGGTGCTGGTCAACGATCTGGAGATTGGAGACCCTGATTTAGATCCTACTGGTATTATTCTTAGGTTATTATGCAATCATAAATTTAGCATATATACTTCATTTACCAAAGCATGAATACCTTATTGCCTCCCTAAATGCACTACTAAGCAAACAGAACTCATGATCCATGTGAAACAGAGGTTATCCTGGTCAGCCAAAAGGCAGGCCAAGGACTTGTTAGTTATCCTGAGGCGGGTATGAGAGCGAAAACCAAGATGTTAATGTAATATTTATTTTTATTTTTTTTATTTATTTATTCCATTTATATACCGCCCTTCTCCCGAGGGACTCAGGGCGGTGAACAGCTCATCTAAAAACCCCACAAAGAGTACAAAAGTTAAAAAATATTAAATTTCAATCGGCTGCTTGATAAAACTAACAAAACCCCACCCCACCCCCTTAAAACCCAATTTAGAATTAAATATGGAGACCAAATTAAAACCATTATCTCAGCCCAGGCCGGCCTGCTCAAAGAGCCAGGTCTTCAATGCGCGCCTGAAGGCCCTCAGGTCCGTGCCGGTACGGAGCTCCGGTGGCAGAGTATTCCAGAGGGTGGGGGCACCCACAGAGAAGGCCCTACTCCTTGGCGCCGCCAGACGACACATAGCGGCCGACGGCACCCGGAGCAGACCCTCTCTGTGGGAACGCACCGGCCTGTTGGAGAATGCTGGCAGAATGTGGTCCTGAAGGTAACCTGGTCCCATGCCATGGGTCGCCCTAAAGGTCAAAACTAGAACCTTAAAGCGAACCCGGAGAGCCACCGGTAACCAATGCAGCTCGCGCAGGAGAGGCGTCACATGGGCGCTACGTGACGCCCCCATGATCACCTGCGCGGCTGCATTTTGCACCAGCTGGAGTCTTCGGATGCTCCCCGCAGGGAGCCCCATGTAGAGGGCATTACAATAGTCCAGGCGAGAGGTGACTAGGGCCTGGGTGACCGTGCGCAAGATGTCCCGATCCAGGAAGGGCCGCAACCGGTAGATCCGACGGATCTGATGAAACGCCCCCCTGGAGACGGCCGCGATGTGATGTTCAAGCGACAGCCGTACATCCAGGAGGACTCCCAGGTTGCGAGCCCTCTCTGTGGGGGGCAGAACTTCCCCCCCGATAGCCAGCGAAGGTGTCAGCTGGCTATATCGGGGCGCCGGAAACCACAGCCACTCGGTCTTGGATGGGTTGAGCCGAAGCCTGTTCCCGCCCATCCAGTCCCGCACGGCCTCCAGGCACCTAGACATAGCCCCCACAGCATCGTTGGGGTGGTCCGGAGTGGAGATGTACAACTGGGTGTCATCTGCATACAGATGACACCTCACTCCAAGACCACGGATGATCTCACCCAGCGGCTTCATGTAAATGTTGAACAAGAGGGGAGAGAGGACCGACCCCTGAGGCACCCCACAAACCAGGGGCCTAGAGGTGGACCTCTCCCCCCCCGCCAACACGAATTGCGAACGGTCGGAGAGGAAGGAGGAGAACCATCGAAGGACGGTTCCACCAATCCCCAACCCCCCCAACCGTCGCAACAAGATACTATGGTCGATAGTATCGAAAGCTGCCGAGAGATCTAATAGGACCAGGACAGAGGAGAACCCTCTGTCACGAGCCCTCCAGAGATCATCAACCAACGCGACCAATGCCGTCTCAGTGCTATGTCCAGGCCTGAAGCCCGATTGGAACAGATCGAGGTAAGTAGCTTCCTCCAGGTACTGGGGGAGCTGACGTGCCACCACACTCTCAACAACCTTCGCCACGAAGGGAAGGTTGGAGACTGGACGATAGTTGTTTAAAATAGCTGGGTCCAGGGAAGGCTTCTTGAGGAGGGGGCACACCACCGCCGCCTTCAGGGCGGTAGGGAGCACCCCCTCTCTCAAGGAAGCGTTGACAATCCCCTGGAGCCAGCCTCGTGTCATCTCCCTGGTGGCCGAAACCAGCCAGGAAGGGCACGGGTCCAATAAACAGGTGGTGGCATTCAGACCCCCCAGCAACCTGTCCACACCCTCGGCGGTCACAGGGTCGAACTCCCCCCAGATAACACTCACAAGACCTGCCCCGGACACCTCCCCCGGGACCATCCAATTGGAGTCGAGCCCCTCCCGAATCTGAGCGATTTTATCATGCAGAAATCGGGAAAACTCCTCCGCCCTACCCTGCAAGAGGTCATCCCGCGCTCTCGGTTCAAGTAGAGAGCGGGTCACTCTAAACAGGGCGGCAGGCCGATTTTCTGCTGATGCAATAAGGGCGGAGAAATACGAAGATTTCGCCGCCCCTATCGCCACAAAGTAAGTCTTAATATGAGATCTCACCTGTGTTCGGTCAGACTCAGAACGGCTCGCCCTCCAAATGCCCTCTAGACGTCTTTTCCGGCACTTCATCTCCCGTAGCTCCTCTGTATACCACGGAGCCACATGGGATCTGTGCCGGGTCAGAGGTCGCAGGGGCACAACTCGATCTAGAGCCCCGGCGGCCAACCCATCCCAGATCGCCACCAGGTCTCCAGACGAGCTGTGAGCCAGAGACTCAGGAAACGGCCCAAGCTCCCTCTGGAACCGCTCCGGGTCCATCAGGTGCCTGGGGCGGAACAATCTAAGTGGTTCCGCCTCCCTACGGTGGGGGGTGGCGGAACAGAAGTCCAACCTAAGGAGGGAATGATCTGTCCATGACAAGGGTGTAATAACTAACTCCCAAAAATTACAGTCATTCAACCACTGCCCAGAGACAAAAATCAGGTCCAGCATGTGTCCTCCAATATGAGTGGGGGCAGAAACTAACTGGGTCAGGTCCATAGCCGTCATGGAAGCCAAGAACTCCCGAACCAACCCCGAGGTTTCACCGGACGATGGCAGGTTGAAATCCCCCATGACCAGAAGCCTGGGGGTCTCAACCGCCAGCCCGGCTATCACCTCGAGGAGTCCGGGCAGGGCCGATGAGACGTGGCAGGGAGCCAGGTACGCCATCAAAAGACCCATCTGAACCCCTTGCCCCCACTTCACAAATAGAGATTCACAGCCAGCCGTCTGAGGGACAGTGGCCTCCCTAGGATAAAGGGCTTCCTTTATAAGCACCGCCACCCCTCCACCCCTTCCCTGAGCCCTAGGCTGGTGAAATGCAAGGAAACCTGGTGGGCACATCTCAACCAGAGGGACACCGCCCTCTGGGCCCAACCAGGTTTCGGTAACACCTACCAGGTCCGCGGCCTCCTCCTGAACCAAATCATGGATCAGGGGAGCCTTGTTAACCACGGACCTGGCATTGCACAACAGCAGCCGGGTATTCAGGGCCTGAGAATCCAGACAACAAGGGCTGCAGGATGGGTATGGAGGGTCGGAGCGCGCTACCGCTTGCAAACATCGGGAGCGCGATCCCCTTACTGGATATGGCCCTCTACCCCCAGCATATCTGCCTCTCCCAGTCACCGTGCTGATAAAATTTGCCCCCGGCAGCCCACCCCCAGTCTGCCACCCCGACACGGAAACCCCCGAGGCCCCCCAGGCGCGCGGGCCGGCCCGGCTGCCCCCAACTCCATGTGGGCTGTCTCCCCTGCCCACCCTGGATCCTTTTAACCCCTTAAAAAACCCCATTAAAAAATTACCAATCCCGGGTTTCCCGCGTTTCCTCCCATTCCTCCGGCTTCCACGGCCGGAGGAATGGGAGGAAATAATAAATACGCATCTGTTTTTCCTGGCCTCCTACTATTGGGTAATGCCTCTGCTTCATAGCCTCTTTTCTAATTATGATCTTCAGGTAACACAGAGAACAATGGGTTATCTTCACAACTGAATTCTTTTCAGCACATAAGGAAGCAATATTTCTCAGCAGGAGCAGGTAGCACTAAAGCCAACTCAAGACAGAGTATTATGAATTTGGAAGAGGAATAACTTAAACTTCACTGGAAGATCTTTTTTCTATCAGGCTAAACCTTCTGATACAACTCCATCTGTCTAGCTGAGAAGTTCTCCACCTTTCTATTAAAGACTATTTCCTTCATCAAATTCTAGCAAATATAAAAAGAAAGATACTTTAGGTGATCTTTTCCAAAAGTACAAATATAAAACTGAACAAACCCTGTACTAGTTCTGAAGCAAAAGGGGTAGCTGGGTAACCATGTAGTCTTGTACGTGGGACAGATTTGAAGGAGAAAGTCCCTTATTAAGCCGATCAAATAACACTGTTGACATAAAAAGTTTCTTAGGAAAAAGGGAAAGCAAGAAGAACTAGGTATCACACATCCAATAAAATCAGTATAATCAACTTAACTAAATTAGTCATTAACTGCCTGAGTATGAGTTCAGATTTCTTCAGGCAATCAGAGTTCATTGCAGTGAAGCACACTGGAAAAAGGGCACTTAAGTTTCTTACCAGGATTTTACTAAGCAGGCATGATTTTTTCACATTCTATTTATTATTTTATAAACTATGTTATACAGTGGGGGAAAATAGCTTTGATTAAAGTAACCATTAACAATAAATATGACCAAAAAAAAGGAGAGATTAAAAAAGGGGAAATCCATTCATTGATATTATTGGTTCAATTCTTAAGTTTTTTATTAAACTTATATGGAAGCATATTGCTTCACATTTTATTGTTGGAGATCAGAGACTTTTCAAAAAAGTTAACAAATGGATATCCTGAATCTGTTTGTTTAATATCAGGAGAATAAGTTTTCTTCTGTTTATGGAAAATTAGCCTCTTTGCCCTGCCCCAGGCACAGTACAGCAAAATTTGTCTTCTTTTAATGACAATTTCCACATTTTAGGAACATAATTGAATGTCATATCAAGCTATCTAATTATAATATTTCTTGCTAATATAGTATTAAAATATGTAATGATTTTAAACTAAAACAAAAGTTCCACCTGGACAAATTCAGATCATCTGAATTAAAAAAAACCTTGAAATTTTTTATAATTCCAGAACAAAAAATGTAATATCTACTAAACATTTTTGATGGGTCCAAAAAAGATGAAATAATATTTTCTGTTTAATTATTTTCATTCTTCATTCATATGAAATATGCTTAACATTTCTTAATACCTGGATCTGTTGATTCTCCAAAATGTTCTTCATTCCACAAGTCAGATTTGAAAGGAGTCAATACTTTCTGAATGCACTGTACATTAGTCTCAATGTAATATTCATTTTCATAACATTATTTATTTATTTATTTATTTATTTATTTATTTATTAATTTATTTATTTATCAAACATTTATATACCGCCCTTCTCCCGAAGGACTCAGGGTGGTGCACAGCCAATTCTACCCCAACACATGAATACAAAAATTAAAATGGAATTAAATAATTTGGGCTGTTAAATTAAAAGTCAACCCTCCCCATTAGTATTTAAAAACCCCAAATTAAAATCCGAATTAAAACAGGAGACGGTTAAAATCTCATATCAGCCCAGGCCAGCCTGCTCGAAGAGCCAGGTTTTTAACACACGTCTGAAGGTTCTCAGGTCTGTGCTGGTACGTATCTCTGGTGGCAGACTATTCCAGAGGGCAGGGGCCCCCACAGAGAAGGCCCTATTCCTGGGGGCCGCCAGACGACACATAGAGGCCGACGGCACCCGGAGGAGGCCCTCCCTGTGGGAACGCATAGGTCTGTTGGAGATCACCAGCAGAACGCGGTCCTGCAGGTAGCCTGGCCCAATGCCATGAATCGCTTTAAAGGTCAAAACTAGAACCTTAAAGCGAACCCAGAAAGCCACCGGCAACCAATGCAGCTCGTGCAGGAGAGGCATCACATGGGAGCTTCGCGACGCCCCCATAATCACCCGCACGGCCGCATTTTGCACCAGTTGGAGTCTCCGGGTGCTCCCCACAGGGAGCCCCATGTAGAGAGCATTACAGTAATCCAGGCGAGAGGTGACAAGGGCATGAGTGACCGTGCACAGGGCGTCCCAATCCAGGAAGGGCCGCAACTGGTGAATCAGGCGAACCTGATAAAAAGCCCCCCTGGAGACGGCGGCAATATGGTCTTCTAAAGACAGCCGTGCATCCAGGAGGACACCCAGATTGCGAGCCCTCCCTGTAGGGGGCAGGATCTCTCCCCCAATAGCCAGCGAAGGTGTCAGCTGGCTATATCGGGGCGCTGGAAACCACAGCCACTCAATCTTGGATGGGTTGAGTTGGAGTCTGTTCCCGCCCATCCAATTCCGCACGGCCTCCAGGCACCAGGACATAGCCTCCACAGCATCGTTGGGGTGGTCTGGGGTGGAGATGTATAGCTGGGTGTCATCTGCGTACAGATGGCACTGCACCCCAAGACCACGGATGATCTCGCCCAGCAGCTTCACATAAATGTTGAACAAGAGAGGGGAGAGGACCGACCCCTGAGGCACCCCACAAATAAGGGGGCTAGAGGTGGACCTCTCCCCCCCGCCAACACAAATTGCGAGTGGTTGGAGAGGAAGGAGGAGAACCATCGCAAGACAGTTCCCCCAATCCCCAACCCCTCCAACCGCCGCAATAAGATACTATGGTCGATAGTATCAAAAGCCGCCGAGAGGTCTAATAGGACCAGGACAGAGGAAAACCCCCTGTCATGGGCCCTCCAGAGATTATCGACCAATGCTGTTTCGGTACTATGCCCGGGCCTGATGCCCGATTGGAATGGATCGAGGTAAGTCGCTTCCTCCAGGTACTGAGGGAGCTGACGTGCCACCACACTCTCAACAACCTTCGCTAAAAAAGGAAGGTTGGAGACTGGACGATAATTATTTAAAACAGCTGGGTCCAGGGAAGGCTTCTTGAGGAGGGGCCGCACTATCGCCATTTTCAGGGCAGTAGGGAGCGACCCCTCTCTCAACGAAGCATTGATTATCCCCTGGAGCCAGCCTCGTGTCATCTCTCTGGCGGCCGAAACCAACCAGGAGGGACACGGGTCCAACAAACATGTGGTGGCATTCAGCCCCCCCAGCAGCCTGTCCACACCCTCGGCGGTCACAGGGTCAAACTCTTCCCAGATAATATTCTCAAGACCTGCCCCGGACATCTCCCCTGGGACCACCCAATTGGAGTCCAGCCCGTCCCGAATCTGAATGATTTTGTCATGCAGAAATCGGGAAAAGTCCTCCACCCTACCCTGCAAGAGGTCATCCCGCGCTCTCGGCTCAAGCAGAGAGCGGGTCACTCTAAACAGGGCGGCAGGCCAATTTTCTGCCGACGCAATAAGGGCGGAGAAATGCGAACATTTCGCCGCCTCTATCGCCACAAGGTAGATCTTAATATAAGACCTCACCTGTGTTCGGTCAGACTCAGTGCGGCTAGCCCTCCAAACACTCTCTAGACGTCTTTTCCAGCACTTCATCTCCCGTAGCTCCTCCGTAAACCACGGAGCCAAATGGGATCTGTGCCGAGTCAGAGGTCGCAGAGGCGCAACTCGGTCCAGAGCCCCGGCAGCCAACCTATCCCAGGTGGCTACCAGGTCTCCAGGCGAGTCGTGAGCCAGAGTCTCAGGAAATGGCCCAAGCTCCCTCTGGAACCGCTCAGGGTCCATCAGGCGCCTGGGGCGGAACCATCTACATGGCTCCGCCTCCCTGCGGTGGGAGGTGGCGGTACAGAACTCCAGTTTAAGAAGGGAATGATCTGTCCATGACAAGGGTTTGATGACTAAATCCCCAAAATTACAGTCATTCAACCACTGACCGGAGACAAAAATAAGGTCCAGCATGTGTCCTCCAATATGAGTAGGGGCAGAAACTAATTGGGTCAGGTCCATGGCCATCATGGAAGCCATGAACTCCCGGGCTACCCCAGAGGTTTCCCCGAGCGATGGCAGGTTGAAATCCCCCATGACTAAAAGCCTAGGGGTCTCAACCGCCAGCCCGGCTATCACCTCGAGGAGTCCGGGCAGGGCCAATGGCACGTGGCAGGGAGCCAGGTACGCCATCAAAAGGCCCATCTGAACCCTTGTCCCCACTTCACAAAGAGAGACTCACAACCAGCCGTCTGAGGGACAGTGGCCTCCCTAGGACAAAGGACCTCTTTAATAAGCACCGCCACCCCTCCACCCCTTCCCTGAGACCTAGGCTGATGAAATGCTAGGAAACCTGGTGGGCACATCTCTCTCAGAGGGACACCACCCTCTGGACCCAACCAGGTTTTGGTAACACCTACCAGGTCCGCGCCCTCCTCCTGAACCAAATCACAGATCAGGGGGGCCTTGTTGACAGATCAGGGAGGCCTTGTTGACAACGGACCTGGCGTTGCATAACAACAGCCAGGTACTCAGGGCCTGAGGCTCTGGACAACCAGGTCTGCAGGATGGATAAAGAGAGTCGGAGCGCGCTACCGCTTGAAGATATCGACAGCGCGATCCCCTAACCTGATATGGCCCTCTACCCCCGCCATATCTGCCCCTCCCACTAACCGTGCTAATAGAATTGGCCTCCGGCATCCCACCCTCCGTCCACCCCCCCAACACACAACCCCCCGAGCCCCCCCAGATGTGCGTGCTGGCCTGGCTGCCCCCAGATCCTCGTTGGCTGTCTCCCAAACCCGGTTCGGATTTCCCCACCCCCTTTAAAAAACCCATTAAAAAATTAAAAAACCCCGGCTTCCCGCGCTTCCTCCGGCCACACCATCTCTCGGGATCCCAGGATCCGTCATTGAGATATGTCCTGGAGAGCCTTGAAGGCCACTTAAGGGAGAGGGGGACATCCCTCAAGGCCCAAAGCTCTCTCCTTGAGTACCTCTGAGGCCTCGACAACAATGTCCCGGCAGTCCGATGATGCCCTCCACGGCCTCCGATGTTCCCTAGCGGTACTCGATGGGCTCCAGTCGCCTCGGGGTCCACGGCCCCTCCTCCCGGTCCATCCACCTCTGCCACCGGTGGAGACCCTGGGGGGAGGAAAGTCACAGACAGGAGCCGCCGATCCCCCCCTCCCAGCCCCACCACCTCTGCCACCGGTGGGGGCCCCAGGGAAAAGGGGGCATCGTCCACAGCTCCGCCGGCCGTCCAGGAGCGCCGCCGACCGACGCCGCACACCACTGTCCAACCTCCGAGGCCGTCAAGGCTGCCGCTCCATCACCATCACGCTCCGAGGCCGCCGAGGCCACCACGCCACCGCCGAGGCCGCTGAGGCCGCTCTGAGGCCACTCCGAGGCCGCCGCGGTAACACTGAAGCCACTCCGAGGCCACCGGGGCCACTCCGCGCCCACGCCGTCACCTCCGAGGCCGGCGAGACCGCTCCAAGGCCGTTCCAGGACCGCCGCGGCCACACTGAAGCCGCCGAGGCCATTCCAAAGCTGTTCCGAGGTGTTCCATTAATCTTACCCTAGAGACTTAGTGGAAGTTTTAACCATTTACTTATAACTACTATGAATGAATGAATGAATGAATGAATGAATGAATGAATGAATGAATAAATAAATAAAATGGACATTGATTTGGAGGAGAGTTGGGTTTATTACAGAACAGATACTGTAGCAGTACCTAGTTCACCTTTTTCTTTTTCTTTTCCTTTTCTGTACTCAGAAATTAAGGACTGTTGGACATAATTTATATCAGGGTTCTAAACTAGAATGGGGAATTGAACATTCTGGAAGAGACATAATTTATTTTGTCAAAATAAACATGTTGATGCATTCATAAGATCATTAGAAGTTGAGTTTGACTGAATTTTTCCCTTTTAGGTGGCATCATAATACCTGATTTCAAAAAAATAAGGAGAGACCTGATTAGCACTTGGATGGGAAAATGTCTTGAGTTCTTAATTATATATAATTTATATACATATTGTGTGTATGTATCAATGGTGGAATTCATTTTTTTTTACTATTGGTTCTGTGAGCGTGGCTTAGTGGGCATGGCAGGGGAAGGATACTGTAAAATCTCCAGTCAGAGATGGTATTTGCCGGTTCTCCAAACTATTCAAAATTTCCGCTACCGGTTCTCCAGAGCTGGTCAGAACCTGCTGAATACCACCTCTGGTGTGTATGTGTGTGTGTGTTTGAGATTTGAGCACTAAACAACACGGTGAGCTCTCATTACTTGACCGAGCTCCTGCAAACCTAGTAATTCAAAAGCATGCAAATACGAGTAGATAAATAAGTACCACTTTGATGGGAAAGTAACAATGTTTTGTGACATTATGCTGGCCACAGAAAGAACTTTGGACAGTGCTGGCTCAATGGTCTCAATACGGAGATGGTCTCAATACGGAGATGAGCACCACCTCCTATAGTCAGCTACAACTAGTGGAATAAAATCTTCAGGAGACCTTTACCTTTACACACGCACACAAACACACACACACACATACACACAAGATGTACAAGAAAAAATGACTGTTTAAAATATTGAAATCTCAGAAAAATAACCATTTTGAAAAGATACAAGTTTCTATTTTTCTCATTTTCCAAAAGCATGGATTGCTGATTAATCCTTTATGAGACTGCAATCTCATCAGAGAAGATTTATGAACTCTTGGGAACTTCTTAAGGCAGTGTTTATGTCATTCATTACTAGAATTGTTCATTCATTCATTAAAATACAGGAAAGCCACTTTCTTATAAAATGACCAGAAGAGATTGCCTCATATGTTTGCTCCAAGAAGAGCTAAAAACTAGCCTTTTTTTTTTTTAAAGAAAACTGATATTCTGGGAACGTTAGCATAATTGTCAGAGAGGGAAAGGCATTTTCCTTTTTCCATTCTTTGAAAAAACTCATGAACATAAAGTGGGTTTTGAAATAAGAAAAGTTGATGTTATTATGGACTTTTATAAATAAAAAAGATTCAGAGAAATGTATTATTGATGTACTTAATTCTTTATAGCAAACGTTGTAGGTACAGTACCTCGGTAGTTTAGTGTGCAATGCACAGAGGCTGTGAGGTGTTCTTCTTACATAAATTATGGGAAAAGATTAGGCCTCTAGAGTACTGATCCTTGCCCACTAAAATGCAAAGGTCTGTAAAGGTGATGTGAATCCTCTCTAAATACAAATGTAGCCTTATCTTGATTGGTGGCATTTTATCCATTTACATTTCATTGTTTGTTTAGATGTTCCCACAGAAATATCACAATGGGAAAATCTGCCTCCAGTATTATAGGCAGAAGAGGATTGTCAAAATATGACACCCTTGGTATTTTAATTCTATTGTGAAAGAAACCAACATAAATTATTGTATCTCTCTCTGTCAAGATGAGCTATTTCTCCAAGGTCATTAGTTGATCTCATCTGGCAGTTTCCTGAATGATCAGCTGCTACGATCAGCATAAAGGGGATTACAGTCTATTCTCACCACAAACTCCATTGTGCTACATTTGTGTGTAACAGTTTGTCAAGTTAAAGATAAACAAGCTTCTTTGCCTTTAATTCTACTGAAGTTTTTAGTCATACTTTTATGACCTTTAGTCTATCTCTCTGCCATTTACAGGGGAAAAAATTGGAAAATGTATTCTTCCTGTTGATACAAAGATTATTTTCAGTCAGGTAAATAAACAAACAGGTGAAAGGAAAAATGCAGAAAAAGAAGAAGAGAGATTTAAGTCTTATTATAATAAATACTCAGCAATTACAGTTAAATTATCTAGTTTTCAGCTTCACTAGATCACTCAAGTTAAGAGTGGTTTATATTTATAGATCCTACTGACCTTGAGAAGACCTTAAAACTGCAATCTTTTTTTCTTGACTTGCTGCCAGTCAGGTTTTTACAAGGATGCTTGGAAGATGTATTTTAAGACTTCCTTTGTTTAATCTCTATCTTTAATACTTTGACATTGGGGAGTTTACTATAGATTGAAAAGACTGATGATAGAGCAAAAAATTGCCTCTGGAACAATTTTTCAGTTTCTCCCTAGTTTAAATTTACTTTCCATGAGGAAGGAAGGAAGGAAGGAAGGAAGGAAGGAAGGAAGGAAGGAAGGAAGGAAGGAAGGAAGGAAGGAAGGAAGGAAGGAAGGAAGGAAGAAAGGCCTCACCTTCATAGTACTAATAAGCAGTTTCAAAATATTCGATCAAGTGAAAGCTGAGATAGTTTTAATGAGGATTTTTGACTGACCTTATATTTGACAGTAGGGGATTCTGGAACTTTGTCAATGTTAGTTCTGATCTTTTTTTGACATCCGTTACTGTGGAGATCACAGGCTTCCCTTGTCAAGTTTCTGCCAAGCTCTCAAACTCTGGATCATTTTCTGAAAAACATTGTTCCGTTAGTGTGGCCTCAGTCATGCTAATTTATCATAATAAATAAATGGTCTTCTGATATTGCTTCTGTGAATTACAGATTTCCCAGGGTTGTGAATGGGGTGAATACCTTTCTTCTTTCTATGAATACTCCCACTGTGCTTGTATCTCTAATTCTAGGTATGCAAATTGAATCTAACCCAACAAACTGATTTGGGTTGAACACCTCCAAGAAAAGCCTAATAAGTGTTATATGGCCAACTGTGTGATGCTGGGCAGCTTCAAGAGGTTATGAAAGCAACAGCTGTTCCCTTATTCACATAATCAGTTATTAAAAAATGTTTCAGCACTGATTAAAATAATGTCATAGAAACTTGTACAATGTTTTCTGTGAATCAGCTAATGAATGACTCCTCAAAGTTCTCTTCTAAAAATACTCAATAGGAAATTTCTGACAGGAAGAAGCACTGACCAGCCAGAGACAGAATTCTATTAGACTCACTGGGCAAATCTGGAATATTAAGAACATTTTGCGGTTGCTTTTTTTATTAAATGTTGGTTCAAGAGGCCTACCTTCTGATAAATTGTTGCCTATTAAGGATGGTCAGTTAAAAATACTCATTTGTCAGATGGCAACCTGCTGAAATTATATTCTGGATCTGTAGGAACACAGTCTTTATTTTTGTGATATCTTGTGGGACTATATGATAAGAGTGGGCAGGAGCATTATTTTAAAGAGGAAAGAAAAGGAAGGAAGGAAGGAAGAAAGGAAGGAAGGAAGGAAGGAAGGAAGGAAGGAAGGAAGGAAGGAAGGAAGGAAGGAAGCAAGCAAGCAAGCAAGCAAGCAAATAAGGAAGCAAGGAATAAGCAAAAAGTCTGAAGCATACCAATTTTCCATTTCTTTTAAAGAAAAATATTAATGGAAATAATCATATACTGCATGGAGATTAGAAGCACCAAAAGAGATATTCAAGGACACAGTGGGGTTAATTAACAGTAATTGTTTATCTTTATTCTGTGTCCTACCGACAATTTTCAGCTCTGAAATCTATGGAATTTATTTGCATGGAATAAATCCAGTCTTCCATGAATTCAGATGTTGGCATATCTTAGAGAGAAAAATTGGGGTGGGAGGACAGCAAGCTTAGGAATAGCTGCATTTGGTCTCTCAGCTTGAAGTGTTGATCACTTTTTCTGCACATATTTTAATCCTAATTTTTTTAGACAGTTGTAAAAGTTGTCCTAAGTGCTGAAATCTCAGATGACATCTTCACATCTCACTGTTTTGAGGAAGATGCACAACATTCTCAGAGGCTCTTCCCATCCTGCTTACAATCTTTGTGAACTGTTGCCTTCTGGCAGAAAATACAGAACAATTAAAACTCGGACCACATGTTTTCTGAACAGTTTTTACCCCAGAGCTATAATTGCACTTAACATTGAACTTAAGAACCACCATCAATGAGCTGTTGGACAGTACTTGGTCTGTTGTATGGATGCTTCTGTGTTTAGGGGGTGGGGAGTTTTGTGTTTGGGGATTGTCATGGTGTGTGTGTGTGTGTGTGTGTGTGTGTGTGTGTTGGGTCTGGTCTCTGGGTGTTATGTGAATTTCCTTGTATGTGCATATTGTGTATTTATGTACAATGACAATAAAGTATCATCATCATCATCATCATCATCATCATCATCATCATCATCATTATTATTATTAAATTGTTTATGGAGAAATTGCCTCTGAGAATTGCCAAATGTTCTCAGAAGATGCCAAAGGCTTTTTTTTGAGAAGCACAATAAAAGCAAATATTCTGGGCCCAACCCTTTAAGGAGGCTCCAAGCAGCCCTTCTTTGAGAGAGAGGGACAGTTAAGAAATATGAAATATAAACAAACAAATAAATAAATCAGCATTTGAAATAGATGGATGCTTTTTATTAAAAAGAGCAGAACTAAAAATAGTAGAAGAGCATGATCCCAAGAGTATTTCATTATTTTGTATTTCCCCATTCACTCCAATTTACTGGGCCATTGACTTCAATGGACAATGGCAGTCCTATTCTTTGAACAGCAAATTTAATAATCATATGGCCCATTAAGTTATTGTGTTTTCCTAGCTTGGTTGAGGTATTGGCAATTGAAGCAATTTCCTTCTACCAACAAGGAACATTTATTGGGTGGCTTCATGCTAACAGTGGGAAGTAAACAAATTAATAGGTATCAGTTATTCCTATAATGGAGCAATCAGTTGTAAAATAAAATAAAAACTTTTTTTTCTTTCTAAAGAAAATGCTATTCATTTTTTTTAGAAAATGCTAACAATTTTAAGATGGACACAAGCCAGAATACAACACTAAATTGTTTTTGTATATTCTTAATAAGGATTAGGCTGATTTACTACCTAATCAAAATTGCAATCTGTAAATGTAATTTACTTTTGATTTTTAGCACCTGAATATATCTTAACTAGAATATATCTAAGATATATCTGAATATATCTTAACTAACTGGTTAAGGAGAAGCATTGGCAGAATTGTTTCTTATCTCATTTAGATAACGCTCCCTGACCTAAGGCTTGAAAAGGTTGCCAAATAATATTTTGGGGTGGTTGTTGTTTTTGTTTTTCCTTTTAAGATTATATGTCCTTCTAGCACTCTATCACTATAAGCCATTTACATCTAATGTCCAGGTCTTACTATGAAACCCATTTTAATAATTACCCCAAATATTAAGTGCAAAATAGCTTATACACCCTAGCTTCTTTATTTTCTTAGTTTGTGATTTCTATTCTGCATCCTTTTTCCTTACATCATGTTTGGGGAAGCTCATGATCACGCTTCTCAGAAATGAGAGAAATAAACTGTTCAAAGGATGCATTTTGCCACAAAAACATATTGCTCAAAGTAACGCTAGCCCAAGATTGCTGCTGCTTCTCCTTTCTGAATTTCAGTTCAAGTCTACAGGATGTGGATTAATGAGGCTTGATCCTCCTTGATTTGGGAAATTTTAGCAGAAAATAAATTTCACTTTCTGGTTAGTGCAGGATCTGCTCTCAGTCGATACAAACCACTAGAAAACAATATTGTATTTCATAGCAACAGCAGGAACACACTTTCTGTGAAATGTGAGGAGAAATAAATTCTCTTAAGGCCAAGCCAGAATTGTAGCATTTGTAGCATTTTCTGGTTTCAGAAATGTACACGTACATCATCCATGACTACTCTCTTGTTTTAGAAAGTGATAGCACTAGCAATAAATATCTGGAGGGGGAAAAAGCATCAATTTTGGCTACTCTAGCATTTGATCTGGGCACTCTACTTAAGACAACCACTTTGGTCAATTGATGGACTTGTATGGGAGGCCCAAGTATGACATACAGTTGATGGATGGAGTTAAGCATCTCCTGTAAAGGGATCTAACAGGTTGAGTGCATTTCATTTTGTGCCAGTGCTGAAAATGGTAACAATGAGCAAATGCTTGTATATCATTCAGCTTCAGTGGAGGAAGATGCATGTTTGGAAGGAAAATGGACAAGGAGCAATGGACAATATTTCACTGTAAATCATTTTGTCCAGATACTATCAAAATGGGTCAATTGAGCATGCTTTTTCCTTGAAATATATACCACCTTATATGGTTTCATGCATTTGTCTGAAATTGCTTCACTGTTTTCCAGTATTTCACATGAGCTTTTGCCTGACAGTTGGTAAAACTGATACTTATTAAATTCTAATTCACTGAACACGGTACTAATTAGTAATATTTATTTAAACAAATTGTTTAAATACATATAAGATAAACATAACATAAACAGTTACATTTGGGTCATAAACCAACTTTATATTATATATTTATTTTTTATTTATTTATATCGAATTTATATACTGCCCTTCTCCCGAGGGACTCAGGGCGGTGTACAGCCAACTATAATACAATACAAATTACAAAAGTTAAAAAGAAATTAAATACATGGCTACTACTAAAATTTATACTTAAAAACCCCAATAGTTAAGTTACAAAATCCCCAATTTCTAAAACCCCAATTACTAGAATCCCAATTTCTAAAAACCTCAATTTAAAAACAGCCCAGGCCGGCCTGCTCAAAGAGCCAAGTTTTCAATGCATGTCTAAACGCTCTCAGGTCAGTGATCGTCTGTAACTCAGGAGGCAACCCATTCCAGAGGGCGGGTGCCCCCACAGAGAAGGCCCTGTTCCTCGGGGTCACCAGGCAGCACATAGATGCCGTCGGGACCCGAAGGAGACCCTCCCTGTGGGAGCGCACTGGTCAGCGGGAGACTACTGGCAGAACGCGGTCTTGCAAGTAACCTGGTCCAATGCCATGGAGCGCTTTAAAGGTCAAAAACAAAACCTTAAAGCGAACCCGGAAGGCCACCGGCAACCAATGCAGCTCGTGCAGGAGAGGTGTCACATGGCAGTTTCTTGGCGCTCCCATAACCACCCGCGCGGCCGCATTTTGCACTAGTTGAAGCCTCCGGGGGCTCCCCGCAGGGAGCCCCATGTAGAGGGCGTTACAGTAGTTCAGGCAGGAGGTGACCAGGGCATAAGCGACCATGCATAAGGCGTCCCGATCAAGAAAGGGCCGCAACTGGCGAATCAGGCGAACCTGATGAAAAGCCCCCATGGAGACGGCTGTAATATGATCTTCTAAAGACAGCTGTGCATCCAGGAGGACACCTAGATTGTGAGCCCTCTCTGTGGGGGTTAAGATCTCTCCCCCAATAGCCAGCGACAGAGTCAGCTGACTATTTTGGGCCGCCGGAAACCACAGCCACTCAGTCTTGAAAGGGTTGAGTTGAAGCCTGTTCCCACCCATCCAAATCTGCACGGCCTCCAGGCACTGGGACATAACCTCCACAGCATCGTTGGGGTGGTTTGGGGTGGAGATGTAAAGCTGAGTATCATCAGCATAAAGATGACACTAAACCCCAAAGCCATGGATGATCTCCCCCAGCGGCTTCACATAAATGTTGAACAAAAGAGGGGAGAGGACTGACCCCTGAGGCACCCCTGCAAACGAGGGGCCTAGGGGTGGACCTCTTCCCCTCATCAACACAAATTGCAAGCGGTTAGAGAGGAAAGAGGAGAACCACCGCAAAACGGTTCCTCCAATTCCCAACCCCTCTAACCGCTGCAATAGGATACTATGGTTGATAGTATCAAAAGCCGCTGAGAGATCTAATAGGACCAGGACAGAGGAATAACCTCTGTCACAGGCCCTCCAGAGATCATCAACCAACACGACCAATGCTGTTTCGGTGCTGTACCCGGGCCTGAAGCCAGATTGGAAAGGATCAAGGTAAGTCACTTCCTCCTGAGGAAGTTGACATGCCATCACACTCTCGACAACCTTCACCACAAAGGGGAGGTTGGAGACTGGACGGTAGTTATTTAAAAGAGCCGGGTCCAGGGAGGCTTCTTGAGGAGGGGTCGCACCACTGCTGTTTTCAAGGTGGTAGGAAGCGATCCCTCCCTCAACGAAGCGTTGACAATCCCCTGGAGCCAGCCTCATGTCATCTCCCTGGAGGTAGAAACCAACCAGGAGGGGCACGGGTCCAACAAACATGTGGTGGTATTCAGCCTCCCCAGCAACCTGTCCACACCCTCGGCGATCACAGGATCAAACTCCTCCCAGATAACAGTCTCAAGACTTGCCCCAGACACCTCCCCCGGGACCGTCCAACTGGAGTCCAGCCTGCCCTGAATCTGAGCGATTTTATTGTACAAAAATCGGGAAAACTCCTCTGCCCTGCCCTGCAAGAGGTCCTCCCGCGTTCTCGGCTCAGGCAGGGAGCGGGTCACTCTAAACAGAGCGGCAGGCTGATTTTCTGCCAATGCAATAAGGGCAGAGATATGTAAACGCTTCGCCGCCTCTATCACCACCAGGTAGGTCCTAATATGGAACCTCACCTGTGTCCAGTCAGACTTGGCACGACTGGTCCTCCAAACGCCCTCCAGATGTCTTTTTCGGCACTTCATCTCCCTCAGCTCCTCCGTAAACCATGGAGCTGGATGGGATCTGTGCCGAGTCAGAGGTCGCAAAGGCACAATTCGGTCCAGAGCCTTGGCGGCCAACCTATTCCAGGTGGCCATCAAGTCTCCGGCCGAGTTATGAGCCAGAGTCTCAGGGAATGGCCCAAGCTCTGTCTGGAACCGCTCGGGATCCATCAGGCGCCTGGGATGGAACCATCTGCTCGGTTCCGCCTCCCTGGCGTGGGGGGTGGCAGCACAGAAGTCAAGCCTGAGAAGAGAATGATCGGACCATGACAAGAGTTTTATAACTAAACCTCCAAAACTACGATCATTCAACCACTGACCAGAGACAAAAATCTATATACCTATGATTCTGAAGACCCATTAAACTTTGTAGGGAGAGAGACCTAAGACCCATAAAATCATCCCTGTTCTGTTAAATGGTAATCAGCTTGAACTACATTTCTGTAGTCCTAGCTGAATGGCTTGAGATAGAAAACGTTACGAATGAAATTTTCCATTAAAAAGAATACACAAAATCAGATCTGGCTAAAACAGATTCCCAATCACCAAGACTGCCTTTTATTTTTAATAATTAGCAAAATAAAAAATAAAAATAAAAGGAAGTGCAAAACTTGCAATTCTGACCACAAAAAATATCATCTTAAATTTCATTCATACCAATGGGAATAAGTAGCATAAGAAATGCACCAGTGTTCTGTGGCAAGCAACTGTGAAACAGAAAAATGCATATTTATGGCAGAGCCTACAATCAGTTGTCTTATAATTCTGAGGCCTATTCATACAATTTCCTTGACATTTATAAAAAGAAGATGTTAAAAATTCAGGAATATACTGATGTGACATGTCTTTTAATTTGACAGCAGACATGCTGTGTCTACAAAATGTCATGAGCCCTCTGACATTGTTCGGTGTTCTGATTTGTCCTCCTAAACCTAAAGTATGTAAATCATTTGAAGAAACAACTACTCACTATGTCTAACTGGTGAAAAATGAAGATTCAATACATCATAGCTAATTAGTATGTAGAACAGGGTTTGATTTCTATCAAGTTGATCTTGCAGTAATTTAGAAGTAAATTACTGATTAAAAATAACTCCAATAGTTCAATTAATTTTTGCCCTCTTTGTGGAACTGCCACTGATTTTTTTAAAAAAACTCTTTTCTTTTTGCAAAAATATTAGTTGTTGTTGACAGTGATATTGCTGTTACGTGTTGATGTCATTCCATTTTACATCCATAAAACCCAGCCTCTATCAACTTAAATGCTCTGTCAGGATTGCACTCCTTGAATACATGGTCAATATGGGAGACTGTCATGTGATTTGGAAAGCCTGAATATTAAATATCCATGTATCTGGAAGTCAACTTTGGATCATGGGGAGGCATCTGATGTTGAATATGCCATTCCGGAAGCCTTAGTTTTCTACATCTTTAGCCTATTGGCCAACAGAAACATTAGATAAAGGAGAAAAAAGCAAGGGTTTCTTTGTTCTGCTTGTCTTTGCTTTTGTTGCCACTCATTGATTCTCCAGCCCATTAATTAAATCAAGTTTTCCAGCCAATAATTCTCTCAGTATTTTCCTTCCTTCCTTCCTTCCTTCCTTCCTTCCTTCCTTCCTTCCTTCCTTCCTTCCTTCCTTCCTTCCTTCCTTCCTTCCTTCCTTCCTTCCTTCCTTCCCTCCATACTTACTTACTTCTGTTTCTTTCCCCAATCAAGAAACAGAGAGGTTAGAAATACATCTTTCAGGCAGAATATGAAACCTTGTTCATAAACATTACATGTTGCTCTAGACTTAAAGCATCTCTAGATATTTTTAATGGATTTTCTTATATTCATATAGTAAAGGATTCTGGCCATAATTACCTCATAGATTCCTTTATAACTGATACACTCATTTATATCCTGTTATACTATTATATGCCATGACTATGAGTGGCTAAAATCAGCTATTCTGCAGAATTCATAGAAGCTGATTTTACAATAGGAGCAGCACCTATAAATATTTCATAAAACAGAGTGAGAAAATCAAAATATGGAATTTCTTTATGGCAGGAGAGAGGAGGAAATAGATTGATTGTCAGCATTAAAGCACAGAAGTGAACCAAACAGATTAACATTTGTTTCAATAGAAATGTAAGTATTTTACAAAGCGGAACGCTATGAAGCAAACAGATTAAAAAAATAGTTGACAAAGATAGATTGAGAGACAGCAATTGTGTTGGAGAGAGAGACAAAGAAAGAATTATGCTATTTGGTGCAGAGAAATAATATTTTAAAACCTAATTAAAATATTAACAAAATTAGACTTTTCACTTAGCATGAAATGATAGCGTACTTGAATAAATAAAATGCAATAGTATTTCTGCAATGACTTGAACTGCATGTACTTCATTTAAGGCCACCATTTTGATCAGTCATGAAGCTATTGATCAAAAAAGAGCTATCATTTGCTTTTTCATTCCAACATTGGTTGCACTCATTGTTAGGAAACTTCTAGGATGCTGTTCTATCACTGCATACTTTGAATTCATTCCATATGTAAAGCTCCTTTGATGCCTGCAGAAATCCCACATGAAAAGCAGATGTAGCATCTGAAATAGAAGTGGCTACTCAGAAAGATTACTTTGTTCATGTCCAGGACATCAGCTTTCTCAAGTTCCTGGAAAAATATATTGCAAATGCAGCATGGAAAAAATAGGATCTGTCACTTTAAATATTTATTAATAATCAAAAATCCTAATCTTGCTTTGTTGAACACAGGAACTCCAAATATTGTAAAACAATGCAATGATGCAAGTTTAAAAACGTAACAATAAATGAGAAGCAACTATGTTGATATTCAGCATTGTGTTTATTATTGGTGGGCCATATGATTTTTCAGGAAGATGAACAATTACAGATGGAGTCATATGTGTCAGGCTTCACACCAGGCATAGCAAGATATCTTGACTCCTATGATCCTTAAACACATATTCAGGCACTTGCTGTTCAGTTATATCAGCTTTTTTTTTACTCCAAATAAAAACGAATTCATGTACATATATAAATTATGTCTATTGCTATACCCAACAATCAAAGCCAATAGATAACTCTATATTCCAGTATTTTAATTCTAGCTTTTTTTTTTTAGCCTTCTAAGTCAATGGATATATAGCCATTGTTTAGAAGGACAAGAGCTATGTTGACATAATATTTATTTCAAAATTGAAAACTTATAGTTTTATTCTTAACAGACTCCTCAGTAGATTCTCCTCTCCTTTGAGTCTGGAGGTGTCAAGTGTTTTTTATTAATTAATTTATTTATAAAAAGAATTCATTTAGTTATAAAATGTATTTGTTTAGAAAATTTATGTATTTATTTAAATTAATTATGTATTTATTGAGAAAAACATTTATTTATATATTTAGAAAAAATATTTATTTATATATTTAGAAAAAATATTTATTTATATATTTAGAAAAAATATTTATTTATTTGAAAAATTTATATGGCCACCCAACTCACTCTCAGTGACTCTGGATAGCTTACAAACATAAAACCTTATTACAAAACCAGTACCTCCACCTCAAACTCTCGCCACAACAATCACAGCAGCCATTTGACGGATTTCCTATCATACTGGGAACTCCAAGCCCATTTTGAAAAAACATGTCTTCAGAGCCTTGAAAAAGTGTGTCAGAATGGGAACCAATTTTAACTTTGCATGGATGATGTTCCACAGGGAAGAAGCTTCTGCAGGAAAGTTCTTCTTTATCCTTCCAGATGGACCAAGCTAGAGAGAATTTCCTCCTCCTTCTTCCTTCTAGTCATGAGTGACTAGAGAGCATCATGTCTCATATTTCATCTCTATGTCCTCATTATCTGGAACTGAGAAGTTATTCTTCTCCTCCAGGCTCCTAAAGTTTATTTCAACCCTGGGAATTTTTGGCTCTTGTCACAATAGAAAGTATGGATGACTTTGGGAAATAAGGCGATGAGATGCTTCCTAGGAAACAATTAGACAAGACAGGTAGGAGCCTCCAGTAGCTTAACTGTCAGAGAAAGAAATTTAGAAAGGCTCTATCCTAATGGATCAAGCAGTTAAAAGTGGTGGCAGGAAGCTTTGCCTTCTGACTAGTAAGATTCTGTTAACATAGTCTTATAATAAAGTACAATTATAGCCCCTAGTTGTTTTTGTGGTCTCGTTTACCTGTCTTGCCAGCTTCAGACCTAAAAATGTGAGAGACTGAGATTATTTATATATTCTACATCAAAGCCAATACCTTGAAGTGGACTGAAAAAGTGTATAATCCAATCCAGCTAGTGTTAAATGAGCCATAAAGTATATGGTGCATTGCCCACGTTGGTATATTTTGCATTTGACAAGAACACTGTATTAGTCTAAAAGAGAGACAATAAGCATGGATTGTTGTAGTCAGAGCTATGTTCTCCATAAAGTGTACTGGACATCTAGCAGTTCAAGTGAAATTAAGGATACTCTTGGCAATCTTTTATTCTTCCTTCTTTGAGGCAATCCAGACAAGAAACACTGATTACTAACACTAATTTATTGTAACATAACAAAAAGAGAATCCTACAAGTTTAAAAGTCCCTGTCCCCCTCCACTTAGTTTTACTCTTCCCCAAACTATGTAGTTCCCTTCTAAGACAATTTCTCCACACCCACCCCTCCTTTGGACTCAGATTTCATTTATTAGACTATTATTAAGGCTGTGGCACTTGCTCCTGTCTTCCAAGATATGTCACATTCCCACATACCACTTCAACAACCCATTCCCCAAGACAGAGCAATTGTGGCTCCAGAAGCAAATCCAACTAGTCACCTCCCCTATGGAACATCATCCCTGCAGATAAGATTGGCTCCCATTCTGACACTCTTTGGCAAGACCCTGTTTTCTCTGTGCTGAAGACTATGGTAAGCAATGAGCTTAGGCCTTGGGTCCAAATCTTCACTGTAGGAAAAAATAATTGGCTGCCCTTCAACATTTTCATTGCTGAAGCCAAACAGCAAGATATAACCAGTTCTTCTAGGTCAAGCTGAGCCAAAGACTTTGCTGAGCCTGCAGCCCTTCCCCATGGGCACTTGTTCCATTCACTCAAATAACATTAACCCTGAAACTGCTTAATATAAAATTCCATCTGTGTCTGTTGGGTTTTTATTGTGGTCTATTTTATTCAGTCCCTGTCTAATTTCTCTTCAAAATGGGAAAACATATAAAGCTTTGGATAATGTTTTTGAATGCAGTAACCTGGACTATTTAGGGTTTTAGAAGAAGAAGTAGGAGAATGCATTGACCATATAAAATTCTGCAATCAAGCCACTGCCAAACGTTTTGTCCTAACTCTGATATTAACCCCAAAGAAAGCACCTAATTATCATTGTTTCCATTTCTTTCACTCACTCCAGCTGTTTAAAATTTTGCATCCAATCTTCTAATCTCATGTAATTATAACATGTTTAACAATGATAGGAACAGATCTTTCGATTGCCTTTTACTTAAAAAAAAAAATTCCTCGTCTGAACTTTGGTTAAAAGCCAAAATCATTAATTATTTATAGTCAGCATTACTGAGTACCTGCCTGTCTCCATCTTAACAGAATTTCAATAGCATCTTCAAACTGCTAGCTGCCATCTGGACCATATTGCTGCTAAATCAAATTTGATAAACTTTACCCTTCTATTCTCAGAGGTTTATTCAAATGAAATGAAAGCTGGCATTAAATCCAATCTGTTTTCAAACTGTGTAGTTATCTTAGTTTCTGAACATTTTGGTAATGAAAGGAGGGAGTAAAGGTGTGATATAATTATCTAATAATTACATTACACAGCTGAAGAGACTACCTTTCTTGCTAATTGCTAGAGATTTTGCAAAAGTCTGTGTGAATGAAATCCACAAGAATTAGAGACGTCTGTTTTGCAACTTGAGTTGTCTTCATACGTGAGATTTTGGTATATTGTGAACTGTATTATGAATTCTCCACAGGATATAAGTTGCGAGCTTTGGGTTTCATTGAAAAATATATTCTAGTTGGAAAGATATCACCTCTTTTCTGTGGTACAGAAAAAAGTTGAGAAAATATTTTTTAAAGTTTGATTTTTAAAAGTTCAGGGCACAGTACAGTCACAAAATGACTCACAGAACACCATCAAGGAAGCTCTTGGAACAAAGCATGAGCAGGTTCAAGAAGTTCCAACCCAATTTAACTACAGCTTTGGAAAAATATGTCAATCCCATGATTTAAGGGACAAAATATTGCTCAATTATGTGAATATACTGAATGTTATTGATAATAATTCATTTGATTTAAGTGCAGCCCAACTCCAAAGTGATTACGGGTAGCTCACAATAAACAAATAAGGAAGGTACAGCTTAAATTAGAAAAGAAACAAAATTAAAATTTCAAGTAGTATGAAACTTTAAAAAAAAATAAAAATAAATCCTAATTGGCTGCTAAAATGAACAGAGGATAAGGAGACACACAGAATAGGTATATCAAACCATATATGATGATTTTAGACAGAATTAACATTTTTCCCTTTCTCAAAAGGACAGAACTCACAGTCATCCCATTTAAAACATGCAGTAAAATTCAAAACTGACAGAAGGAAATACTTTTTATATTAAAAAAAAACATAGGGCTCATCCTCACATTTGTCATATCTTGGCCTAAATATGTTCTGGTAAATATTTTTAAAAGACATGACCTCGTGATAATGCTGTCATCTTATACAGTGGAGGCAGTTTAAAGTAATCTTTACCTGTTTCAATTTAAATGAATGCTTTCATTAATCTCCCACAGTTTTTGCCTTCAACCCAGCCTGGAAAACATCATAACAATGTGATTAATGATGCAATTAGGACTGGGACCTGCCCATTTCTTACAGGCCACTTAAGTTGCTGAAGGCATGCTGTCCTCCATTCCAATCACTGGACACTGCTTTTCATGGCTATTTTTTTTTTAGCTTGGGCAACAGAAGAGGTTGTACATCTGGCATCCACAAAGGCATCTGTGTTCTTTGAAGTGCTTGCCAAGTCTTACCCTTATACAAAAAGGTTTGGTGCTTTCTCTTTCCAACTTTATCCAATGCCTCGCCTCTATATATGTGACCTACTAGCCAGGCTATTTTTATATAGGTCATAGTGCTCTTTGAAAAAAGTATGATACCTAGGGTCTAAAATAATCAGACTGACAGATCACAGGCTTGTGAGAAAGCTATAATAATTTCACTGGTTTTTGCCCTCCATGCAAAGTTTTTGCCCTCCATGCAAAGCTGCAACCTGTATTTACCTCAATATAATAGACATTTACATGTTGTTGCTTTTTCCCAAGAGAAGGTGATTTTCACTTGGATAGGAAACAAAGACAGGAAACGCCGTCAATCATGTTTTTTAACATGTCACACATGAATATTGTAAGGACAGTTTCATTCAGCAGCCTTATTATTGAGACAGAACAGTACTCAGTCATTGGAGTAACACATCTTATGCTGAAATATTTTTTCAGTTGGCTAAAGGACTATGGGTTGCATCTCAAAATGGCTATTTAGCTAAACCCATGATTAAACTGTAGGATTTGTTCTCAGCAGCAATAATGAATTTGGATGGCTTTGAAAGAAGCCCAGATAAATCTACTGAAACTGAATTAACCAATGCTGCTAATATTGTTTGAAGTTTGATAGATTGATTATGTGCCATCAAGTTGGTGTCAACTCCTAGCAACAACATAAATAGATTTTGTACAAGATAACATGTCCCAATTTGATATTTCAATGGTGCACTCATCAGTTATGATGAAAACCACCCACTTGATGCTAATTGTCTTCTCCAAAACCATAGGCATTGGCACAATGTGTCCAACCTATGATCATCTGAGTCTGGTCATTTGTGCCTTGAAAGAAAACTAGGTAATTTATTCAATGATCCATTGGTAGTGCTGGTTGCTAGAAAGCAACAATGAAAGGAGGATATCATTCTCTAGGTTTGTGAGCTTCCCAAATTCACCCAATGTCACTGAGTCTTGGGCTAAATGGATTTAATGTCTGGTCCGGAAGGATTCTTGTTATGTTCTTACACCACCTTTCTCAGTACTCCACTATAAAAGGATATCCATACCAAAATGTGAATACCAAGATAGATTGATTTACAAAAAGTTCATACACATGTATGCCAAGAGGAGGACCTTGTGCCAAAGTATCCCTTGATAGCACCATCAAAGCTGATATCACCTAGAGCACAGAAAAACTCAAAGAAGTAGTGCAAGATCAGAAGACATGGAGAGATCTGGCCTATAGAATTGCCAAGAGTTGGATATGACTGAATGGCATAACATTATTATTATCCCTCGATAGAAAAATAAATATAATATTCTGGACTATAGAGAGAAAGAGGAGCAGCAAAGTATCATTTGAAAGCAAAACTTGCATTTAACAGGAAGTCTCAAGTGATGGCACTCCCACAACTTCCAAAGACAAGCTGTTCCATTGGTTGATTGTTCTCACTGTCAGAAAGTTTCTCCTTATTTCTAGGTTAAATCTCTCCTTGTTCAGTTTCCATCCATTATTCCTTGTCTGGTGTTCGGGTGCTTTAGAAAATAGCTTGACCCCTTCCTCTCTGTGGCAGCCCCTCAAATATTGGAAGATTGCTATCATGTCTCTTCTGGTCCTTCTCTTCACTAGCCCAGTTCCTGTAACCATTCTTCGTATGTTTTAGTCCCCTAATCATCCTGGTTGATCTTCTCTGTACTTTTTCTAGAGTCCCAACATCTTTTTTATAGTGTGATGACCAAAACAGGATGCAGTACTCTAGGTGTGGTCTTACTAAGGCTTTATAGAGTGGTATTAGTATGTCACTTGATCTTGATTTCTTTTGAATGACTTCAGCTATGAATAGAGTTGGAGGAGGGGGAAGGAACAAGAACAAAATCATTTCAGACAGCCAAAACCTAGTCCTAAAATTAGCTTCAAGGTTGAGATTCCAAAGAAGTAACTGCCCTGAAGCAGAAACATAACCAGACAAGAGGTCTCTGCCTTGGAAAATTTGGGGGGCAAACAAAGAATCAAAGAGGTGATCAAAACTATTTGCAGACTTCTTTGAGGTAACAAATGAAGTTTACAGAAATAGCAGATGACCTGACAAGTTTATGCCCGTTGCCTTAATGAACAAAAGAAAGAGCTCAGGAAGAGTTTATGTGTCTGACAGCCTGGTCTTCAGCAGATATACTCTGCTACAGTATTTCATCAAAACCCAACTATCAGCAGCACAAATAGCAAGAACTGAGAGGGAGTAGAATTGCTGGCTATACTGAAGGGAGTCTCAAATGCTTTTCTTTGAACTGGGGTCCTTTTCTTACTTTGAAATCTGCCTGCCAGACTCTATCTGACTAAAACTTTTGACCATATAGACCAGCAGTCTTTAAACTTGGCAACTTTAAGACTTTAAGAGCCATGCTGGCACTGTTAGAATGCAGTACTGCAGGCTACTTCTGCTGATCACCGGCTGCCAGAAGTTGGGCAGTTTGGGTTTCACTGGCTCAAGGTTTACTCAGCCTTCCATCCTTCCGAGGTGTGTAAAATGACGACCCAGATTGTTGGGAGCAATATGCTGACTCTGTAAAGTGCTTAGAGAGGGTTGAAAAGCACTGTGAAGCAGTATATATGTCTATTATATACTGCTAATATATAAGTGCTATTGCTATTGTGGACTTCAACTCTCAAAATTTTTCAGCCAGCTGTGCCAAGTTTGGTGACCCCTGATATAGAAGGATTGTTCCCGGCAAAGAAGTGAGTTTTGCCCTCTTGTGATTTGACCATAGTGTTAAACGTGCACAAACCTGGAGTGAAATTAGGGGAGATGGAGCTAGCAAATCAGCTAACAAAAGGTAATGCTTTTGTCCTAGGCCTTCAAAGCGTAGGGCCTTGGACCTTTAGAAGCACATTTAATAGCCAATAACAGTGGGCATTGCCATCCTTCTGGGCTGGATGAATTTTTATTTATTTTATTATGTCCTATTTTATGAATTATACCAGAATCCATCATCAGGCAGAATTAAAAGCTGGTCGAATTTCAGAGAGAGAGAAGTAATGATTATTTTGTCACTTTCAAGACAAAACATATCCATTATAAAGAGATGTATATGTAACACAATATTCTCTGGAAGTGCTACAATATTTATGATTATACTATAAAAATATTTGAGTGCTACATCGCCCCATTTCCTTTCTCAAATGGCACTAATGAAATGCTCTTAAATTCATTATTGCATAGCGGAATGGTATCACAGATTGTTATAATTAAACTCTTCCTGTATTTGTTATAGAGAATTAATGTCTGCAATATCCTGAGATTCAGTTCCTGAATACAAATCCTGAAAAATGAAATGAAAAGCTTCTTCTTCTTTGTTTTTTAAATAATATATTCAACGTTTATTTCATCTATGAAAAAGAAAAAATAGCATGTCTCTTTTAGTGGTGAATTGCTTGTTATTCTAAATGTGACATATAAAGTAAGTTAAAAGGTGTTTTTATTTTATTTTATTTATATAGCCACTCACTTTAGTCAAGTGATTTTAAACATTTCAGATATTATATGTTGCAAAAAATATTTTTTGCTGTTCAATCATGTCTGGTTCTCAGAGACTGCCTGGACACATCCCTGCAATTTTTTGGCAAGGTTTTTCAGAAGTGATTTGTCCTGTTTCCTAGGGCTGAGAGAACGTGATTAGCCCAAGGTTACCCAGCTGATATAAGGCAGGATTAAAACTCTCAGTCTCCTGGTTCTAGCCAAATGCCTTAACCCTACACCAAACTGGTTCCTATCAAGGCTATAGCTGAAAAGAAAAAAAGTTAAACTTTAACCATGGAGAACCATCCTGGTTAGGTTTTCTTTCATCAAGGACTACAGCTGTAGTTAAAGTTTAACTTGTTTAAAAACTTATTTTCTTTAGATATTTTTGTGTGTATATGTGTATGGGCATGTGTGTGTATTTTTGGGTGATGCATTTGTTTTGTTTATTCTGCATCTTTGGAACAATGCTCAGTTAAGCAGAAAGCACAGGAATTTGCCTTAAAAATACCCATTTTTAAAATATTTAAGACTTTGTGAGTTCAGGAAAAAATATTTTGGGTGAATGCATTTTTCAATACATTATTCTGCAAAACATTAAGTCTACATGTTAATTGCTGATTTATACCTGGCCACAAATCTTACTATATAACTAGATATAGCTCATTTCTTGCAAAAGCTATAGTGATGCTTCTAAAATAATCCAGAGCGTGGGGATTTTGTCATTCAAATATTTCAATGTGAGAAGCACACTTCACATTTTCTACATGAGGAACATTCTATGTAATTCAAGCAATAGCTCACACCTAAAATAATTAAATCCCATACAGCAAACTACTTAGAGAAACTGTTAATCCATGAAGTATGGAATTAATATAGTAGATGTTCTTATGAGAATCTTAAGCTTCCTTCCTTCTTCCCTCCCTCCTTTCTTTCTCTCTTTTCTCTTTCTTTTTTTCTTCCTTGATTAAAAGCAGTACTACAATTTTCTAAGTAATTATTGCTTGGTTTTGGTTGCTACTTCATCAAATTACTGGAAGTACTTCAGAGAAATAAAAGGAAAATAGTGATTGAAGTGACTTCAGATCAATATCTTTTTGCTGATCATCCATTTCCAAAGCAAAATCTTGTTCAATTAAATTCCCATGGGATAGCATGTTGAGGTAATAGCCAGAGGAAAATTAACCCTTAAAATGGTCAGAGGTGACAATGATCAATCAACTGTATACCGACTAGAAAATGTGTGATGTCACATTCAGTAACTCCATTATTAAAGTATAGAACAGTCCTTAAGAGTTTGGAGAGTGTTTTTTTTAGAAAAGAATTATTTCTTAATAATCTCTGGGTATGAGTTTCTGGTGCAGAAAAATCAATAGTTTCACTTCAAGGAAAAAAAAAAGATAATGAGACAAATAATTGGAATAGTAGCCCCTGGAGATGTCTGTAATTCACAGCAGCCGATAGAAAGAAATGTTATGAAATATGCAGTGTTGTTTCTATAAACATATAGATAGACCTACATTATAAAATATTTCAGTATAGCATGCTTCTATACTTTATACTATTCATAAAGTACTATGTACTCTTACTACATACTGATTTTTTCCCCATTTCCCCAATACTACTAAGGTTTACATTCTCTTTGTGCAAGATGTTAATCCTCATCTTTTGGTCATTATGAGTTCTTCCCTGAACGATTTTGTCACCCTTGAAGTTGTATGCAGTAGTATGTGTATGATTTTCTTCAAATCTTAGTTTTCCTCCATCTTTCATGTATGGATGGCATCCTACTTGGATCACTGTCTTTATTACTGATAAATGAGGTATCTCAGAATTTAATGTTGTTGGCTTTATTCTTGAACTAAACAACTTGTGAACCATTATATAATTGTTTCAAATATTTTTCCTTACCTAAACAGAGAAACAGAATGACCAAGAACAGCAAAGCAATGGAAGTGGGAATGATTTCCTATTTCCAGCAGGCTTAATCAAAGCTCACTGTCCTCTGGCAGTTGATGTTGTGGCCAGACTATCCAGCCTCTGGAGAGGCAGGGCAGGACTGTTCCACTGAACCTCTGGTTTGCATCACTGAAGTGACCACAAATTTCCTAAATTTCAAAGCTATGGAAATCATGGGAATGGATTTGGGATCCATTCTGAAAGTTAGTCCTTTTGAAGTACTCTGATTACAAAATGTTGCCCTATGATGCAATTCTACCCAGGTAAAGGTTACAGACCTGAGAGTTTTATTAAACACAGTTAACAGAACTTTTGCCATTCATTTATGGAGTTCACAGCATGAGGTTATCATTGATTTTATACTTACCTGATTTACATGTGGTATAGTGTGTGTGAAAATACTTGATTTGTTTCTATGTAATGGCCCTGATTTTCATGATAGCAATAGCAATACACCTAGATACCACTCCAATTTAGGAGATTTACATTCTACCCCAGCTGAAATAGAAGAGTCTGAATTTAGATAAAGCTAGTAAGATATTTCTCTTCCTCTTGCTAGAGACCCTATACTAGGCCAATGATGGATGGCAAATTAATCAGTAAATAACATTGTTTTACAAATGAAATGACTGAAATATTATTAGGTGTCCAAATTGTGCAGTTCTCCAGAATTTGACATGAGCCCTCATAATATTTTAGTCATATCGTATTTTAATTGTTAATGTTCTAGGGTTTTTTTTAAGGAGTTTGGTTTCCTGCAACAGTGGCAAATAATTCTGATTGATGTGAACCATTTCAGATCCCTTCTCAGCACATTCCCAAAGTGAAAGGAGTGTGTGTGTGATTGCTCCTTGCTTAAACTGCTTGATTAGACAAATGAAAAATTTAAATCCTGTTATCAGTGTATCTACTGATCAAAATAATTATAAAAAATCTGCAAATCAAGTAAAAATCACTTTACCAAAAAGAAAGAAACAAAGTAGAAATGAGGACTGTTTCAAAACCCATGAGTTAGCATTATGTAGCCTTTCGGTAAACAGAAAAGAAATAAGTTGCCAGAACTGAAAGGTAATAGCAATAAAAAAAAGCTACACAGCAGGGGTAAGATTTCAGCTGCTTGCTTTACTGCAATTTTCAGAAAAAAATTAGTGAATCTTCAAAAATTACAATATCTGAAACAGCCCAAATATAATTTGTTGATTAAGCATGCCTGTGATCTTATATTGGTACTCACTACTGGAATGTTTAATCAATGAATTATAACAATAACCCTGTACATTATAATAATCCTCTGTTAAGCTAGTAATTAGTTATTTTACATGCTGTAGGATGTTCAGAGTATCTTAGGAGTTTTTAACAGTTCTGAATTTTGGTTAAATTAGGTTTCATTACAACATTAGTGTTATCAACTTTGTCAGTAAAATTCTCTTTGCTCCCCAAAATGGTACATAAATATTTGAAGTAATAGCAATACATATAAACCCATATTCCAATCCAGGGCTTGATGAAGAATGCAAGGTATAGATTTTGATTGATTGTAAGTTCTGTTGGATCTTTCACAATTCTGATAGACATTGTACTCTAACAATACCTTGAAATCACAGTGTTTTACCTGCTATACTAAAAAAATTCTTTTCTTAAACAAACGTGTCGATATGTTTTTCCTCAGTGTGATTTTCTTGCTTGCTTGTGATGGGAATTTATTCTGCATTGTTTCTATGTTGGATCAAAACATATTTAGTTCTGACTGAAGGTAGACTTGCACACCAAGGCTGTCAAATAAAACACCCTCATTGCTTATCAAATATACAAGCTACTAAGAGTGGGCTGCACTTTGGAAAATGTTCTCAAGAGCATAAATGTAACATTCATCTGCAACCAGAGATGAGATTCTACCGATTTGGACTGGTTCGGGAGAAGCATACACTCACCGATCCGGTTGTTACACCGGTTGAACCCCACCACTGTCTGCAACTGTTTAAAAGAGTCACATCTTTTCCCAGGTTAATGCAGAAGCATCCAGCAACTGTCATATGATCCCAGGAAGAGTTAAAACTGTTTAAAGAGGTTATGTTTACCCTACAAAGTACCTTTTTCAAAGTGAATCCAGGGCATAGCAGATATTACAGACTAGACATGTTAAAGCTGGGACTAGTCCAACCCTGTTCAAGCAGGAGACCTTATATCATTTCAGACAAGTGGCTGTTCCAGCTTAAAACCTTCAGTGATGAAGCACCTATAACTTCGGAAGGCAAATTGTTCCACTGTGTTAATTGTCCTCATTGTTAGGAAGCTTCTCCTTAATTCCAGATTGATTCTCTCTTTGATTAGTTTCCATCCATTGATTCTTGTCTTGCCTTCTGATGCTTTGGAAAGTAAGTTGACCCTCCCCTCTCTTCTTTGTGGCAGCCCCTCAAATACTGGAATACTGCTTTTAATGTCATCCCTAGTCCGTCTTTTCTCCAGACTAGCCATTTCCAGTTCCTGCAACCATTCTTCATATGTTTTAGTCTCCAGATGTTTAATCATGTTAGTTGCTCTTTGCACTTTTTCCAAAGTGTCAACATCTTTTTTGTAAAGTGGTGCCTTAATTTATTCTTCATTTTTGCTGCTTTTGCTCAACTTGCTGTAAAATAATTACTTTTAACATTTTTAAAGTAAGAAAAATGAAAGTGTTCATGCCTAAGACTGTGGTTCTTGCATAAGAATTATGTACTGTATGAATATCCTTTTTAAAAAAATCTGTCCAGTGGTATGCAGAGTCCCACATCTTTAATCACATCCCAAGGGAAGCAACGCATTCATTTTCAAATGATACCATTCACTTTTTCACATAATAAATCAAGCCTAAAACATCCTAAAAATCAGGTATTTTTCATAGAGGGAAAAAAAATATTCAGAGAACTGGATAATGTTATCAATCTCAATATAAATTCAGTTTCTGGATAATAAGAATGCTATTACAGATTATTTCTCCTTCTTTATGTAGCATTTTAGTTAAAGGTATATATCTTACAATTGTTTCTCTTAACAGGGAGCTGTGGCCAAAGGAATGGTAGTGATGAAGCTAAATGACTATAATTAATGGAAGAATGAAGTAATGGCTTACAAGATGAGAGGGAACAGTATCAACAGTATGTCTTACTTAAACCATTATATTAAACCATTATCAGAATGAAAGTCATGAAGAATTAGAGTCTCAATTTAATGGAACCATTTAGTCTAGCCTTAATTTAAGAAAACAAATCACTAAGAAGAATTAAATTGTGTCCTGCAATGTTCTTGCTATTGTCCTTTCTTACTGTGCTTCCATTCAATAACTTCTTTTGAATATCCAAGTTTCTGAAGAGATTGTTAAAGCCATTTAACCCTGCACTGCATCAGTTCTGAATTCTTGTTTCCCATGATTACAAGTTCTGCACCACAAGGGATCAGGAAGCCAGTGAACATGTATATTTTACATTGCTTGAAGTACACTCATTGCGCTAACCTGGATCAAAGGTTGAGTAGGTTTGGCCATTGGGGACTTCAGAGTCGGCCATATGCTGCGCATTCTAGTCAGTTGTTAAAAAAGGGATGAGTATGGCTGGAAAAGATACAGGAAAAGAGAATCTAAAATGACTCACAATTACACAAATATTGTTAAATGTGATGTGATATGTGCTTATAACAATGTGCTAGTAAACCCTGGAAAAAGATATTTGAATGCTTCACTAAAGTTATACTACTAATACAATAATATAATACATTGTTCTAAAAATTAACTTATCAGTGACTAGTATGTTATCTGATTCAGGCACATTTCCAAAAATCGGGTGGCATCATTGGAGCTATTCTGGCTAATAGTTATTTAAACATTTCCTTCTTAATCTAGCTAATGCCCTTTTAGTCCAAGAAACAGAAGTGTACAAGAAGACATGCCATTTATTCCAGATGGTCCCTACATCTTTTGACTAGAACATATGGTCTCAAGCCATAATAACAACAGCCTCAATATGATAATCCTAACATATTGTATGAACCAACTTTCTGTGAAGAAAAGAAAGACAGAATGTTTTATTAAAGTATTTGTATTCAGAAGCAGTGCTGTGTAGCCTCAGTAGTGTTTCACTTGCAAATTGGAAAGAGTGGGAGTAGAATGTCTATTTTCATTCTTCATTTTCCATGTATGGTGGTATATTGATAATATTTATAAGAAGCTCACATCAAGAGTGTGCATTTTTGACTCCTAGTTGATCAATATGGAACATCAACTTTCTTTTATCGTCCCATCCCAATCTCATCCCCTTTTGGATAGTGCCTGGGCAAATATGAAAGACATTGAACAATGTCTTATTTTGCACAATCCAATCTGGCTCAGTCATCGGGACCAGAGGTTAAATTTTCCAAGCTTTTGGACTCCTTCTGAAGTCCATCTTGAGAGAACTTTTCACTACCACACATTCTGGTAGAGAGAAGTTCTTGGAAGATTAAACTTTTGGTCTCAGTGACCAACCCAGATTGGATCCTGCAACATTATCCTGGGACACGTATGGTACACACTATATCAAGATCTACTATATGTTCTAGAAGAAACAGATATGCTAATTACTGTGATGAAACAGAGAATTCTTCAGCAGTTTTCATGGCTATATTCCCACATTTGTACTGTATTTATTTATTTTCCTGCTATGGAGTTTGCAAATGAACCTGCTTTGACAACTTGCTTATTTTAATCCTTAATCAGAAATATTTAGGTGGATTTTCATGTTTATTTATATTTCTTAAGAAAAGCAATCAATAATTATTTCTGCCAATAATTGGTTTTCTTTCAGATGAATGTTCACAAATTTAGAGTTTTCTGTTTTGTGGGTCTAGAACCATTCCTGGCAGAGAAAGCATAACTTTAGATCTTCCAAATTAATTTGTGAAATCAAAATTTTCACTGTGCAATGCAAGCTGTCATCCAGAAAAGCGTCATACAATGCTTCTGTGAAAACTATGAAAAGAAGTCTAGGAATTCAGTTAATTAACCACTTCAGTTTCTTAACGTGATCAATTTTAATTAAACTGAATTTTAATAGAGATCTGTGTAGTCTGCAGAGAGCAATTGCTAATTCTACAAAGCATGTGCTGCTTTTCACTTCAGATTTGCTCCCATCTAATTAATATGGATAGGGCATTAAGCCTTTTTGGACTCTGGTGGTTTTCATTTCATGACTATTAATGATTTTAATGAACTGAACTAATTCAGTAGTTTTCATCCCAGTGTTTCAGAGCTTTGTTCATCACAAATTTCAAGTTTATAATTGGTTTCCAGGTCTTAACAGTGGTCATTGATCAGCTCCAGCAGTTCCTTTTACAACCCAGCAAAAACACAAGAAAAGCATTTAACTCTTTGCTAGTACAAGTCTTTGTTAATGTGGATCCTGCAGCAATATCAAAAAGAAGCCGCATCAAGTGGATGGGCAGCAGGCATTGCTGTGTGGTTTGTTCTGTCCAGTGAAGGGACAATGTTTGGAAATCTTTAGAGAAATTACACCATGGGCCAGAAAGCTATCAAAAGCAGCCTCATGAATATAAACATACATATAAATTGTTTGAAATTACAAAAAGGTTTGCAGCTTCAAAAATGAAGACTGGGTTTTGTTTTATTTTTTAGTTTCAATGAAAATAACTTTGGACCGAAAGGCACTTCTTGAAATACAGCAAGTCTTGTAACATCTGCATTTACAGATTGTTTGCCACACACACACACACACACACACACACACACACACACACACACCATGGATGCAACTGACACCTAGCATTGAACAAAGCATTACAAATCAAATTCAGTTCTAATTCTGAAGAAATGTGTATTCTACAGCTATTTATTTATTTATTTATTTATTTATTTATTTGTCAATTGCTTACAAGATAATAGGTATAAGTAAAACATAGTTATGAATACATGGATACATATAAGAAAAATAAAATAAAAAAGAAACAATAGGACAGGGACGGTAGGCACGTTGGTGCGCTTATACATGCCCCCTACAGACCTCTTAGGAAAGGGTTGAGGTCAATAGTAGACAGTCTAAGGTTAAAGTTCTTGGGGTTTGGGGAAGAAACCACAGAGTCAGGTAGAATATTCCAAACATTGACCACTCTGTTGCTGAAATTGTATTTCCTGCAACCAAGTTTGGTGCGATTAACCTTGAGTTTGTATCTATTGTTTGCTCTTGTGTTGTTATGGTTGAAGCTGAAGTATTCATTGACAGGTAGGACATTGCAATGTATGATTTTATATACTATACTTAGATCGGACCGAAGGCAGCGTAGTTCAAGGTTTTCTAGGTCTAGAATTTCGATTCTGGTGGCATAAGGTATTCTGCAACGAGTAGAGGAATGAAGAACTCTTCCTGTAAAATATTTCTGGACTTTCTCAACTGTGTTAATATCAGATACGTAATGTGGGTTCCAGACTGATGAGATATATTCAAGTATTGGCCTAGCAAATGTTTTGTATGCTCTAGTTATTAGTGTAATATTACCAGAGAAAAAGCTACGTAAGATTAGGTTAACAATTCTTAGCGCCTTTTTGGTTATGTAGTTACAGTGGGCTCTAGCACTTAGGTCATTTGAGATGAGTACTCCAAGATCCTTTACAGAGTTTGGGTCATCAACAAGGTCTTGACTATTCAGCCTGTATTTTATTTTCTGATTTTTTTTGGCAATATGTAGGACAGAGCATTTATTTGTTGAGATCTGAAGTTGCCATTTATTTGACCATTCTGATACATAGTCACGGTCTTTTTGAAGGGTAGCGGTATTTTCTGTGGTGTTGAATAGCTTTACATCATCAGCGAAGAGAACGCAGTTGCTCTTGATATGATCACAGAGGTGATTTATGTAGAGTATGAAAAGAGTAGGTCCTAGAACACTGCCTTGGGAGACACCACTGTTGACAGGTATAGAAATAGGACTCTCCCAATTTTGACCATTTGTTGTGTGTTTGACAGGAATGCTTCTATCCAGTTATGCAGGTGTCCAGAGATACCATACGATTTTAGTTATCTATTTTAGCTATCACACGTATATCTCTGTGCACGATATCAGAAACCCCAAACTGTTCCTACTCTGTGTGGTTGAACTCAGAGTAGGTTGATATTCTTGTCTGCCCTGCCATACCCTACTTAGCAGTCAGTGACATGAAACAGGGATGTGAACAAAGTACACTGAGCTTAGTATGTTATAGGAGAAGGAAGGGGAAAAAATTAAACTGCTTTTTTCATCAATGAGTTTTGGTTTGCAATACATTCTCATTCCTTTACTAGACATGGTTTTTAAAATCCATTCCTGTATTACTTGGATTCAGTGATTTTTTTTTCTTCCAGAATTTCAGAAACTTGAATAGTGTTTTTTGGGGAAGAAAGCAATGAATTTCCCTAAGTTAATCCAGTTCATTTTGGATTCTGGCGTTCCTGATATGATTTAAGGACAAAATAATTAAGAACTCTCTACTTTTCAGACTGTCATAGATCTTCCAGAATTTAATTTAAAATCTGGAGTTTATAATGCTGCAGCCAATTTAAAATTAATTACAAATGTTCAGAATTTATTGATTTAGTGCACACACGTAAAATTATTATCATATTCTCAGAAATTACATATTATGTCTCTTTTATAATCTCATTTTGACAAAGGCTATGAATGAGTGAGGAGAAAGTAACTGTTGAGGTTCTATTCCTAGAAAAAATAATTTTTAAAACATGTGGGGAAATGTGATTAATGAAATAAATGAAAATACCAGCATTAAACCTAGATGAGTTTTTATGAATTAAATCCTGCAATAAATTGCTTCATTGCTATTTAAAAATACAAAGCATATATTGATAGTGATCCAACATGATCTGAGCATTTGTTTCAGCAAGAACACTCCCGTTATCTTTGAAGGGAGAATGTTTTGGCTGAGCTGCTGAGATAAGTCTTGACGGAAACTTCTTAAACAGAATTACATAGAGGAAAATACTACCCTATGTACCATGATGTTCCTGGAGTTCTTATCAACATTGACATCAGATATCTGTCATACTTACTCATGGTGTTCTGTCAGCGACCTCTGGAAACAGCTAGGAGATTAGTACTACTTTGCTCTGGTCTTCAGAATATCAACTTTTGGCATCAAGGACATCTCCAGTATGCAGTGCATACCTTTCATAGTAGTTTCCTCCAAGACAACCCAGAGTTCTGCCAATTTCCAAGATTATCTTTCCAAGAGAATGTGTGAATGGGATAAATCAAGAATGCAGGGTGAAGGGGAAGGACCCGTCCCTACTTGAACTCTGAACAACAGTCCATTATTTCTTCTAGAAATTATCTTTGACATCTTCTGAGTTTTTCTTAAATAGAGTTCATTGGAAAAGAAAATTCTGCTATGGAGGTTATAATTCTGAATTGTGGTTACAACATTAGCCTTATTTAAGCATTTGGTTTAATGGAGTAATTCATAATGGATGAGAACATGAAATCTTCCCATACTACTGTAGGAAGTTAGCACCCACCCCTCTCCTAGAAAAATGAAATATCCTGGGAAATATTTAAAAAGGCAGAATATTTCCTCTAAAAAAGAATAGAAACTCAGAAGCAGAAACTCACCTCAGAAATAGAAACTCACCCCCACCTTTGTTAATCGGTCGGCCATTAAGGCCTGGGTCAGACTACTTTACATAACGAAGATTGCCCAAAGCCCTTTCAGTACGTCATCATCCAGCAAGGCTCAACCAAGCCTGGAACTCAGGGCAGCCTACAGAGTTGCCCTTCATGGGGGTCAGAATACAAGCTTCAATTCAAATCCCAACAGAAGGTATTACACCTAGGCACTCTCAGCATATCAGCCTTTTTTTCTTGATCTCTTCCTTCACCTTGAAGCATGTGATCATCCTCCCATTTCACTCTGGAGCTCCAGGCCATGTGGTCCTGATATTAAACCTTCCAAACAGCTTCCATGTTTCCAGTGTCTTTTTCCCCACTTGGAACTGAACCCAGAAGGATATTTCTTCCAACACTACTCTCCAGGTATTCCAGTATGTCTAAATGCATTTAGGTTTATCTGAATGCAAGAGCAGCTGTCTGCACAATTCAGCAATGTGCTTTATTTAGATTCTGAATTATGTAGAGAGTTGCATTCCTGTTTAACCAAACATGGGCATAGTTCACCTTCCGACTTCTTGCATGTACCCACGAAGGTTGAAAGTGTCACTCTTTTTTTTTGTATAATCAGTGTTTTATTTGCAGACATATCAAAGGCTAAGATGAATCATTAAACAAATCAACCCCGAGTTCTCACTAGAGGCCACAGGTTCAAATTCTCCTACTTTAGACATCTTATGCAAAGACCTACAGCTTTTTGGAATAGGCTCCAATGCTGGGAAAAGTAGAAGGAAAGGGAAGAGGATGACTAGCAGCAAGATGGATCGACTCAATTACAGTGGCAATGAGTGCAGGGTTTCAGATGGGAGATCTGAAAGGCCCAGTTAGAGACAGATCGCCATATGTGAGTTACTAGAAACCAAAAATGATTTGATGGCACATAATGAGTCAAAATGAGGGAGAGAGGGAAGTAACAGTTGATTTGAGGGATTTCTAAAGAATTTAGAAAAAAGTATCTAGCACTTCAAAGATTATTCTTAAATATATGTAAATATTCAGGTATGTGTATGAAGATGGAGGCTTATCTAAAAGTTTTATGTTATTAGAACACTGTTGAGAGAACCACTTGCTAGGGAACAAATCTGAAGGAGCCCAAGTTGTAGTTTAAAACTTTGCAAAGTGGTAAAATGCCAAAGCAACAACAGGCAGCAGATCACACCAAGGTAGCAAGCTGTTTTTTTCCTGCTGAGAAGCTGGTCCACATTGCTTCAGAGGCTCAATTCGTTTTCTGTTGTAAATTTGCTCACTGTTATTTCTGTTTCACGGAAACCTGATCAGTTGGGTAGCAGTTTATTTTTCCTCTGGGTTTCTGTTAATGGGAAAACTGGCCTTGGGGAATAGGTATCCTCAACAATGCAACTCCACCCCCCTCAGTCTTTAAATGTGGTGGAAATTCTTGCCTGGAAATTCTCCAATCCCAACTCCAGCTTCCAACTGTGAAAGGAAACATCACCTTCAACTATTAAGGATTGTGAATCAAATTGGATAGTCATTCAAGTGCAGATGAAGTATCTCCATACACTTAGATGTGCATGGCCAGATTTCTGCTAGGTTGTATTTTCTATTGAAAGCAATGCCATGTGCATAGTGGGTGTGCTTCTCCTTCCATTAGAATGTATGTTTGGTTCAAACTTGTAGTTTGTAATCCAGAAAATAATTAGGGGTGAGATAAAGAAAAAAAGAAAGAAAGAAAAGGGAAGGAAGGAAGGAACAAAGGAAGAGAAGAAAGAAAGAAAGAAAGAAAGAAAGAAAGAAAGAAAGAAAGAAAGAAAGAAAGAAAGAAAGAAAGAAAGAAAGAAAGAAAGAAAGAAAGAAAGAAAGAAAGAAAGAAAATCTCTTTCCAGGCATGCTGGATCTTTTCTTCTTTAGAAATGAAAGACAGGTAGGATAGTTAGAAGGAAGGAGAAAGGGATGCAATAAATGAGTAGGTGCCTACATTTGTGGGAATGAGGAAAATATATCTCCCCTCCCTTTATTGTTTTCCCCATATGACCCAAGAACTTCTATTGATAAATGAGTGGATGGTGAAAATTGTTTAAGACAATGTACCAGAAGGGCTGTAGAAGAGAGATTGGAAGCCCAACAGACTAATTTCTTTGCAAGCAAGGAATCCATGTAGGAAGTGTATTTTCTAAAAGAAAGAAGGAAGATATCTGAAAATACAAAACTCACATTGATATATCAATCCTTTATTTAAACTCTTGCATCTAGCCATGCCATTCCTGAAGTTATTGTATGAATTGTACAGAAGGAATGATCCATTTAACATTTCCATAAATCTCAAACGATGCTGTTTGCTCTGTCCGGTACAGCTTACATTTCACAAAGAATATTATTTTCTCTTATATAGCTTTCAATGTCATTGCAGTTCATTCTGCGATTTTGGACTGCACATTTTCCACTAGATGGCACTGAGGTAGTCTAAGATATTTTAGATATTAAGATATTTTAAAGAAACGGTAGCAAAGTGCTGGTTTTTCTCCTTGCTTCCTTCTCCACAGGAAGTCTCTTTTTCTGACTTGTCTGGCAGGATGGCCTGTCACAGAGTTCTTGTAATAAACAAAAGTCCAGCAGACACATGAAGTACACAGCAAAATCTTTTACACAATACTTACATGAACGTTGTAATGGTATAAATGCTTACCTATCATTTGAATGTACAGATGTTGCTATTTTAGGTATCATAAGGTTTTAGTTTGTGATGTTGTAACTACTGTGGCTCTAACCAATGTTTTATCTTATGTTTGTACTGTTAGTTATAAGTGCATGATAAATAAAAGTATAATGATGCTAATACTAGTGGCACTTAAAGAGTAGTCTACTTATTTTAATGCTACTTTCACCCAGTTCAGTATGTACAGGATTGTAGGCTACCAGCTCACATTTATACATATATTCAGAAGTCCCACAAACTTTAATAGAATATAAAACTGAATCACAGCCCAAATAAGTGTGACATCAGTATTGTAATGCATAAATCTGGATGTACTTTGCATCCTAAGCCTGATAAAGTTGATCTGGCAATTTATTTGGGGAGGGTAATTTAGCTCTTAAAATAATCATTCTTAAAACTTATGTTCTTTTTTTTTTTAGACTATTCTTGGCTTTGAGGATCACTATGCACTATGGTCATGCACCATGCACCATGGCACATGCCAGAGGTCAGTGGTGGGATTCAGCATTTTTTACTACCAATTCTGTGGGCATGGCTTAGTGGGCATGGCAGGGGAAGGATAATGTAAAATCTCCAGTCAGAGATGGAGAACTGGTATTTACTGGTTTTCCAAACTACTCAATATTTCCGCTACCGGTTCTCCGGAACTGGTCAGAACCTGCTGAATCCAGCAGGTTCTAACCAGTTCTGGAGAACTGGTAGTAGAAATTTTGAGTAGTTTGGAGAACTGGCAAATCCCACCTCTGACTGCCCCCCCCCCCATCTATTCTCTGCCTCCCGAGTCCCAGCTGATCAGCTGAGTCTTCTTTTGTTGCCCTGCACAGGAGAACAGAGCTGGAAAGCAGGTTAGTGGGATGGGGAGGGAATGGAGATTTTACAGTATCCTTCCCCCTGCCACACCCACCAAGCCACACCCACAAGCCACACCTTGCCCACCAAGCCACGCCCACCAAACCAATAATAAAAAAATTTGAATCGCAATATTGGCACATATGATTCCTTTATGTGGTTTCTACAATCATTAATTTTTAATTAAAATGCCCACAATGTCATGAGACCACCAAGTCGCATTACCAGGTCTTACATGAAATGTTATGCAAAAGACAGCTTTTTAAACAATTTAATGTTGATTCCAGCAATGGAGACTACATTCTGTTCCCCTCATGATCTCTAAGCAGATAAAGCTCTAGAAGAGTGTTTTGAGATTAAGCTCTGTAAATATTCCCCCCCATCTCACATAGAAACAGAGAACAACTCCCCAAGAAAGGATACAAAGATCCAAAAGAACACAAGATGTTCCCTGCAGCAAAGGTGTCAGGAGATTCCAGTCCTGCCTGGATAAGATCTTTCATCTGTTGTCAACCTTAACCATTGCCACAACAATTCATGTATGAGTCCTGCACTAATTAACAAAGAGGCATCCAATTTCATTCCCATCCATTTCTCAAGTCAAAACTATGTACAGTAATCTTGACCCTTACATTGTCTGGCAGGCATCCTTCCCCTTCACACAAAGCAGAATCCCACTGATTTTCTGCTGCAACTTGATCAACAGTGCTAGAACACAAAAGACAAGCCTGATCCCACAGAAGACTATAGCCTCAATACTATAGTATCCATGACAGTCAGATCTTCTTCATGAGCTGTGAGCTGCAGAAAGAAAACAACACAATCTAGTTCGGATGTATACATGTACACGGAGAGAGAAACAAATCTTGCAAATTTACCAGACAGATGGCATAAGGAACAAAGCTGTTACAGAATCTGAAAGTTCTGTTAGAAATACTTCAAAACCTCCTCCCAGAGGGGAGCAACAGAAACAGACCATAAAGTGGGTGTGTGGGGTCTCTAACAATGCTTTGAGCTATAAGATAATAGCACTTATAAGCAGTAACCTGAATGACAGGAAGTGAGCTTCTTATAACTTTCTTGGCTGTCCTTACCACACTCTATATGGACTTTCTATCTGAATCACTGCTACCATCAAACCAAACAGTGATGCAGTTTGTTAAAACACTCTCAATCATGGCTCTGTAAAGAGTGGCCAGGTTAGAAGGAGACACAGGAAATGCAGATGTTAGGGATGTTAGAATTCAACTACTGACAGATGGTAGTAGTTGATAAGGGCCTTTAAAAGTATTATAATATATAATGCTCATTTCATACCATTGTGGCAATGGTGAACAGTCAGATGACCTTTATGGCATCCATCCATACCCCTGGCAGATATGGAGGAAATGTTGTAGTTAAATAATTCTTATTTAAACTTGGTTAAATATTATTTGTAAAATAAACTGGGATAGAACTGTATCTATACCCTGTTTTGAGTTATTACAATTAGCAGTAGTAAGTTCTTTGTGTTCAAACATTAGAAGGGGACAGCTTAGTGCTGAATCATCCTAAAATATTTTAACCTTTCAATTCTTGTAGAGAAGAAAGTAGAGAACCAGGACAGTCCAAATATATTTATTTATTTATTTTATTTATTTATTTATTTATTAATTACATTTATATACCGCCCTTCTCCCAAGGGACTCAGGGCGGTGAACAGCTCGTCTAAAAACCCCACAAATACAAAAGTTAAAAAGTAATTAAATATTAGAATCAGCTGTAAACTAAAATTAGAAAACCCCTCCCCACCCTTAAAACCCAATTTAAAATTAAAAATGGAGATCAAATTTAAAATCGTTATCTCAGCCCAGGCCGGCCTGCTCAAAGAACCAGGTCTTTAACGCGCGCCTGAAGGCCCTCAGGTCCGTGCCGGTACGAAGTTCCGGTGGCAGAGTATTCCAGAGGGCGGGGGCACCCACAGAGAAGGCCCTACCCCTTGGCGCCGCCAGACGACACATAGCGGCCGACGGCACCCGGAGCAGACCCTCCCTGTGGGAACGCACCGGCCTGTTGGAGAACGTTGGTAGAATGCGGTCCTGAAGGTAACCTGGTCCCATGCCATGGGTCGCCCTAAAGGTCAAAACTAGAACCTTAAAGCGAACCCGGAGAGCCATCGGCAACCAATGCAGCTCGCGCAGGAGAGGCGTCACATGGGCGCTACGCGACGCCCCCATAATCACCCTCGCGGCTGCATTTTGCACCAACTGGAGTCTCCGGATGCTCCCCGCAGGGAGCCCCATGTAGAGGGCATTACAATAGTCCAGGCGAGAGGTGACAAGGGCCTGAGTGACCGTGCGCAAGGCGTCCCGATCCAGGAAGGGCCGCAACCGGTAGATCCGACGGATCTGATGAAACGCCCCCCTGGAGACGGCCGCGATGTGATGTTCAAGCGACAGCCGTACATCCAGGAGGACTCCCAGGTTGCGAGCCCTCTCTGTGGGGGGCAGAACCTCCCCCCCAATAGCCAGCGAAGGTGTCAGCTGGCTATATCGGGGCGCCGGAAACCACAGCCACTCGGTCTTGGATGGGTTGAGCCGAAGCCTGTTCCCGCCCATCCAGTCCCGCACGGCCTCCAGGCACCTAGACATAGTCCCCACAGCATCGTTGGGGTGGTCCGGAGTGGAGATGTACAACTGGGTGTCATCTGCATACAGATGACACCTCACTCCAAGACCACGGATGATCTCGCCCAGCGGCTTCATGTAAATGTTGAACAGGAGGGGAGAAAGGACCGACCCCTGAGGCACCCCACAAACCAGGGGCCTAGAGGTGGACCTCTCCCCCCCCGCCAACACGAATTGCGAACGGTCAGAGAGGAAGGAGGAGAACCATCGGAGGACGGTTCCACCAATCCCCAACCCCTCCAACCGTCGCAATAAGATACTATGGTCGATAGTATCAAAAGCCGCCGAGAGATCTAATAGGACCAGGACAGAGGAGAACCCTCTGTCACGAGCCCTCCAGAGATCATCAACCAACGCGACCAATGCCGTCTCAGTGCTATGTCCAGGCCTGAAGCCCGATTGGAACGGATCGAGGTAAGTTGCTTCCTCCAGGTACTGGGGGAGCTGACGTGCCACCACACTCTCAACAACCTTCGCCACGAAGGGAAGGTTGGAGACTGGACGATAGTTGTTTAAAATAGCTGGGTCCAGGGAAGGCTTCTTGAGGAGGGGGCGCACCACCGCCGCCTTCAGGGCGGTAGGGAGCACCCCCTCTCTCAAAGAAGCGTTGACAATCCCCTGGAGCCAGCCTCGTGTCGTCTCCCTGGCGGCCGAAACCAACCAGGAAGGACACGGGTCCAATAAACAGGTGGTGGCATTCAGACCCCCCAGCAACCTGTCCACACCCTCAGCGGTCACAGGATCGAACTCCCCCCAGATAACACTCTCAAGACCTGCCCCAGACACCTCCCCCGGGACCACCCAATTGGAGTCGAGCCCTTCCCGAATCTGAGCGATTTTATCATGCAGAAATCGGGAAAACTCCTCCGCTCTACCCTGCAAGAGGTCATCCCGCGCTCTCGGTTCAAGTAGAGAGCGGGTCACTCTAAACAGGGCGGCAGGCCGATTTTCTGCTGATGCAATAAGGGCGGAGAAATACGAAGATTTCGCCGCCCCTATCGCCACAAGGTAAGTCTTAATATGAGATCTCACCTGTGTTCGGTCAGACTCGGAACGGCTCGCCCTCCAAATGCCCTCAAGACGTCTTTTTCGGCACTTCATCTCCCGTAGCTCCTCCGTATACCACGGAGCCAAATGGGATCTGTGCCGAGTCAGAGGTCGCATAGGCACAACTCGCTCCAGGGCCCCGGCAGCCGACCCCTCCCAGGTGGCCACCAGGTCTCCAGGCGAGCTGAGAGCCAGAGATTCAGGAAATGGCCCAAGCTCCCTCTGGAACCGATCCGGATCCATTAGGCGCCTGGGGCGGAACCATCTAAGTGGCTCCGCCTCCCTGCGGTGGGGGGTAGCGGAACAGAAATCCAGCCTAAGGAGGGAATGATCTGTCCATGACAAGGGTGTAATAACTAAATCCCCCCAATTACAGTCATTCAACCACTGCCCAGAGACAAAAATCAGGTCCAGCATGTGACCTCCCATGTGAGTGGGGGCAGAAACTAACTGGGTCAGGTCCATGGCCGTCATGGAAGCCAAGAACTCCCGGACCAACCCCGAGGTTTCACCGAGCGATGGCAGGTTGAAATCCCCCATGACTAAGAGCCTTGGGGTCTCAACCGCCAGCCCGGCTATTACCTCTAGGAGTCCGGGTAGGGCCGATGAGACGTGGCAGGGAGCCAGGTACGTCAACAAAAGACCCATCTGAACCCCTTGCCCCCACTTCACAAAAAGAGATTCACAGCCAGCCGTCTGAGGGACAGTGGCCTCCCTAGGACAAAGGACTTCCTTTATAAGCACCGCCACCCCACCGCCCCTTCCCTGAGCCCTAGGCTGGTGAAATGCAAGGAAACCTGGTGGGCACATCTCAACCAGAGGGACACCTCCCTCTGGGCCCAACCAGGTTTCGGTGACACCTACCAGGTCCGCGGCCTCCTCCTGAGCCAACTCCCAGATCAGGGGAGCCTTATTAACCACGGACCTGGCATTGCACAACAGCAGCCGGGTACTCAGGGCCTGAGATTCCGGACAACCAGGGCTGCAGGATGGGTAGGGAGGGTCGGAGCGCGCTACCGCTTGTAAACATCGGGAGCGCGATCCCCTAACCGGATATGGCCCTCCACCCCTAGCATACCTACCTCTCCCAGTTACCGTGCCGATAAAACTGGCCCCCGGCTGCCCACCCCCTGTCTGCCACCCCGACACGGGGACCCCCGAGGCCCCACAGGCGCGCTCGCCGGCCCGGCTGCCCCCAATTCCATGCGGGCTGTCTCCCCCGCCCGCCCTGGACTTTTCCCCCTTAAAAAATCCCCTTAAAAATTTTTCAAGCCTAAATTTACCACGCCCTCCCCGGTTTCCCCGACCCCACCATCGCTCCGGATCCCAGGATCCCTCATTGCGGAAGGTCTTAGAGAGCTTCGAAGGCCACCTAAGGGAGAGGGGGGCATCCCTCAAGGCCCAAAGCTCTGTCCTTGGGTACTTCCGTGGACCCGGCCGCCCCATCTCGGCAGTCCCGGAGTGTCCGCAGCGTCTGCCGTCCTCCGGCCATGGAAAATGGAATCCAGTCCAGCTGGGGTATGTTCTGCCTCCCCCCGGTCGTCCCACCTCTGCCACCGGTGAGACCCCCGGGGGGGAAAGAGTCACAGGCAGAGCCAGTCCGCCCCCCAGGCCCACCACCTCTGCCACCGGTGGGGGCCCCAGGGAAGGAAGGGACACCACAGCTCCACCTAAGCGGCCCACGGGGGCATCGGCACCATCGCTCCCCAGCCGAGCCCTTCCGTGGATCTCCCAGCCGCCGCGTCGTCTTCGGGGCTATCGAAAATGCCCCAGGTCCGCTCGCTGCCCGTCCGCAGCCGCCCCGCTCCGCCGACCGCTGGAGGAGGCCTCCGCAATCGACCCAAGGCCGCCGGGGCCGCCGTGACCACGCCGCCCTCCACATCGGTCCCGCGGCTCCAGCCGACCCCCGACCAGCTTCCAGGTGTCCCGGCTGGTCTCCCTCGATCCTCCCCCGCCTCTGCCACCGGCGGGGGGGCCCAGGAGACAGGGGGGGCCGCCGCTGAGGCCGTCCAGGCCGGAGAGGGCCGCGGCGGAGCTCCGCGTCGCACGCACCGGATCCATCGCCACAAATCCACCGGGGCCGCTCCACACCACTCCCAAGGCCTCCGAGGCCGCTCAGAAACCGCTCCGGGGCCGACGCACCTGGAGCGCGGCCTCCGACGCCACTCCGAGGCCACTCCGAGGCCAACGAGGCCACCCCGAGGCCGCTCCGAGGCCGCCAGGACTGCCGCGGCAACGCTGTCTCTCCTCTCGGCGCCGCGGCTCCGGCGAGCTGGAAAACCGCTCCGGGGCTGCTGCATCCAGAACGGGGCCTCCGAAGCCCCTCCGAGGCCGCTCCGAGGCCGCCAAGGCCAGCAAGACCGTCCCGAGGCCACTCCGGGGCCGCCAGGGCCGCCGCGCCAACGCCATCGCTCCCATCGGCTCCCGTAGCTCCGGCAAGCCCCCAACCAGCTCTCGTTGGAAACCGCTGGTCTCCCCGGGCCCTCCCCCACCTCTGCCACCGGTGAGGGGGGCCAGGGGGCATGGGGACCCGCACCGAAGAGCACCCGGGCCAGAGAGAACTCCGGCGAAAGCAGCCGTCCGCCATCTTTCCCCGGAAATATATGCAGACTCAGTCTTATGATATTCCAAACAAAACAGTCAATAAGGTTATTGGGCTGGTGGCTTCTCAAATGGGATTGATTATCCTACAAAAAATAACACTCTTGGCTGTTTCATATGTGTACTTCCTTGTATATTAAAAGCAATTCTCTTGATGAAAGAAAACAGGGCATTCTGCACAAAGATGAGGGAAGCCTTTCTTCACTGAGCGGATTTCAGATTTTCTTAAGATAATTTCAGTTTAGAGATATGGAGCTGAAAAGTCTGACCACTATGACCTTTGTTGTTATGAATGGGATTTGTTTAATAGATTCTTTCTCTCTTTGCATTCTTTCTGGGTCACCATGCATGCATGCACACCGGCAAACAAAGTCATAGATCCAAGGGAAAGATGATAGAATGATACAGACATGCATTTAAATATAGATCAAAGCTATAGCTATACATTTAAATATAGATCAAAGATGATTCTAAATCTCTTTTGAGATTAAGGTTGTGCAGTGTTTGGATTTTGTTCCAAAATGATGCTTGTAGATGGCAAAAATCCAAACAGAGCACCTGCCTGCTACTCTTTAAAGTAGCTGTATCTTTTCATGGAATGATTTCATAGCCCCATAATTCCAGAAACATGTCGCTGCTTTAAAAAAATTCAAATGGGTACTATATTTGTGTTCCCAAAACACTGAAACCCCTTTTCTTATTTATTTTTAAAATAGCATGCAACCTTCACAAACTACTTACAGAAAGACAGATGACAGATGTATAGATGATAGACAGACAGACAGACAGAGATAGATGATAGACAGGCAGATAGGTAGATGAGAAAGAGAGAGTGAGAGAGGATAGATATAGAAGATATATGATACAGATAGACAAACAGACAGATAAATAGATATAATGAAAACAGTAGAGAGAGAAAGATAAATTATTCTGGATGTCATTGTAATTATTTTTAAATAGGATGAAAGGTTTGCTTTTTTTTGTGGAGCAACAACATCACTATTTGCTGTTTTTCCTTCACCAAGTTATGAAACTAGAATGGTTGGTCAACAAATCCTCAGCTGGAATGTTTTGCATGCCTGATCAAAGCATATTGGGCCTTATGATGGAATTGCAAAAGCATCTGAATAGCTATTAGGCCATCACAAAACAGCTATCCCAGCATATGATTCTCTGACATGCTTTTTATAGACTTACTGAACTATTCAGCTTTTTTAAAAAAGGTTTGCAACCCAATTATTGTACCACTATAGACTGCAACAGGCAATCAGTTCCAAATGAAACACATTGCATAGCATGGAGAAAGAACACATTTAAAGATACCAAAATAAAACATTTCTGAACCACCAACTATATTTAAAAAAACATTCCCACCCCCCAGTGGTAGTATCTGCATATACGGAGCCCAGATGTGATGGCAAATGTGATTTGAAATGAATGCACACACATTCATACTCTATATAGTACATCTAGACAGAAGCAGAACAAATGAATTCCCATTGTATTAAACTAGTTTTCTTGTATGCACAGCCAACCATTAATGTAATATTTTCTTACATAACATAGATCAAACCCATATATCACAATGTGCATATTGCAGCAAGTAGTTTCCATATTGTTCTTCCCTGTTTGTTACTAATCAACATCAAGGGCAATTTTTAATATATATTAAAAGATGCCTTAGAATGGTGAGTACTCAATACTTATTGTCTCCTTTGACCATCAAAATGCCACAACCAAGAGAATTAACCATAATCATTTGCATCACTGGAAGGAATCTATCTGAGCAAAAATCTATTTAAAGCAATTTTACTGGCATACTTTTTATTTAACTAAAGAAATGGTTTTGCCTACTGAAAGTAGTTATCCAATTTTCAGATTAGAACTTCCAATTATGTTGACTACTGACTTGATTTTAAGTTTGCTTGTGATTATGGCTAATTGAGAAGGTTGGTATCTTTGAAATATCAATTTGAAGTCATTTAGCAGTCTGGCCATTTTAGATTAGTTTGCCAAGGGAGAAGCCTGGGATCATTCTGGCATTGAATCTCCTTCCATATACATGCCCACAATATGTGCTGTTTGGTCAATCACCCATTGGCTGTTTACATTATAGTATGCCCTACAACATATAGCTTCTGTCTTAATGATCTCATATCCATTGCTTCTAAGTTTCTAATAGTAAAACACAACACACATGATTGGCAGCCACAGAATCATGTTGTTGTTAGTAGGTTGGTAGAGCTAAGCTGCTGCTTGTAATTCCCCTTCGAGCCCATTCTCCTGTGCCCAACTCTGTTAGCCTTTTGCAAAACCTTAAAACCTGGCTATATTCTTGAGCCTAGGAATCTGAATGCACTAAAAGGCCCCATTTCCTGGCTATATTGCTAACAGGACAAATATCTTATTCTTGAGCATATTGAATTGGATGTTTTTTTAAACTGGTTTTAATATACTTTTACTGGTTTTACTGGTTTAAAATGCTTTCTAATTTTTAATTGTAATATATTTTCTGAATTGTAAGCCACCCAGAGTCATTCACTGAAATGGGTGGCTATAGAAACTGGAATGAATGAATGAATGAACAAATGAACAAGCAAACAAATGAACAAACAAATAAATAAAATTTTGTTTTTTGTTCTATAGCATGGGTGTCCAAACGTTTGTCTTGCCTGGGCCTCATTGAACAAAGAGGAGTTATCTTGGGCCAGATATAAAAATTTATAATTTAGTTAATGTATATAAATAATCTAATTCTGTTAAAAGTTTATGATCATGTGGGGCTGCATTACTAGCTGCCTAAGGCCACATTTCTGCTCTAAAGTCAATTGGGAAACAGTCAACATTGAGTAAACTGAATGCAAGGCTCTGTCCAATGAATAGCTTTGAACTGCTGGGCTTCCTTAAAAAGTTGAGCAAATACCTTCCAAGCCATTTCTCCAGAAAAGTTTGCCTCCCCAAAAGATGCTGCAGTTACCCCTGAACTTTCTAGGTTGTTACAAAGGGCCATGTAGTTAAGCACTTTTAAAATGCAGAGCTTAATTCCCCCCTCCCTGTTACATTGTAATTCATTGTTGGCCTTTTCCACAATGAATTGCTGGGATTAACCAATAAATCAGCAGAAAAGACATGCCAATTTTCTCAACAGTTGACAAATTACAGCATGAGCAAGGCTCTTTATATGCTATTTGTATTTTGAATGTATTTTATAGGAAAATATAAGATTCAGATGCTCCTAAAACACTTTATTTTCTTCCCATAGTTATATCATACATCACATGCAATGATCACTTTTTAAAACCAATGTTCAAAACACCAATGCAGTATTCTTTCCTTTGATAATATTTACTTTCTTTAGAAAATGAATCCATGCAATGGGAGGTAATATAGAAATCTAATATTTTCCATTGAAGATCTCTATATTGTGTGAGGCTGCATAGATTCATTTTTTGAAGGCGTGGAATTGAACATTAGCAATGCAGTTGATTTCCATCAATGACTAAAACTAAATATAGGTTCTATTTCTAAAAAACTTGTTTTACAGAAAGTTTGCAGGAAAATTTGCACAAGAAAAGGCAGTTTGGTGTAGTGGTTAAAGTGCTGAGCTAGAAACCAAAGTACTGTGAGTTCTAGTTCTGCCTTAGGCAGGAAGACCACCTGGGTAATCTCCGGCAGTCATTCTCTCTCAAACCAACTCACCTCACAGGGTTATTGTTGTGGGGGAAAGAAGAGAAAGACAGCCTGAGATATGTCCACTGCCTTGAATTATTTATAAACATAATAAAGGCAGAATTAAAAAATCTTTTTAAAAAATTGCAATTCATGAGGGAATTTCTCCTATGCAACTTTCCTAATATAAAATGGGAACTGCACAAGACAATTCCCACATTATAATGAGTCATCTATAGAAGAATTTTCCCAATGTACTAGCAGCTCATTTGACATAGTGAAGTAAACCACTTTTTGTATCCCATTACTTTTGTGAGAGTAAGTGGCTTTTTAATTTTATTTTGTTCAAGTCTCTATACTCCAGAGAGTTCTTCTCTCTTGTTTTTCCCCCTAATTGCTATTGACTAGCCATTGTCCTTTAATCAAAGGTATCACCTGTGTTTCCCAAGGATTTTGTCCCTTGATGGAGAATCTTTACGTTTTGATCCATGCATCATGCCTGCTCAAAAGTGTTTCTCTATAAAGAGAAAATAATGGAAAAATGGTGGTGGTGGGGGGAGTAGGCAAATTGCAAGTAAAGTGACTTTTTCATAAATTAAAATACTGAAGTAAAATAATTGCACAATAAAAACTTCAACTGAGTGTATTCTTTTATTTGAGGCTGCAGTTTTACCTTCTTGGTAATTTATTTTACTTTAGAGTAAAACTCCTGTTGCTTTGATAACTAGATGTTCCACATTAAAACATCCAAATGATTGTAGAAACATACAAATGATGATTAACTAAAACTCTCATTTGAAATGGAATACGGTATACAATATAATTCACCAAAGCAGCAATAGAAATAGAGCAAACCAAAAAAAAACAACACTCCACACAACAGAGTTCAAAGGGCTAAAATGCAAATTTTTGCATTGTTCGAAATATAAGCAATCCATTTGGTATACAAGAAGTAAAATATTTACAATTCAGCCTCTTTTTATCTTATTTTTGCACTTAACTTCTTTGAATCGCTTTTTGATTAAAATAAAACAAAAACTTTAAATGATGCAGCTGGAGTACAATCATTGTTTAGCCTGATTGTGGCACTGGATCCTTTGCCTTTGTACAATATGTGGTTTGCATGTAGATGGTTTATTAACTGACCATGTGGGTACAGCTTGACTAAATATGTGGCAGGGCTGCAAGAACAAGATTTATCTATAGCCACATCTTCTGTAACATGGAGATTTAACTGTAAGTTTCTCAGATTCTGATGTTATCTTGTATCATATATATAGCAGCTTTAAATAATCATGTATATTCACCATTAAGCATGCCTCAGAGACCTTAATTCATGTAAGGGTTAAACCAATTAAAGGAAGGCAGCATGGGTCCTTTGCATCTTTCCCCTAACAAATGCATTACTCAAGAGAAGCTATTGGTAAATGTGTCTGAAGAGTCAGTTCCTGACCTTGGCCATGTTCTTCACTTCCTGAAATTGTATTAGCCTTGTGCTGAATGGATGCATGAATAAAGGAGGAAGCTTTTAAAACCAGGAATCCAGAATATAATGGTCTCACACACACACACACACACACACACACACACACACACACACACAGATGCACCTACCCTTTGTGCAACCTGGTACTGAAGAGACTTAATTCTGTACTTCAGGTTAACACACAAAAATAGACTAAAAAGGTTCAGCAGTTTGTATTAATTAAACACATTTTTTATTGTGAGACTAATTTAGAAAAAAACAATTGTTTGGGAAACCTGTATGCCATATCTGGTTGCATGTATGTATATAGGAATGATATCTCTATCTCTCTCTGCATCTACATCTGGATTATCATCTGCATCTGTATCATGCATCTCAGAAGTGGTATTCAGCAGGTTCTGGAAATTTTGAGTAGTTCAGAGAACCGGCAAATACCACCTCTGACTGGCCCCACCCTCATCTATTCTCTGCCTCCCAAGTCCCAGCTGACGGGCTGGCTCTTCTTTTGTTGCCCTGCGCAGGAGAACAGAGCTGGAATAACAGATTAGCGGGGTGGGGAGGGAATGGGGATTTTGCAGTAACCTTCCCCTGCCATGCCCACCAAGTCACGCCCACAGAACCAGTAGTAAAAAAATTTGAATCCCACCATTGATGCAGCTATATCTGGGTCTGCACTTGCATCTACATCATCTATATCAGGGGCACTAACCTTTTGGACCTCAGAGACCACCAAACTTATAATTTTAAATCCCGCGGACCAGAGACCCTGAAAAATCCCCAAAAAAGCCTGCAGGAAAATTCCCCATCCCATTTTCCTATTGATAGATCATTCTTTATTTGATATCGCAGGATACCGTCTCCAGCTCCGTTCTCCGGGTGGGGAGAGAGACTTTTTGCTTCATGCAAGGAAAGCAGCAGAAGCAGCAGAAGTCTTTCTCTCCTCCAAACTCTGCCAGAAATGAGTCTTTGTGGGGGTGACATTTCTCTGCGGACCACCAACATTTTCTTGTGGACCACCAGTGGTCCCCGGCCCACTGGTTGGTGACCACTGATCTATATCAGGGGTCCCCAATCCCCAGGCGGTGGACTGGTACTTGTCCAGAGCCTGTTGGGAACTGGGCGGTGCAAGCAGCAGGCATGTTTGTGAAGCTTCATTGGCACCTGTGTGGGACCTAGGTTGTGTGCATGAAACCATCCCCACTTCCCCGCCATCTTTGCCGCCACTGCCGCTGCTACCAGTCCATGGAGACAGAAAGATTGGGGACCACTGATCTATAACTAGATCTATCCAGATATAGCATCATGCATCCTGGGTTTTCTCTAATATTTAATCCTAACTCTCTCCCCTATTGAAGTGGCAGATCACTTGATGGGAAACAATGGTATGATTCTTCAAGAATTATGGGAAATCCTCTTACCTTGCATGAATAGCAAATCTATTTTCCTTCCTCTTCAACAAAGGTTGTATAATGTAACAGAAGCCAAGGTTGATATTCTGTGAATGGATCTGAAAGAGAAACAACTTCTTTCTTTCACAGTCTCTTATCTACTTCCAGAGAAGACAGTGGAAGGCTTTTCCAGTGGAAGAGAGGAGAAGGCAAAGTTTTTCAAAGTGATATAGATATCATTCTTAATCTGCATGATGAGAGTACAGGGAGTCCTCAACTTACAACAATTCATTTGGTGACCGTTCAAAGTTACAACAGCACTGAAAAAAACCTGACTTATGACTCGTTTTCACACTTACTACTGTTGCAGCATCCCCATGGTCACATGATCAAAATTCAGGTGCTTGGCAACTGGCCCATATTATGACATGTCCCAATTCATGTGGTCACCTTTTGCAAGGTGATCACAAGGTGACAAGCAAAATCATTGGGGAAGCCACATTCGCTTAACAACTGTGTTACTAACTTAACAACAGCAGTGATTCACTTAACAACTGTGGCAAGAAAGGTCATAAAATGGGGCAAAACTCACTTAAATGAATGTCTCGCTTAGCAACTGAAATGTTGGATTCAATTGTGGTCGTAATTAAGGAGCTACCTACCTGTATCATACTTAGGAGCCATGCTACAATTTTGGTCGATATATCTGTCCCATGCATAGTCTGGTTAATGCAATTAATTTCCATAAGTAAAAAAGGAAAATCATACAACATATTATCTTTTAGTTAAAAATTAAAACCATAGTTTTACCTATATTTATAATTGAAATCAAAATTGAAAATTAATAACAACAGAGAAGAGTAATTCATCAATAATGATAATTTAAATACAAATAAGTAAGCAAAGAGCAAAAATGGATAATTGATACTTTGCCTTTATATTAAATTCTCCTTTTGGTTACCTAAATTGTTTAATACTTTTATTACTAAATTCCCTTGTAAGTTTTTTCCCCTTCCTGTTGCCACCTTTGCAAATCACACATCTTAAACAAAATTTTCACTGTTGGAGTAACAAAAAATGTTTAACTGTAAAGAGTTTTTGCAGCTTTCATTGCTGTTAGATATTGACACTGTATTTTATCTTTACAACTTTAACTTTAAAATTGATTAATTTCACATTGGCTTTATAACTTTATCCGGAAATTTACATTTTCTATTGACAGCTGCCATAGAAAGAATAGGGTCTTGGGAGGCGGCCAAGAAACATTTTAAGAATGCAGTTCCATGTCCATCTATCTGGAAATAAGCTTTCACAATTCTCTTCCCAGCCATCCAAAGTAAAAAGAGGAGGCCAGAAAAAAATGAACAGCCCTGGGGCTCTTTCCTCATTTCATTTTGATTCCCTGCGACATCCACTCAGGTTTAAATTGTGGCCTTGCATATCCTGCAAAAATGAGGTCAGTGTCTTCTGTAAACAAACTGGATAGTTTGTAGATCTGTGTTCCTTGTGCTCATGATTTTTTTAAAAATGAAAATAAATATACTAGAGATCAATTGTACCAGAAAGATTTGTATATTATTTGAAAACAAACAATAGGCCGTATTTTATAGGAGAAATAAACTGGTTTCCAAAAAGTCCATGACTTTTAAAATAATCCCACCTTAGGGTTTCATTTCTTTTAATAAAGGATGGGTTGCTATGCATAAGGAGAAATGAGAAGGGCTATACTTTATAATACGTAATTGAAGAAGATGAGCTTAAGGTAATTTATTTCAGAATAATCACAGCAGAGAATTGATATTACCCAAGGGATGGATGTAATGTTTCCAAAGAGTTTTTAAAAGTAGAATCAGACAAAAGACATTGAACATTTGAGTGGAGAATAGCAATGTAGGGGTAGGGAAAAGAAGTAGAACTTCTTAAACGTTTCATTTATCTCTTCCTATGGAAGTTCTCCACTCCAAATTGCTCCTTTCCTGGGGGTATTCTGGAGGCTTCTGAAAATCTGCTTTGTTTTAGATGGTTGGTGGTTTTAAGATGCATATTCTAAGCTATATAACAGTTTAGAGTTCTCTGCAATTGAAGCAGTATATAAAATTGCATATGTAAATAAATAAAAAAATAAATAAATGATATGGAAGCATGGTTTATATCTAAAATACAGTGGGGTGGACCAGAGAATGAAAATGTGTCTCCTTGAAGTCCAATAGATGCTTCCACATTCACTTCATTTCTCATAAATGAAGATAAATGTTTAATTGCAAGATGCAATTTCATCCTTACATTCTTTCATTGCACAGGAGTACATTAAAAAGCTAAGCTTGCATTATGATACATTTTTCATTCCCTGACCTCCCTTGTACATGCCTAAGATCTTCATCCTTCTCTCCTCCCCATAATTTTAAGGGCAGCCTTTGGTGACCAGAAAGTTGTCTTCACTTTGATGTATTTGCTTCAACCATTCTGGAACTAATTATTCCCCTGGCCTCCTGTATGTATGACAGCTTATGACTGATTTAACTGTCTGTAATGACTTTGTGTTTCTTTGGGGAAAAAAGTCTTGAAGATCAGAAAAGAGTTATATTTTCTGCAATCCAATCAGCAGACAACTTTATAAACAGAAGCAGTTTGAGCACAACATTTTTGTTCTGATGGAAGGAATAAAATAAGATGCTAAAACAAAGGCCCCTGTTCTGCTTTCTTAACCCCATCATTAGCTGATCCTTTCTTATTCTTACAGCAATCTGCCTTTTCTTCTTGCTCTGCATTTTTTAGAAAACGTGGTTTTGGTTCAGCCAGAAATTTTTATTCCTAAAAACAGCATTTAAAAAAAAATGCACTCCTAAGAACAATTATATATTTCTTCAGGTGCTCTTAGGGAGCAGATGATGCTAAAGTCAGACATTGGCCTTGACCAGATTAAATCAGAATACATCCATAACAATTTGTTCACAATTCATAAAAGATGTACAGTAGTTTTCCAACATATACTAACTTATCATACTGTTCCCCACAAAAGAATTTGCTTTTCCTGATCCACATACCTTAACAAAAAGTATGGTTTGCTTTTTTGAGATGGTTACATTTCTCCCAGATATAACTTATATCCTCATCTTCTACAACAGAGTCACTAACTTCAGCCAATACAGATCGTTGCACAAGGATGCAAGGTCTACTCAGTCATAATTCTTGAACCCAGGGTCATCCAATTACATGAATAGCAAGAGTTCCTGGATATATAGAGGAACATATTTTTCACATAGTTAAACAATGGAATGCTCTGCTTCATATTACATTGATGGCATTCAGAATGAACAGGTTTAAAAGAGGAAGGTAAAATTAAAGCTACCAATGAAAACCAATCATGTTATCTATGGATGTCTTTTGATCTTCAGGGAAACACAAATAAGGAGGAGCATCCTGGGGAATCTATATCTGTTTGTGAGCTTCTTATAGATGTGTGGCCACAGAATGCTGGAGTAGAGCATTTGATGTAATTCAGGATAGCTTTTATGCTACCATTCTGTGTGTTTCTGTGTGTTTGTATATGTATTATGAATACACATTCACCTCAGAAACAGAGTCACTGAGTTCTATATTTGTGTTTTCCACAAGTATAAGACTATATTCTTAATTTCAGTGGGAATGCATCAATAAGATCACTTTCTTTCACTAGACACGGAAATAACTGCAAAAACACATTAAAAACATTAAAATCACTCAAAAATTACAATTTTTAAAATTTGATGGACAACTTAGGGCTGATTGATATATGGAGTCATAACAATGGTAGTTCAACAGAATATACCTATTTTTCACAAAGATATAGATTTCCCAAGAATAATATGATTTGGATTTCAAACAACTTATCAGCCATGATCTTTAAAGTAGAGTTTTTACCAAACATTTTCTCCAATCATAATCCTGTAAGTTTGATTTTTAAAAGGAAATCCATTTCCTTTAGATGGAGATGAAATAAAATGCTTTTACAGAAAGAAACAACTGTACAAAAAGAAACTAAAATAAGTTTTTGAAGATAACTTAGGCAAAGGCACTGATTCTAAAATAGTTAGCAAGCAAATGTCAGATGTCATGTTATACAATATAGTGATGGACTCAAAAAGAAGAATCAAGAGAAAACACAAGTTATTTTGGATGAGATAAAGAAAAAAGAAGAATTAAAGAAACCCCCAGAGAAGTTTGATATTTCCCAATAGATTAAACTATTACAATAACAGCTATATATGTTAATAGAAGAGAAATAGCAATAACATTGATTTATCAAAGAAAAAAAGTGAGTTGGCAAAAAATCCAGAAAAGTAACTGGCATATAAACTATAAACAGAAAAAAAGAAAAGAAAATGATATTGAAATTACAAGAAAGAGATATTGTATTAATCGACAATGTAATTTAAATATTTTTTCCATTAAAAGGGTTTAAGATTACTAAACAGAAGATGATGATATTAACAAAAGAATATGAAAATACAAGAACAGAACTGATGAATAAAAGAGATTTTAAGACAATATGTTGCTTGAGTATTGCTATGACAAATATGAATTGCAGATTATTTCAAAATAATTATTATAACACAGAGAATGGAGTTTAAAAAAGGTATGTTAAGATAGGAGAAACTGTAACTGACTTTGATGAGGAAATATTTCTGTGATTAAAATGAATGTTTTGCCTAGAATGTCAATTCCTCTTTGGATAACTAATGCACAATGGAAGACATATATGTCTAAATTTGTGTCGCAAGGGAGAAACGCACAAGCAAAGCATTTAGACTACCTTTGGAACAATTCCAATCTGAAATCTGAGCATAAGGGCAAACTTCCAGCTTCTTCCTGTCCAGCTCTCCTGCAATGGGAAAGAAAATTATACAATAATTTAGAATAAAGTGTTCAAAATATGCATGAGTTCTGTCAGATGTTTTTCTCCAAGTTGAGGTCATGTGAAGTCATGTGATAGGCCAGTATGACTCAACTCTGATAAGAGTCAAATTTGAGATCTGAGATTCAAAAGCAAACCAACTGATTAAATTTAAGTTTGCAACTTGAGATTCAAAAGGAAAGGCAGCTGAGTTCAAGCCACTTTGAAATTCAAGATCTGATTTGTAAAATATTCATCCATAGGCTACACTGGGGAAGCATCAAAATGCTTGCAGCTGCTTCGTATTTTGGCAAAGGGGGGATGAAAATAACAGAGCCGAACTCTTTGGAGGACATTAATCTTGGCAAATTTCATTTGGTTGCCTCTCACGTTTTTAAATCCCCAGGCTCTTTCTTTAAAGCAAGTAGTAATACAGATGAGGAAAGGACAGCACATCACCCAAACCACCTATCCTAAAAAATAATTTTCAAAAAAATGTTAAAAACTGTTTAAAAGACAAGGTCTTGTGTTCTGGATTGGTTAATATTTGAAATACTTACTGTTCATTGGTCTACATTCCGGCGGGAGATCCTCGCCCCGTCATTGGTTGACTTAGGCGCGGGAGTCCTTTAAAAGAAGGGCTGCCGCGCCGCCGAGTCAGTCGGTGTCCTGGAAATAAACAAAAAGACTGAATCACTATACGTGTGTGCCTCTTCATTGCCGCCTCAAAACACTGGCGACGAAGGTGGGATCGAGGCAACACGTTTAGAGAGTGCATAGCGGCGGAGAGCGAGCGGCATCATGTCCGGAAGCAACGCACCGCCTGAAAAATTCAACCCGGCCAAGGAGGAATGGCAGACGTATGTGGACCGATTCCTCATGTTTTTGGAGAGTAGCGATCTGAGCGGAGTGTCGGATCACCGAAAGAGAGCGGTGTTTTTGACCCACTGCGGCCAAGCCGTATTTCGGATGGCAAAGGCACTAGCGTCTCCAATCGATGTCAAAACGCTAACTTGGCCCGAACTAGAAAAGATTCTGAGGAAACACTACGCGCCCACAGTTTCCTGCCTGATAAAGCGCCATGAGTTCTACCTCCGGAACCAAAAAGAAGGAGAACCTATCGCCGATTTCGTGGCCGATTTAAGAGAAATAGGTGGAGAGTGCGAATTCTCGGATTTCAATGAGGCGCTAAGAGACCGGATCGTCTTAGGCTTAAAAGATCCAATATTGCAGAGTAAGTTGCTAAACCGACCCAAGATAACAGCCACAGAGGCCATTGAAGAAGCCACCGCTGCCGAAGCCGCTCACAAATCGGCAACAAGAATGAAACAGATTAATCAAGCTGCACACCACAAATCCAAAGAAACCACCAAAGCTGATGATGAACAAGGAAAAACCTCAACTCACTACGAGGATATTGAAACTGAGACCAGTAGTGAAGAAGACGAGGTTTGCCACCTAAAAGCCGCGAGAGGGAAAAAAGAGCGGGCTACCAGGCGGTTTGATTTTGAATGCAACCGTTGTGGTGGAAACCACCCCAGATCAGAGTGCCGATTCATAGATGCAATATGCCGAAAGTGTGAAAAGAAAGGGCACATCGCAAGGGTATGCAGAGCCCGATCGAGCTACAGCCCCAGGCGAAGAGAAAGCCCTCCCCCAAGAGAGAGAGAAAAGAAAACAAACAACCGTTGGAGCCAGGAAGGAAGGAATAGAAAGTTTAAAGAGTCATCTTACAAGAAGGAAGAAACACATCAAACAATAATAATTGGTCACTCTAATACAAATAACGTTAAAAAAGTCCACGTGCAAGTAAGAATTGAAGAAAAAAATTGTGAAATGGAAGTGGATTCGGGATCATTCCTTTCCATGGTTTCCTGGGACACTATCAAGAAATTGATCCCAGACATACGGCGAAGCGAACTAGACAAACAGAAATTAACACTCAAAGACTACCAGGGAAACAGAATTCCGGTAGTAGGGATTGGACATTTCCAGGTAACCTTCAACAACCATACTGAGATTCTTCCCCTAACAATCGTGGACCGGAACAGACCCAGCCTCTTAGGACTGGAATGGTTCGAACCGCTGGGAATAGGGATGACCGGTATCAACCATATCACAGACGCTGACTGGGAGGCAGATCTCATTCAAGAATTCCAGGACCTGTTCAGCGAAGAATTAGGCAAGTACCGGGGTAACCCGATTTCGTTTAACATAGACCCCAAGGTAGCCCCAATTAGACTAAAGGCTAGAAGGGTACCGTTTGCCTTAAAGCCAAAAATAGAAGAACAACTGGATAAACTAGTAAAGCAAGGGGTCCTCGAGCCAGTTGACCACGCTAAATGGGAGACCCCTATAGTGACCCCTATAAAAGCAGACGGGTCGGTTCGTATTTGTGGGGACTATAAGGCGACCCTCAACCATGCACTACAACAGAGCGCATACCCCGTGCCTGTCGTGCAACACTTGCTACATTCTATCAAGGGCGGAAAGATTTTCGCTAAACTCGATTTGGCTCAGGCTTACCAGCAACTGCCCGTTGACGAAAAAACAGCTGAAGCCCAAACTATTGTGACACACCGGGGTGCATTTAAGTGTAATCGCCTACAATTCGGCGTTAGCGTGGCACCAGGCATTTTTCAATCTCTTATGGAACGCCTCCTTCAAGGAATTCCTGGAGTCATCCCGTATTTCGATGACGTCCTAATTGCAGCTAAACACAAATTGCAACTGCGAGACCGCCTAAGAAAAGTGCTGACCAAATTTACTGAGGCTGGGTTTAAAGTCAAAAAAGACAAATGTACCCTTATCACAGACAAAATAGAGTTTTTAGGATACCTAATCGATGGAAATGGCATCCATCCAACAGCAGGAAAAACCCGTGCCATCAAAAATGCCCCCACACCAACTAACAAGGCTGACCTACAAGCTTTCCTAGGGTTGATAAATTTTTACCATGTCTTTTTGCCCCAGAAAGCCACGGTGGCGGAACCCTTGCATAGGCTTTTGGACAAAGACGCATCGTGGAAGTGGGGACATCGGGAAGAAACAGCATTTAACAAAATTAAAGACATGATCACTTCAGCTCAAGTGTTAATTCAATATAACGAAACTTTGCCATTGTTACTAACTTGCGATGCCTCCCCCTTTGGAATCGGAGCTGTCCTGAGCCACCTTCTACCTAACGGCAGAGAGGCTCCGATTGCCTTCTATTCAAAAACCTTGTCCCAAAGCCAAAGGAATTACAGTCAACTGGACAAGGAGGCACTAGCCATAATTTCGGGTATTAAACGTTTTCATGAATACCTGTATGGCCGATCTTTTTCGATCATCACCGATCACAAACCCCTACTAGGTATCCTGGCGGGTGACAAACCCACTCCCCACATTCTATCACCCAGAATGACAAGATGGTCAGAATTCCTGGCCGCTTACAATTACACTCTGTCGTACCGCCCGGGTCCGACCATCACGCACGCCGATGCTTTAAGTCGCTGCCCGTTACCAGACTCTGATCCGGAACCAAACCCCAGTTTTTCAACCTTTTTGATTGAGACCCTGCCCGACCTCCCGATGACAGCAGCAGACATCGCGCACGAAACCTCTAACGACCACCTACTGCATACCGTGAGTAGGTGGATCATGAAGGGTTGGCCTGACTCTGAGTTACAAGAACAGCACAGACCGTTTAAACAGAGACAAATGGAACTGTCAGTACTAAAAGGCTGTGTACTATGGGGGGATCGAGTGGTCATTCCACAAAAACTGCGAAATCCCATATTGAAACTATTGCATGAGGGGCACCCCGGGGTGGTAAAGATGAAAAGTCTAGCTAGAAGTTACGTATGGTGGCCTGGGTTAGACAAGGATGTTACCGACTGGGTCGCGGGTTGTCAGCCCTGCCAGACTTCCCGGCCCTCACCCCCAAAGGCACCAATTACTGAGTGGGATCTACCTAGGGGCCCTTGGTCTAGAGTCCACATAGATTTTGCAGGCCCGACTAAGGGTCATACCTTCTTGATTCTGGTAGACGCGTATTCAAACTGGTTAGAAGTGAGCCTCAAATCAACCTCTTCTGAAGCTGTCATCCGACAGCTCAGTCACTGGTTTGCCACCCACGGTTTACCAGACGTCCTGGTATCTGACAATGGCCCTCAATTCACGGCTACAGAATTTGAGGGCTACCTAGCCAGTTTGGGCATACGCCATGCCTTAACCGCGCCGGCACATCCGGCAGCGAATGGACGGGCCGAACGCATGGTCCGGTTTACCAAGGAGACCCTTCTTAAGTTAGATCAGGGCCCTATACAAACACGCATCGACAAATTATTGTTCCTACAACACACTACACCCAGTAGCACTACTAACAAAACCCCTGCTGAATTACTTATGGGGAGAAAGCTACGTTCCCCTCTCGATAGACTACACCCCACCTACACTACAGAGAAACCCCTAGATTCTTCAACCAAAGTCCGAACATTCCGAATTGGGGATTTAGTTTACGCTAAAAACCTGGTAGGGCACCCCTTATGGGTGCCAGCCACCATCACACATCTAACCGGGCCCCGTTCTTACCGGCTTACCACCGCTGATGGCAAAAGCTGGAAACGACACATAGACCAACTTCGAACTCGCACCCACCCCAGACCTGGCGATTTTCCTGGGGGGGAAGGGGAACAACCACCAAACAGTCTGGATAAGGAAAGCCCACTAACAAACAATGACGCCCTAACTCACACACACACACCCTCAACTCTAGCTCCGGTCGGGTCGCGCTGCTACGCACCTGATCCTGAAGAACGTCCCGCTGAAACATCTGACAGGGTCGTCGATAATCCAGGCCGAGCAGGGAGCGGCATGGCCACGTCAACTAGCCCAGTTAGGCCCGTTGGTAGTGACGCAGCCGGCTCGACCTGCTCGAAGTTTCCAGGGCCGGAGGCGAGAGGAGCAACAGGTCCTTCCGCACCAGCCGATGGTAACGACGCAACTGAGCCGCGCAGGTCCAGTCGGACTCACAGGAGCCCCGCCTATCTACGTGATTACGTAACATAGGCGCGGCTCCTGATTGGTCAGACTGGACCAAGGAGGGAGGGGTGTTCTGGATTGGTTAATATTTGAAATACTTACTGTTCATTGGTCTACATTCCGGCGGGAGATCCTCGCCCCGTCATTGGTTGACTTAGGCGCGGGAGTCCTTTAAAAGAAGGGCTGCCGCGCCGCCGAGTCAGTCGGTGTCCTGGAAATAAACAAAAAGACTGAATCACTATACGTGTGTGCCTCTTCATTGCCGCCTCAAAACATCTTGCTTGCCCATTTTGCTTGTCAGGGCTGTGCTGCTTTATCACTTGGTTTAGAGATGCCAGGAGGGTTAGACTATCATTCCTAGAAGAACTCAGCTGTGTCACCTCATTGGTAATATTCTATGTTAATTATTAGCTAGTTAATTAGACACAGATGTAGGTTTGCACAGAGTACCATAGAGATAGGAAAGAATTATACAGCTGATGAAAAGAAGCATTTGTAGCCCTGACTAGTCCTTTTTTAAAAAAGAGGTAAACTCAAAGCAATAGCCTTTTTTAGCCTGTTTATAACTGAAGCTTATTCTAATTCTAATCATGGTACCCCAAATGTAATTTTGTGTTGTTCTCAAAGAGTATATGGATTTGACCCAAAATTGCCTACTTTGCTGATCAGCATTGAATCCATATTCAGAAAGTTGTGATATGAACTCCCAGCTTCATTAACAGGACCAGCGTTAAGACAAGAGAGCAAGCAAAGATGAGGCCTCCTTGAGCTCTGATAGGCAAGAGAGTTTAAGGAAGAGACAGTAGTCATTGGCTTGCTATTCAACCCACCTCCCCACTTTCTAAGTATATGAAAGTAAAGTTGCATCATTATCAGCAAAATTACCAGAACAGCAGAAAAACAAAAAACTGTAAGCCCATGAAGGTTCTCGAAGCCACTTGCTTGGACTCACTGTTTCCAAGTGAGTCTCTGCTTCAGTGGGTGATTAGTTCAATATTGAACTGAACTTCTTAAAAGTTTGCCCAAACCTACGATTTGATTCTGGTTCCTAGCATCCAAATGCCATTTTTATTTGTATTGTTTTTGGATGGGGTAGGTCCATACTACAGTACTGGGATAGCTTGACTGCAATTACGCCAACTTCTTTGTCAAGATTGCATTTTTATATTTCTGAAAATATCTGAACATTAAAAATGGTACAGAAGGAATAATTACTTATTTCATTTGGTGTTTAGCAATAAACATTTTTGACCATCCATTCAACAGGAACTAATAAAAAGGTGACTTCTATTAAATCAATGGAGGTAAACACTTTTCTGACAGTTTTCTGACAGCCTAATTACATGTTATTTATATGTAAATATATGTAAGAGAGTCCCCCTTCCTTCCTTCCATCCTTCTTGCATTTTGAGGAATGGACTTATTATGTATTGTTGAAAGAAATATCCTTCTGGGTTCAGTTCCAAGTGGGGAAAAAGACACTGGAAACATGGAGGTTGCTTGGAAGGTTTAATGGTTACAGGGCCACATGGCCTGGAGGTCCAGAGAAGAATGATCACATGCTTCAAGGTGAGAAGAGAAGGGGAAAAAGGGCTGTGGTGCTGAGAGTGCCTGGGTTTTATACCCTCTGTTGGGATTTGAATTGGAGCTTGTATTCTAATTGGTTGTCAGACTCCCAGGGGCGGAGATCTTAACTTTGTAGGCTGTCCTGAGTTCTAGGCTTGGTCTAGCCTTGCTGGGTGATTATGCCCTTAAAAGGGCTTTTGGTAATTACTAGTAGCTTTTACCTGGAGTTCCTTCTTATGTAAAGTATTCTGGCCCAGGCCTTAATGGCCCACCCATTAACAAAGGTGGGGGTGAGATTCTGCTTCTGGGGTGAGTTTCTGCTTCTTGAGTGACTATTCTTTTTAGGAGAAATATTCTGCCTTTTAATATTTCCTAGGCTATTTCAATTTTTCTAGGAGAGGGGTGGATGCTAACTTCCTACAGTATGTCTAATTTTTATTTAGAATATTATACAGACAACTACTGTGGCTCTTGAAAATTTACAGCAAAAAAATAAACTTAAAATCAGAAATAGTAAAAAAAATTCAATTAAATTAAAATTCACAATTAATGCCTGTTCTTAGAGCTTTTGAAACAGCAAGCAAAGAAGAAAGTCTCTCAATTCAATAGGAACACATTCCAAAGAACAGAGATAGCTACAGAGGAGGTTCTACCCCAGATGAGCAATCCTTATTTTGTCTCAGATAGTGGAGAGGATGGAATTACAGATGTGTAAGTATTAGGGTCTGAATAAGGAAAATGTGGCTACGCTTGCTGGACATGTCAGTGGCACCTGTAAAGAAGTTGTGCCTGGTTTTGGAGGACATGGTTTTAGGCAGATCATGTGTCATTCTCTTGTCAGTGCCTTCTTAGTATCTCCTGAACATGCCCACTCTAGACTGAGGCATCTTTTCTGTCTTGATTAAAGTACTACTATATCTACAGGAAGAATCATGCAGGAAAACAGCCTTTGCCCCAACTGTGTGTGTGTAGGACTTTGCAGTTCACAACCAACCCTTTGCAGAGCAAGGTATACATTTGCATCTTGGAATTGCTAAATGTTCATTTAAAATTAATTTTTGTAAATAAAACCATGAAATTAGTGAGCTGGACAACTGAAAATGCATTCCTATTTTCTTTTTAAATAATTGTACTAATACTTGGAAAAACAAGTAGGGGTGGGAAAACTGAATAGCAATTGGTGCAGCCTTTAGAAATATAGTATGGCATTGGCTGGCTGCTAATGAAATTACGTTTGTCCTTTTTCCATGAAATGGAGAAATCATTCTGCTCTGCAAAGTGCTATAATTATAAAGCCATTTGCCACCTCTAATGGGAGGACTTTTATTTCATAAAATATTAACAAAATATAATATCAGTGCCATAGGTTAGGAATAGTCTTATTTTCTCCATAAAAAGTCAATTTGTAACCACTGCAGAATGTCTTTCTTGGGAAGGCTATATCTGGTGAACTAATCTTTTTATACCAGGTTTGAAATATAATCATTAATCATGTTAGATTTCTCACCTTTAAATGTATGGTTTCAAAATAATTTGACTATGTCCATATTTAAACTTAAATGTTGCTGCCTTATTTATGGGAGCATTGAAAAATCTTCAGATAAGGCATATTTTCAAGGCATATTTTATGACATTTTGATGGGTTTTTAAAAACTGTTTTCAAATAATCTATAAGTGATGAAATACATCAATGAGATCGCATCAATGGACCAAGACACTAGATGCAGATGCTGTTATTTCTATGATCACCCACATATTTAATTTTCTACATAGTTGTTATTGTCTTTCATTTATCTTAAAACTGGTTTTTGTTCCAGGATATTTTCTGGAGATTGGCTTTAATGATTTTAAGAACTCCAGAAAGTATTTGAAGTTCTTTTATTTTCTGAAATTCCACAACAACTTCTCCCACCACGCTCCTCAAAAGCTCCTTTCCTTTTAAAATGCCCAGCAATGAAGATCAAATCTGATCATGGGTCTGTTTCCATCAAGTCATGTCTCTCCATGAGTGGAGAAAGAGAGAGAAAAAATGGGCCAGATTCCCAGAAGAGCAGAAACCCACTGTTTGGGTCCCACTTCGCCAGATGGGGAGGTCTTGGTCTATATACCACAGATTCCACACCTCTCCTTTATACAATACACAAGGTCTTCTCCTTAGCAATTTGGAATCTATCAATGATTAGAGATTGTAGCTCAAAAGAAGTTTAGTAAGCCTTCTAATTTTGCTGCCTACTTAAAACAATGCAACTATAAAGGTACATTGAAATGGCAGCTCATGCCAATAGACTTGAATATTGTGTGCTTTCATCAATATTTAAGATTAATTTATAAAGTGAACATGTATAAGCCCCTTTTTCAAGAAAAGAATACAAGGAGACAAAGATAAATGTGAACAACAAAATGTGGCATGGACATTGATCTAGATCTTTCTACATATTATTCTGCTACATGGTGGAAAAGAGTACTTTGTACATCTGAATAAGATCTATCACCTAAAATAAGTCTCCAACTAAGTAAACATGAAAGCAATATTGATTCTCTCTTTATACCCCATGCAATGTATTGATCTAGGTGTTACCGTTAGAACAGGGCTGTCAAACTCCTGGCCCATGGGCTAGATGCATCACATGCTGGCCATGCCCACACCCCATTTAGCAAAGGGGAGAAAAGTCCCAATACATCACGTGATGCCACCATAATGACATGAATTTGACACCCCTGCCTTAGACCATTCCTTATGTGATCATATAGCTTGCTGGGTGATAATTTCAAGTCAGTCTTTCTTAACCCAAGCTATCTTACAGGATTGCCACAGTGATAATGAAGTTAGGGGATGGTCCCATTTGTACCAGAGGTGGTATTTAGCAGGTTCTGACCAGTTCTGGAGAACCGGTAGCAGAAATTTTGAGTAGTTCAGAGAACCGGAAAATACCACCTCTGACTGGAGATTTTACAGTATCCTTCCCCTGTCACACGCACCAAGCCACACCAACAGAACCGGTAATAAAAAAATTTGAATCCCACCACTGATTTGTACCCCTTTAAGTTCTCAAAGAAAAAATAAGATATCCATTTAATAATATGTTCACCAGAATCCTAAAATCCTCCAACATATATGATGATGGCTCCTAAAAATCCAGGCTTCATCTAATTCTCAGGATGCCAATGAAGATGCAGCCTCTCTTAAGTATTCCTGAGACTTGTTTTTCTTACAGGGGCATTATTACAGTTCAGTGCCCCTCCAAACTTTCTTGAGTAACACAGAAGCAGTCTTGTATAATTTACCTGTTAGCTTATTCCAGTGCAACTAATTAATTATCAGCCTGTTTTGATAATTAACAGATAATAAAATTTTAACTGCTGGCTTGTTAATAGATTTCAACAAGCAATCTCTTCAGTGTTTAAGAGTGATCAACTGGGCTTTATTAAAATTAAATTTGGATGAGAAATGTTCAGGTAGTAGTAGTTTTGATTGAATAAAATCATAGACAAAGCTCCAATTCTGTCATTAGATGCAGAAAAAGCATTTGATAAAATCCAAACACAATATACGCATGAGCTAGCCAAATTTCCTAAAGAAATCATAAAATGTGGATCTAGATTCCCTGTGGGATTCTTCCAAAACCAAAGAGAAGACTAATGGCATATTTTTCATCTACTTTTTCCTTTTGCCAGTCAAAGACTGTCCACTTTTCCCCTTATATTTCATGGAGCCCTTATTCTATGCTATAATATCCATGGATTTGCATAATTCATTAGACTATAAATTGATATTATATGCTGATAATCTTTTATTGCTTATCTATGAACTTCATACTCTGATTCTGGTTTTCATTTATCTGAATAATGCTTTTGGACAAATTGCAGGATGTATTGGACTTATTTCATTTGAGATACTTAATCCAGGCAATATTTGTAAAATAATTACGCTAATTATGAATGTTTCTCTGGATGTTGCTAAATTGCAATTATTTACTGTTAGAATAGGATAAATACCCCTGAAATAAATGTAAGTTAATTTTGCTTGGAGTTCTTATATAAATATCTGGAAAACATTTTTTTAAAATTCAGTACCATACATTTCTAGGAGTTCTTCTGTTTCAAATATATTGTATATTAGAAAAAGATGTAATTATCAAATAAAGATGGAAAGTTTGGCTTCCTTGAACCATCAATTATACTATTATGCATATTCTTCGACTAAGATTAAATTCTGGACATATTCACTTAGCATAAATTATTCTTCTTGGATATAACTCCTTTAGCTAATTGAACTGTTTTGCATTCCAAGTACAATAGATTTGTTTTGTCTTATTTAATATTATATTGATTAGAAACTGAGAAAGAGCATTTCTGGAAAAATGAATTTTAACTCTTTCTCATGCTAAATTGGTGTGGTGCGATAATTCAGACCTCAATGTTGATTTAAAAAAAGATAAGGATGGATGCTGGAATTTTTAAAATAATATTTTTTGTTCAAAGATAAAGGTCATTTTTCAGTTGCTAGTCACTGGCAGTAGTTATAATTACATTCATTGCTATTTCAATATTTATTTTTTTGTTCTCAGCTATTGGTTCTTTTTGAGATGGTGTACTGTTGTTAGTTGCGAGGTCGTGTCTGACCCATCGTGAACAATGTTCCTCCAGGCCTTCCTGTCCTCTACCATTTTCTGGACTCCATTTAAGCTCACGTCGACTGCTTCAGTGACTCCACCCACCCACCTCATTCTCTGTCGTCCCATTCTTCTATTGCCCTCAAACTTTCCCAGCATTATGCTCTTCTCCAGTGAGTCATATGTTTTAATAATTATTAATATTATGGGTTTTTATTTTTAAACTTTGCTTGACACCCAGAGTGACTGTGGTGAGAGGGGCTAAATAAAATAAATAAGGACTTGCAAAAGTTTCAGCAGAGACAATTACATTTTTAGAAGGAATCACTAATTTCATCAATAAATCAATTTTATATACAACTATTTAAAGATAAATCAATTTTATATACAACATTTAAAGATTGAGTAGAATAAGGAACTGGAGACTCCCATGTTGTCTAACAAATAAGAAAATATTTCAGCCTCAATGCCAAAAACTGATTAGATCTTAGATTACAGTTTAAACAACAAACAACAAGAACAACATTATTGAACTCTATTGCATTTGTATAGAAAAGGAATCTGAAAACCCTGTTGATGATGATGCAACCAGAATAACATTTTACTAAAACACATGGTTGTGCAATGTTCTAAAATTATTATGTGCTGGAAGAATTACATGTATGCAAATGAAAAATTTAATGTTTTGGATTCGCACATTCTTTTGAACTCTTTACCCATGACATGGAAATTGATAGTTGCACAAAAGAAACAGATACTCTGGACCGTATTATTTCTAAGAGATTAATTTTTCAACACTGGAAACACAAATTTATGGCCCAATTAAACAATGGATTAGAGATGTAATGGTACATGTGGCTGCTTATAGATATAGATTATGTATTGGTAATTACATTGGTAAACTATAAGGGATCCTCTGGGACTCTCAGCTCCTGCTATTCATCCACTCATCCACTCATTTACTCATTCATTCATTTTATTCTATCTCGAATGTACAGTATGACTGGCTTATTCAATTCAAAAGCTATTTAAAAGAAAATGGAACAATATAAAACCACATAGAAACCAGAGCAGGAGAAAAGCAGGTGGAAGCTGTCACCAGAAGGGCCTTTGCAAAACTCCAACTTTTCTGTCAGTTTTGTTTATTCCAAGATTGGGAGACCCTTGTTCATGTTCACTCATGCTTTGATTACTTTTCAAGTGGACCTCTGCAGCACAACATGGGCCTACAGTGCTTGTGAAGTCCCAGTTGGTTGGTTACTATAGTAGATATGTGTGGCTTGTCCATTGTGGCTTGTCTCTTTTTTATTTTTTATTTTATTTATTTACTAAATTTATTGGTCACCCATCCAGTGGTGGGATTCAATTTTTTTTTACTACCGATTCTGTGGGTGTAGCTTGGTGGGCATGGCAGGGGAAGGATACTGTAAAATCTCCAGTCAGAGATGATATTTGCCAGTTCTCCGAACTACTCAAAATTTCCGCTACCGGTTCCCCAGAACTGTTCAGAACCTGCTGAATACCATCTCTGCATCCATCTTACCATGGGGTGAATTTGAGCAGTTTACAACATTTAAAAGATAAAACTATGCAATACCAATAGACCATTTTATTATTTCCTATTATTAGTAATAGTAATTATTATTTTCTATTCTTATGTATGGGCCATCCAGAGTCATTGTGGAATTGGGTGGCTTTAAATCTGGTGGAGGAGAAATGAAAGTGTCTTCATGCCCGGATGACACTCATGCCAATGGAGTATGGTCAAATTCTGAAATACACCGAGTTTCTCTAGCTTGTGTAAAGGAATAAATCAAAGGATAATGTGGCTTGACTTTACAGTATCTCTACCCAGAATTAAATCTATTGCAATTTTTGCCTGAAGACTTGAGAATTATTTTCCAGAAATACAGAACCAGTATGGTGTAGTTGTTGGACTAGGAAAAAGGAGGCTCAGTTTCTACGCTGCCATCAGCAACAAGTTCATTGGATGATTTTGGAATAGCCACTCTATCCCAGCCTAAAGTATTTTAAAGAAGTGCTGTGGAAAAAAATAGAAAGGAGTATTGTGTATCTTTCTTTAAGCTTCTTGGAAAGATATAGAGATGAGAGAGAGAGAGAGATGAGAGGAAGAGAGGAAAGAGATAAAAAAGGGACAAGGAGGAGAGGGAGAGGGAGAAGGGAGGGAGAAGGAGGGAGGGGAGAGAGAGAGAGAGATCCTCTGCTCCAATTTCCTGGACTTCCCAGCTTTTGGAAATTCCCAAATTCGATCAATCACTGATTGGGAACAATGTTAGCCTTATCTTTTCCCCCAGCCTTGGTTCATAGTTTCTAGAATTCTGCCCCAGTTTTAAAATGATCAAAGTTTTTATATGTCCAAAAGAAGCAAGGGCTGAGATACCTTTACTCTATATAATACCAAGTGGGACACTATCAATCTTAAGTTAATGGTCTTTGTAACAGTTATATTTATAACACCAAACAAAATAAAATAAAGGCATATTTGGGATTGCAAACAACCTCTCCTGTCACATATTAATTGTATATGTAAAAGGGTAACTGCACCTGTGGCATTCTGATTCAGTCTAATCATTCTATTTTTGTGAAGCAAATTTCTTCAAAAACACATTTAAACAAACCTGTGTCGGTGTGTGAAACTTTTACTGCTCGCGTAGCTGGCTTCATTGTCTTATGCTTCTGTTTTATTTATTTATTTAGAACATTTATATGGCTGCCCACTCATTCTTAGTGACTCTGGGCAGCTTACAAAAAATAAAAATGCAACAATAAAAAGTTCCAGTCCTCTTTTTGTGGAAGGCAGGTTAACCAGCTTGAAACAACCAGCAAGATGGAGATGGATTTTCTTTGCCACGTTCATAGTATTGTCTATAGCACCGGTTGGCAACCGGTGGGCCACGGCCCACTGGTGGGCCGTGAGAAAAGTTTGGTGGGCTACAGAGAAATCTCACCCCAAGAGCACCCCCCCAAAGCAATTAATCCAGGCTGCGCAGAAACATAAGGCTGCGCTGCCCACATGGCCCGTGGGAACCCTCCCAGACCACTCACTGCTTACCTGGTAAACTTGCCTGCTAAATTTCTATTTTTCCGTTTTCCGACCATCATCTGTTCTCTATGCCAGGAGATTTAGATTAGCTAGGAAGCAGAAAATGTTTGGATTTCTTGCTTTCCAGCTATGAGTTTGCTTGCAAGCAAATTTTATGTGACAGACTGAGCTAGCCGATGGCAGATAGATAGATCTCTGAATGAATCTGTGATTCTGTGGGCAACTCAATCTGCTTGCAAAGCAGCCTGATTTTGGGTAAAAATTGCTCTTTTTTATAAAAAAATTCAATATTTATATAAATATTTATAATATTTACATACAAGCCATGCCCAGCCAGTCACATGACCACCAAGCCACACCCACAAATTAGGTCACACCCACAGAACCAGTTAGTAGTCCCTGGGATCTAAAATTATGAGTTTGGTGGTCCTGAGGTCCAAAAGGTTGGCGATCCCTGGTCTATAGGATTCGGATATTTCTCTCTTTCCCGGACTATAAATTTGGTCATGGTGGACAGAAAGGTTGGGGGGAGAAGTGAGTATGTACTGGGGCAAAATGAAATGGCAAAATCATTCCTTAAAGCGCTGTATTAAACTCAGCAACTTCTAGCAACAATAATGAAATAGGCAATGACCCAGTAACCCAGTTGAAAATTAATAAGTGTTTCCCCAGTAGGCTCAGCCTTAGGTAATTGACAGATCATGCCCAAGTCAATACTTTGGACAAGATAGTTGGAGAGAAGAACAGCTTGATGTGCTCTTCAACCTGTTTTTCACCTCTAATTGGCTTTTTATCATGGCCTGCCTTGCTTTGCCTGTAACTAAATTAAGTTGTAGTTAAGTCTTAACCCAGCATAGAAGCTTCACTTCATGAGACTTCCCTCCTATTTTCTATAATATTAAATATTATAAATACACAGATCCAAAGTAATCAGATTTGAGGGGGGGGGATTAGAAGGATGGATAATTAAGGTCCACACAGGAAATATTATGATATCAGCAGGATGGTGAGATTTTTTTCAACACTTCCTAACTTTAGAAGATTTAGCATGCTTATGAAGCAGACAAAATGTTAAAAAGTGATATTTATGGTAGTGACTTACCAAACACATCTCAATTAAAATAACCAAAATATCTTTATAATCCCCAAGGCATGTCACAATTTTTGAGCCTCCTTAATGTTCAGAAATTGAAAGTTGAAAAATTTGACCTGCCCTTGATTATTACACTTCTTTTTTTAAAGCAATAATAAAATATACCAGTGTGTGTTTTGGCAGATTTTTGATAGCACAAGTTGTGAGGACAGGCAGGGAGGAGTGGAGGGTGCTGCTAGGATCTGTTTAAAGTTTCTTGGGAACTAAAAATAACCTGTGATTGCTTACTCTTTGTGCAGAAAGAAGTTTCTGGTCTTTATACTAAATACCACTTGTGACTGAAGGACAATTACCAATTGTTTTCTCAATACAAATTTGGGAAACCTACAGATAGTCTGTTGGAAATATGCAACAAATACACCAGTTACCCATATTAGGCTTCTTTCAATACTGGGAGTCCAGAAACAATAATTAGTGTGGGTTGCTTTTAACATATTTTGAAGGTAGAGAGAACAAAGGAAATGAATCGAAAAGGGACACATGTTCTGTTTTGATTGTAAAATGATGATATTATAATGAAACTACTTTGAAAGGAATGATAATGCTAGAGGTAAAAATATTTCACAGTTGTCAAACTGCTCAGAAACTGTTAACACGGCTCATTCATTTTCAGCAGCAATTGCAAGCTGAAAACATATTTTTTTGCTGGTCTGAAGCTGATTGATGTACATTACTCATATCAGGCTAATGGCACTTTATTTTCCAACAGAAGCAAGTAATGAGTGACCTTGGGTTGTTCTGCTGAAAGGTTTTGTTGTTCTGCTTAGCTTATGAGCACCCCCAAGGAAATGAGGGTCCAGCATTGGGTGTGTTTCAACAAACCTCATTTCTTTCATGACTCTGTGTAAGAGAATTTGATACAGGGATAGAAGCTAACTTCTGTGAGTAAATGAAATATTGATCTGTGCTACTCTGGCCTTGCCTTCACCTTGTCCCAGGGCTGTGAGTTACTGACTTTTCCGTTTTGGCTGTAATAGGAATTATTACAACAGGCCTGTGTGAGTAATTACTTGGCATAGAAAAAAGGAGGGTCCATCATATATTTCTGGAGAGAGTCTTGTTTCCATCAACCCAGCAGTCTGGATTTTTTGGCCCTGTCTTTCTGACTCTTGATTCAATTCTTTTAACCACCATTAATCAATCTCCTTGTCAGTAGAAGTTTATCAAAAGTATTAAGTGAACAAGGCTGCTTGGCCTCCTTAAGAGAGGAGGGAGGGGAGAGAGGCAAAGGGGAGGAGAAACCCAGCAAACAGAGAGCAGTAAATTTCAGAATACGGACGGCTGGTCCTATGATATATAAAAGTGTCTCTTCGACTAGAATGAGCAGTTTGTTTTAGTGATAGATATTGTCGTTTGAGCCGTGATAGAATCCTTCTCAGGTTTCCCTGTTGTGGGCCATCCTTTATGAGAAGCCATGTGTTTCTAAATGGTGAAGGTCAGGGCTGATGGCAAAAGTAAAAGCAGTGGTAATTCATTAAAAATAGTTAATAGGACCTGCTGCTGACAGGGATAAATAGTGACTTGCCGCTACTCAGCCCGCAAGCTGCCGGCTGAAGTGATGTTTCTTCTGTGGCTTATTCGGCCCTCCACTTGCCAGACAGCTGTGAACATACACTCAGACACCAGGAAGATTGCTTCCATCCCCTTAATAATAGATGGAGGATGGGCTTCCCCAGTGAATGACACTGCTACTAGGTGTGCATTTTATGCCAGCAGCTCAAACAGATTGGCTCTGAGCTCACCTAGCTGTGATCTGTTTATGAACAAACAGGTTATTTTGATGTGGCTGGCTGTGATGATCAGGGAGGCACAGAGCGCTTTGCTTAGTAAACATACCATAAAGGGTGGAGAGAATTCTCCTATAGTCTTAGTTAGCTTCTGTACCATTAAGATAAAATCTGGGAAATGCTTCCTAATATCAGAATTTAACCATCCCTATTAAGAGGAGCATTATAATATTAATGAAACATTTGTGTCAACCATCAATGCAATAATTAGGAATGCAAATTGAAGCCTCTTATAGCACTGTTCATAGAGTAGATGAGATGAAACTTAAGGAAATGGCTGGCCATGGCTTCCTTTCATTGAACAAATCAGCCACTGGAAAAAGAATATTAGTATCCCATTTCTCCAAATGCCTTTCCACTGGGGAGATTCTTTTGTCATAATAATTCATAACTAGTCCCACATTAGCTCCCATCTCCCCTTAGAATTTACACCTTGATAATCATGTGGGCTAAGTAGATCAAAAGCTATATAACAGATTTTTCATCATGAATACATTTATTAGACTAAACTTTTCGTAATCTACACTGATCTGCTGAATCAGAGTGATGTTATCTGTGTACATTAAGAATCCTTCATATACTTATCCCACAAACATAATCTTAACTACCTTATTTTAAACTCAATGTAATTGAAACAGTCAATGGAGATTTTTATTTTAACGACCCTGTAATCCTTTGCATTGGGCTGGAGTCATGATGACTGAATGGAACTCAGCATTTACTGGGCAGATGCCCTTCTTGATGCCTACATGGAGCTTGCAGCAGATATTTTCTCATTGCACCCAGAGAAAGAAATATCCACTGCTAGCTAGGATCGACCTCACAGTTTCCTGATTGTGAGGCAAGAGCTCCACCTCTAGGCCACCACTTCATTCCATTTTCTAGAATGGAGAATGAAGCAGACTTACTGTGGTGGTTAGAACTTAAGTTCTAAGTTTCAATGTTGTCTCTCTAAATGCACCAAGTATGCATCAAAATACATTCTAATGTACTATCTGTTTTCATTTGTACTTGTGTTTCAAGGTTCATAAAAATTGCTATCTGTTTTTGACATGTAAGGAGAGAAACATAACTGTAATTTTTGGGGTGATTGAAGTTTGAACAGAATTTAATTTTGTCTGATGCAAGGAACTCTGTGTTGATTTGTTCAATGATACATTCCTGGAAGTTTACAGTATACTCAGGAATCTTCTCCAACACTAAAGTTGAAAAGCATCAATATTATTTCTAGTCTGCTTCTTCCAAGTCCAACTTTTGTTTCCATACAGTCTCATAGCAAAATAATTGCTTGCACTATACTAATTATTTTGGCCTTTACAATCATTAGCTGATTATAAGGCAGACAGATTAAACTCCACAAAGGCATCCATACAAAGTCTCTTTATTGATTCATCAGGCATCCTCAAATATAACTCACAGTTACATCAAGATTCATCTCAATGTTCAATTCTCTGCCTAGTTGAACTTTATGGTGTAAAAGGATAGTTCTCTTTTCATTCCGATAATGGTGGAGCAAGGGGGTGAGGTGCCAGCATGCTGCTGGGGTTCAGGCAAGAGTGAAGAAACCTCCCCCAACCCACCAAGGGTCAATTCAGTGACCAATCAGGATTACAGATGTGGCCACATGACATGGACTACATTTCCCAGGATACCTTAACTACATTTACCATGATGCATTCCCTTAAGGGGACAGCTCCCAATTCCTAACTAACTATCCCAATTTCCAATTAACTATAAACTGTCTGGACAGTACACTGATCTTTGTAGACACATCAAAATATAGGCAGCTCTTATTTAAGCAGTCAAGACCAGCAACTTGGTTGTTAGTTGCTAAATAAAACCACAACTATGTTTATGATCTTACTTTTCTTTGCTTATTTTTCTTTGCTGTAAAGATTATAAATGTGAGGATTGGTCAGAAAACTTTTTTCTGGTCACTGTATTGTTCTCTAGATTTGCTGGCATAGGATAGTTAAAACCTGTACTATTATTACTTCTTCTAGTGCCATATTCAGTGGGTATTTCATTAGTTCCTGTAGCCTTCTGACTTGAGTGACCAGAGTGTTGATCTGACTTTATCTTCCAGTTCTACAGATACTTGTAAGTAGGGAATGTATTTTAAGATATTTTGGAAGTTGTCATCTCTATTGTACTGTGTTTCTGTATACATTTTCCAACTTTGTTTTATCTCCTTTGAAGTGGTTACTATTATAATAAACTTACTATTATAGGTATCCTTTATGTTACTAATTCAAAGTTACCCACATGGTTATTGTTTATTATATCTCAAGTTATAGAAGACAAGCAATACTAATATTTTCTAAAGAGTAGGAAAATAGTAGAATAGAATGTGAGAAATGGAAGAATAAACTCTGAGGACAGGCCATCTATAGGGAAGGAACTAGAGCCATATAAATAAATTTCAGTATTCACATTCTTGAGGTGCTTGATTTGTATCTTTCACATACACTTAACTATATGAAAGATCTAGCATTACATTAGAACTGAAATTGCATGTTGTAGCAAAAATGACAAGAAATATTCTGTCATCCGTATTATAATTCAGGAAGAACAACAGTCATTAATGCATTAAAAATCAATTCCATTAAGAAGCCATGTCTCTAAATGGATAGAACTGAATTTAAAATTTATCTCTTTATGACTTTCCTGTTTCTGTGTTTTGATAAAGACATCTAAAATTTTACTATCACAGAGCTTCACTTTTGAACAATACATAGGATAGACCTTTGATTTATTTGATGAGCATATTGTACTGCATTTTTGCTATTATTGTTGTTGTTATAAGTTATATCATTTTTGTTTTAACTATTGCCTAGTCTGGAATTAGAGAGCCAGTTTGATGTAGTGGTTAAAGGTACCAAGCTAAAAATAAGTGGAGAAATCCACTTTAGAAACTATTCCAGACAGTCATCAGGAGCTAATATTGATTCAAATGTGTCCCCAAAAGAGAGTATGGAATTAGAAATATATATCCTAATATCCAGGATAAGCTATTTTAAATATCTCTTCTGGGCATATTTAAGGTATTATGTGCATAATAACAATTGTCCTGGTGGCGGCTACCTATTCTATGTTTTTCAAAGCTGATAGCTTTCATATTTATTATAGGTTAATGTGGGCCAAAAGAGAGAGTTACTGTTCCAATCCCTACTTTAGATGTAACTCTAGGTTGAGTTAGATTTTATTTGGACCATTTTAGACACTGCCCGCAATCACATCAAGATAGAAACCACTGGCAAACAATCCTTATTAGACTGTAATAAAGCTCATGTACTTCCAGATAATATAATCTAGCAGAATATTCAGTAGCTCTTCAGGAGTTTCTAATTCCTATTATGGAAGGAAAATATGAACAGAGATCTTTGGTAGAGAATATTACGGAAGAAAACATGATGTGCGCTTAGATCTTCCTGTTCAATGTATGAGCCTCCTCTTCTCCATGACTAGCATTATAAAAATGAATAGATATGTATAAATGGGTGTGCGTGTGCGTGTGTGTGTGGAGTTCATGGGTGTGTATGTGACATAGAGAGAATATATGCACATTGAATTATATGCAGGGCTAATTACTGAAAGAAGATAAACTAACTAGGATAATTTCTGAGCGTACTTCCACATGAGGTTTTTGCACTACTTTAGAATCAGCTCCAGATCTGTCTAATATGACAAACAGAAATATCGGTTCCTAACCAGAACGTCAACATGGAGATATGAGTGCTGTGATGTCATGATGTGATGCAAGTAATATGGTTTTGAATTGGCACTGCAATTTTGCATAATGGGTGGAGTTTGCATTGTGATAGCAGAATTGATTGCTTCCTCTTTCTTGTCTCCTTTATAGGACACCACTGGGTCTAGGACAGGGATGTCAAATTCACATCGTCATGATGGCGTCATGTGACGTATTGGGACTTTTTCCCCCTTCACTAAACCGGGTGTGGGTGTGGCCAGTGCAGGACCCATCCAGTCCGTGGGCCAGAGTTTGACAGCCCTGGTCTAGGAGCTGAATCAGAAACCACAGCAAAGTCTATAAAGTCTTGTGTTTGATCATTTCTCACACCGGCAAGAACTCTTGCTTCATTCTATCTCTGGTTCTTTTCTAAGCTACTGTAGAGTTGTTCTTAAGGTTGCTAAAACTGAAAATGATCATGTTTTCATTTCAAGCTGCTCTTGAAGAACTGGAAGAAAGAAATGATGACAGCATTGGTGTGCCCTAAGTTAAGCAAAGATCACATTACTTAACAGCTTTGCTCCAACTTGTCTGGTTAGCAGTTTAGCAATCTTTTACTTGAATGGTGAATTGGGAATGGAAGGCTATTTTTACAAAGTTATACTTTCATCCAAATGAGCATTGAAAATGATCCTGTCAAGTATCATAGACTCATTTAGTTCAGTAGCAAAGTTTGTTCCAGCATACAGAACAGGAATTCTTTATTAAGATATACTAATGATTAAAGGCCAACTTTAAGTAAATAATTGAATTATAAATGCATACATCTGTTGGATATTCCTAATGCTGAAAAATTAAACAAACAATGATGCCAGTAAATCTACGTAACATTTTATATCTAAAGGAAGATTTTTAACAGGTTTTCCTTTAATTTACATTATATATGTATATATATATTGTATATTTCTCCTGAGTTTCAAATAAGGCAAAATAGTTTCAGGCCATGAAAATGCTATCATGAATTAAATGCTTTGAAGAACTGAGATTTAAGAGCTTATACAAAAAAGACAGAAGAAAACATATTTTTAATCTTAAAATAAACATTTATTCAACGTTTCCAAAGGGGTAATTATGTAAGTCTATTTCAGCATAAGAAAAAGAGAGTCAGAAGGTACCTTAAAGACTAAATAATGTATTATTTACTCAGATATAGTGCTAAGATTATAAACTCTGATGGTTTAGATCTATTGCAAGGAGCTGGAAATGGAGAAACAAATCCCCAGGCATTCCAGAGTTGACAGAATAAGTAAAATAAATAAAGCTTTTTACAGAACAGTGCTATTATGGCTATAATCCAGGGGTGGCCTGGATCCTCAATCCCATAGCCCTTCAGATGTTGAATTAGAATTCCCAGTGGCCCAACAAGGATAATCAGAGGTCAGAGTTTCTGGGATAAGCAACATCTGGAGAGTCACAGCATCCTCATACTTGCTATAATTCTATGCACATACATTGGATAAATTTCTGAGCAAATATGCAGAGGATTGAATGTACAAAATTCATTTGTACATTCATTTTCTAGAGATATAAAAAGTTAAACAGCAGAAATGCATGATTAATTAATAGGCCTATTTATTTCTGGGATATTTTTTTTTTTTTTTGGTTCTACAAAAGCAGTAGCAGCAGCAGCCCAGGCAGTTCCTTAAAGCTTCTCTTGCTCTTCTATGCCCTTTATTTGATCATCTGCCAAAGCCTTTAAACTGTGCCAAAATCAAACAGCAAAGTATCTCTATAAGCTGGCCCTTGGGAGCTGTGGAATTCAGCTTCTGAACTGCAATGCAGGATGTAAAAGGTATATCGGACTTCCTGGATACTACATTGAAGGTGTTTTGTTTTTAATCTTATCCGAAGGGCATCTGAATTCTGGACTGGTTTAGATAAAAAGATCAGAATGCATTATTTGATATTAATCAAAGACTTGCTTACAATTATAATTATCTCCACAGTTCTAAGTTATATGGAAACCAAAATGTTCGGCAGCCTAACCAAGACTTGCCACAAACATCTTTAGTGAGAAACTTTCTGTGCCAGATTAAAAATAACTAAAATAAAATCACATCCCTTATATACAATGTCTTCACCACATTTTCTCATGTTTCACTTCATTTTGTTCCCTGGTATTACTAAATAATATAATATAATATAATAATATAATATAATATAATATAATATAATATAATATAATATAATATAATATAATATAATATAATATAATATAATATAATATAATATAATATAATATAATATAATATAATATAATATATAGTTTAAATATTTAATAATTGTTAATTATTTATCAGCTCAAAAACCTACACACATATAAACAAAAGACAACGAAACAAATAGCTTTCTGTCTGGATGGTCTCTGGTGATGAGCCGAAAGACAGAAAAGGACAGCAGTATGCTTCCTCCCTTGATTGGGGCTTACCAGGGTGTTGTAACACAGGTATATATACTCATTCCCCTGTATCGCTGATCTGGATGAGAACCAGTGGCCTAATGGCAATTACAACTGCCTCACTTCCCTGGTTCAAATCCCAATAAGGGTATGGCTAGCTGACGAGAGCTAAGCCCCAGCTAGTATGGCTAGCTGCCATAGCCCCAGCAAGGGCGCGGGAGCTGACTTTAAAACAGACTCCATCCACGTCCCCTCAGGAAGCCAGAGGAGGGCTCGGCAGAGATGCTTCCAGCACGACTGCAGAAGGTTGATGCTGGCGCATCAACTTTGACCAATGCTTCGCTCTGGGCATGAGCAGGCACAGTGGCAACCTAGCCCAGCCTACATGTCCCGCTCCTCTCGGAGACTGCAAGCTCACTTGCCCTGCTCAGCCTGGCTCCCAATGCTACCACCAGCCGCTTACCTTACACAGCAGCGGCGCCTCCTAATGCTGGCCACGCCTTGCAGGCTGAAAGCTCAGCCTAGCGGCGCCCAAGCAGGGACTGCACACTTTTGCCCCTGCATGCTGCAGAGTCAGGAATCCGCCGCCCGTCACACAAACCCCAATGAGCAGATTTGCCTGCACTCGGGGGAAGAGAAGCTGCGCTCTGCCAGCTCCTTTTCCCCAAAGCACAGGCGAGGCTGCTCATTGGGGTTCACGCGGCAAGCAGCAGATTCCAGCTTTGCTGGGCCTTGGGGCAACAGTGAGCAGCTCCCACTTGGGTTGCGCTTTCAGCATTCCAAGCGCCTGCAGACACCATTGCATATACTTCGGCGGCAGCTCTGTAAGCAGAGAGTGTTTCCTGTGCATCTCTGGAGTGCCTGAAACTTGATGGGGCTGCTTGGGCCCTTGGTGGTCCCATGCCGTTGCGAGCTTGGAGTCCATGGGTTGGAAAACAACCCCCAGATTTCTGAAGAGAACTTGTCAAGGGAAGAAGTCGGGGCAAATTGGTCGTGGCCACCGCACCTCAATGGTGCAACTACATTCTTTTGGAAAGGTCTGGCTGAGAGACTTGGGAAAATCCCAGGAGGCAGAGCAAGGAGGTTAGGGAGGGTAGAACAAAATTGGCGCGCGAGACCGGTCAGCTGGTGTTCGCACTGGGGGAAGAGGAGCTGGTGGAGCGCCAGCTGTGGCAGGAGTGCCAAAAAGGCAGCCCACTTGCCTTTGTCTCTCATGCAGTGTCAGGAAGCCGGGCATTGCCGGGGCTGGGGACTGTAAGCGACCCAGCAGTCTTGCCCTCCCGCTCTTGTCAGGCAGGGCAGGTTAAGAAAGCAGCCTTCTGAGTAACGGTTCCGAGTGGTGCAGCTTGATCTGAGCTCGAGCATGTCCAAATGGCATGCCAAATTTGGTGCTTAATGGAGCTCTGCAAGTTTACAAATGCACTGGATGGAAAGTGGTTGGCTGCGTGGGTGTCGTGAACAGCCATTCACTGATAAGGGTGTAAATACACACGCGCACACACTACCACCAGGCTGCGTGGGGGGGGGGAATTAATTCACCCCCGAAAAGACATCCTAGCCATTTTTTGGGGGCTCAAAAAAAATAAGACCCAGCCTTATTATATGAGAAACACGGTACATACATACATACATACATACATACATACAAACATACATTCATACATACAGTATATACATGCAGAGATTGAGGGGTAGGGGGAAGGAAATAGAATTATTAAGTTGAAAGGAAATCACTTTGCTCTGCTACATGCAAGAATCCAAATTCAGGCCTCTCTGATAACATAGGTGTCTAGGCTGAGCCAGACACTGGTGAAGAGTAGCCTGTCACATCTCTGGGGAATTGGTTTCGTTGTCAAGCTGTGTGACAACTATCAAAAGCCTTGTCCTCTCTGGAGCTCACCAGATGTGTTAAATCAACATTTAGAACCCTCAGCCAACACAGCCATGGTCTAGAATACACAGAGACCCCTAGTTCATAGAGGATTCAACACAGCTTGAGTTTTAAATAGTTTTGCACAAAAATATGGAAGCTGCAATCCCAAAGATCTTTTGTTTTTGTTTTTGAATAGGCAAGCACAGGATTTTATTTATCAATTTCATGCAGTCTTTACCAATCTCCACGTGGTCTTGTGGAGACAGGGAATGTATGCATATTCTCAATGCATATGATGATTCTCAAACCCAGCTCTTAGAATCTAAAACAATAGTGGTGAGTGTCAGTTGCTTTAACTGCCCCTTGCTGGTCCCTTGGCCTCTTCAATGGAGTGTATCTTGCCAGCAGTGGTAGGATTCAAATTTTTTTACCACCGGTTCTGTGGGCAGGGCTTGGTGGGTATAGTGTGGATTGGTGGGTGTGGCAGGGGAAGGATATTGTAAAATCCCCATTTTCTCCCCATCCCACTAACCTGCTTTGCAGCTCCATTCTCTTGTGTAGGGCAACAAAAGAAGACCCAGCCAATCAGCTGGGACTCAAGAGGCAGAGAATAGATGGGGACGGGGCCAGTCAGAAGTGATATTCTGAACTACTCAAAATTTCTGCTACCGGTTCTCCGAACTACTCAAAATTTTTGCTACCGGTTCTCCAGAACAGGTCAGAACCTGCTGAATACCACCTCAGCTTGCCAGTCACATTCAGTACCTCATACTTTATCTTCCATAGTTTGAAATGCTTTTTGAACTCATAAAACATTTTGCTATTGTTGGACAATAGCTGTGGCTGCATCCTGTGTTTGCAGGTGGAGAAACATGGAGATTTACAGAAAATGAATTTAATTACAGAATAAAAGAGTTGGAAGGGACCTTGGAAATCAACTAGTCCAACCCTTGCACATGCAGAAGACCCTATACCAGGGGTGTCAAACTCATGGCCCATGGGTCAGATGTGTCACGTGGCCATGGCCCATGGGTCAGATGTGTCACGTGGCCATGCCCATTCCTATTTTAGCAAAGCGGGGGAACAATCACAATATGTCACATGACATCACCATCACGCCCGAGTTTGACACCCCTGTCCCATACCATTTCTTGCAATTGGTTTTCCAGTCTCTTTTTAAAAGCCTCCAGTCATGGAGCATCCAGAACTTCTGGAGGGACTTTAAAGGAGGCAAAGAAAATTAGCTTGGATTTTCCAGTCATATAATGCAGCCCTGCCCATCACTTTACTCTTTTGAAATCTTATTTATTTATTTATAAAATTTATAACTTACGTTTAAATTTAAATCTTAGGTTTTAAAACATAATGCAAAACAGTTGAGAGTAAATGGACATCTGGATTTGAAATCAGGTTAGTGTTGCAAACTCCTACCACACAAGACTTTTTGTTAGAAACTTTTTATGCAGTTCTAACAGCAACACAGGAATTATTTGTGAGTAAACATCCTGGTCAAACAGAGAGATCTGTTGGAAGGGAAAAAAAATAACCTGATGCCCTGGCCAGCAATCTGCAGCTGCTCCTTCTAAGTCAGTGTATGGAAGGAAGATACAGCTGCACTTACACATCACAAATTCCAGTCACAAGGGAAAATTGCAGTACCCTGTGTGAAAATTGCTGCAGCAGAGCTGCAGTAGTTTCCCCTCTTCGGGTTAATAGGGAAAGAAGTCTATGCAGATGTTAAGAACAGGGGTATAGAATCAATGCCATCCGTTCATGATTTTTCCATGTTTAAACTGAATCACATTCTTCTCTCTTTAATGTAACCAGAAGATGTTTCAAAGATGAGAGGCCAGATTGTGTGCTGAACTTGGATGAAATAGCTCAAAAGGAAAAAAGAAGAAGCATAATAGATCCCCCTATTCACCTAGAGACATGAAGGAAAGATTCAGAGAAAAGGTTACAAGGGAGACAACTCTTGAATTAAAAAAACACATTGAAGGAAAACCATCCTAAAATATAAGCTAAGGAAGTCAATAAAGAAGTTAAGATTGGAGGGGAAGGGACTCTTAAAATCATTGTAATTCAACCAGAGGTCCTCCCTGGGAATATATTTATTGTAGAGAACTACAGGTCTGGTGGATGCATCATATAGCACAATACACTGTTTTATCATAAAGAGAGTCACTGGAATGGAAGAACCAAGAAAAAGTGAGGAAAAGATTTGCTAAAAGAAATGTCCATGTTTGAACAGAGCTTGGAATGTTATTACTTTTTACACCACCACCCCAGATGTTACTAGTGGATCTCTGGAGAACTTAGCATCTCTTTCAGGGCACATATCAAGAAGGAAGGTAAAGCAGAACTTTAATGAGGACCAACACTGGGGAAAGAATTTTACTGGCTGTTGGTGCACCATATTCTTGGAAAGCCAGGAGAGGTTGCCAGGAGAAGTTGGAAGCCTGGGAAAATACGAAGATGCATGAAAAATGTTAGTGAATTGTCCATAGTTGCTGGGAGTAGGATGGTATATACAAATAATAAATATATATTTAAATAAATAATAATTCAAAAATCCTGATCAATACAGGAAAAGCAGCTGTGGTTAGAATGCAATATTGCAGGCTAACTGTGCCCACACTCTGGAGTTCAATCCTGACCAGTTCAAGGTTGACTTCCATCCTTCCAAAGTCAGTAAAATAAGAATCCAGATTGTTGGATGCAGTATGCTGACTCTGTGAACTGCTTAGAGAGGGATGTAAAGCACTATGCAGTGATATATAAGCCTAAGTGCTGTTGCTATTGCTTTTAGGGATGTGCAATAGAATGCTGCTTTGAGGACACTTCCACTGGGCTGCTGAAAAAATAAAATGTGTTCACAGTTACCGTAGTAAAATTGGGAAGGCAGTCACAGCTATGCAACTGAACGCACTCACATATATGTGATACACATAAAAAGGCTTCAGTTGAATGTCCATTGCTGCTATCTTGATTTTTGACCCTCTTGCAATGAAATGACTGTGTATACAAAGACCCAATCTAAGAAAGCCCTGCTGAGCCTTCCAGAACTGTTTCAGTGCTCTGCGGAGAGCCAAGTATTGATGCCAAAATCTTTGCAGGATGACCCTTTAAATGCTTTGCATGGTGCCATAACTTCCTAGCAGGAGAAAAATAGTTGCCTTCATCTTGGATTTGACACACTTTCCCCTCCTTTTCTTTTGACAGAAATGAATCTTGAAATATGTGTGTGAATTAGTTTTCCTTCATCCCCTCCAGCTGATGGTAGACTAGAGGAGACAAAACAAAAACTTACAGTTTCAAGAATGTCCTACTTGGACATGAATGGCAGAGCCTGCTGCTGATTTCTGACAAGCCTACAAGGGACTTTTGTTAGTGAAGATGCTCCAGGACTTACAAAAGAGTTTTCCTGGGGTGGGGTGTAAATGGTATTAAAGCTATGCTCATCTATTGATCATTTGCATTTGTATTGTTTTGTGCCATAAGTCAGAAAACACAATTTTGCAGTTACAAACTTGAATGTACAGATCATGAATACGCTGCCAAAATCTTTATAAATTGTTCAGGTTAAAATGCAGTGTTCTGATTGATTCATATTCTCAGTCACAGGACACTCAAAGCTATTCTTCCTTTTCTATGAGGTGCTGAGTTTTTCAATATGAATCTGTTATTTAAGGAGTATATACAACTCCAAGAACAAAATAATGGAAGAGCAAATTTCTAATCCAGCTTTTGCTCCCCATATAAATGTAGTGATGTTTTAGTGTACAGTCTCAAATCTTGTCTGCAGCAGATCAATACTGAACTTGTTTGCATTTATATGTTATCGTTATAACTGGATTAGGTACCTGGATATATACAGAGGTTAGTATTGTCTGGAAATGCTTGGAGAGAAGCTACAACTCTTCTACCTACTTGTATTTCACTAGAAAAAGCTGAGGAAAATTCTATTTTTCAGGTTTTTTGTTAATGTAAAGGGTGTCTTTTAGACTTATAGTTTAAATTATAAAATGATTTTTTTTATTTGTCAAGTGATTATTAGATAACAGATATAAATATAAACATGGTTATGAATACATGAAATGGATACGAATAAGATTTTTTTTTATTTAATTGTATGTTGCCCATTTCACTGTTGGAATGACTCTGAGAAGCTATATATTTTAGTCCCCACAATACTCCCAAGGTCACATAAGTAGAAACAATTAATGCACTTATAGAAAGTTGTATTTTGTAAGGAATCCAAATCAGAATTGCTGCAAGTCTTTAAATATTTCAGGGAGGAGATAGTAAAGTTCTAATCTCACAATAAAGTGAAAAAGAATATATTCTCTCTTTGTCTCTATTCAAATATGGGAACAGATTTATAGATTAAGGTTACAAATTCCAACAGTGGAACCCCATGGATTTTAATGTGCTTCCACCATAACAAACATGCTCAGCTCACAGCCTCTGTCTACCTATTAAATGGACTGTTGGATGCTGCTTAATGAACAACGAATTCTAATTGCTCAAACTGAAAAATGAACTCTAGCATTAATATATCAAGTTAGGGGAAAATCCTCTAATATGTTTAGTAATTAAGATAGTTTGTAGTGCTCTCGAGTAACAATACTTCCACTTAAACGTGGGACCATTGAGATGCTGGTTTTACCGTACGTACATAATTTAAAATTGCATGTGGATCATTCTAATTGATAGCTAGAGGCTTGGGTTTATTATCTGAATATAAATGCAGAAAAAAATGTTATTCCATTATTTAACAAGACTTGGCAATCCAATATCAACAGTAATATGGAAATTACACAGTATTCCAGGCCGTTTTTTATGTCTGCATGTTTACGTCTTTCTTTGGGTAGGATTTCAACACAAAATTTTGTCTAACTAAAACAGATTCTTTCTTCCTGAAGAGATGAGATGCTTTATATGTAGAACATGCAATGGAATGTGGGAATAGCCTTGGGGAATGTGGGTAAGAGAAGCTACCAGGGAAACAATTACTCAAAAGAGGCAGGAGCCCTAGTGGATTAAAGTCAGAGAAAGAAACTTAGGAAGGACCACCGTAATGGATCGAGCGCCTAAAAGTGGTGGCAAGAAGTTTTTTATCTTCAATTTTACATAATTGTTTTAATGGAGTTTTACAATAAAGTAGAATTATCCCATCTAGATACGTTTCCTGTCTGGTTTACCTAGGAGAGCTGACATCAATCTCTTCAGTCTGAAACGTTTGGAATTAAACTCAAAGGATTGCACAATTGTACTAATCACATCATATGATAGTCATTTCAAAGTGGCAGCTTTCCAAATGTGTCCAGAGTTTGGGTTATAAAATAAAGTTCAGAAAGATTCCTTTCTCTGTTATTAATTGATAGTATCAATGATAAGAATGAAGCCAACAGCAAGAAAGCAACATTGGTGGAAAGCCAGAAAGATGGCCTTGAAACTGTTGTAGAATTCAGAAACTGATGCAGAAATGAAAAGGACAGAAACATCCCTTAAGTCCTGAAAGGGTGATAGTATTAAGAAGAGGCTCAGGCTGACTTCTCCTTGACTCATTCAGATATAAGATGGTAGGTAGGAAAAGTACAATCAGATCACAATAATGTATAGTTCTGTCTTCATGTGGAGACATTTTCCTGATCTGAGATACCAGATTGTAGGGCTGACAAAATTGAACTATTCTATCATCCTGAAAGATAAATAATGGTTTTTGAAAATATATTTGATGAATTGGAATTAAATGTTATCCTGTTAACCTAACTATTCTCCATGTGATTGACTCAAGAAGAATCTTATTTGAAATATAGTAGTTACAATAGGAAGAATATCTTGCTAATTGCAAAAATACACCTGTAATATTCATGATTCCAGAGTCGTTTGGAGGAGGGGGAAAAAAGATGTTTTGCTAGTTATTCAAGAGCTTTTCTGAAACAAACCAACAATTTATCTAGATCAGCACTTTGTCTTCCTCATTTAACATTGAAATTCTTCTTGGAATCGCGGAAACATATGACTCTTATATTGTTTCTCCACTATTGCCCCTTAGCAACAGAGATGACCCATCTTGCTCCTTCTAAATCTGGAAATGTCATGTATAATAGCTGTCAATGTACTTTTACTTTCCATAAAATTTAACCGATCTCTTTTAAAAGTCATTTAAGCCATTGCTGTCTCCTAGCTAGTCATAATGAATGGCATGCATTGATCGTGGTTTCAGTACAGTCATATGGCTTTAATCAAGCAAGGCCTTTTTGCATAATAAGCTGATATGGACCTTATGATTAACTAGAGCCTGAACTGGAGAAGCAAGGTTTGACAGGTTCTGACCTGGCAGTCCAGGAACCAGCAGGCTGTCAGATATCTGCAGATGAGGCTTAGAAAGAGCAGAAACCCCTGGAGAATGAGCCTGCAGGTCTGGAGTCATCAGTTACCTGTTACAGGAAATACAGAAACAGCCTGAGTCAGCTCTTTTGGAGACTGAGATCCTCAATCCTAATAGACACAAAAAGATCAAATGGGTTGAACTGAGATGTTCAGGGGGGCTTATCAAAAACAAAGAAACAAACCCAGAGGCAAGACTTGGGAAAATGGACATGCCTCAATCAAAACAATAAAAGAGGGCTTGAGTGTCAAGGCTTCTGTTGGTAAACAAATTTCCACTCTAGGACCTGACTTCTTGATTATGTGGAGGTTCTAGATGATCTCTGGACTTCTACAGGGCTATACCCATCTCTGGTGCTTGTATCTTGGAACTGTCTGCATGGAACTCTGGCTTCTGCAGTAAGCCCATTTGTTCTTCCCTAAGTTTTCATTTGTGCACAGTTAGTGAGATTTATAGCAACCACAAACATGTCTTATCTAAATCTGACCTTCTGGGCCTGCAATTGTTGGTACAGGACATGTGTGTAGGGCCCATCCTGGCTAGTTATTTCTGAAATCAGTTATGCTCTTTGAAATTTCTTCTGGAAGTTTGGGGAAGGCTGCAGAACAATATGGAGTATGACACTATAAGCTGAGAGGGACTGGGAAGCTGGCTTCATTGGTCCACTCTGGATCATCCTAAGCAGACCTCCCCTCAAAAATGCTCTGTTTCAACCTGGCAAATAATTGCAATTTATAAATTATAAGAAACACATAGTTGTGTGTGATTCTTAGTTGTCCATCCCATTGCATAAGATGGGATAGAAAGACTTGCTTCTGGAGATTAATTACTAATAGATGTTCTTCACAAGCACAGCTCCACAACAATCCTTTCAGCAGTTCCAAGAAGGCTTCATACTCATTTGCATTACTCAGGAGACCCTGAGGACACAGACAAACCTCCAAGTGGCCTCAACAATTCTCTAAAAGAATGGAAATGACCAGCTGTCTGCAAGGAATATAAATCCTTCCATTCCCTCCATTCAGTCAAAACTGAAGAAGCTTCTGGGATGAGAAGTGAAACATCTTCAAAGAAAATCGAAGAAGTCCAGTTGCCTCTTGAAAAAAGTACCTTTGGGACAACCATGACCTGGATGACTGAAAATCTTCATAGAAAATAGACATTCTTCTATAAAAACAGTGCCTTTATTTGTGCATATGCTTAAAAGCAGTTTTTATTAAAAGCCATGTTTTGAATACATAGAAGGAAGTTTTAGGCCAAGCCAATGAATTACTAAAAAAATATTTTCTTTTTATCTGAGCACCTTTTCTCATCACTGAGTTAAAGTGCTTAATACCTGAGACAGCTAAAAAACTGCAATGGTATGAAATGTGCTTTCCCCATTGCCAATCCTTTTAGAAATTCATTTGTCTGTTTGATTGATTGCCAAATGCTGCTTCATGTGTATAATAAATCAACTGATACACGTGTATCACATGGGATTCTTCTGGCTTTGTTATCCTGCCACATTTTTCTACATGTCAACAGTCGCCATGTTAAACAGCCACCAATCACAATGTTGCATGGTTGGTCTGATTGCAAAACTATATGATTTCTAGGATCTTTTTTTTGGGTGCACCTATTTTTAGAGCATTCTCTTATAATCTTGAGCTGTTTTCCCCATATGGCCAGAATTAAAAGGAACCGAATTATCAATAGCACCCTTCTTTAAAATTTATCTTCTCTCCATTTTCTATTCTTACTTGGGCAGCAACAATTGTCTTCCACATTCTATTGTATTTTGTTCAGTAGTGGAAGGTAATAGTGATCCAATAATTTCACTCTTACACTAGTAAATAATTTGCATATCTTCATCCTTAACAATTAAAGCAAATACTTTAAGTACTGCTCTGATCCCACTCACTACTGTTCACTGATCCAACTCTTAATGTAATGAGTGGCAAAGTGTAGCAGGATTTACATATTTTTAAGGATGTTTGAATAGAGTTGTATAGAGTGGAAATATATTACTTTAATAATGATGCAGCCAAAGGTGACCAAAACTGGTCATACACATGTGCTGGACACGAGAACAGCAATGACATGGATATGAGATAAAAATGGGATATGTTTTTTATAATTAATACAATGATTTCAGTGAACTCAGTGGCACTTAAGTCTGTGTCTATATGCAAAGGATTGCAATATTACCGGTAATATATCAAAAAATCTAGCTGAGATATTTTTTTTACAAAGGTCTGTTTAATGTGCCATAAACTAAAAAACAGAAATGCATGACATCTATCCTTATTCAGTTCTTCTGACTTAAAAAGAGAGAAGACAATATAGAAGATTTCATTATGGAGGCTGAAAATGAATTAAGGCTACACCAGAGAGTAAGTCGAAGATGCTTAATTTAATATAAGCTTTAAAAATTCCTTATGCTTCTTGGACTGAAATCCTGAGTTTAGATTGGAGAATTGAATGGTGCTGAGGCAAGAGTTTCTATTTGTATCTGAGAAACCATAGTTAAATTTGTGCTTAGGGCTAACTAAATTGCAGGGTATCTGTGGGTTTTTTTTTTTTAAATAAAATTTTTGAGATTAGTTCAAGCAAGCCATTGATAAAAAATACGAACCAGTGTGGTGCTAGGCTGAAGAAGTTGGACTATGTTGTCAAACCCTGGTTCAAATCTGCCCTCAGAGGTGGAAACTTCCTAAGAAATTGATTCTGAGCCTCTTTCTTTCTTTCTTTCTCTTTCTTCTTTCTTTCTTTCTTTCTTTCTTTCTTTCTTTCTTTCTTTCTTTCTTTCTTTCTTTCTTTCTTTCTCTCTCTCTCTCTCTCTCTCTCTCTCTCTCTCTCTCTCTTTCTTTCTTTCTTTCTTTCTTTCTTTCTTTCTTTCTTTCTTTCTTTCTTTCTTGTTTCTTTCCTTATCTCTTTCTTTCCTTCCTTTTTTCCTCCCCCCCACCCCCTCTTTTTCCAAATTGCTTTTCAAGATTGTTACTCATAGGAGAAAAATTAGAAAAGGAAGTGCTATGATCCTCTGCCTTGAAATCCTAGGGAGAAGTGGAAAATAAATCTACTAAATAAATAACGTGGTTATGATCTTTTCCACAAACATTTGAGGTCAAAAGCTTTATGGCACATCACAATTGGAAGAGATTTAGGAAGCTGTTCAGCAGAGGACATGCAAAATGTTTTCTTGTGTATTTTCAGAAGAATTACATTGGATTTTAGGAGGAAATAAAACCAAATTCTCCAGGTTCTAAAACAGAGCAGAGAACTGGATACGAGCCCTACTTTAACACAGCACTGTAGTAAAAGAGCAACATTTTTAAAGTTTCAAATAAAAATACAAACAGGATTTTGGAAGTAAAAAACAGAAAAAATGGTTGGAAAGAAGATGCGCTGAAGTTGCTTTGAAGCCGGGACAGTTTGCTAACATGAAATTGAGCTCATTCTCAAAAATGCAAATCTCACCATCTATAAAGATAATATTTCAGAGAGAAAGAAGTTGAAAGAAACAGTTTCTGTCTGTGACCCTCTCTCACAAGCTCTGTGGGCATTGTTACCTCTCTCTCAATTGGGTTCTGCTTAGAAAAAGCACTATCTGCAGAAAGGCAAAATTACTAAGGAATAGCAGGATGTCAGCAAGTGAATGTCAGAAAACCTGACACTGTGCTGAAAAATGCCTGCGGTAGCCCTGACAGATCATAAGCAGCATTTTTTGAGGGAAGAGATAAAAAGAACATATAGTGTAGCTTCTACACAGCAATGTCAGCAAGCTGAGTTAGTGTCCAGAGCAATGCAGTGAATGCTAGGAATGTATGATGATGCTGTAACCTGACTGGATCTGGTGGTAAAGAGTATGCATTCGCCAGACAGTACTGGAGGTTTTATAATAGAATTAACATGAGAAGACAAAGCTGAAAGGACTTGAAGGATGAGATATTCTACCTCTCTTCTAGATTTTAAAAGTCCTTCAAAATAGTATCCCCCAACCTTTCCAGCTCTGTGGCCAGCAGAAGCAATGGTGATAGTGATGGAGGGGGAGAGTAGATGGTGTCGTGCATATGCCCGCCACTTGTGCAAATGGAGCTTTGCATGCTCACGTGTTCACTTGCTGCTTGCATAACCTGGTTCCCAATTGACACCAGGTCCCCCTAGTAATGTGGGTTGGGGACCCCTATTTTAAAAGGAATATAAAAGAAGGTGTCATGGATTTTCTCCCAGGCCCCTCTCTGGATGCGAGTTTGTAAGGGCCTGGATCGGGGCTCAGAATGCGTTAGCCTTACAGAGTAGCATCAGCTGGTTGATTGGATAAGTGATAGGCTGAGGCTGAGTGAGGCAAGCCAAACAGTAGCAAGTTGGCCAGGAGGCTCCAGGCGAGGACCAGGAGCAGCTGCTGCCCCTTTGCAATGAGAAGGAGGTAAAGCCCACACCTCCTTCTGATGCAAGGACATGTAGAGCAGAGAGGAAACAGACACAACGCTGATCAGCTAGACTACTCACGAGGAGGCAACTTCACCTCTCATGAAGGGCTGCACTGGCATCACCTACTTAATCCTGCCCTGAGGACTTGAGCATTGGTGGAGCAACGTGTCCAGTTCTGTGCCTTGCATGCTTATGCCATGTATCCTCACCCATTCAACTCATGGACTACTTTCCTGGACTTTGTGTGTACCCATTGGACTTGGTTACCCAGGGACTTTTGACATGCTGAGTTCGGAATCTGAATCTGCACAACGGGGTTGTTTTCGTAGGAACTGTTGGGGTTGGTAGTGAATAAACATCTGTAGAACTCTTGCTATATGGGTCTGTGGGGTGAGGGTGGGGGAACGGACAGCACAGAAGGGGAGAAACCATTTGGTAAACAATTTTTCTAATGCTTTAGTGAAAAGTTGTTCCTTGCTGATCCAATATAGGCCAGGGTATTAAAGAGATGAATAAAAAGGGTTTGGAATTTTACTCAACTATATTAGCTTGTAGAAGAATGGACACTGATGGGTGGCTAGATTCCCTTAAGACCTTGTATCTTATCACATCTCCCCAGCCCGTTGTAAGAATCTCCAGAGCAATTTGGTTAAGGACTCAGAAGTCTCTTGGGCTACAAAACTCCAGATAATCAGTAGAGGGCAGCAAAGTGATACTAAACATCTTTATCTATTATGGTTTAGTCTAGTGGTTCTACAATTTTTTTTCCCAGCCCTGATTAAATAGTCTTGAATCTAGCTTTCCTTGAAACGAGACTTTAGAAATGATTCCCCCCAGGGCCATAGGTATTATAATTGAAAGAAATATGACGACAGAGATTAGTAGTAGGATAGCTCTGTATTTTTGTTCTCTTACATAAGTCATAACCCTTTCAAATCTATTACATTCTCCAGGGCAGAAGGATAGCCTGGCATAAAATATTACATTAATTCCTGTCAGTCCATTAAGTGGCAAGTAAAAAATGTTATAAATAATCCACTTGTAATTTGATATTGTCTAAGCCTAAGTCTATCCTTGCAGACATTCAGAAACATGGTGTTTTCCTTCTACCTCAATATTTTAAAAGTTCATCTGCATTGCAGATATACTTTTTTCCCTTTTTTTTTTTTGCATGCCAAAAACACACAAAAAAAATCAGATTCTGTCTGGCAGAATGAGGAGTTTAAGAAAACAGAGGGAGAGGAATGGAGGAAGGAAGTTGACATGAACCTCAACCATGAGTATCCACTGAGTACATATATGCTGTACATCCACACACTCAAATAACAAACCATCTAAACCATTATGTACTTTTGTATTTGCTTCACATATTTATGACCCAGTACTGTGTATGCATATACAAATATCACTAATATGAACTCCATCATTCCACCTGACTTTTTTGGGAAGTCCATCCATATTAATTCAGCTACATTAAATCTTCATAAGTAAATCCTTGCAAAAGTAGCAGCAATTTCTTTCTGACCAGCAAGCAATAGCATTATGAGTTGAGGATAGTCTTCTCTCTTGATGGTGTGGTTCCCTACTGGCCAGAACATCACTTTCATGTTGTTTGTGAGCATGGTGTAAGTGCATGTGGCCTCAAACTCCAGCCCAACTCAACAGTGTGATCTCTAACTATTTGGAAATATAGGTGGTCATGACAATGAGGTTGCAAAGAGTATGGACTCATGGAAGGGATGGTGGAGTGCTCAACCTTTGAAGAATCTCTACCTATGTGAGCCTCTCCCAGTGATACTGTTTGGGGATAAGAGAAAGTCAGATGAACTATGGAGATGTTACATAGTATGTGTTCTTCAGGTGATGTGAGCCAGAGATTCATTCTTGTATGACTTGCTTTAATGAACAAATGACTTCAAGTATAACTTAGATGATTTGGTATCTTAGGAATAGCATTCACTTTTCAATATTGAGCTGCCATGTGTAATATACATTTTCTAAAATAAATAAATAAATATTGCTATATCTGGACAGTGAGAAAATTTCTGCCAGTTATCTGGAGAATGAAATAAAATACTAGTCTTCAGCACTCCTTCTGAAGCATATCAGGGAAGTCCAGCAACAGGATGTTCAGTTAAAGGAAAAGTCCACCCATAACTCAGCAAGTAAGTATTAGAAATTTATGACACTGTGTCAGCAGTCTTGGAACATGCCTTCATGCTTAGATATGCTTGGGATCAAGACTTGTATTGCTAGCTACCACTGCAAGGTCTGTACTACACATCTTCGCATAGGTTGCTCAAAACTAGCGCAAACCCATACCTGTTGATGTAGCACAGAATGGAGTGTTCTTCACTGCTGGATGAGCCATAGACAACATTGCTCTTCTTCCTATCATATGCCAAGTACATAGCTCCACAATTTAACATTGACACATCTGAAGAATCTGGGCCAGAAATGGAATTTTGGTAGTAGCTGCTGATCCTATGTGAAGAATGTCTCCTAGACTACCCAATTCAATCTTGCTCTCTGTAGCTTAATTTTCCCTGATGCATGTATCCTGGGGCCACTTCCATGATTGACATTTACTTCTATAGGGCAGACTGTAAGTGTAAGCAGTCACCCTCTTTATGCTTGATTATCAGAGGTTGGCAACCATAAATGAATTTCAGCCATTATACACTCCAGTATAAATCAGGCTATAGCCCAGCCTCTCCTGGCATTCACTCAGGAACATTTCTAATAAAAGAATCACTTTAGAATGTCTCCCTCTGTACTAAGTTCATCACAAAGAATGAAACTGCCTCTGGTATGACTTGTGGTTCCAGGGCTGAGGAAATATATGGGTGAATGCCTTGCCATGTCATGTTTGGCCATCTGATATTTAAGCACCTGCTTGAACAACAAGTTAATTGAAGGGACATCCTGGGGAATCAGGTTTCAGGGTAGGTAAAATTTGACCTGGTGTTGGTTAGCACATCTTATCCTTCACACTCCAATGAACATACCAGCAATCTTATGATATTTGTCAATAAATGCACTGATTTGCACCACAGTGTCAGTTGGGATTATTTTGGTGCTTATTTTGGATAGATGCAATTTGTGAGCAATGCAATTAATGCCAACCAACTGCACTTGACAAGTTGCCCTTTGTATGTTGGATCCCCACTTCATGACTGTGAAGCCAACAACAGATATTTAGCTGGTTATCCAGACAGCATTCAACCATGTGACTCATGGCCAGAATTCCCTCATCTGCTATATGAGCCACATGTAGCATTTTAGGATGAAGCAGCTGCCATTAGTGCCTGGGTCTTGCATTGTGGTTTGTTCTGGAGCTTACAGCAATGGATACCAACTTACTCCCCCATCATTTGCATCAATGTAATGTCAGAAAGAGGCAGAAAATAATAATAATAATAATAATAATAATAATAATAATAATAATAATAATAAACCGCTCCTCTCCCGAAGGACTCGGAGCAGTGCACAGCCATAGAATTAAAACAATAAATATGTAAAAGTTGAAACTAAATTAAACTAAAGGCCCTGGCTGAAAACAATTAAAACTCCTCCCTAAAATCCTAAAATTTAATATAAAAATTAAAATACCCAAATCTAAAATCAGCCCAAGCCGGCCTGGTCAAAGAGCCAGGTTTTCAAGGCACGCCTGAAGGTCCCCAGGTCCGTGGCTGTACGTAACTCCAGAGGCAACCCATTCCAGAGGCAGACGCCTCCACAGAGAAGGCCCTATTCCTCGGGGTCACCAGCCGGCACATAGATGCCGATGGGACCCGCAAGAGACCCTCCCTGTGGGAGCACACTGGATGGTGAGAGGAAAATGGCAGAATGCGGTCTTGTAAATATCCTGGTCCGATGCCATGGAGCGCTTTAAAAATTAACACTAAAATCTTAAAGCGCACCCAAGAGGCCACTGACAACCAATGCAGCTCGCGCAGGAGGGGCGTCACATGAGAGAACCTTGACGCCCCCATAACCACCCGTGCGGCCGCATTCTGTACCAGTTGAAGCCTCCGGATGCTCCCATTCGGGAGCCCCATGTAGAGGGCGTTACAGTAGTCCACAATGCACACTCCACCTTGACTTGACCATATATCTGAAATGAAACAGGCAAAATGTGCTGAAGCCTTCTCCTTGAAGTAGGCTCTGATACATCCTACCTGCCTCATTGGCACAAGAGAATATCATTTCCTTGCTGAAAGTAGTAATCTAAGGCCTGGCTTTTCAAACTATCCACAAAACGTGACATTTCTGTGAGAGACTAAGGGCAAAAAAGGGCAATTTTGTATCACTAGAGCTTTGCCTCATGATCAGAAGTTCCAAGATTTTAACTAACTGGTTACATGGCCTTAAATATTTTGAAAACTTCTGGTCAAAGGAAAAATGGAGAATAAATTAGAATCTGGCATAGTGTACTATGCTGAATGGTGCTGATCTTCATCATATTGGATGCCTAACCCCTCTCTGCTTAGAATAACAAGAGTTGGAAGGGACCTTGGAGGTCATCTAGTCCAACCACCTGCTCAAGCAGGAGAGTCTACTCCAAATATTAGCCTCTATCTAGGATTGAACTCACAGCCTCCTGATTGTGAGGCAAGAGCTCCACCTCTAGGCCACCGGATCTGCTTCTTATACCCAAGTGCTGATTCAAGCTGTTTGCAGGCATCTTATTCTGTTTGACAGCAGATAATTTTCGCTATCATTAGTGTTGCCAGGGATGATAAGAACTCCTGGCTGATGCCTACATAGTTAATTTAGGATTTGCTATATTAGATTATGTCATGTCTTGACCAACCTATGCCTTGGGTGGTCACAGAGTAAATGAACCTTCACACAAATGTGTAATATACAGTGGTCCCCTAACATCCTGCCTCAGGCTCACAACAGTCTTATTTTGGTAATAGTGGGGAATTTTATGGTACATATATGAGTCAAAATGCTAAGACGTGCCATGGATTCAGATTCAGGAGGAAACCACTTATAATCTGAAAATAACAACATGAGCCGACCTTATGTCAGTCCCCTCATTAAATACAGCCTTTGCCCAGCAAAGCACATTGCCCTCTCTTTTTAAAAGCTATTTTATTTCCAATATGTTTTCCCCTCCTTATCCTTGAGTGAATTTATCCCATTCCACTTTACTTGCTTCATCTATTTGTAAAAGCTAAAACAGGCTATGTTATTATCTTCATACATCTCTCTCCACTTCTTGCTTCAGCTGGCTTCATCAAATTTATCTTGATGGCTATGGGAAAAATACTTAAAAATTTTTAGGAGAAAAAGCTATTGTAGACATATAGAATTTGAGGTAGAGGGGTGCTTAGGAGAAAATCTGGGATGAAAAGAATGATAGTACACAAAACTTAAAACTCTACAGACAGTTACTCCTAGATGTGTAAGGACTGTGTATAAACACAGAGTAAGATTTGCTGCTAATATAAAGAATACTTTGGGTAAATCTATTACAGGTGACTAGAAGAATCTATTTCTTCAAAATGACATCTTCTTTTGCACTTTCTGGATGCCTACCTCACCTGACTTCTATTTAAAAAATTGACATGATGCAAAGTAAAACACCAATCTGTAAGATCATTCTGATGTCCAGAAATATACCTTGACAGAAGACCAGTAGATACTCTTAGAAAAAAAACGGTGGATGGCTTCATTCATCCTAGTATTTTATTTAAATATAGGTAGTTTTCATTTAGCAACTGCCTTGCTTAGAAACTTACTTTCAAAGTGATGAAAAAGTAACTTTGCAACTAATGTAATTAGATCATCACATGTCTATAAAACAAAGGAAAGGAAACCATAACCATAATATAAGGAGGTATGCAAACCCAGTGTCCTTTTAAGACGCTGACCAGGGTTTGAGTAAAAGATTGTTCCCTTACCTTCTAGAGCTCTAAACATATCAGAGACCAATGTATTGGAGTCTCCTGCCTAGCAGACTTCTGGTTAGGAAAAACTGTCTAGAGCACAGATCCCAAATCCACAAGCCACAGCCCTCTACTGGGCCATGGCCCATTCGGAACCAGGCCACATAAATGGCTGGCCATCATTTGTGTACGCAACTCAATTTGCATGAGTGGCCACCAATTCCCGCCCTACTCCAGGCCACCAAGCCATAAAGTTTAGGGTCTGCTGGTCTAGAGCAGTTGTAGGTGATTTTAAATCCTCTCCAGTCTGGTCTGCTTGCTGCATTTTTATTCAGCTGATTGTTGGCTCTACGTTTAGTGAAGCGGTCTTCAATTCACCATTTTTTCCCTGGAAGTCCTGTTTTGTTATTATTGTCAAATGGGAGAATAGGAGACATGAAGCAGAAGTTGCAATGGGACTTCTGGCAAAACAATCAGAACAAAACAATCAGAATGAGATATTATCTTCAATCACAGCTGGAATGTTTACCACCATATCTGCAAGACATCTTTTAAAAATGATACCTGCCTGCCAGAAAATCATTCTTTATTTTCCTTTCTTTGAAAATGTCATGAAGCTTTGACTCTAGATAAAGAGAACTGTAATGAAATGAAGCATTGTTTAGCTGTCAAAAGAATAGGAAGGGGTGGGAATTGTGTTGCTGAAATATATAAGATGGGAAAAATCTGTTTTTGTTTTTAAATCATAATTAAAATTTTATTTATTAAGTTTATTAAAATCAATGTTTTGCTTATTTCTTTCATTCATGTATAAAACATAAAAAAGATTTCTGGCTTTTGATTATAATTAGTTTCAACATTTTCATTTAAATTTTATTCTATTTTAATTAAACTATTAACAGAATGTTATGCAGCGAATAAAGAAAGACTTTGATTTCTCCTCCCCCCAACACAACTAATGTTCAAATTCTTTTACCCAGTGATTTTTAGTTATATTAAAAGAGAAATATTGGATTACAAGGCTGAAACCCCTTAATTCTACTCAGAAAAAAAAGAGAATGCAACAAAGCAAACAAACACATACATAGTTTTTGAGATGGGATTTTATTTACACATGCACTCAACTTGGCTCTAAAATGAGTGCTTCACACCATTATCATCTATAACATTGGGTTTTAGAAGATCTCAAATCTCCCTTCATTTACAGCACATGATCATGATCATTTGAGACTTTCAAGAAGAGATTGGACTGCCATTTGTCAGAAATGGTGTAGGGTTTCCCGCTTGGGCAGGGGGGCTGGACTAGATGACCTACAAGGTCCCTTCCAACTCTGATTATCTGTTATCAACTAAAGGACAAATTATCCTCTCCTTTGTGATAGCAAAAAGGGAGGAAGGGAGCTGTTAGTTTAAGATAGCCAAACAATTAGAATTCTGGTAGTACCTTTTCAGACTAAGAAATTTTATTAAATGGTATAAAGCTTTCATGAGCTGCACTTCATCAGAGGTATGGAGTAACTGGAGTAATGAAGTTAATTCGGGGTGAGGTTGGGTAGAAAGCGATTACTGCCCCAATTCTAGTATTAACACAGTTTAGCAAAGATCACACAAAGATCACACAACTAAATTTAACAATTTGTTCCTTTCTTTTCATAACAAACTCAAAAATTCCAGGAATATTTATTCACATTAAATGACCACACCTAGATGTTACAATACAAAACTTTTTTTTTGCCTACTTCAGGGGTGTCAAACTCATGGCATCACGGAGGTGTCACATGACACATTGGGACTTTTTCCCCCTTCGCTAAAATGGGTGTGGGTGTGGCCAGCATGTGATGCATCTGGCCCGCAGGCCGGGTATTTGGCCCGCAGTCCTGGCCTACCTTCAAGGACTGAGAAAGTGTGATTGACCCAAGGTCACCCAGATGGCTTTATGGCTAAGGCAGGACTAAAACTTGAAGTCTAGTTTTCTAGTTTGTAGCCTGATACCTTAATCACCACATGCATTTGGCTTTCTAATGAATAGTTTAGATAGCTTTAAAACAAGTAAGTTTATTAATATAAGGCTCTCATTTTTAGTCATGATGCCTGCGCAACACATAAAAAGTTTTCTTAAATTCTGTCTATCATGACAGCTAATGCTATGAAAGCAAAAGTTGGATCTTGAAGAAGGATAGACAGAAACATTTTAACTTTAGTGTTGGAGAAGACTCCTGAGAATACAGTGTGGAAAGACAAGGAAATGAATGGATCATCAAACAAATCAACCCAGGCATGGCTCTCTGGAGAAGACTTTAACGCTAGGAAACATGGAAGGAAAGAGAAGAGGATAACCAATAGAAAAGTGACTTATACTGTTGAATATATCATTGGAAGACCAGGTCAGCCATGGACTGTTAGGGAGAATATCTATGTAGTTTCTAAGTGTCAACAATGACTTGATGGCACATAATCAAAATCAGGACAGTTAACCAAATTGATTTTAATGAATGTATAGCATGTTTTAACTTTCTGATAGATTGATGCTCACCACTGAGAAAATGTTTAAAATCAGTAATTTATAAAGGTTTAGGACATAGTAAAGGTGACAGCTTTAAAGATGCCATAAATATTTTTTTCTGCTTTTATTGAAATAGACAAACATGGCTGTCCTTTTGGATTTATAATCAGTGCCAATGTCAAATGTATAAAACAATGAACTTTGATGGAACAATTTCATTATTACCAGCAAAAACGAACAGACACACTGCTTTATCAAAAAGGATAAAACAAATATATTTGGCAGTTTAAATCCCACCAGGCTCAAGATGGACTCAGCCTTCCATCTTTCTGAGGTGGGTAACCCAGATTGTTGGGGGCAATAGGCTGACTGTAAAATCGTTTAGAGAGGGTTGTAAATCACTATAAAGTGGTTTATAAGTCTAAGTGCTATTGCTATATATCTCATTCTTGTTTTTAATCTCACCTGTGATGGAACAATCTGAAGCATGTTTATTCCATAAATCATACTACTTTGGGTTCAGTATTGCAAATTCAGGTTTGCAGTTGATCTTGACATTCTACTGCACTTGTTAGTTAAAAAAAAAGTGAGGACAGAATAAAAATACAATTATGTTCTTTGGGTTGCATTAGCAGTCTGCATACATTTGATTTCAGTGGGGCTTCTTTCTCAGGAAAGCCACAGCCTACAAAATTATTGGTTGGTCTTCCTTTGAGACTTCATGAGATCCAAAACAGAAACAACAGCAAGGAAAACTCAGGGCCATTCTGACTTCAGGAAGGGCACTTGCTGGGGCTAATATTTTGAGAAAGGCGCTGTCTTCTGTAATTTAGACAAATGTATATCCTGGTAAGAAAACCCTGTCAGGAACGTAATTAGAATGTGAAGAAAAAAGGGGAAAATGCATTCAGGGATAGCCAGAATAAGAAGGAAGGAGAATGAGGGGGTGAAAGGCTGTGTAGAAAGGTTATAATAAAACCTGCATTGTTTGCAAAAAGCCTGCTGTTTCCTTTATGTCTAACTGATCTGTGCCAGAAGCCCTCTTGAATTTCTACAAGAATAGAGCTTCAGATCATCTGCATTCAATGCCAGAGTCACGGCCCTGGAACCGATAATAGACTCTGACAGGATTTAATTACCTTCTCCAGGACCTTTTCTCTGTTTGATTGGAGACCACCCCTGCCTCCGATCAATTCAGACAGTAATAACACACTGAAGCACAGCAGCCAATCATGAGTCAAGTCTGAACAGTGACCTTGCTGAGTAGAAGCTGATTGGCGGTGTCAGCCTTGTCAACTATGTCAGTGAACCATCAGAAAAGAAAAGTGGGGAGGGGGAGGAGGAAAAGAAAGACAGAGAGCCCAAGATAAGGGAACACATTCATGCTAATAGACTCTGTCAGCATGCATAGCTCGAGGTTGCATTTCAAGTGTGGCAACGCAGGAGAAAAACACAATATGGCAAAACTAATGAAAACTTGGAATGATTAGAATGCACACATATCTGCTCTGGGAACATAATCAGAGAATTAATGTATCTGGGAATCTGGGTAAAATATGAGGAAACCTACATTCTTTTCTTATAAAATATCATTTATGAAACCTCCAATTTTCAAGAACATGGGAATAAGACAATTATCAGATGTATAATTACTATTCATTATGCTTCTAATTTAAAAATCGAACATGCCAGCGTTGCCTTACACATAGGCATTTTGATAAACAATCTATTGTTTCTGAGAGCTTTGAAGAATCCTGTGCTGCTTTCGTTCAAAAACAATATATTGAGGAAATAAAAAGGAATGCTCATTGTTTAGTTTTCTTGTAATGTTGAAAGTCAAGAACTCTTACTAAAGCATCCAAACACCAGCAAAAAAATACAATTGAAGATGAAATCTTTGGCAAAGATTTCTTTCCTCCTCCCCCTCCTTATATCATCATCATCATCATCATCATCATCATCATTTTGCATAGCCCATATTTCAATGGAATGCTCTCATGGAATATTATGGCTGCATACCTCCATGTGTTAATGTGTTAATCATGGCATGACATTGCTTTGATCACATGATCTAACTATACAGACTAAAGTATTTGTTTTAGTTGACCACTTAATTACTTTCCCCTATCAAGGAGTGGGGAATAGGGGTGGTATCTTGCTGTGGTAAAAACAATTTCTTTGAGATGGATTTTGTATTTCCAGACATAGAAGACTAACAGTTATTGGTCTGCTTTTTCCTCACAAGCTTTGAACAAATTCTTGGTGCAACCTTATTGTGATTTTGTTCCTGACAGGTCCCAATTTACATGTCTCAGACTTCTCTCACACTCTGAAATTGGTGCAAACATAATACCCTCTCCCTTTTTCTCCTTACCCTTTCAACTAAATTTTTATCCATGGTCTCATAAAATGTTCTTGAGAATTCTGAAGCTTGTAAATTATTGTATAAAATGTTAGTTGGCCGAACCAAAATATTTTGGATCATTTACATACTCTTCTCCCTAGCAGCCAAGAATTTTTTTTCTGTTCTTGACTCTGGTAGTATTATGAAAAAGTATACAAGTGCCTTTTCATATTTACTTTATGTTTAGTGCTGGAAGTAGACCCTGCAACCTTGTACTAATAGACTGAACACTTTATTAAGAAAGTAGAGATCATACTGACATTTAGAGAAATGTCCAGATCAACATTCAACCTGGTCTTCATAGCTCCATTTAATAGCTAGGTTTGTACATAAATCCTGAATTGGGGATTACATGGATTGGATCTATTCAGCACATGAAGCCAAAGCCAAACGAACTTAGTGCAATGTGTGAATCCAACCATTATGACAAACAAGAATATGTGTGTGAACAGGATAACTGTGTCATTTAAACTGTGGTCAATATGATAGCTTTTTTAGACAAAAGGAACAATAGCCACAACAAACCTTACTTCCTGCAAAATGCACAGGAAAAAAAAACAGATTTACATTACTTTGCCAAGTCTGAGTAAAAATGAACTTCCTAAATGTAAGGACTGATTTATAGCCTTTTATAATGTATTCCATATTGCCAAAGAAACAAATGTAATTTTGAAATGCATTGCTACTGCCCCATTAAAAATAAGGGCTGGATTGTTACTATTTTTCTTTTTATGCCTAGGTACACAACTTTATATTAAATCTTAATGTGGTTTGCTTGATTTGGCTTGGTTGACTTTATATACACGAGGCCAGCTATTGTGAATTGTTAACTATAGTTTATGGTTTAGTTTGAGCCAATTCCTAAAAAAGATGGGGGAAAGGAAATAAAAGTTGCTTCTTAAGAATGCATTTGCATAATCTGTTCCTTTTTTTATGAGGCAGGGTTTTTATCAACAAGAACACATGTCAGCATGCATTCACATCTTACAAATGGCTCAATTATTTATTCTGTTGGAAGGCCAAGCTCTGTACAGAAGCACTGAATTTTGAATATTGCATTATCATCAGCTTGTGATCTCAACATGAGATGAACTATGTACAAAACTGGATAATAAATACACAGTGATGCCTCTCCCGCTCCCCCTTCCTGAATCATCTTTTGTGTGTGTGTGTGTGTGTGCGTGCCAGTACTGTATATTAAGTGAAAAATGCAAATATAATACTATTTTGAGACTGTAGTGCTCCTTAGCTATATGTATTTATACTTTCACTGTGGAATGAGAAGCTGGATAGAAAAGCAGTGTATGAAAGTCATATTCTTTCTCTTCCTCCATACTTGTTCTTTTCACACATTTGGGAAGATTGGAGAGTGATACAATACTAGACAGCAGCTGCATCCTTTTACTTTTGTAGATGCATAGTACTAATGGTACAAAAGAAGGAATAGGAAGTCTGGGATGACAACGTGAAGACAGTAAAATTTACTGTGGCACATTGATAAATTACTTGTATTGTTGAGTAATATACTAAGGTTGCGAGAATTAACTCTCAGTGCTCTAAGATATTGCTTGGCTATTTAATTAATCTACTTAAAACATGTTGAGTTTTAGAGATATGCCTCACAAAATGATGTGCCATCAAGAGGGAAGGCTAAGAATAATTATCATGAGAAGCTATTCATGGATGCTAATCACAAAGATAGAAGGCACAAGGCAATTGGAAAAGAATTTCATAGTTTAGAAAATACTACTGAGAAAAATCTATAATTTTTGTTTTACTGGCTTGGCATATTAGATTGTTTTCTATTTGTGAAAAATGGTCTATATCAGTGGTCACCAACCTTTCCAATTGTGCAGACCGGTGGTAGTGATGGCAGTGGTGGCAGCAGTGGCAGGGGGAAGGGGGGGAGGGAATGTGCCACTTGCACAAATGCAGTTTCGCCTGCTGCTTGTGTGGCTGGGTTTCCAATGGGTTGCAGTCTAATACGGACTGCAGACCGGGAGTTGGGAGGCCCTGATCTACATAATGCAGACTAACCCCTATGCAATTAATGGACATTGGCATTTAAAATCAAGATGCTGGCTTGCATTAAACATTAAACATCAATACCAATGCCTGAAAACACAAGCAATATTTAAATACATACAATAATTGTTGAAAGATGAAATGAATTCCAAAATGCTGAAGTCAGAGAAAACTTCAGTTGGAAATCTTAAGGAGTAACAGATCAGAAGTACAAATTGCCGCACTATAATATGAATCTCTAAATAGTCTCCTTTAGATGATGAAAGCAGGTTTGGTGGGTAGAGAAATATTGCTGTAGTTTCTTGGATACTGAATCAGCAATTTAAATCCTTATCTGATATGTATGTATTGAAGCCAGGATCTATAGCTAGTTCTCAAATGCCAGCAACTTGTCTAAAATGTACCTTACAAAGCAATATAGTTATTAAAATATGACATTGCTGGTCAAAAAGAATTCATCAAAACATGCAAAAGAGCTAAAGGAGAATAAGAAGGAAAAGGAGTAGTTAAGAGTAGTGTTCAATGTCATACACAAGAAAGGCATTTCTTTCACTGAGAAATTCCAAAATCATTAAAAACATTTCTAAAGGGGAAGAGGGGAAACTGATAAAATGCAATGCTAAATCATGAGGTATATTTGATTTGGTACCCGAAGATGGATTTGGCAACATTGCTTCATATGTAACAACTAGACTTGGGTCTGACAACTTGGTTGTTAAATGAAGCAATCAGTTGATGAAACCACAACTGTGTTTATAATATTACTGCAGGTCATAAATGTGAGGATTGGTCACAAAGTTTTAATTAAAACAGTAATTGGAAATAATTGTCATAAGAGACAGGTGCTTAACAAAGATTGCTAGTATTTCATCATAAATATTCAAAGAAGAAAAAGGAGAAAGATTCATTTTCCCCCCAGATAGACCAAGTACATTGCTATTCCAACTTCCAATGCACATCTATATAGAGTTACCAACAAGACACACCACAAGAGTTTGAATGATTTGAGAGCACAAAAGAGCACGATGTTGTTAGTTATAGCATGTTGTCCAAACAATTAATCTAATTCTCACAATTATTAAAAGTGCACAAGACTGGTGTTTATTTTTTGATAAAACTCAGAGTTTTATAAACAAACAACAAGCATATACGAACGACCAGTGACCTGAGGGCCTTCAGACGTGACCTGAAGACCTGGCTCTTCGAGCAGGCTGGCCTGAGCTGACTAATGGGATTTTAAATGGGGTTTTTAGATTACTTGGGACGGGGTATGAAGTTTTATTGATTTTAATTGGGGTTTTTAGATTTGGGACAGTCTAGTATTTAATTCTCTTTTAAATAATTTATACTTTGTCTACTTGTATTTTAGTTGGCTGTTCACCGCCCTGAGTCCTTCGGGAGAAGGGCGGTATATAAAACTCAGAAATAAATAAATAAATAAATAAATATATACAGATGCCATTATAGGAATGAGAGGAGAAATACACTGTATATTTATGTGCGTCCATCCATCCATCCATCCATCCATCCATCTATCCATCCATCATAATGTAGTTCACATAATCCTTAATGTACACACAGACACATTCTTTGTTTTTCTCTAGGCATCCCACTCACTGTAACTTTGTGGCTGCTTACTAAATTATTTTTCAAAGGAGAGAAATCTGGCACATTACAAAGCATCATTTTTATTTCCAATAATGTCACTGGGCAGCACAGAAACTGCATGAACATTGAAAATAAAAAACAGTAAGAGGTTGCAGTCCAGGAATGAAAAAGTCAGAGCAGATGGGGCTATCCTGGAGACTAAAGGTGGGGTTGGTAGAGGCAGTGGTGGAGGCGGATGGTAAATTGATGGTTTGCGACTGATCATACCTTCCATATAATCACATTGATGTAATTCAGTGTCTGCCTATGCTTTTCCATCACTATCAGGATGTTAGGAAAATGCCCTTCACCTCCATGCCTCACTCAGCTAACTGAAATTGTGTTGTAATAAAAATAATGTTAGTGAACAGCAGCTGTAGAACTCAAGGACTCTTAGAGCAGAATAGAATTACTTATTGTTATGGTATGGAAGACCCTTTTTGTCCCTTATATTGCAAGCCAAAATTATATTAAGTGGAGTAGATTTTATGTCGCTTTCCAACCGTGGCTCAAATTCTGTAAGGCTTTAAACTTTAGTAGACATTACAAGTAAACAAGATTTATAGTTTTAATGGTCATTTCAGCTGAGTTCTGGCAATAAGAGCTAATGCCTGGTCAATAAGAAAAGCTGAAAACTAGCATGAAGTGGATGTGGGTGAAATAGTGTATTTCAAAATGGGAATGTGCTTATCTGTTTAATTTGGACTATTGGTAAATAAAAACTAGTGAGCATCATAAAGCTGTTATAGACCAAGGATCTTTGGAGTCAGTGGCACACCAGGAATTTTGGCAGAATGTCATAAGTGCTCTCACAAAATGGTTGCCATGGAAAGCTCACCCAGTTTCAATGTGGTATGAGGGTGTGATCAATCACAAACCATCCATTCACCATCTAACCCCTCTTCCTCTTTAATTCTTTCATAATAATCCTATTCACCCTGACTGCAAGCATTTATTTTTATTTTCAGAGAAAGGATCCACCCTATTCATGAAAATAAAAATGATTTGCAGCATGCCAGAACTTCCCCTCCCCCTAATTAAAAAAAAAGAGAGAGAGAGAGATCTAGCAAGCAGTCAAACAGTTAGCTTGAATAAAGTGCCTGGTAAAAATATAAACAAGGAAGTGTCTTAGTACTTTGATAAGTACGGGACATAATTATTCTATTCTGGCACAGGATTTTAAAGTAAACTAAATTCTAAAAAGCCTTATTTTTGAAATACATTAGGAGATTTCAAGATCTCTTTCCTGGGATAACCATTCTCTCCCTAACAAGTTATTTGGGGAAATTATTAAGGCTGCAAAACAATTGGTGGATAAATTTGTTCAATGTGAAAGTCTTAATTTTACAGGATCCTGGACATAATAAAGATGAGTTCTACTGGGAGAAGATAAAAAGACAATATTATTTAAAAATTCCATTATGGATATCTACTATTGAAGCTTTTTCTTATCCAATAACATATAAAAAGGAACAAACAGTTAAATATGATGAGATGTTGAATGAAAAGGGTGAACTTAAATCTATGCAAGCGTTAGAAGAACAAGGTGTAAAAATTATATGGTTTTCATATCTGCAAATACAATCTAGATTTGATGAAGATTTTAAAACAGAAGGTATTCATGATAAGTTGACTGATTTAGATAAAATTCTGATGGGTACTGATGAAAAGGTAATTAAAAAACTATATGGACATTTATTAGAATTTAAGTTGGAGGAAGAACAAGTTAAAGAAACGATGATTGCTTGGGGGAAAAATTTTGGATATGGGATTGATTTAGAGAAATGGCAAAAATTGTGGTCTCAAAATTATAAAATGACAATGTCAACTGCATATAAGAAAATTTGTATAAGATGTTTTACAGGTGGCATCTAGCCCCGACGAGAATAGCATGAATGTTTAAGGACAAATCGGATAAATGTTGGAAATGTCATCAGATACCTGGTTCATATTACCATATGTGGTGGACCTGCTCGGACGCAAAAACATATTGGACTAAAATCCACACATGGGTGGAAAAAATGATAAAACAACACATAGACTTTAAACCAGAGATCTTTTTATTGGGAATCATACCGAAAATATACAATAAATAGCTGAAATATTTGATTGTAAATGTTTTAACAGCGGCTAGAATTGTATTTGCTAAGAATTGGAAAAATGAAAAGCTACCTATGCAGGAGGAAGTTATTAAGAAAATTATGGACTGTGCTGAAATGAGTAAATTGACATTTGAAATTAGAGAATAAGAAGATAAACAATTTTATATGATATGGGATTTGTTTAATCAATGGTTGGACAAAAAGACATGGTAATACAATAGATATAATTTTGTAATAGATTGATATAAAATTTAGACATATATAACCATTGGATAAAAGTACAATATAAACTTCAAGATAAAATTTGGAATATCTCGTATAAAATGATGGAACAAATAGTTTAGTCATGGATGATTAATAACTGATAAACATATAAGCATATATTAGTTTGATAATGTGAAAATTTATATAGGCTGTGAGTGATGACTACGAAAGGATAGCACAAAAGATTTGTAACCAACTGACACAGTGTATATATATAAAATGGGAAATGGTTTTATGTTTTTTATGTTTTGTTTGTATATGCTTGTCTTAAAAAATAAAAACTTTTATTAAAAAAAAAGTTGAGTTCTAGTTAGGTCTATTGTGTCTATATAATTGGTTTTAGTCATGCTTTACTAGAGCATCCATAGAGATTGTCACTGGGTTCAAAATGGCAGGCGTAAGGGGATACCAAAAGCCTTGCCCATTTTTAACACATTATATGTGTGTACAACATGTAGTACATGTGTAAAAAGAAGCAGGGTTCCTCTTGCTTGGTCAGTTCCACCATTTTGAAGGTAGTGGCCATTATCAAAGATGCTCCTGGTCTTCACAGCTCCAGATACCTCTTTTGTTTGCAACACAAGCATGTTGTGCTTATGTAATTTCTCTGAGAAATATGTCATCCATCCAGCCCACTCAGTATTCTACCACAGTGATAGACAAGAATAAGCACAACAAACTGCCTCAATATGTTCTTGATGTGAGGAAAAATAGGAGGAGGAAATATTATGTACTGTATAACACCTTGAACATGAATAAAAGGTAGAGTTTAAATCAATGAAGCAAACAGAACAATTTTCCCTTGGCAAAGTTTAAGATTTCTATTGCAGGGGTTGCCAACCTTTTGGACCTCAGGGACCACCACATAATTTAAATCCCGTGGATCAGAGATCCTGGGAAAATCCAAAAAAAAGTCTGCGGGAAAATTCCCCACCCTGTTTTTCTACCGATCGATCATTCTTTGGTCCGCAGGGAGGCGAACCAAATACGATGGTTCCACCCCAGGCACCTGATGGATCCAGATAGGTTCCTGATGGAGCTTGGGCCGTGTCCCGATGTTCGAGCACACGACTCGGTTGAGGACCTGGTGGCCACCTGGGAAAGAGTGGTGGCTAGGGCCCTTGATCGAGTCGTGCCCTTGCGGCCTCTGACCCGGCGCCGATCTCACTTGGCCCCTTGGTTTTCCGAGGGGCTGCGGGAGATGAAGCGCTGGAAAAGACGCCTGGAGAATATTTGGAGGACCACTCGCTCTGGATCTGACCGAACACTATTATGGTCTTATATTAAGACCTATTTAGTGGCGATAAGGGTGGCAAAGTGTTCTCACTTTTCCGCACTTATTGCGTCTGCAGGAAACCGCCCAGCCGCCCTGTTTAGAGTGACCCGCTCCCTTCTGGAAGGGGGAGCGTGGGAGGACCCCTTGCAGGGACAGGCTGAGAACTTTTCGAATTTCCTGCTGGATAAAAGCACTCAGATCCGGGATGAGTTGGACTCTGAATGGGCAACTCTGGATGGGGGGTCGGTGGCGGAATTTGGAGAGGTCATTTGGGAAGAGTTTGATCCCATGACCCCCAAAGATGTGGACAGGATCCTGTGGGGCCTGAATGCTACCACATGTTTATTGGACCCGTGCCTCTCCTGGCTGGTGTTGGCCACTCGGGAGGTGACATGAGGTTGGTTCCAGTGTATCATTAATGCTTCCTTGAGTGAGGGATATCTGCCCGCCACCTTGCAAGAGGCGGTGGTGAGACCCCTCCTCAAGAAACCGTCCCTGGACCCAACTTTGTTATCTAATTATCGTCCAGTCTCCAATCTTTGCTTTATGGTGAAGGCTGTTGAGAGTGTGGTGGCACGACAGCTCCCCCAGTACCTGGATGAAGCTGACTATTTGGATCCACGCCAATCGGGCTTCAGGCCCAGGCACAGCACGGAGACGGCTTTGGTTGCATTGGTGGATGATCTCTGGAGGGCCCGTGACAGAGGCTGTCCTGGTCCTACTAAATCTCTCGGCGGCTTTCGATACTGTCGACCACAGTATCCTATTGCAGCGGCTGGGGGGTTGGGGGTGGGGGGCACTGTTTTGCAGTGGTTCTCCTCCTTCCTCTCCGGCCGTTCGCAATTTGTGTTGGCGGGGGGGGCAGAGATCGGCCCCGAGGCCCTTGATTTGCGGGGTTCCTCAGGGGTCGGTGCTCTCACCCCTGCTGTTCAACATTTATATGAAGCCGCTGAGTGAGATCATCCGTGGCTGTGGGGTAGAATTCCATCAGTATGCTGATGACATCCAGCTGTACACTTCTACCCCGGGCCACCCCCATGAAGCCATTGAAGTGATGGCCCGGTGCCTGGAGACGGAACAGGCTTCGGCTCAACCCATCTAAGACCGAGTGGCTGTGCTTCCTGGCACCCCAATATAGCCAGCTGGTTCCATCGCTGGCTGTGAGGGGGGGAATTCTTGCCCCCACAGAGAGGGCACGCAATCTGGGTGTCCTCCTGGATGTATAGCTGTCATTGGATGACCATGTGGTGGCCGTCGCCAGCTGGGCTTTTGGTCAGGTCTGTAGGATCTACCAGTTGTGGCTCTTTCTGGATCAGGATGCGTTTCGCACGGTCACCTCCGCCCTCGTAATCTCCCGCCTAGACTATGCCAACGCTCTCTACATGGGGCTCCCCTTGAAGAGCACTCGGAGGCTCCAGCTGGTGCAGAATGTGGTTGCGTGGGTGGTGTTGGGGACTCCTCGGGGCTCCCATGTCACGCCGCTCTTGCGTGAGCTGCATTGGCTCCCGGTGGTCCTTGTGGTGTGCTTCAAGGTATTAGTTACCATCTATAAAGCGCTCCATGGCTTGGGGCCAGGGTATCTATGGGGCCGCCTCCTGCCATTATTGGCCTCCCGCTGGCCAATACGCTCCCATAGAGTGGGTCTCCTCGGGGTGCCGCCGGCTGGATGGCTGGCGACCCCGAGGGTGCAGGCCTTCTCGTTGGGGGCACCCTCCCTCTGGAACGAATTACCCCCAGAGATGAGGACCATCCCTGATCTTTTGACCTTCCGGCGGGCGGTGAAAACTCATCTACTTCGCCAAGCCGGTCTGGCCTAAGGTTTTCTTAGGGTTGTTAATCTGGTTTTATCTGGTTTTTAATCTTTTTAATTCCCTTTATATGTTTTTATCTTTCAGCCACTATATTTGATTTTAATTGTTTTTAATTTTGTATTGTTGTTGTATTTTTAATCAGCTGTACCCCGCCCTGAGTCCTGTCAGGGAAAGAGGGCAGTATATAAGTTTAATAAAATAAATAAATAAATTTGGGATGGCAGGATATCGTCTCCATCTCCATTCTCAGGGGGAGAGGGAGAGACAGAGAGACTTTTGGCTTCATGCAAGGAAAGCAGTAGAAGCAGGTCAAGTCTTTGTTTCTCTCCCCCAAACTCACCAGAATGGTACAGCCTCTTGGAGCAGGATGCCTTGCAGGGTCCCAAAGACTCATTTCTGGTGGAGTTTGGGGGACAGAAAGAAAGACTTTTTCTACTTTCCTTGCATGCAGCCAAAAACAGAAGAAAAAGCAGAAAGAAGCAGACTGGTGGCCAGGCAAGGCACGTGGGGTGAGTGCGGCAAGTTAGTCCCCTCTACCCTTCCTCCCTCTCCTCACTACCTCATGTTGTTCACAATGCAAATGATGCAAGGCTTGTGTTCCCGCAGACTATGTGGGCGGCACAGCCTTGTGTTCCCATGCAGCCTGGATTAATTGCTTTTTAATTGCGGACCACCAAAATTTTCTCGCGGACCACCAGTGGTCCCCACTGGTTGGCCACCACTGTTCTATTGTATGGCTGACGATAGGCCCTAGTTAAAGATTCAAGGTTTGGATGTTAGGCTTATAAGGATTCTAGAGATACATATCTGCAAGCTATCTTTTATCAATAAAGAGACTTGCCTCTTCAACTGTTCATCAAGGAGTTAGAAAGAACTTACAAACCTCTGCCCTTAAGTTTACGGAGATAAAACAGTACTAGTGAGAAATAATTCTTATAGCCCTTGTAATAATTCTTGAAATTCTTGTAATCCTATCCCTTACAATTCAATAAACCTTGTTAAGAAGAGCTTGTATAATTTGCCCCTGAAAAAAAGATTACTTTCAGTTTGAATTGACTGTCTAAAAGCTTGTTAAAGACAAGAAAGAGGAGAAAGCAGTATCCAGTTCACCTTCATTGAGTACAATTCATATAGTTAAGATTCTACTGTATGCATTTTTGTCTCATGAACCTTGTTATTGGGGAAGATGGAATATCTAAAATTCATTGCTATTCTCCATAGTGAATTTGGGCCTGATTAATTATTAGGGATTAAACTGGCTTTCATCCTACACAGCAGAAATGATTTATTTTTTTGTAGCAACAATCTTTCATGCATGTTCAAATGTTAAGGTAATCACAGGGGACTAATATAAAATGGGCTGCTTATAAAATTTTAGGAGATGCATTTGTTTGAATACATTCTAGGGAGTGGATTGTTTTGAACCACTGAGTGCCCTGAATTTTTATTTGAATTCCCTTTTAAGAATCCAACAAAAAAGCTTTAATATGTTACTAAATTGAGAAAACTGCAGCCAGTGATTATTCAACTGGCAAAATAAAAATCCCAAGTTGCATAGACAGCTAATTGTGGCCTGCAGATAGAATGACAGGTCTATAATTTTTGGTTTTGTCTGCATTCAAAGCCAGTCACCTTGACTCTGAGCAGTCCATTATCTGTTGGCCACCAACTATATGATGACATTCAAAGAGTGACAGTTATTTCCATTATGGATTGATAAAATGTCCCATGCTTAGCTAAAGCTTTCTTTTGAAATGGAACAACCTGTTGCTAGATAATCAGACCCTTATATGGTAAAATACTGCAGATGTACTTTTGCTACCAGAAGTATAAGGTATTTGGGTTGAAGTTGTTTTCGTTGTTGCTGTTGTTGTTGGATATGTGTCTATGTGCGAAGAAGAGGATTTTCAGGCAGTTGTTGCTAAAATGACAGACTAATGGTTGCAGTGAGCTGTTGGTTTATACATGATAAGTTTCACAGGAATATTAAATAAGAACCCAAGCTCTACCGCTTTCAATATTTAATGTTTGGAGACTGAGTGCATTATCCAGCATTGAGGAATTCTGACTTAAAATATTAATAATTAAAAAACATATTTTTGCCTGTTTATATTCAAATCTTTCTCAAAAACATGCTATTTATTAGCAATTAGCTATAAACAGAATTTTTGGTAATTCTGTCAGACATATACTATCTTTACTTTGTCCAGCTAGACTATATCCAATAAATCCAGATTTACTTACCTCTAGTTGTTACTAATTTTGTGTAAGAATTAGGAAAATAATTAGGGAGGAAGGGGTCAAGCTATTTTCTAAAACACCTGTAGGCCAGACAAGGAATAATGGATGGAAACTGAACTAGGAGAGATTTAACCTGGAAATAAGGAGAAACTTTCTGACAGTGAGAACAATTAACCAATGGAACAGCTTGCCCTTGGAAGTTGTGGGAGCGCCATCACTTGAAACTTTCAAGAAGAGATTGGACTGCCATTTGTCAAAAATGGTGTAGGATCTCCCACTTGGGTGGGAGGTTGGACTAGATAACCTACAAGGTCCCTTCCAACTCTGATTATCTATTATCTGAAAAGTTGTCTATTGCCTTAGATTGCCATCATTCCAAATTATGGTGGTTAGTATGAAGATGACAATGAATTCCTGTCTTACAGGCGTGAAAATTCTTCTTTCTATACCCCCCCGCTTTGTTTCCTACAAATAAATAACATGTTAAATGTTCTATTGTTTAGAACTGTGTCAGTAATTTCCTTATTTTAATAAAAATAGCAACGGAGAACAATTTTCACAAGGATCTCAGACTACAGGTAGTCGTCAACTTACAACCACAATTGAGCCCAAAATTTATATTAAGTGAGAAATTTATGAAGTGTGTTTTGTCCCATTTTACGACTTTTCTTGCCACATTTGTTAAGTGAATCACTTCAGTTGTTAAATTAGCAACAGGGTTGTTAAGTGAATCTGGCCTCCCTCATGACTTTGCTTGTCAGAAGGTTGCAAAAAGTGACCACCTGACTCTGGGACACTGCAAACTGTCATAAATGTGAGTCAGTTGCCAAGCATTCAAATGTAAATCAAGTGACCATGGGGATATTACAATGGTCATAAGTGTATAAAACTGTCATAAATCACTTTTTTTCAATGATGTTGTAATTTTGAACAGTCACTAAACAAACTGTTGTAAGTTGAGGACTAGCTTTACAGCATGGATAGGGGAAGTTTAATATACATAAACACCATGTCCTGTGCTTTCTGGAAAATTTCTGTTTCGATGCCACATCCAATCTCCAGGCTGCTATAAGAGAGACCATCTAATAATGTTAAGTATTTATAATCTATGATTTCTTCTGCATATTTCTTGAGTTTTTTAAAGTGAAAACTTCTCAATCACCTGAAACTAATGAGGTAGAGGGTGATATATAAACAGCTTAGAAATAAAAGAAATTAGCAGGTAAAAGTTATTCTGTTTCTTGCCACCCTTAAGAAAGTGCCTCTTGGAAAAATCCTACATAGGGAAATTCTGCCAATGTAAGGAATGTTCTAAAATTATTTTATTTTGGGACGTGGTGGATCACTTCTTTAACACACCTATTTTTTTCATTATTAGAACACGATATTAATCCTGTAAGAAAACACATTCTCATTCTGTATCACAAATATTATCATTTAAAGAAGAGTTCAGGATTTCTAAACTGATACCAAATGTCTTTTTAGTAGGCCGATTGTTGCTTATCTTTTTCATTCTTCTAATAATGAGCAAAGTAAGGAAGAAAAGGTTGATTTTCATATCACCGCCACTGTCTTATCTATGTTACCAGTGTCTATATTTGTCTGTTTGATCTATCAACTCTGGATATAAAAAAGAAAAGTATCTTTTTTAACTTCATGTCAAATATTTTAAACAAATCTTTAACAGGAATCAAAATGGAGGGGGACAAATGCTACAACTAAACACTTCTGGGAATCTCATCTCCTCCCTACAGGATTCAATAGTGCTAACATACCTCTTACTCTGCAGGGTAGCTTGTACTGAGGGAATTGTGATCTCCATTCAATTTTCTTCAAATAATGAACAAGTGCTATCAGGTTTATTGGTACTATCTAGTGCACACTTTTGGGGTGTAAATTATTTATTCCACTAATTAAACGGCAAGCAGTCATGGACAGTGAGCTTACGGAGGCAATTCCACACATATTGGATGCAGGTTAATTATTTAAGAATTGCAATATCACCAGTAATACCAAATAAATACTAATCTCATCAGCAAAAGCAGTTGGGCGCTTGAGAGTTTTCTAAAGTTCAACCTTTATAATGAGGTGGTTTGATAAGATACCTTAAAAGATCTCAATACTCTCCTTGTAAGTAGGGAGGATTTAATTTTTTTTCCTTTAAAAGAAATAACTATTTTCTAGAAACAATCTAGGCTCATCTTTTTGTGCTTCCACTACTTCTCTGTTGTGACTTCATTCACCCCACACTCCCATGCTTTTGGGTTTTTTGTTTTTTGTTTTATCTTCTGAGTCTAAATTATGTTTTGTTTATGTTTTGTTCAGTGCTTAAGGCTGGAGAGAGAGACATGCATTTTAAGTGAACTGCCAGTGGCCAGAAAATATAACTCACAACCCTAAAAAAATAAACAAAATTCCTTGAAAGACAGCAAATCCGTGCTCAAAATTAATTCTGCCATGCATTACAATGTATGCTTGACTTCATTATAATACTCTGCAGACACTAAATGGCTTTTATTCTTTGTAAACATAGAATCCTTGGAGATGGGCATGACTGAAATGTAGCAAGTAAATGTTAAATGATAGCAAAGATAAATCATAGGCTTTATATGACATGACCTAGTAAACTTTATAGTAGGTCATTGGTAGGAACATATAAACGGCATTGTATTGAGTAAGAAATGTATGTATTATATTCCCAACATATGTGTAAACCAAAATTTGTAACACTCCAGATTTCATAATGATTTTTATTAATTCAGTTTTCTATTTTTTTTTTCATTTTCGATAAACATCTCAACCTTCCATTTTGGAGAAGAAGAAGAAAGGATCTAAATTTGAGACAAAAAGGTCCTTAAAATGTTGCATAAAATTAAATGCCTTTTAATGAAATATTTAATTCTTTATGAACTACTCTAAACTTTAAGAGATCTTATGTATGAATTGGAAAGATATACATGTTAAATACCATCAGGTAGTTCTTGACTTACAACTACGACTGAGCTTAAAATTTCCATTGCTAAGCAAGACAGTTGCTACATGAGTTTTTCCCCATTTTACAACCTTCTAGGCACAGATGTTAAGTGAATCACTGCAGTTGTTAATTCAGTAGCATAGTTGTTAAGTGAATCTGGCTTCCCCACTGACTGTCAAAATGTCTAAAAGGTGATCACATGATCTAGGTATACTGCAACTGTCATAAATACATGTCAGTTGCCAAGCATCCAAATTTTGATCACATGACCATGGGGATGCTGCAGCAATCATAAGTGTAAGAAATGGTAATAAATTATTTTTTCTCAGTGCCATTGTAACTTTGAATGGTCACTAAACAAACAGTTGTAAGTGAAGGACTAACTTTACTGCCAAAACTTCCAACATGGCTATTTGTGCTAAAGTGAAATAGCCTTTAACTTTAGGACAATAGCAAGAATAATTTGAACAATATCCATCATGCAGGACTTAAATATTTTCAATAACTTGTAATGAATACATCTTGTAGCTGATGTATAGTCACTAAACAAAACGATTGTAAGTCGAGCACTATCTCCAATTTAAATCACTGTATTCATGGTAAATGTATTGAACCAAATCATGATGTTACACTCAATCTATTTTAATATTTTTTTCCTTTATGGTCAGAAGTTTCAAACCTTTCCAGATGAGAAACGGCTATGCTGCTTAAAGTTCTTTTGCACACAAGAAAACAACTGAAGCTGCCCATGATTGAGGTGTATAAAATCATGTAAGGCATGGAAAAATGCTCAGTAGTAGTTTTTCTCTCTCTCTCAAGTCTTAGGACTATAGATGATCCAGTGAAGTTATTTCGAATAATTTGAAGTTATTTTGATAACAGAAAGTACCATTTTGCTATGGTTACCACATACCAAGAAATTACCATGTCTTCTTTTTTGTCTTCATCTCTTCTGTCCAACATAGCCTTAAAGTCATTTTTTTGTCTGACTTTTTGAGTATCTCTTCCTCAACAGCTTTTTACCATGATGTAGGCCTTCCCTAATATGTGCTAACCAGAAGCGAACAAACTTTGGTCTGGCAGTTTAATTAGTTGATAAGCGCCCTCCCTTCCACTTCCAGCTATCTGAAATTGACAAGATCTTAATCAGTTACACACTGAAGGTTTTAAGCTCCTAACAGGCTCTAAGAACATTCCTGTAATTGAAAAAAAAATGTCTCTCTAATGCTGGAAGAAGTAATTTCATATGCATGTAAGCCTAAGTACCTTTTATTTGCAGTTTTTACTGTAATTTTTGCCAATGATGCCAAGAAACATTAACATCATGTCCTCTCCTCCCCATAATTCATCCTTCTTTCCAACTTTCCTTTCCCTGTTCAGATATGTGATAACACTTTTTTATACTATATGTAACAAACCTGTGGTATTCACCACCAGAAAATGTAGTGATGGTTGCTAATTTGGATGCCTTTTAAAGGGACTGAATAAATTCATGGAAGGCAGGTCTATTAAGGGCTATTATATTTTAAGACTAACTGTTACCTCCAGATTGGGAACAGCATGCTTCCAAATACTAACTGCAGGTTACCAGCAGGAGATAGTTACGTCTTTGCTTCCTGCTCGCAAGCACCTCAGAGATATCTGGTTAGACACTGTGAGAAACAAAATGCTAGTTAAGATAGATCTTGATATGACTCAAAAGTGCTATTCTTCCATTCTTGTGACTTCAACTTGTTTGCCTTTTGTTCTGGGTTGGTCAATTCATATTTAAAATACTTACCATCCATTGGGTCAAATTCTGGCGGGAGTTTTCGCCCTCGCCAGTGGCTGGTATCTGGCGCGGCCAGCCCTTTAAAAGGAGAGGCTGCCGCGCCGCCAGCCCTAGTCGATCCCTGCAAATAAACAGAAAAGAGCTATCTCACTAAAGGTGTGCAGTCTCGTTTATTCCGCCGCAAAACACTGGCGACGAGGATGGGATCGAGACAGCACCAGCAGTGAGTGAATAGCGGCGAAACTCGAGCGGCAAAATGGCCGGAAACAACCCCCCACCAGAACATTTCAACCCGGCAAAGGAAGAATGGCAGACGTACATCGATCGCTTCCTCATGTTTCTAGAGAGCAGCGAGCTGAGCAGCGTGTCGGAGCACAGAAAGAGAGCGGTATTCCTAACGCATTGCGGTCCAGCAGTCTTCAAAATGGCAAAAAATCTGGCATCACCAACGGATGTGAAGACGTTAGCCTGGCCGGAGTTAGAAAAAATCCTGCGAGCACACTATGCTCCTACAGTCTCCTGCCTTATCAAGCGCCACGAATTTTACCTCCGAAACCAGAGAGAGGGTGAGTCCATCGCGGATTTCGTAGCAGAGTTAAGAGACATTGGGGGGGATTGTGAATTTTCAGATTTCAATGAGGCTTTGAGGGATCGGATCGTACTGGGGTTAAAAGACCCAATATTGCAGAGCAAATTACTTAACCGACCTAAGATAACAGCTAATGAGGCGATAGAGGAAGCTACCGCAGCCGAAACCGCTCAAAAGTCGGTGGCAAAAATGAAAAAAATCAATCACGCCGCACTCTACAATAGCAAGGAGACGATCAGACCTCAAAGCGAGGGAGAAAAAACCACGACACACCATGAGGACCTAGAATCCGAAGACAGTAATGAGGAAGACGAGGTATGCCATCTAAAGACTACGAAAGGGGGAAAAGAGCGGCCAAACAGAAGGGTTGATTTCGAATGTAATCGATGTGGAGGAAATCACCCCAGATCAGAGTGCCGTTTTATAGATGCCATCTGTAGGAAGTGTGAGAAAAGGGGTCACATTGCCAGAGTATGCAGAGCCAGGACCAGTTACAGCCCAAGGCAAAGAAGAAGCCCACCCCCAAGAGGGAGAGAGGGAGAACAGATGACCAGTAGCCGTTGGAACCAAGACGGGAGGAATAGAAAATACAAAGAATCATCTAACAGAAGACAAGAGACACACCAAACAGTGATAATTGGTCATGCAAATACGACAAACATTAGAAAAGTCCACATTACAGTTGGCATTGAGGGACGAGAGTGCGAGATGGAAGTGGATTCGGGTTCGTTCCTCTCCATGGTCTCGTGGAACAACATCAAAGATTTAATCCCAAGCTTACAGCGGAGCCAACTCTCGAGACAGAAGCTAATACTGAAAGACTACCAGGGAAATCGAATTCCGGTTGTGGGAGTTGGACATTTCCAAGTAACTTTCAAAAATCACACTGAAATCCTGCCCTTAACAATAGTGGACCGAAACAGACCAAGTCTTTTGGGTCTAGAATGGTTCGAGCCGCTAGGAATCGGGATGACCGGCATCAACCATGTTTCAGATACAGATTGGGAAGCAGACCTCGTGCAAGAATTCCAGGAGTTATTCAACGGAGAACTAGGCAAGTACCGGGGAAACCCAATATCATTTAATCTAGACCCTAAGGTGACACCTATTAGATTAAAAGCTAGAAGAGTACCATTCGCCTTAAAACCAAAAATAGAAGAACAGCTAGATAAACTAGTTAAGCAAGGGGTCATCGAACCTGTTGATCACGCTAAGTGGGAGACCCCTATAGTAACCCCTATCAAGGCGGATGGGTCGATTCGGATCTGTGGGGATTTTAAGGCCACCCTTAACCATGCGCTGCAACAAAGCGCATACCCCGTTCCGGTGGTACAACATTTGCTACACTCTATCAAAGGCGGAAAATTTTTTGCAAAACTCGATTTGGCTCAGGCTTATCAGCAACTACCCGTAGACCAAAAAACGGCTGAAGCCCAAACCATTGTTACACACCGGGGCACATTCAAATGCAACCGCCTCCAATTTGGCGTCAGCGTGGCTCCAGGCATTTTCCAAGGGTTAATGGAACGCCTCCTACAGGGAATACCGGGGGTTATACCATACTTTGACGATGTACTAATCGCAGCTAGTAACAAAGAGCAATTGCGAGATCGTCTAAGAGAAGTCCTTACCAAATTCACGGAAGCGGGGCTCAAGGTTAAAAAAGAAAAATGTACATTGATGACAGAAAAAATAGAATTTTTAGGATATCTTATTGATGGCGACGGTATCCACCCAACCGAAGGAAAGGTCCGTGCCATAAATGACGCCCCCACACCAAACAACAAGACTGAGCTGCAAGCTTTCCTGGGACTAATAAATTTTTATCATGTTTTTCTGCCACAGAAAGCTACAGTGGCGGAACCTTTGCATAGGCTTTTGGACAAAAATGCAGTTTGGAAGTGGGGCAGTCGGGAAGAAACAGCATTTAACCGAATAAAAGAGCTTCTGACTTCAACTAAGGTGATTATACAGTATAATGAAACATTGCCGTTGATACTAACTTGCGATGCGTCGTCTTTTGGGGTCGGAGCCGTTCTGAGCCACTGTCTACCGGATAACAGAGAAGCCCCAATCGCATTCTATTCAAAAACACTATCTAAAAGCCAGAGGAATTATAGTCAATTAGACAAAGAAGCTCTAGCCATAATTGCTGGTATTAAACGTTTCCATGAATACCTGTATGGCCGTCAGTTTTCTATAATAACTGATCACAAACCGCTGTTAGGACTCCTGGCTGGAAACAAAGCAACTCCTAATATTTTATCCCCCAGAATGACAAGATGGACAGAATTCCTTGCAGCATATAACTACACCCTGTTTTACCGCCCCGGCCCATCAATTTTGCACGCTGATGCATTAAGTCGCTGCCCATTACCGGACAGTGACCCTGACCCGAATCCTTGTACCACAACATTCTTAATTGAGACCTTAACCGATTTCCCGATTACGGCAGCAGACATCGCTCAAGAAACCGCCAACGACAACTTACTGCATAAAGTGAGGGGTTGGATTGTAAAGGGATGGCCGGACATTCAGCTACAGAACGAGTATACACAGTTTAAACAGAGACAAATGGAACTATCAGTAATGAAGGGGTGCGTACTTTGGGGTGATAGAGTGGTTATTCCAAAAAGACTACGGACTAAAATTTTAAGACTATTGCATGAGGGTCATCCAGGGGTAGTTAAAATGAAAAGCTTAGCAAGAAGTTATGTTTGGTGGCCGGGTTTAGACAAGGACGTCACGGACTGGGTTGGGGTTTGCCAACCATGCCAAACATCCCGACCCTCACCCCCGAAAGCACCGGCCACAGAGTGGGATGTTCCCAGGGGACCATGGTCTAGACTGCATATAGATTTCGCGGGTCCGACAAATGGTCACACATTTTTAATTCTGGTGGATGCTTATTCAAACTGGCTAGAAGTAAGCCTAATGCAGTCAACCTCTTCCGAAGCTGTCATCCGACAGCTCAGGAAATGGTTCTCAACACACGGGTTGCCAGACACCCTAGTATCTGACAATGGGCCACAATTCACAGCAATAGAGTTTGAGAGTTACCTCGCCAGCTTGGGCATACGGCATGCCCTAACCGCGCCGGCACACCCGGCGGCGAACGGACGAGCCGAACGCATGGTTCGTTTCACCAAAGAGACACTACACAAACTAGGCCAGGGCCCCATACAGGCTCGAATTGACAAACTACTATTCTTACAACATACCACACCTAGCACTATCACTAACAAGACCCCAGCAGAATTACTAATGGGGAGGAAACTACGCTCCCCCCTAGACAGGTTACACCCCACATACTCCACAGATAAACCGATTGATTCTTCCAGTAAAATAAGGACTTTCCAAATCGGAGACCTAGTCTACGCAAAAAACTTGATCGGACATCCCTTATGGGTGCCAGCCACCATAACACAAATCACAGGCCCACGATCATACCGCCTAACCACTTCTGATAACAGGACTTGGAAGCGGCATATCGATCAAATTAGATCCCGCACCCTACCCAGATCTCACGATCACCCTGGGGGGGAAGGGGAATTACCACTAAGCAACAACAAGACAACAAACCCACAAATAAACAACGACGACCTAACTCACACATATACACCCTCAACACTAGCCCCGGTCGAGTTTCGCAACTACGCACCTGGGCCTGGTGAACATCCAGATAGAGACCTTGGCGAGACCGACGATAATCCAAGTCCGGGAGGGAGCGGCACAGCCACATCAACTAGCCGAGCTGGGCCCGCCAGGAGTGACGCGGCCGACTCGACCTTCCCGAAGTTTCCGGGGCCGGGAGCAGGAGGATCAACAGGTCCTTCCGCACCGGCCAACAGCGACGACACGACTGAGCTGCGCAGGTCCAGTCGGGTCCACAGGAGCCCCGCCTACTTACGTGACTACGTCACGTAGGCGCGGCTCCTGATTGGTCGGACTAGACCAAGAGGGGAGGGGTGTTCTGGGTTGGTCAATTCATATTTAAAATACTTACCATCCATTGGGTCAAATTCTGGCGGGAGTTTTCGCCCTCGCCAGTGGCTGGTATCTGGCGCGGCCAGCCCTTTAAAAGGAGAGGCTGCCGCGCCGCCAGCCCTAGTCGATCCCTGCAAATAAACAGAAAAGAGCTATCTCACTAAAGGTGTGCAGTCTCGTTTATTCCGCCGCAAAACACCTTTGATCACTGAAATCTTTGTAATTGCAATTTTCTTAGGGAATTTATCTTTTCATTGTGTTAACATCCTGCTACAACTAATTTGACTTCACCAAATAATTTTTAGAATTCTTTAAAAAGGAACATGTCATTTAAAGCACAGGATGCAAATTATGCTACAAATATATGACCACCCAGCCAAATTTTACATAGCGGTATCAGATGAGTCCCACTGCTGAGTCGTTTCTCTGTTTCCTGTCCAGAGAGACTATGTATGCAGCCTCTTCTTACTTTGTGGGACAACATATAGTTTGATGGACAATACTGATTTGGAAAAACATAGTGAAACAGAAGATTTAAATATCTTTCCCTTTATGTTCCCATAACTTAGTTCCAATATTCATAATTAGCAACAAACCAGATCCATCAGGCAATTTTCTCAGTAGTTGTAATAGTAACAGTGGTAGAAGAATAAGTGGAGGAAGAAGATGCATTCCCTAGCAGATGTAAGAAATTGCAGTTGGAAAATTGGTTATGCCGCTGCTGGTAGAAGGTAGATTCCCTTTTGGATCTTTATATCTATTATCATCACAGAAGAATTGCTAGTAGCAACTTTCTATTTACTTAGATCAGGGGTGTCAAACTCAATTTCATTGAGGGCCACATCAGGGTTTTGTTTGACTTTGGGGGGCTGGGGTGGGCATGGCCAGGGTGGGTGGAGCCAGCATGACATCATTCATGTCTGGGGCAACTGTGGTGACCCAAGTACTCTGTCAGCAAAAACAGACTCTCAGGCCCCCTTTTCAGCCGCAACAGCTGCCACAGCCGCATGCACTCCCCCAAAGCTCTGTTTTCACTGGCAGTGGGCTGCAGCAGGCTGTTGTGGTCAAAAATGGAGCCTGGGATGGCTGTGCATGACCCTCCTGAGCTCTGTTTTTGCTGGCAGAGACACTGTGGGCTGGTCCTTCACTGTTTCCAGGGAGGCCCTGCAGACCAGATCTAAGCACCCCATGGCTGGATTTGGCCCACGGATCTTGAGTTTGACACCCCTGACTTAGAAAAAGTAGAAATCTCTCTACACAGGGCTCTCCATGAACAAAAGCTGGGTTCTTACAAAGAATATGATTTCTGCACATCAACCTGTATAAGGAAATATCTCATATTCTTGGCTATATTTTAAAAATTATTCCTTTATAATATTGCAACCACATATTGCAACAAGATGTTAAGGAGAATCTGTGCTTTAGTAACAATTATTTTTGAAGATAATCTACCTTTTAATCTTGTTTTACATAATGGACCATTATATTTAGGAGCAGGAAATAATTTTCTTTTGGAACAAATTGGTTAGCAACCATATGAAGTTTTGAACTTCATATTTATACATAGCTTGATTCATGAGAGCTACAATCCTAAAAATGACTGTTTGGAAGTAAATGCAATTGAACTCAGTGAGACTTATTTCTGAGTAGACATATTAGGATAGTACTAATACTTGGTCTAACCTACTATAGTGGAACTTGTTTGTTGCCTTTTTCCATTTGAACTGTATGAAACACATACACTAAATACCCATAACATTATCCTATTTTGGAAAAAGCAGGACTACACCCAGAAAATGAATAAGCGTAAGAAATGAAAGACATAATATAAAAAGAAATATAATGGAATGTGGTTTACACCATTTGCTCTACCATTCTTTGCCATTTAGTCTCTAAAAGCCATCATTGCTTACACTATGTCCAGTGGTGGGTTTCTACCGGTTCTGTTCGCCTCTATAGAACCGGTAGCTCTGAACCAGTTCTATGTCTGCTGATGTTTTTGCCCACACGCCCACCCAGGCTCTTACCTGACCTTTATTTCCTGCGTTTTCAACTTCAGCTGCCGTGCGAGGCACAGCTGCAGTTACAAAAGCAGGAAAATAGTACTTTTTCAAAGGCTGCTTCTCTGCACTCAGCACTGCTCAGCTGTCCAGGCTGAGGCACCAGGCTGATGACGATTTACAGGCGCACACGCAGCATGCAGGGAAGCACATCGTAAATCACCAAACCTCATAAATCTCCGAACCAGTAGTTAATCCTGTCGGATCCCACCCCTGACTATGTCCAAACACCAATTCAAAATACAGAATGAATGGAATCCAATATTAAAGGGTTGGATTTCATATTCTATCCAGTAAGTTACTTTTCAACTTAAAAATTCAGTTTAAAGAATGATTTTTTTTGTATTTCTTACAGGTATTTTTAGAAGATTTAATGATCTTTCATCTGGAAGGCTAGTAAAAACCTATGGTGTTTATATCCAATATTCTTCATTTACTTATCTTCCAAAAGTCCTGGATTTCAGTTCTCAACAGCAACGTAGAAAATCTAATTGACTGAGAAGGATATCATTATAAACTGTAGTCCAGTTGATTAAGAATGTCTGGAGGAATTGACAGGAGTGTCTTTTTTAAAAAAAAAAACCACACTTTTAATATTGGTCAGTTACTAAATTTTGAGGTGGGACAGAGATATTTTTTGAGAAAAAAAAAGAAGCACAATGCTACAGGCTTATCTACAAAGAATCAATGGTTTCCATGGCCACCAAGGTTGAACAAAATAATGTAAGCTTATTGTAAGGAAAAATAAAATATAGGTGACATTTGATTGAATGTGACTGCTAACCAAGAAAGTAATTCTGTTTTTATACGTGAGTCTTATCTTAAGTAGGTTTGCATACAAGCAAGTGAACTTTTTGTAGTCTCCCCTTTTATAACATCTATGTCTATATGTTTATCTATTGTGATCTGTAGGATTTGTTTTCCACCATATGTACCAAGGATTGTAGTCTGAAAGGTATGTGCATATATAAATAATATAGTAGAATGACTACATCCATATGAACTTCATAATAAATTGATTAAAGGTAGAAACAGCAGAATTAACTAAATTACTTTAAATATTTTAAGACAATTTTTCTAAACCACATTTAGCCTATGCACAGCATAGTGGAGGCCAAACTCCAGAAAGTAGTTAACTAAAGTTAAATGTAAGTTTGGTCATTGTGAATGCTTTCTATGTATTTAATTATCTTAAAGACATTACAATACTGAATACTTTTATGAATTTACATTCATGGTCATTTTTCTTTTGATCAATGGTGTAAGTTCATCATCCTAGCATTTTCCTGTAGAAACATGGCCTGTTTTTCAGATCAAAAAATGCCACTTTATGTAATGAAAAGCAGCAAGCTGGTCCAACAGAATGATTTTTATATATCCATGTTAATTCTGCCCTGCTACCTTTGCTTTGGTCTTCCATGCAGGCATTTGCCATCAGTGTTAAAGTTGTAAATAGTACAAGTGATGGAATGGAGTGTGACTCATAGAATATGATCATACTACTGTAGGTCCCCCCACCATATATTCTGTTATTGGTCAATGCATATCTGCTGCCAGACTCTATCATTGCTGACATCAAGCACAGAAATGCTTAATGGTCAATGGAGCATGCACACCTCCATGGTATGTAAAGTGTTCGGCACTTTTACTGTTAGGTCAGCACTAACCACCATATAGTACTACTTGGCGGACGATAATTTTATACACTTAATTTAAGGTGAATTGGTATGCACCTATTGCAGAACATTCTACTGGTTTCTTTCCACCTCGATCTTGTTGCATTGAGTTTGTACATACTATCACATTAATCCCATCACCAGTTTGCAGATGGCATCCTAAATAACGGTAGGAGTTTGTTTAACTGAACTTCTACAGAGATAAATATGGCATTTCCCCCCGCACATTATTGCGTCCCATAAATATGAAAATGCATGCATACTTACAGACACATGAACCAGATATGTCGAGAAGCAAATCTAAGTGTACCTCAGATACTGCATTGCTGTTCTTATACCTGATATCAGAAAGGATTTTTTTTTAAAAAAAAAAACCCTTTTAGCCAATCTTGACTCCCGTCGACCGCATGGACAAGACCCTGTAATTTTCTTAGCAGCATTTTCAGAAGTAGTCTGACTTTGCCTTTTTCTTAAGACCGAGAGACAGCGACTGGTCCAGAGAAATTTAGCTGACTTTGTACCTAAGTGTGGACTGGAATTCAGATTTCAACACTCCTAGTCCAGCACTCTAATCACTAAGCCAAAATGAATCTCAGTAGAAAGTTGTGAATTCTATTTTTTGTCAGTGTTGGTGGGGGTGGTCTTAGAGGTTCTTTGGTTGGGCTGTTTGCTGTTGGCTTCTTTGGCAGTTTCTTGATTGGGTATTGTTTACTCTGATGTTAATCTTGGAGTTAATCTATGCCAGTCTGGATGCTGATTGCTGGTGGAGAGGTACTTGAGTCTTTTTGTTTCTTTTTGGGTTGGATGATAGTCTCTTTTACATAGTTTATAGATGTCTATTGTCAAGAGTACCAGGCTTCTAGAAATTCACCAATAACAGAGAATATATGGTGTTTTGGGCTTCGCTTGGTCTAGGATGGTCACATTTTGCCAATTGAAACTATGGTTAAATCTGTCTATATATTGTGCAATTAAATACTGCAATCAAGAAACTGCCAAAAAAGCTAACAGCAAACAGACCAGAGGTGGTATTTAGCAGGTTCTGACCAGTTCTGGAGAAGAGGTAGCAGAAATTTTGAGTAGTTCAGAGAACTGGCAAATACCACCTCTGACTGGAGATTTTACAATATCCTTCCCCTGCCACGCCCACCAAGCCACACCCACAGAACCAGTAGTAATTTTTTTTTAATCCCACCACTGAAATAGACCAACCAAAGAATCTCTAAGATCACCCCCATCACAGGCAAGACATTAGAATACAAACTGACAGCCAACTGCACTCTTTACAAGCACTGATGATTTTACCTAGTTGGGATACTGAAACATCTGCAAGAAAACAAACAAGCTCAGAGAGCACCAAGGACCTCCATGTCAACCCTAAGCTGCAAATATTCTCTTTTAGTATTTAAATTGATAACCTTTAGTATTTTACAATTGATAAGAAAATTGTTTTTGTACTGTGAAAAAACACAATGCATTGAGCATCTCTTTTGGAAATGATAATGTTATATAAGTGAGGATTGTCCTCAGAAAAGGTTTAACCTTCCATAGCAAGAATAATATTAGAATAACTTTTCATGGTTGCAGTTTCTTGTATCACATGTGCTTTTTCTTTGGAAAAAAAATTAGATGAACTTCGCAAATTTTGCTCATGGTTATGCCATACAACTGATATTAATTGGAAAACTTCACCCAATTTATACCGGTTGTCTCCAATTCCGTTTTTTGTGCCTTTTTGCCTGTAAAACAAAATCTACTGATCACAAGTGAAAATCTGATGTAAATGCTGTGAGGATTTAGCAATAGTTAGGGATTTATTTCTCCTCTTTGACATCTAGCTCATTTTTGATGTTCTCCATCATTTCTAGTATGACATTACTGAAAGCCTCCTGATTAAAGTCAGTTTTCTTATGCATACTTTACCTCTGTGACCCATGAGTAGCTTGAAATCATTTGAACACTGTCTAAATTGGATCCCCCTGGTTGTAAATGTGACTGCATGTCACTTCAGTGCCAGTCAGATAGAAATCTTGCTGCAGAGGATAAAAGTTCATAGCTCAGTATTAATCTACTGGGCAAACTGTGTCTATTGCTTTCAAGATTCCTCCCCCCCTTAAATTCTTGCTGATGGCCTTTGAGAGATATAACATAATCTAATTATTTAAAAATATTCAATAAAATTTAAATATAGTTGTAGTGTAGCATTTGTCCCATTATTGTGTTAAATAAATTCTTCATGATAGTGTCATAATAAATATAGGGGTTATTAAAAATGAAGGCTTTCCTAATTAATAAAATATGTATGTGTGTAAATGACATTATGGTCTGCTCTATGTATACACACACACACACACACACTGGAGACGGGAGAATAAATCTGTCAGAAGATTACAATAATCATTTTTATTGACTGTTGAACTCTTTGGTTTGCTAGCAGTTACTAAGCCAATTGTACAATTTCTCACTGTTTGGCTCTGATGTTTATTTGGACTGACTTGCACCTATTTGAAAGGTTTTGGTAGCATGCGCCAAACTATGTTTCAGTTTGAGCTGAACGAGCAAGTTCAGATATATAATCAGTACATGAGTACAGTACAATAGAATAGAATAGAATAGAGTTCTTTATTGGCCAAGTGTGATTGAACACACAAAGAATTTGTCTTGGTGCAAATGCTTTCAGTGTACATAAAAGAAAAGATATATTCATCAAGAGTCAAGAATCATCAGGTACAACATTTAATAATAGTCATAGGGCACAATAAGCTAGCAAATCATACTAGGAAACAGTCAATAGAAATCGTAAGGATACAAGCAACAAAGTTACAGTCATACAGTCACAAAAGGGAGGGGAAGGGTGATTTAGGAGTGATAAGAAGATTAATAGTAATGCAGACTTTGAAATAGTTGAACAGTGTTGAGGAAATTATTTGTTTAGCAGAGTGATGGCATTCGGGAAAAAACTGTCCTTGTGTCTAGTTGCTCTGGTGTGCAGTGCTCTATAATGTCATTTTGAGGGTAGGAATTGAAACAGTTTATATCCAGGATGTGAGGGGTATGTAAATATTTTCACAGCCCTCTTTTTGACTCTTTTTGACTTGTATACAATTTATGGTTGTATAACTAATAAGCCAAGCTCATGAGGCTATATGTGAATGTTGCTTGTGTTAGTTTCCTTTGAATCTGAATATCTGCCCTTCATCATTTCAATTTCCCATAATGTTCTCAGTATTCAGATACTTAGGAAACATTTGACAGCATTGAGACCACGGGTGTCAAACTCATGGCATCACATTGCTGTTGTTGCTATTCATTATCAGCACCAGATAATCCATTAAGGTCTCCCAATTGATGAAGGAGATTTTAAGAATTTTTTTGCCTAGACTACTCAACCTTGAAGCTTGCCACAATAGAATATAGGCTGGAGCCCTTTCCATGTGTGTGGCATTACCATGGAAATTGGTTTCTAAAACTGAGCTGTCTCTCAGTAGACATATGGCAAAGAATCAGGAATAATATCCACTGTGTTTAGAAGGGACAAGCAGCACATGTTTCATGTAGGAAAAATAGATGATAAAAAAGGCTCACTGTTTTTTTTGGGGGGCAACCACTGCTATTGTATGTGTTCTTTTTGGTCCATTTTTCCATCTGCATATGATGCACAGATTTGAACCACAATTCTTTTGCCGGTATACATTTGTTATATTTTTTAAAGAAATAAATATTTTTGCAAATAGATATTCTTTGCAGGAAATGGACATCAGAATATCTTTCCAACTTTCTTCAGTTGGTAAGTGGCTCATTCTCTAGTTAATTTCACAATGCAATTTTATCTGAAAAAGTATCCTGAATTGTTTCTACTGAGTTCATAGTGCTTTTTAGAAAAAAAAAACTTCTGAGTATGAGGTTCCCTGCTTATATATAGAGTGGGCACTTCTTTCTTTACCAAGTGGATACTGCCATAATTTTAAAATACCTTATGCCCTGCTGAATGTGGAAGGTATAATTTTCCCCAAAAACATTAAAAATAAGTCAATTCCTCAGGGAAAATACATAGACAGAAGGATGTAAAACCAGTGGCAATCTTCCTTGCTTACTTGCCAAAGACAATTAAGGACCTTTGGAAAAGAACTATGTCAGTCTCAATAATGAGTTTTACAGCCTTTTTTCATCCAACACTTCAATAAATTTAATATATAATTTATTTAACTATGGCTGACAATAATTAGAGAAAGCAGGCCTCTGTGATAATTGAATTGTACTATTTCTTCATGTAATCTTTTGGATAAAAACCCATCAATCCCATTATCTATGTAATTACTAAAAAGTAGAATAATAGCAAAGATTTTTGCTGGACACCAAAAGTATCTACTTGATACAGAAACAATAACTTTCTGAGCATGGTCAGATAAGCTACCTGTGGATCCATCCTACTCTAGTTCTATATAAACCACATTTTAACAGCTTCTCAATGAAAATGTCATGTGGAAATGTGTCAAAAGCTTTACTATAACTGAAGTAGATTACATCCTTCATTTCTCTTGTCCACTAAAATACTTATCTTGTCAAAAGAGAAGAAAAGATTTGTTTCACCTGACCTATTTTTGGCAAAGCCTTATTGAGACTTAGCAATCATAGCATTGTCTTAGAGATGCTTACAAATTGCCTGGTTCATTATCTGTTCTACCATCTTTCCAGATATTGGCATTAGGCTCAGTGGCTAATAATTATTGGGTTCCTCTTTTTTCCCTATGGAAAGGGGACATAATCTTGGCTATTCTCCAATCCTTCGCCAACTACCTGTGCTGCTGTTCAGAAATCCCAGGAAGAGAATTCCCACAGAAGGAATCGTTCCAATAAAATATATACAAAAAGAAGTAGCTTGTGGGTATTAACAGATCTGTATTTCCTTTAATAACCCCTGGATGCTACAGTAATTGTTTTTTTTTATTAAGCAAAATTGCCTACTAAAACTGTTTACTATGATACGTAGGAAACCCAAGTGCCACACAACAGGATGAGCTCCTGTTACTTGCTCCAGCTCCTGCCCACTTAGCAGTTTGAAAACATGCAAATAGATAAATAGATAGCACTTTAGTAGGAAGGTAACAGCGTTCCCTGGACCTCAGCATATAATCATGCTAACCATGTGTGTGACTATGGAAATGCCTGGCTCCCTTGGCTAAGAGACAGAAATGAGCACCATGCCCCCCAGAGATGGACATGACTGGACAGGGGGAACTCTTTACCTTTACCTATAGGAAGATACAACAGATGTCCCTAAGGGTTTGAGATAGAAAATACATGTTGGATTTCTTTTTATCTTTTAGGCCAAGCCAAATATGACTCCACCAAAAAATATTTGTATAATAGCAGTGAAAGAAAAATACGACCTCTGTTATTGCTGATTTTAAATACACAACCTACTTATTGAGTGTGTTTAAGGGTTTATATAAGCAAAGTTCACATCCCATATTATTTTTTTTTAATAGTTTATCTTTTTTTCTGATTGTTAGAAGGAAAAAGAACTACTACTAAAAACACTACCAAAGTGGGAAGCTCTCTCTCTCTCTCTTTTTCACTTTTCAGGTTTTTCTTTCTGCTTTTTAAATAACATTTTCCTTTAAAAAAAACTTCGCTTTTTAAAGGTCTGACTTTTGTTCTCAGTCTTATGTTCACAAGCTAGCCATTCGCATAAATGGTTCTTTAAAAGAGAGAAAAGCTTTGTTCCTCTTAGTTAGAGCTACCAGTTCTAGGGCCGCAAAAATTCTTGTGATCACAAAATACCTGCAAAAAATTCAAGTTTTCTATATTTCTTTCCTGCTGTCTGAATTTTGGCAACCCAGGACTCATAGCAATTCTCTTGGTCATCTTCTAAAAAATGTGAGGAGTTAGATGAGAATTTCTGTGCTCAAGATGTAAAAGGGGTAAAAGATCAAATGTGAAAGAAAATCTAATAAAAACAACATTTTAGATAATAAAACAGTATGGCTGGAGGTGAGGAAAATATATGGTCAATATTGACATCTCAAACGTAATCCAGGTACAATGTTGGTTGGGCATTTTATAGTAACAAAAAGTAACAAAAGAGTATAACTTAAAAGCTAAACTTTTAAATTCATCAGTAACAACAGATCAATAAAAGTATGGAGTGGAACAAACTAACCAAGGAAAAAGCTCTACAAAGTGATACTTTTAAAAAAAAGTTACATTCATGCTTCTAATAAATCTTGAACTTTTTAATATGTAATGTGCAAATAATTTAAAATCATAGCTAGAGCAAATAGAATTAATTTATATGTTGGACGTTTAGTTCTCATGATTCCCAGATTCACATAATACCTTGTTTTTAAAGTGAATTTAGTGCTCTTGTGTCATTTGAAATTCTAGGTTTATGCAGCTATTTTTCTGCAAGTTATTTCTCTAATTACTTGCTCATTTCATGCTGTACTTTTTGATTTGGGCCTTTTAATCTAACTAATTCATCAATGAATTAGTAGGCTGGATGGTTGTTCTGAGGAACAGTTTCAAACTGTCATCTACTTTGAATCTCTGTGATTTTTAAACTTTAAATTGCTTTCTCCTTGAGTACCACTATATGTTTTCCTAATAGTTAGATTCATTGTATCATCTTCTATGCATTAAAGGTGAATTATCTGGGCATGTGACATGGTGCTCCTATTGTCTGTCTACACCAACTTACTCTTTTCTTAAACCTGGATATTTGTAAAATGAGGTGTGTTTTAGAGAAATAATCAAAAGTCAAAGATGCATTTCTGATAAGTAGCTAATAATGAATTAGTAACACTATGAGGCTACTTCTTTTGAAATACATTGTTTTTACAGCAACAATTCTGCTCACTTGGACAGAAAGCTAAGGTGACTTGAGCTAGTTGAAAACAAGAGTCTTGTATTATCCAACTAACAAAATTTTTATAATGTAAATTTGTAGACCAGATCTATAACAATTTTTGAAACCGTCACTATATATTTCTGTTTAGTGTAATAGACTAATGGGAATATTTCCTGGAAATTTGTAGAAAGTAAGCTGTAAGTATAGCTGTATGCAGAGCTATTAACCAACTTCTGCCTCATTAGAATTCCACTATGGGTTTATATGCTGCCCAATAATCCCATGTAAACGTGTCCTTTTTTTTTAAAGATGCAAAGAGGGTAATCTCTATGCATGATTGAGAAGCCCTGGTGGCACAGTGGTTAGAATGCAGTATTGCAGGCCAACTATGCCCACAGCCTGGAGTTGAAGTCTGACAGGTTTCAAGGTTGACTTAGCCTTCCATCTTTTGAGGTTGGTAAAATGAGGATCCAGATGGTTGAGGAAAATATGCTGACTCTGTAAACTACCCTGAGGCTGCTGTAAAGCACCATGGGGTGGTATATAAGCCTAAATGCTATTCTATAACTGTGGTAAATTTTTACAAACAAGATGATGCATAGATGGATAGATGGGCAAACAAAATAGATAAATGGGGGTGCTTATGTTGTATTAAGTGTTAAACATTACTTGCTGCCTATATATAGGCCTACAATTGCTTGTTTGAATTAATTTTGTTTTTTTCTTTGGCAAATGTATAAAACAAGTGAGTTAATTAAAAACCTCAGTGCACATTCCTTTTATCCAAGGGTTTCCCAATAAAAGATATTTGGGACTTTACACAGTTATTTATTTATTTGTCAATTGCTTACAAGATAATAGGTATAAGTAAAACATAGTTATGAATACATGGATACATATAAGAAAAATAAAATATAAAAGAAACATTATGCAGGGACGTTGGTGCGCTTATGCATGCCCCCTACAGACCTCTTAGGAAAGGAATGAGGTCAATAGTAGACAGTCTAAGGTTAAAGTTTTTGGGGTTTGGGAAAGAAACCACAGAGTCAGGTAGAGTATTCCAGACATTGACCACTCTATTGTTGAAGTTGTATTTCCTGCAATCAAGTTTGGTGCGATTAACTTTGAGTTTCTATCTATTGTGCAATCTTGTATTGTTATGCCAGAGAAAAAGCTACATAAGATTAGGTTAACAACTCTTAACACCTTTTTGGCTATGTAGTTACAGTGGGCTCTAGAACTTAGGTCATTTGAGATGAGTACTCCAAGATCCTTGACAGAGTTTGGATCATCAACAAGGTCTTGACTATTCAGCCTATATTTTATTTTCTGATTTTTTTGCCAATATGTAGGAAAGAGCATTTATTTGTTGAGATTTGAAGTTGCCATTTGTTTGACCATTCTGATACATGGTCAAGGTCTTTTTGAAGGGTAGCAGTATTGTCTGTGGTGTTGAATAGCTTTACATCATCAGCGAAGAGAACACAGTTGCTCTTGATATGATCACAGAGGTCATTTATGTAGAGTATGAAAAGAGTTGGTCCTAGAACACTGTCTTGGGGCATCACTGTACAGAAATTGATAGGACGCTCCCAATTTTGACCATTTGTTGTCTGTTTGACAGGAATGCTTCTATCCAGTTATGCAGGTGTCCAGAGATACTGTAAGATTGTAGTTTTAGGAGTAGTTTGTCATGTACCACTGAATCAAAGGCTTTACAGAAGTCTGTGTAGATTGTGTCTATTGCTTTGCCCTGATCGAGTTGTGTAGTCCATATGTTTTTGCAATGTAAGAGTTGCAGATTACAGGATAGTCTTTGATCCTAGAGGTGGGAGCACGAGATGAACCTCTACAAGGGCGGGCTGAGGATTTTTTGAATTTTCTCCAGGACAAAATCACACAGATCCGGGATGGGTTGGACTCTGACTGGGCAACTCCAGATGGGGGGACGGGGGTGAAGTTCGGTGAGGTTATCTGGGGGGAGTTTGATCCTGTGACCCTCGAGAATGTGGACAAGATGCTGGGTGGGCTTAATGCCACATGTTTATTGGATCCGTGTCCCTCCTGGCTGGTTTTGGCCGCCCGGGAGGTGTCACGTGGTTGGTTCCAGGGTATTATCATATTCTTCAACTGAACTGCGGGCCTTGAGATATGTTCCCCTATCTCAAATCTGGCCCCCTTGTCTCTCCAAATCCCATCTCAAGGACGGATCCTGGGATCCAGAGAGATGGTGGAGTCGTCGTCGGAAGCGTGGGAGGGAGGGTTTCTTAAAATTTCTAATCAAATTCCTTAACAAATTGGGGGACAACCCACCTGGGGCTCCGACCTGTTCACAGTTAGAGCGCAGCCGGAATGGTCAGGATTCCGACATGGCTCAATTGAGGATGGGGGGTTATCCAGAAGAGGGTGTCATCAAATCCATTAAAATGGTGAGCGGGAGAGGCAGATTTGGCGTCTATAAGGGGCCACATTCTGTTTCGGGAGCGCGTCTCCGCTCTCTATCTGCTGTGACGCGCTCCGACCCCATTATCGCTTCCCGTTCTCCAGGTGGTCTGAGTGTTCGGGCCCTGGGCCTTCGACTGATGTTGTGTAACGCCAGGTCCATCATGAACAAAGCCCCTCTCATTCATGACTTGATCTTAGAGGGGGGGGGCGGACCTGGTGGGTATCACCGAGACCTGGCTGGGCCCAGAGGGGGGTGTCCCTCTGGTCGATATGTGCCCGGCCGGGTTTCGGGCTTTTCATCGGCCGAGGACCCAGGGAAGGGGTGGAGGTGTTGCGTTAGTTATCAAGGAAGATCTTTGTCCGAGGGAGTCCACTGTTTCTCAGACGTCTGGATGTGAATCTCTTTTCGTGAAGTTTGGTTCCAAGGTTCAGAAGGGCTTGTTGATCGCTTACCTGGCTCCCTGCTATGCATCATCTGCCCTGCTTGAGCTTCTTGAGATTATTGCTGGCATGGCGGTTGAGACCCCTAGGCTTATGGTCATGGGTGATTTCAACCTTCCCTCTGCCGGCGGTACCTCGGGACCTGCTCAGGAGTTCATGGCTTCCATGACAGCCATGGGCCTAACTCAATTAATCCGGGACCCTACTCACATCGGAGGTCATACCCTAGACTTAGTTTTTGTCTCTGATCAGTGGCAGAGTGATCTGGGTGTAGGGAATATAGTCATAGAACCCCTGTCATGGTCAGACCACTCACTCCTAAAGCTTGACTTCCGTTCCACACCTCTTGACCGCAGGGAGGCAGGGCCATTAAAATGGTACCGCCCCAGGCGCCTGATGGACCCTGAAAGGTTCCTGATGGAGCTTGGGCCACTCCCCGAAACTCACACACACAACTCGGTCGAGGACTTGGTTGCCGCCTGGAATTTGGCGGCTGCTAAAGCACTTGATCGGGTTGTGCCCTTGCGGCCTCTGACCCGGCGCCGCTCCCAGATAGCCCCTTGGTTCTCCGAGGAGCTGAGGGAGATGAAACGCCGGAAAAGACGCCTAGAGAGTAGTTGGAGATCCACCCGTTCTGATTCTGACCGAACACTACTACGTGCTTATATTAAGACGTATTTAGTGGCGATAAGGATGGCGAGGAGAACTTACCTCTCCACCCTTATTGCATCCGCAGAAAACCGCCCAGCTGCCTTGTTTAAGGTGACTCGCTCCCTATTAAAAGTGGAGTCACAGGATGACCCTTTGCAAGGTCGAGCTGAGGAATTTTCCATATTTCTCCAGGATAAAATCGCTCAGATTCGGAACGGTTTGGACTCCGACTGGTCCTCTCCAGACGAGAGGGCGGGATCAGATATCGGTGAGGTCAACTGGGTTGAGTTCGACTCTGTTACCAAAGAACACGTTGACAGAATACTGGGGGAACTGAATGCTACCACTTGTTTATTAGACCCGTGTCCCTCCTGGCTGGTTCTAGCCACTCGGGAGGTAACACGAGGCTGGTTCCAAGGCATTATAAACGCTTCCTTGAGAGAGGGGTTTCTACCCACTGCTTTGAAAGAAGCGGTGGTTCGTCCCCTCCTCAAGAAACCGTCCTTGGACCCAGCATTACTATCCAATTATCGTCCTGTCTCCAACCTTCGCTTTGTAGCGAAGGTTATAGAGACCGTGGTGGCACGTCAGTTCCCGCAGTACCTGGATGAAGCGAATTATCTTGACCCCCTCCAATCGGGCTTCAGGCCCGGGCACAGCACTGAGACGGCGTTGGTCGCGTTGATGGATGATCTTTGGAGGGCACGGGACAGAGGCCATTCCTCTGTTCTGGTCCTCCTCGATCTATCGGCGGCTTTCGATACTGTCGACCACAGTATCCTGTTGCTCGGTTGGAGGGGCTAGGGATTGGAGGCACCGTGCTTCAATGGTTCTCCTCCTTCCTCTCCGACCGTTCGCAATTTGTGTTGACAGGGGGACAGAGATCGACCCCGAGACCCCTACTCTGTGGGGTGCCTCAGGGGTCGGTGCTCTCTCCCCTGCTGTTCAACATTTATATGAAGCCGCTAGGTAATATCATCCGTGGCTTTGGAGTGGAATTCCACCAGTACGCTGATGATACTCAGCTGTACATCTCCACTCCAGACCATCCCAACGAAGCCGTCGAGGTGATGACCCGGTGCCTGAAAGCTGTACGAAATTGGATGAGTCAAAACAGACTCCGTCTCAACCCGACCAAAACCGAGTGGCTGTGGTTTCCTGCCCCCAGATTCAGTCAGCTTATTCCATCGCTGACCATAGGAGGAGAGACACTATCCCCTGTGGAAAGGGCACGCAACTTGGGTGCACTCCTGGATGTGCGACTGTCTTTGGAAGACCATATTGCAGCCGCCACCAGGAGTGCTTTTTATCAGATTCGTCTGATCTACCAATTGCGACCCTTCCTGGATCTGGGCGCACTTCGCACAGTCACCTCTGCTCTCGTCATCTCCCGTTTGGACTACTGTAATGCTCTCTACATGGGGCTCCCCTTGAAGACTCTCCGTAGGCTACAGTTAGTTCAGAATGCCGCCGCGCGGATGATCATCGGCGCCCCTCGGGACGCCCACATAACACCTCTTCTCCGCCGGCTGCACTGGCTTCCTGTGGCCTTTCGGATTCGATTCAAGGTGGTACTAATAGTATTCAAAGTGCTCCATGGCTCGGGACCTGGATACTTACGGGACCGCCTTCTGCCACCAACAACCTCCCGCCGCCCAGTACGCTCCCACAGAGTCGCCATGCTCGGGGTCCCACCACTAAATCACTGCCGACTGGCAGCCCCGAGACTTCGTGCTTTCTCTGTGGGAGCCCCATCCCTCTGGAATTGTCTCCCCTCGGAGACACGAGCCATGTCGGATATCCTCACCTTCCGGCGCGCAGTCAAGACCTTGTTGTTCAAGCAGGCCGGTCTAGCCAATTGAATCATTCGGGTTAAATTAAATTTTAGATAATCTTTCTGTTGGGTGTTGTTCTTAACCATTTTAGATTTTTATTTATTTCATCTCCGTTACCTGTACTGTTTTCGTTGTTGAATGTGCACCGCCCCGAGTCCCTTTTTGGGAGAGGGAGCGGTATAGAAGCATGAACAAATAAATAAATAAATTATAAATGCTTCCTTGAGTGAGGGGTTCTTACCTCCTGCCTTAAAAGAGGCGGTGGTGAGACCCCTCCTCAAGAAACCATCCCTGGATCCGACCTTATTGTCTAATTATCGTCCAGTCTCCAATCTTCGCTTTATGGCAAAGGCTGTTGAGAGTGTGGTGGTATGACAGCTCCCCGAACACCTGGAGGAATCATCCTATTTGGATCCATGCCAATCAGGCTTCAGGCCCGGGCACAGCAGGGAAACTGCATTGGTCGATTTAGTTGATGATCTCTGGAGGGCCCGTGACATGGGGTTTTCCTTTGTCCTGGTCCTATTAGATCTCTCAGCAGCTTTTGATACTGTCGACCACAGTATCTTATTGTGGTGGCTAGAAGGGTTGGGAGTGGGAGGCACCGTGTTAAGGTGGTTCTCCTCCTTCCTTTTCGACCACTCGCAATTTATGTTGGCAGAGGGGCAGAGATCGACCTTGAGGCCCCTGATCTGTGGGGTAGCTCAGGGGTCGGGGCTCTCGCCCCATTTAAGTGAAGCCGCTGGGTGAGATCATCCGTGGCTTTGGGGTAGAATTCCATCAGTACGCTGATGATACTCAGTTTTACTTTTTTACCCCGGGCCACCCTGACGAAGCCGTGGAAGTGATGACCCAGTGCCTGGAGGCTGTGCGGGGTTGGATGGGGCGAAACAGGCTTCAGCTCAACCCGGCCAAGACCGAGTGGCTGTGCTTTCCGGCGCCCTGATACAGCCAGCTTACTCCTTTGCTGGCCATGGGGGAGTGGAATTCTGGCCCCCACAGAGAGGGCACACAATTTGGGTGTCCTCCTGGATGTACGGCTGTCATTAGAAGATCATATAGCAGCCATCGCCAGGGGAGCTTTTTGTCAGGTCCATAGGATCTACCAGTTGCAGCCCTTTTTGGATTGGGACGCACTTCGCACGGTCACATCCGCCCTCGTCATCTCCCGTCTGGATTATGCCAATGCTCTCTACATGGGGCTCCCCTTGAAGAGCACCCAGAGGCTTCAGCTGATGCAAAATGCGGCTGCGCAGATGGTCTTGGGGGCTCCTTGGAGCTCCCATGTTACACCACTTTTGCGTGAGCTGCATTGGCTCCCGGTGGCCTTCCGGGTACGATTCAAGGTGTTAGTGACCACCTTTAAAGCGCTCCATGGCTTGGGATCTGGGTATTTACGGGACTGCCTGCTACCACCGTCAGTCTCTCACCGACTAATACACTCTCATAGAGCGGGCCTCCTCGGGGTGCCGCCGGCTGGACAGCTGGTGACCCCGAGGGTTCGGGCCTTCTCTTTGGAAGCTCCCTCCCTCTGGAGCGAATTGCCTCCAGAGATGAGAACCGTCCCCGACCTATTGACCTTCCGGTGCGCACTAAAAACCCACCTATTCCATGTAGCTGGTCTGGCCTAGAGTTATGTGTAATGGTTTTAACTTTTAATTCTTAATGCCAATTTATTTAATCCTTTTAATGTATTTTAAATTATTGTATTTGTATTTATATGTTTTTATTTGGCTGTGCACCGCCCCGAGTCCTTAGGGAGAAGGGGCAGTATACAAATTTGAATATAAATAAAAATAAAATAAATTGTCCAATGAATATAGCTGGCAGACTCCTCTCCCCAGCCACCAGTTATAATGACCTTGGTTCCCACAGGATAATTTTTTGTTTTGACTGTTAGCTGGGCTACCTACTTCTCCCCTCCCATTCCTCCTCTCAGGTTTTATGGCAACTATGAGGCAGCACAAGATGGCTTCAGCCAGGTTTGCTTCAGAATTGACAATATTATTTCATAATCTTTGCTTAACAATCCTTACATTTTTGTTTCATTATTTTTTTTAAAAAATATATGATGATATCGATTCACCCATTTTCCATAGTTCATTGCTTTAGGTTTCATCAAATTCTCCCAAAAGATAAACTAGTCATTTTCATTAATAATTTCCATTTGCATCAAAGACATAAAGCAACTAGATAATAAATGCAAGAAAGCAGTTTTTAACTAAGATAGAGCTGATAGAGGCAACACATTTGATGCCCCACAACTCTTGTTTGTAGCTCAACACTTTCAAGATAGGGCAGCTGCTACAAAAATTAAATTTTTGTGTCAGATCAAAATAAAGGGGGACACTATCCAGAACATAAAGACAAACTATTAGCTGGATTTGTCCAAAGGTAAGCTGCCAGATAGACAGATAAAACCTTGCAGCTTAATGTTAAGTGCAACTTTGGGGACTAATAAATAAAAATGTCTTTTCAATGTAGAATATTAACATGAATAGGCTGGTTGTGTTGTATTTATATGTATATTTCTTCACAGGCTGTATGTGCTTTGCTTTATCTCTTCAGCACAGAAACATTAATCAAGTGATGGTTCTTTAAAACTGGCAAAAAGCCAAAGTAACTTGCTGTAGGTAGGATCTGACATTTCTGAATCATTTGTTTAGATTTCTTAAAAATTTGTTTGGCATTTGTATGTACCATTTCCTGCAGTAGGTTGCACATCTAAACAATTTTTTAAAATGACGAACAGTATTCTACATCTCTCCCTCCCACATGCCCTTTTTTTAATCATCAACCAAGTGCATTCAGATTTCAGATACATAGAAAAAGAATGTATGACAAAACTAGAGGTGGTATTAAATGAGTTGGAGGAAGAAAGAAAGGGAGGGAGGGAGGGAAGGAAGGAAGGAAGGAAGGAAGGAAGGAAGGGAGAGACAGACTGTATCAATTCAAATGAAATGAGAATTAATATTAAATATATTTCATTGATTTTGGGAGACCTAACAGAAAACATTGAACTTCTGAAAACATTTTGTAATTTGAAGTAGAAAGAGAGAGAGACAGAGACAGAGAGACAGAAACAGAAAGAGAAAGAAAAAGAGAGAAAGGAAATAGAAAAAGAAATAAAAAAATGAAAGAATGAAAGAAAGAAGACTATCAATTGGAACAAAAATAATTAATATTAAATGTATTTCATTGATTTCAGGGGACCTAACAGCAAACATTGAACTTCTGAAAATGTTCTTTTTTAACCAGAAGCATAAATTGGGCTGAAATTCTTAAGTTATTTATCATGAGAGTTGAGATTTCTACATGTCCGTTTATTTCCTGTTCCCCAAATTATGACTCACTGACCATTGTTTACCTTTTATTTAGATTTATTTTTATTACTAAGATAGAAAATAAGTTCAAATAATAACAGACAGAAAATTATGTAGAAGAATTCCAATATGGTAATCAGATTTCTAATATTTCTCAAAAAAAAGAAGATATTGCTTATGCTGAAGAAAAACAAAACATTCAGCTGAATATTTTATGTCTACTATCATGGGACACCAATTTAGCAAACAGATGCAATTTTATTTTTATAATTTTCTATTTCTATTTAAAAGTTCTATTTATCTTAAACTTTATTTGAAAATTGAAATGTATTTATTTATTTAAAATGTAAAAGTTATGATAGCTTATTCATAACATTCCAAATTTAAAAAATATTCTAAATGGCTACCGAAAGACTTATTTTCTTTATGAAGCACTAAATAAATGTCCACAATGTTGTTATTTCATGTCGTCTAATATTACCTCAATTTGGCAGGCTGCTCTACCATTATGTGAGTGAATTGTTATAAGAGAAGCACAGCAGCAGTTGTTAACAGTGATTAGGATCATTAATGTTTATTTTCATAAATAAAGGGAAATTCATTTTCTAGTTTGCAAAAGCATACACATATTTCTTTATAATTAATGTGTATTATGAGATCAATTAAATACAGGAATTCCAGGTTCATATGTGAATTAGATCAGAATCAAGTTTTTATAAAAGAGTTAATAAAGAACAGTATGGACCAATAAAAGAAGAAGAAATTCATGCTCTGCCTCCTTTTTTAAAAAAAAATGATATGCTTGAAAGTGTATCTGTAGCAAGGGAAGGGGAAAACACTTGTTTCAATTAGGAGTGCAAAGAGCCAAATTTTGAGAATTTTGAAAAGGATCCACAATAATTTACAGTCAGCATCCGCTTATTACTGGAGGGGCATGCAGCATCAGAAGCAAAGTAAAATAAGGCATCATATAAAGAGAGGACATAGATCAGGGGTATCAAACTCAAGTCCTGTGGGCCACATCTGACCCATTGGTTGCTTAAATCTGGCCTGCAAGGCCTCCCTGAAAACAGCAGTGGATTGGTCGCAGTGCCTCTGCCAGCGAAATCAGAGCTCAGGATGGTTGCATGTGGCTTGTTTTTGCTAGCAGAGAGCTCAGGCCACAGACACCTCCAACTTGAGTGACATCGAGCTGGTCACACCCACCCTGGCCATGTCCAACCCAGCCTCCCAAGGTCAAACACAACCTTGATATAGCCCTCAATGTAATAGAGTTTGACACCCTTGACATAGACCAACCTACAGTATACAGTTGCAAGACTAGACAATATAAATGTAATCCTCTATATTTTAAGGCTGTAATCTCTTGTCACACAAATGTTATGAAGCAGTCTTAACAATATTTGTTATGAATTTTATCTTGATGAATTAACAAAAGTATATTTTGAATAGTTGTTATCAGGTATAAAAGAAGAGAAAGATGACCATCTCTTTATTATTGTTATTAAGTATAAATTAATAGAAAGATGACCATCTCTTAAGGCATGGGTGTCAAACTTGTGGCGCCACATGACGTATCACGATGTTTTTTCCCTTCATGGAACTGGGGTGGGCGTGGCCTGCACATGATGCATCCGGCCTGTGGACCACCAGTTGACACCCCTGTCTTAAGGTAAAGACTTTTTAAATCAAGGTGGATTCCTAGTGAGTATATGGGTTACATGTTTAATATAATTTTCTGAACAATAGTATGGAATTGGTTTGCATTGTCCTTTTTGGGGAGGATTTTTTTTAAAAAAACTTACAATTTAGCTTACATTCCTGGAATTTCCTGGTGGGTCTCCCACCCAAGAGTTAAGTAGGATTCCACCCAGAAGAAACCCTGCATAACTCTTCTCAAGATCAGTGAAATTCAGCAATACACCTCATCTGCTGCAATACCCTTTCTTTTTGTGATTAAAACAAGAAAAGGCAGAGCAGTTTTATCAAAGTATCACTTTAGCAGGGGTGTCAAACTTGCATCGTCACGTGACTTATCTGTTTTTGAATAGCAGCTTCATAAAACTTGCTGACTCATGTTTCTCTTATAAAGATTTCCTTTCTAGAAAAAAGGATTATAACATTTCTTTACAAAGGAAGAACTTAGTTTATTTTATGTTTACATTATTCATAGTTGCAAAGCTTCCACATTGGAAACCAAAGAAACAGAGCAATATAATAAAACAGAAAAGGATGATGGTTATAATAGTGGAACAGAAATAGGAAGCCTTCACAAAGATAGCCCACAATATGCCCTCACGCACAGCCTGAGGAAAAAGTCTTCATGATTCATTTAAAGGAGTTCAGGATTGGATCTAATAAAAATCTTATACTGTTCCTGTGGACGAGTTATCTGGATTACACTGTTTAAAGGCTGGGACCACAGCATGTAGATTCTGTCCAATCTTATAGGACAGGCAGAAACCATAATGTTATACTGTATATTATATTGCTCTGCAATGTATACAAGATTGCAGATACTATGTTAGAAATGGAATCAAAAACCATTCACAGGTAATAAAGGAGAAACTCTTGACAAGATCACAAGATTCTGTTATATCCAACAATTGAGTTTTAGTACTTGCTGAGTTTATTTCCTCACCTGGTCCACTTTAAATGGTTGATATAATGGGAGAGAAATGTTCTCTCAGATAATTATGACCTATGATTCGTAGGTCACTTATTGCTTTCTCTCCCCCTCCCACTTCTCCACATTTTCTTCTTAAATCAATCTCTTTTTCAAAGGTTTAACTTGTCCAAAAATGGCAGGCATGATTCATTTAAAGGGAAACGGGGAGAAGTATGGGCATTGCAGTTGCCATACATCTACATGCTTTCCTAACTGAATGAGGATATTGCCAGAACTGATCTGACTTATGGAATATGTATTGTACTAAGCTGTTGAACTGTACCAGCTGACATTTAAAAACTGGCCAGAGATTTAAAAAAGTAATACAACAGTATGTCTTAGATTCTGTTAACTGGGGGAAAAAACCCTCTACTTTCTTCTACTATGATCAAAATGATCTATATATTGTTATAAAAAGCTGACTTCTGCAATTTGCTTGGATTGCATAAAATATATTTTCCCAAATATTTAAAAGCATATGGAATTAAATACTGTATATCCATATGCATATATAGTTATTATATTGGATATAACTAATTGGTTAGAATTACCTTTGAGTCTCTGGGGTAAGATTTATGTAATTAAAATGAATATAACCTCTAGACAGATGTACATTTTAAGATGGATTTCTATGTCCATTTTTATTAGATATTTTACGAAGATAGTTAAAATATTGAGAAAGTTTTAATGGCAGCACAAGATCCCTTGATTCTCTCTAGTTAAACTGAGATTAACTTATGCGGATGCTCTATTTAATGTTTCAGATTGTAATTTTATCATTGAACGTTTACTTTAATATCCAAAGTCATGTGGAGTGAATCTTTTCTTGATTATTATCCCTTCTGAGCTCATTAAGAGAGCCAATATCAGATTTCTTTGAAATCTTGATAAGTTCTTGGGTCAACTTACAGGAAGCAAAATATGACTTTTCCAGCTTTGAAAGCTGTTACACATTTCTGCATTAATTATAAGGTAAGCTGTCATTCAGATTTACATCAGAAGTTGACATTATAGAAGATGGAATTAACATCTTGAATGAATTGATCAACAAGAAGTATTTAAACAATTTTCATAGGCTATGTTTTGAGTATAACGTATTGTTAGAATAACTTGGTCTGGCTGCTTTATTAGCTTTAGAGGAACCTAAAACAGTTAGATGTTTAAGAGATGCTGAATTTGAATTCATACAATTGTTGTTTTTTTTTTTAGTGACTCACCCTAAATCACTCAGCTGGCTGCTGCCTTAATCACTAGCGCCAAAATAACATAGTTAACATTGTTTAACATTTATTTATGAAATGTTTAAGCTTCTGTAGTGGCAGTATTGAAGATCATTGTTATTTCGAAAAGTTTAGCAACATATTTTGATTTCTCTTTCATACTAAGAAAAGTTTAGTGCCTTAGAGCTCATTCCAAACTATTTTGTTTAACTCCTGTTTACTGAGTAAAGGAAAAGGGTTGATCTTCACATAGATGCAAACCTGTGAAAGTCTCAGACTTTCAGTTCGTATACCAGAGTCATGTGCCACTCAGTCAAGATAGGATCTTTCAGCTAATAACTATAGCAGGGCCATGGTGTCATGGTGTCATGGTGCCAGGCTTTGATATTTCATTCATTCATTCATTCATTCATTCATTCATTCATTCATTCATTCATTGAATTTCTATTGCCACTCATCTCAATGTCTTCGGCAGCTTACAATTCTTGTTTGTTGGGAACTTCTGCACGAACCTGCTATTGGGTGCTATGGAAACTGGATATCCTTGGGGGTATCTCTGCTATCATTATTTGACAGCTTATAAAAAATTGGGTATCATCTTGCTTGATATGCATGCTTTTGATGTTACATCTTTAAAACTGTTTGCTCGAATTAATAATAAAACTTCAATTTTCTTTGGTGGGCTCATTGTCTCCAGATCCAAGAGCCAATTGGATGGGCACCTGATCACTGCCCTGACACTAGGCCAAACAATTGCCCTAAGTAGGCAGTTTACAATAAAAACATATAGTAGTATAAAATCCATGTTAAAAAGCAGAGATAAAAACAAAATTAGACAAGATTCAAGTGAAAATGTTAAAAGTTAAAAGAGATGGAGAGAGTATCATCAAGTTATTAAAGATATAAAACATAATGTTTTATATTTCCAAAAAGTGGGATTTGATATTGTCAGGTTCCAAAGAAAAGAGAGGTTTGTTGAGGTTCTTTCAAGCATTTCCTTTATTATTGCTCTCCTATAGACAGAAATCTTGCCAAAATAAAGCAGACTATTTGCATAATCAAGCATATATTCTGAGAACTCCCAGGTTGCAGCCATCTTCTTGACTATTTTCCCCACACAAACTATCTAAACATCATTATCTTTTGCTCTCCTGGGATGCAGTCCTCCCTCCTGAGAATCCAGAGCAGGGGTCGCCAACCTTTTGGACCTCAGGGACCACCAAACTAATAATTTTAGATCCAGGGACCACAAACCAGTTCTGTGGGCATGGCCTAATTTGTGGGTGTGACTTGGTGGTCATGTGACTGGCTGGGCATGGCTTGTATGTAAATATTATAAATATTTATATAAATATTGAACTTTTACCCAAAATCAGGCAAAGCAGGTAGATAGAGTTGTTTACAGAATCACAGATTCATTCAGAGATCTATTTATCTGCCATTGGCTAGCTCAGTCTGTCACATAAAATTTGCTTACAAGCAAACTCACAAAATTAACTCACAACACACCATGCATGTAAATATTGAATTTTTTATTTAAAAAAAGAGCAACTTTTACCCAAAATCAGGCAAAGCAGGCAGATTGAGTTGCTCACAGAATCATTCTATCTATCTATCTATCTATCTATCTATCTATCTATCTATCTATCTATCTATCTATCTATCTATCTATCTATCTATCTATCTATCTATCTATCTATCTAATCTATCTACCTACCTACCTACCTACCTACCTACCTACCTACCTACCTACCTACCTACCTACCTATCTATCTATCTATCTATCTATCTATCTATCTATCTATCTATCTATCTATCTATCTATCTATCTGCCATCGGGTAGCTCAGTCTCTCAAATTTGCTTGCTGTAAGTCTGCACTGAATTTGCTTGCAAGCAAACCTTCAGTCCTAAGGGAGGTTCGGCTGTGCTGAGCCGAAGATCTAAAAACTAGCTAGAAAGCAAGAAATCCAACCATTTCCTGCTTCCTAGCTAATCTAAATCTCCCAGCACAGCAGAACAGATGATGGTCGGAAAAAGAAAAAACAGCAATTTAGCAGGCAAGTTTACTGGGTAAAGCCTGAGTGGGCGGGGAGGGTTCCGGTGGGCCATGTGGGTGGCAAAACCTTGTGTTTCTGCGCAGCCTGGATTAATTGCTTTGTGGGGGTGTTCTCTGCGGCCCACCAAAATTTTCTCGCGGCCTACCGGTTGGCGATCGCTGATCCAGAGAACATTCCACCACAGATTTTTTATGAAGAACATTGGCTCTACTGAGTCTAGGAATTAGGTAATAAATCATTTTGTGCAGGTGGAAAAAAGATGGTCCTCCACATATCAAAGAGTGGATTTAAGATACATGTTTTTAGTTGATTTTTGAGATCTCCCTATTTTATAGATATAACAAGATGTTTCTAGATTTCATTATATGGTAAAGGATTAGGCAGGTGCATATTAACATTAATAAAAGTTTTCTTCCTTTTGATTTTAGTTTATTTATAACACTTCTATATGCCTGTTGACCATAATCACTGTTGCAATTTTCTTTATTTTTGTTTGTTAAATTCAATAATAAAAATAAGGAACATTTGCCTATGAGAAATATAGTACTGGATTTTTCTGGATCCCTGTTAGCTTGATTTTCCTTGTTATCTTTTAAGTTGTACTTTTCGTGTACCTGTTGCCATTAAAATAAACTGATTATGTTGCTTATTATAATCACGGAAGTCACCCTAGATGACCATCTATAAAGAAGCTTTATTTTATCTCTGATTTTAGATTAGTATTTAGTAAAGGCTAAAGATAGCAAGTATGCATTTTATATTGCATTAAAATATTTTTTTAGCAAAAGTTTCAATTAAAAAAGGTGTTTTTTAATGCTTGAAGCCTCTATATGCCAAGAACCACATCTATGAAAGATTAAAGAGTTCTGAATACTTTTCTTTGAATACAATTTTTAAATTTATCTCCATGTTTTAGTGATTTCCATGTTTAACAATCTAGTTGCTAAACAACACCTACACCCAATATGTAGAAGTATCACAGATGATATGGTATCAGCAAGTATGTAAGCAGATAGCCATAGCATGGGAAAGATATATGCAAAAGTCAGATATTATACTTGAAGATTTTTCAGCCTTACTGGAAAATCAACCAGATTAAATGAAAAATGTTAATTAGTTTGATAGCAGTGTTTTTACATTTTGCCCAAATAAATCCATTTCAAAGTGCAGCTAGAACAAGTAGAAATGGTTTCTTAATTAAATGTGTTTAAGTTAATCATCTGAAAAACCCAGATGCTATGCTTTTTGTCTGGCTCTTCTATCACATAGGCCAAAATGGAATGTTTCAGTCAGCTATTTAAATAATTTAACTTAATAGGAAGAAAGCTGAAGATGATCAATTTTTTTTGTGAAATAGGCTTGATCTAGTAAGCAAAAAAGCCTTTAAGACAGCATCTGGTGAGAATTCTATTTTCATATTTTTAACAGAACCTTCTTACCCCCATCAGGGTTATGATTCAATCCCTTTATTTATTTATTTTCTTTCTCTCTTTCCTTAAGGATTCAGTCTGTTAAGTCTGGACATTCCTGGTTCTCTGTCATTAATCCATATTGTTATGAAAATGGGAATGCGAACATATAAAGAAAAATATTCCTTATCTTCTGCATCTTTAAAATTAACAGATTTATTATGGCATGAATTTTTATGCATTAAACCCAAGCTTTATCAGATGCATTGGAGGAAACAATTGATATTTCAGAACAGACACAGTAGATATTTTAGAATGTGAAAGTGAAATAAATGCAAAATTTCAATTCCAGTTTTTCAGCCATCCTTTTATTTACCATTCCTGACCTTGAATATTTTCTTAATTGAACTTCTAAAGATAAGAGCTGCTCTCTAGGTCTTAAGAATATTTTTCTTTTAGCTTTTGTACATCCAGTTTATTTATACATCTGAATAAGGTTTTGAATGTTGCCTTTTCTGACATATATTTTATCTGTGTCAAATATCAGAGGAAAAAGAATGAAATCAAGATATATTGTCTAAAAGACTGTTTTTCTGGGTATAGATGCTTATAAGAAAAATGTTAGTTAGATTGCATTTTCAGATATATTTCTGAGTCTCACATACATTTTGAGGCATAATTGTTAAGGGATTATCAATATTCACATTAAGAATCCTGGCACATCACCAATGCTCACATCTACTCCAATTTCTTTAGAAATAAATTCATCCATTAAACACACCCATGAGCAACAAACTGTTCAGATGATTTCTTGGGGGAGGGAATTTGCATAAAAATGTTTTAATGGATCCTGGTCAAAGATCATATTGCTGAAACATGTATTCAGTTACAGAAAAAGGGTGGCTAAAATCCTCATAATTGTATTGGAATAAAACTTAAGATTAAAAATGTCTTGGCTAAACTATATGGACAAATCCATGTTGTTTTCTTGGAAATAACACAGGATGGCTTACTCTAGCCTTCTTTCGTGACTGTTAACTGTACAACCTAGTTTATGCCATTGGAGTTATCTGCAGATTTTTCATCCCACTACTAACCAGCTTTAATCTTGTTTAGCTTTTTTGAGATCAGCCATGGTCTGCTATGTGCTGCCATCTGCTGTGGCTTGGACTGGTGTACCACTTCTAAATGTCTTAATATGAAACCAGAGAAAAAAAGAAAATGTGTATATGAAGAGAAGGTAACATTAAGAGAAAAAGTAGATCTGAGCAGTAGAACTCTCATAATGTGGGTTAAATAAAAAGTGAACTGTTAGAATTTTTAAGGGAAAGAACCTCCAGAAAAATAGTGCAGAAACTAAAACGAAGAATTTTCCAAGAATCCTTAGAGACCATTCAGAAAATACAGCTGGGACCTCATAAAATAGCAAGGTGAAGAAAAAAATGATAGAGATGAAGGCTTCTCCTTCAAGCCAACCAAAGTTGCCAAAAATAATTTAAAGATAATGATCTGGATCTGAATATGCCAGAGAAAGTTTTCCCCTGCATTTTCATTAAAAAGTCCAACTCTTGTTAGATTTACATCCTAAGTGCATAATTGTTCATGTCAGAGGACTCTCTTTCAAAGATTCCATTGAGCAGTTAAGGGAGGTGAGTTTACAGAGATACTAGGGAAAGAATTCAGGGGTTGTTTTGGTAACAATCTCTCAGGGAAAATATCTCTGGGATGGTACTGGAGAGAGAAAACAGATCTTTTCCTTAGAGAATGTTTGCATTCAACATGTGGAAAAATGGCAGTAAAGCAGCTGATACGCAGGCATACTTATAGTATTTGACACTTAGCAACAGTAAACCATATGTACATATAGTATGTACACACACTTGCACAATTATAGCTAGATAACTAGATAGATATATAGCTAGATAACTAGATAGATATATAGATATACACTACATTATAGCTTAGATAACTAGATAGACAGAAAGACAGATACACACACATAAGAGACAATTCTAAATATCAAAGTAGGAATAACCAATGTCCAAAATCAGAGAATAGAGCACACCTGATATATTTTCTATGGTCAGTGAGGCCAGACATATTTTCTTCCACTAATCATAGCTTCATGCTGTGAAATGAAGCTATTGCTGATGGGAGTACAATCACTGTGTCCATATGTCTTCCCAGAATGGAAGTTAGGCAAGCATGGGATCAATCTTAGTACTTAGTTGGCACAGGACTACACACAAAATGTACTTAAGGACAGAACGATTGAAAAGTATTGTTTAGATTCATGAATACTCTTCCCATCAGGAGTGCACTAAGCACTGGTGAAAAATTCACTATTTTTAAATTACATTTAAAGACACTTTATATCCCTGGATATGCTAGCAGAGCATGACTTTAAATAAGATTTTTATTTATTAACCTATAAGAAAATTTTCTAAAAGTTTAACCAATCAAATTTTGCGTCAAAATGTCAATATCAGTGAAATCAAAATTCCTGGATCTTAACTGAGATTTTCATTTCTGAGCTGTCCTGTCATTATGAACATGGAAGCCAAGGTCTCTCTGAACATGGGCAAACAGAGAAAAATATAGGTGTATATACTGATTATGTGTCATCACCTCAGTGATAACTCTTAGTAACTACATAGATTTTTCTCCAGGAAGAGCTATCCCAAAATTTCGGGTTTTCTAACATGCATGTATCACCAATCTAATTCTGCTATTCTTCTCTTTCCATTGATTCCAAGCATTTTTGCTTTGAGTGAGAACCCTGGCTTGATATAATTAAATGCTAAGCAATAACAGTAATCTTGTGAAATTTTGTTACATACTATATTACCATTTATTAAATGCTATTTATACTGGTTAGCGGTAAAGGGAAACAAAATTGCCAAAATACATGGTGGCTAAAAACCATCAAAGTTGACGCTAGTCAGTATATAAAACTACTGAAAGAAACCAAACAAGATTAGAAAGTGTGAAAAGAGCTGGTCCATAAAATCACCAAGGATCGGATATGATTGAAAAGCAAGCATTAGCTTTATAATAATTAGCATTATTACATGCTTTGTGCAGTCTTTTTTTAAACAACTTTAAAAAGCAGATATATATAAATAAGCAAATAAATAAAATAATAGATATTTATAATAAACACTTTAAGTCAGTTTAATATTAATTTGTATAAATAATTTACCACTGTAATAAAGTAATACATAACAGAATCACAGTATCTCAGAGCAATTAATTTCATAATTGTCTAATTCTTTTCAGTACAGTATTTTGGCTTCTTAACTACTGTATACACAGCCGCAACCTATCTTATTTCTTTGGCCTTTTGAAGTCTAACTTTATCTGACTATCTATGATATTAGATAGATTTGTGCACCTTATCTATATCTCCTCAAGGCAATTTGGAGTTATTCCTAAACTGACCAGTATATTTATTTATTTGATTTATATTGCCGCCTATTCGCCAATGGTGACTCAAGGTGGCTTACACAATGTAAAATCATATTTAAAACAAAAAATAAAAATAAAAACAATAAGAACTAACAAAAAGAATCAAATAAATTAGTAAAGTACAATAGAACAAAATTTGGGGGAAAAAAACCAACTCCCACCCCCCCACCCCGACGACAGCGGGTCAAACTAGCCATTTGATGGGTTCCATCCCTCTCTGGGTTCTGTTGGCAAAACCAGGTCTTCAGTGCTTTTCAGAATAGTATTAATGAGGGGGCCATTCTAATCTCTGGGGGAATGATGTTCCAGAGAGATGGAGCTACCACAGAGAAGGCCCATCTTCTAGGTCCCACCAGGTGTATCTCCCTCAGGGGTGGGATACGCAGCATTCCCTGCCTCCTCGCTCTAATGTGTCAGGTAGATGTCACTGGCAAGAGATGTTTCCTCAGATAACCTCAGATAATATATCTGAGTTCCAATTCACCCTCTTATAAACAAAACCCCAAAGAAACTCTGTTCCCAATAAGTTTTTCCAAAATCCATGATAGCCCTGCACAAGCAATGTTGCCCCATCCAAACCATCATTTATTATGATGGAGAATGATAGAAGGAGTTCTAACTGCAAGCCTGATGATCAGATCACAATTGGTCATTCCAGTCCCTAATTGTTGTGCCCAACTAGTATGTTGTACGTAGTACGTTGGTTGCTAATGAACTCATGAGGAAGGTGGCTTCCAGGAACTGACTGGCCAGTATGGAAGCTCCTGGAGAGACTGAACAAAGTAATGACAGGACTAATTCTAATTCATATCACCAGTAGAAAATATTATCAGGAAGTATTACGGGACATGGTAGTATTGGCAAATAGTTACCAGACAAATCTCCCTCTTAGAACCCTCATATATGACATATATTTATTTTAAAGAGCTTTTATGGTGGATTTGTACTAAATTCTATGCCTGTTTACTTTAAAGTATTTATTATTTTGTCATATTTATATCTTGCTTTTTCTCCTAAACTCGAGGGATCTAACTCGTATATTTCTGCTTTTTAGACAAATCTCTACAATCTTAGTGTAACAAAATTGACTGAATTGGGTTGAGACTCCTGAATGGACTCACATGGAATGTGGCTACTACAGGAAGTTCTTGTTTAGTGACTACCTCATTTAACAACCATTGCAAAAGGAATTTTATGACCAATCATTGCAATTATGATCTTTGTAGGACTTCAAAACAAAGCTGAAGTAAAATAATGAGTGTAGTGACAGTTTCACTTACCAGTTATTTCATCAGCACTTCAACATTTCATAGACCACACTTGGAGTATTTTATGGTTTTGGTCACCAAGATACAAAAAAGATGTTGAGACTTTAGAAAGAGTACAGAGAAGAACAAAGTTGATGAGGGGACTGAAGGCAAAAACATATGAAGTTTGGTTGGATGAATTGGGTATGTCTAGTTTAATGAAAAGAAGGACTAGGGGAGACATGATAGTAGTGTTCCAATATCTCAGGGGCTGCCACAAAGAAGAGGGAGTCAAGCTATTCTCCAAAGCACCTGAAGGCAGGGCAAGAAGCAATGGATGTAAACTAATCAAGGAAAGAAGCAACCTAGAATTAAGGAAAAAAATCCAGACAGAACAATTAACAACTTGTTTCCAGAAACTGTGGGTGATTGAATGCTGGAGGTTTTTAAAACATGATCAGACCACCTTTTATCTGAAATTGTATAGAGTTTCCTGCTTGAGCAAGTGGTTAGACTAGAAGACTTCCAATGTCTCCTCTAATTCTATTATCATTTAACAACCAAATTGCCAGTCCCAATTACAGCCACTAAACAAGGACTATTTCTATAGACTGTGAGTATAGTTGGGTTCATAGACAGCCTTCAACCTTATTTTGTCATGTTAAGTTTTTTGAAGGAAATTGTAAATATAAAGGTACCAATAAAGAAGAAATAAATAACACATACTTACTGGTTTTAAATACTTATGTTACAATTTTCATGGTTTTAATTTGAGACCCAAAAGGCTAAAATGATAACATTACAGTATATTGAATGTATCATTATTATGTTTACTTTTCAGTTTTTTGTATCAAACTTGCTTTTTGATATGCTTTAGGATTATTTTATTTTATTCTATCCTGATTTTAATTGCAGATTAATTCCATTATGGTTGGTTTTTTTTAAAGGATGGCAATATTTGGTCTAACCATTGTCTTTCTAACATAGCCTATTATAATGAAGAGTCACTGTGAGTGAGATGGTGGTTTCTAAGTTTGATATATAAATAATATATAAATAAATAAAATGAAGTAAATATCCATATAATTTTTAACGTTGCAGTGCTTGACAATTCTCATTCATATCTACCATTAGTTCCATATGTGATTTCCATTATAGGCAAGAATAATCCATTTAACTTCAGGTATTGGTTACGAGGAAGAAATTTACCATAACCTACAACAATTAATTTAAGAATTAATCATTAAAGTTGCTACCCCACATTTTCCAGACAATCCTATTAAAATCCCAGTAAAGGCTTACTTCTAGACCTATGTGGAATTGCACTCTAAATGAATTTTCTGAAGAATCCGCATTTTATTTAATACCACATTGCATGTTCCAAAAATGCAGTCATTTAAAAAAAATGTTTGAAAATGGTTTTTAAGGCTCACTGCTATGTGTGGTGTTCATATTTATTCTGTTGGTCCTAATGTTGCCTCTGGGAGAAAAGGCTTTGCAAGAATTTTTTTTTCATTGCAACATTCTGAAAAATTTGGTTCCAAAGCAGTACTTTTATGTGGCTGCATAAAGCACACAAAATTAGTAATTGGAAAGATGACAGATGAATATTTCAAACTGTACTTCTTAATAAAGTTAGAAACAGATGAAAACTACATTTAACCTTGGTATAACTTTCCATACATGAATCTCCATTTTTAAAAAAAGAATTATTCTATTTTATCCTCAGATACTGTATTGAAAATAGTTTTTTAAAGTCTAGACAAGCACAATACCCCCCACAAAGCTTTACTGACATTATTATTAGTTATGATATCTGGACTTCCACTGACAGAAATTAATTTAAATGTTATTTCTTTGTATTTCTCTCTGATAGTTTTGCCTGGAGTTTTTAACCATTAAAGATGTTTGTTTCTCCTTCTTCCTAAATTCTTTTTTTTAGGAAGATTTAACTTCAGGTATTGCTTATGAGGAAGAAATTTATTATACTCGATAATTAATTTAAGAATAAATAAATAAAATTGCTATGCAACATTTTCTAAAAGAAAATAAACCCTATTAAACCCAATAAGCCTTGCTTCTTAAGTTACAAGGCTTATGTAAGGCAACAGGCATAAAAGCAGATTAAAAAAAAAAGACTGGATAAAATATTACCTGCGAGTAAGTCCCTCTAGGCCTAGGGTGATGTCTAAGTAAATACATACAATATAACTATATGAAAATTGGATACAAATTGGATAGTTTAAGGGACTGTTGTGAGTTACCTTTTTTTAGTAATGGAGCCGATCAAGAAAAGGTCTTATTTTAAAAAGTTGCTCCCCAACACATTTCACAAAAGGTTGAGGTTATGGATGACACAGAACCATCCATTTTCATTCCCTTCTGTTCCATTTTCTTTTCTTTTTCAGTCTGTTTTGTGGAAATGCTGTTAACTCTCACACAGCAATTTGAGGCACCCCTGCAATACATCAACACAAGAGACAAATACATTTTGCTTCTATACAAACATGTTTTCAGGTCTCTTTATATAAATATATAAATGTTTTCGGCTTAGAACGCGGTAGTATTGATTTTCCTTGCTGTAACCCTTCCAGCTAATATTAGTTTTTTTTTTTTTTAACGCACCTGGTTCTATTTCTTAAAGGGAGGGGAAGGTGGAGGGAACCCCACCAGTCTTATTAATTAAGATGACGACATAACGAGTGAGAAACATAGACACATTCTGATGATTTCCACGCCTTGGGTCTCCTCTCCTATTTAATCTTTAATCTTTCAGGGAGGGCAAAAGATTCGCCGCCGTTCGGCGAGGGATGCTGCTCTGCTTTTTTTTTTTTGGCTGTGAGTGTGGCCGGGTCGGGGGGGGGGGAGGCAGCGAAGTAAGATTCAACAGCAGCAGGGAGGAGCTGGCTCTGTGTGTGTGTGTGTGTGTGTGTGTGTGTGTAGTGTGCGCGCTTTGGCCGCCCTGTTTCCTGGTGCTCTGCTCCCTGACCCCAGTGGCAGCCCTTACTCATTGCACTGTTCTCTTCCTTCTTCGCTCCTTTTTCTCTCTCTCTCCCTCTCTCTCTGACTCTCTCTCTCTCTCTCCCCCTCTCTCTTTCCTTCTCGTTCCCCAGTTCAAGAAGTCGGACTGCTCTCATTTTTCTCCCCCCCCCTTTTTTTTCTTTTCTTTTCCTTCCCTCCTTCCTTTCCTGCCTCTCTTTCGTTTCCCCCCACCCACCCCCGGGCTCCTTGCGGGTCGAAGGTTCTGCCCTGCCTTACACCAGCCGCCCACCTATGCCAAGGTCTCCCTGGCTCTTTCGCTCTCTTGTAACCAGCGGCTTCACGGCAGCGTCGCCCCCTCCCCTCATGGATCGGCTCCTTCCCCAGCACTGAAGGCATCCTTAGGAAAACACCTCCACCTCCAGGAAAATAAAAAGAGGCAGAGAAGGTAAATCATCCGCCCCGTTCAGAGAGGAAGGGGGAAAGAGGACTCCAATGGAAGAAGGGAGAGGAGAATTACCAATAACAAACACAAAGCGCTGGGTTAGAGGTGCCTTGTCATGTACAAGGGAGATCAGAGAGGGCAACCACCGCGAAACAATAATCAGACTCAAAACCGGCTGCTTATTTGCCATTCACTTCTGGGTAGAACTGGGGGTTTAAAAGGGGTTTGGAGAAGGAAAGCTAATTTGCTGATCTGCGCGAGTGTCGGTTTCTTTTGCCTCCTTCTTCTTCCTCCTCCTTTCCCACCCTGGCTTGCAATGCCCCCATCTCTCCTCCTCTTCTTCTCCTCCACCTCCTGCCCTCCTCCCGGATTCGGCGTTCATTTCTTGCCTTTGCGGAGTGGGGGTGTGTGTGGGTGTCTCGGGAGGCGCTTTGGGAATAGATTTGGCAGAGGAGATTAATTCTGCTCGCTGTTTACTAGCAAGTCTCGGGTGATCGGGGTTACAATGTTAGAGCACGACCGGGGGAGGGTAGGCCACAGGGAGCATTGTGCTGTGCAAAGCTGCCGAAGAAAGCGAGGCGAAAACGGTAAATCGAGGGAGTGAAATGCAAAGTATAGTTAGCCTGAAAAAACTGAAACGTGTGGCTGGCGGGAGAGAAGGACGGCGCCGAGAGGGGTGGGGGGAGAAATCGTTTGTTCTTGCCGTATTTCCCCGCTTTCCAAGAGGCTTTTTTTCTTTTTCACCTCTTTTCCCCCACCTCCCCAATTTCCATGGGGGAAAAAAAATCCCTGGGGGAAAAGCTGGGCAAAAAATAAAATAAAAGTACTGAATGCAAATGTGTTTTTTTTTTTAACTATAGCTGGAGTTTTCCAACGTTTCTTTCACATTCAAGACAGCTACATTTCCTCCCTCTTTCTCTCCTCACACCTCCGCCCCACAATCCCTTCGCTGCTTTTCCAAAACATGCTTTGAAATCTATGGTCCCCCGAGGCCTAAGCGCCCTTGGAAACCTTTGCATTTTATTGGGATGTATTCGCCTCCCTGTTTGCATGCTGTTCATCGCGATTGTTATATTTTTGTTTTCCTCCCTTACTCTAGGATTATGTCATCCCCTCCCCCGGGCATCCCTCAACCCGACCTCCTGAAAGTGTAGTAGCGTCGTGAGAAATAGGGAGTCATAGCGAACGACGAGGAGCGGGGAGTAGATTTTTTTGGGTCATTGCAGAGATCTGAATGGGGGGGAAATATGAAAACTTTATGCGCGCGCGCGCGCCCAAAGCCATACTTAGGCAGTAGCCAGCAAAAGGGGTTTCGAAAAAGGGGAATGACATCCTCCCCCCCCCTCCCCCCAAAAAAGTCAATAGAGGGGTTGAAAAACGTGCATCTTACTGCGGGGAGTATGCTTGTTATGGGTTAGCAGTGACTTGATCGGGGTTATCGTGCCAGCTTGAAAGGAAGGGAAGAATCAGGCTGGGGTGAATGACGTTGGGAAGAGAGGGGGGGGAGCGATAGAAAAAGCAGGATGGTGCGCAGTCAAAGCTATTGGCCGCTGATTGTGATCAATCATTCCGAGCCCTGGCAAGAGGGAATGGGAGAGGGAGAGAGGAACCAGCCCCAAACACCCTGCGAGGATTCAGAGAAGTGCAGCCACCTATCCGAGAAAGAAAAGGGGAGGAAGTCCATCCAGCGCTGCTCAGATGGGCATGGAGTGACGGCCACCAAGAGGTAGTGCTGCAACCTGGGACGTCTTCCTTGTTCATAGTCCCTTTCAGCTAAAGGGTCTGGAGGAAAATGCATCTTTGCAACAGAGGGAGAGGCTTGACGCTGTAAGGGTTTCTTCTCTAAAGGGTCCCCAAGTGTTGCGGGGTGCAAGAGGGAGTACCGGGTGCATGAGGGAGTACCAGCGGGATGGTTTTTGATGAAGGGAAAACTGGCTTGGTCTCTTTCAAAGGCCGGATGTGTGGGATAATATTTTTTCTGCGTAACTGTTACTTTGATGAAACTCATGATCCCTTCGTCCCCCAGTGACAGTTTACCTAGCATTGGGAATACAGTATTCCTAATGCTGCTTCTGATCTGTTGGTATTGCACAAGATTGCAGTGAGAGTGTAAACTTGTGGAGGGGGCCAGATGGAAAGTTGAAAAGATATGGGGCAAGGAGTTAGTGGCTGACCACTTTTCTATCTTATTAAGAAAACTTCATAGATGTGTCACTGTGAGTCGTCAGAGGCAAAGTTGGATTGGAGTCTTCTTTGCTTTTTCACATACATACAAACACAGAGATTTAATCTACACTTCTTACACTGACAAAGAAATAGCTTTCCACTGATAATGAGGCTTGTTTCTGAGTAAACATGCATTGATATGCATATTGTCTATTTGCTGCTTTATTTTGTATCATACTGGAGATAATGCAAGCCTGTAAAAGTGATCTAATGTGGGTATTCTTTCCCCTCATCTCAAATATTTCAGGATTTCTCTGGTTAGTGCTAGTTAAAAGTAAAGGTAAACTAACACTCCCAGTTGATGAGTTAAATGATGGATTTCTCTTTTCACTCCCCATGTTATGGATGTGTTTTTTTCCTCTCAGCAAATAATGGCTTTGGGTATTATTTTTAATTTTCTATCTTGCCACAGATTAAAAATGCAATCCTTCACAGTGCTCTGTGTTATGAGACAAAATTGCAGTGTAAATGTTATCAGTGTCCTGCTTTTATAGACTTCAAATTGAAGCAGTGATTTCATTTGAACTGGTGGTGTTTTTCCATCATGTCAACTTTATTCTTGTAGGATGTCTGTCGTCATTTTTGGGTTCTTTCCTGAATTCTATAATCTTGCATGAGATAATCCGGTAATTCAGGGTTATTGGCAGTTTTTGGTTATATTAGCTCCTGCATTAAAATGAATGCCAAGGTCAAATATATGCCAAAGTATATCTTCTTAAGGGAATGATTGTTCTAAGGAGAAGAAAAGAATTATATTGTTAAAACAAATCCTTATGGGAGGCTAATAGCAGCATGTATATAAAAGTTTTGAAGTTGTTGACTTTGCCTTATATTTTCTTCAAAGAGTTTTTCATTAAAGATCACAGTCATTCTCTTTAATATGAGAATATGAGAGAATATTGTTTTGCACTAGAAAGACATTAAAACTAATAAAAATTTGTTTCTTTTGATACAAAATAATATTTCTGAGTTTGATATTTACTGATGGACATTTAAAAAGCTGTATTTTTCTTCTGTTCAATAGAATGTGAATATAAATGAAATATTTCACTTCTTAATAATTCAGAAGTGAAGTTCAAGATTTTCTGCATGTGTATCAGTATTCTTAAGCTTTAACGTTTTCCCCATTATAACTGAAAGTTACATAGAAAATAAATGCAATTGAATTAAGACCTTAAATTCTCTTCAGTGAGCTTTTTATAATATGTAACATTAATTCTGTCAGTTAATAAAAATACAGTGGCATCTATTTTTTAAAGGGCAGAAAAAGTATGGGATTGTATTTCATTAATGTTGTCTTTTATCCAACAGAATCTGCTTTGTGTGAGGAAAAAAATTGCTCTGCCATTTCAACATTACTGCCTAATGTACGCCAAAACTAAAATTCTCACAATACAAAGTGTATTTTTTCCCTCTGAGCTCTCAGGGCTAACATTCTTTTTTAATGACAGTCATTTCTCTAACGGGAAGATGTTTTCATTTGTATTTACTTTTCAGTGCAGTGCAATTATGCAGCTCCACACTGCACACTGCCTTCATAGTTAGTATCTCAAAAGAGAATTACAGTCTTCACTACAGAACTGCAATTGGAAGCAGGTGTTGTATTTTACTGTTATGCAAAATAACAGTAAAATATAATTGTGGTGGAAATTAAGGAAACAGCTGCAAAGTTGGTATGGAGGTTCCTTCATTATAATTTGTAGACAGTTATCTTGCACGAATAACTGGGCAACTGTTTTATGTACTGAATTTTATATACACATGCATACATACATGCATACATGTATGTATGTATGCATGTATATATGTATGTATCCCATATATATATGGGAGAGTCCTTAACCTGGGTTACCTTATGAAATCTTATGTAGGCCTGAGGTTATATAACAATAAAAGGGCTATTGTAAGGCATCTGTCATTTGGAAATTAATTTCTTGAATTTTGTGCTGAAGTAGATTTTAAACTTCATTGTATGCTCTTACACATTTAATTTTCAACAGTATTTGAATTCAAAGATAGCATCATTGTAGGAAAACAGCCTCACAGTATACAATGTGAGACTTTCTGGCTATTCCTAACTCTACTCAGTTATAGAAAAGGTATATTTCAAGTTTGGAATAGTATAGGGCTCCAAACATTATGTATTTTGGAGTTACTGAAAATAGTCAAATACTTCTCAAAAAAATATTTTTATCCTATCTTAGAAGTTTTCACACTCCTTCCTACAACATTTTTAAAAGTAATTTTTGGTAATAAGGTAATGAGTTTTTTTTCCCAATTGCTAGATTTAGAATCAGAAATATTATATTTATGCTTAATGGTAGGCTTTTAGAGTAACTTGGTCCAGTAACCAAAATTGGAAGCAGTGTATATTCTCTGATAGCAGTGGGTAGGAAATTTTTTTTGAAGAAAATGGATTGACAGATAAATATGTATATATTAGGAGTAGAAGTAGGTGTGCAAAAATGCATTATTACAAGGTATTTGAATGCCCAAATTTATACACCTTTGAGTAGGGAAGATTATTTTTAATGAAAATGGTTTGGCAAAAATTGGGATAGAAGATACTGTTTGCATCATGTAATTCAAATTGACCTGAACCAATATATACAGGATAAAGAAGTTATATAGGTAAAGTAAGCAAATAGAAATGTATAACATAGTTTAATAAATTTAAGATAAAACGGGTCATAGTAATAAATTACAGTTTTAAACTAGAGTGTATAGTTGTATGTTTTAGCACGCAATGGAAATGTGTTAGAGGAACAAGACTTTAGGTGATAACTAAATTTATCCCATGGTTATTAAGTGCTTTTCATTTTGCATGTAATAATTAAAAAGTAGGCAGCTCCGGTAGGATGATAAAATAGTAGAGAGAAGTTCTTCTACCTTATACTCCCTGGATCATTTCAATTGTCATAATTCACCAATCATAGCCAAGTTAAGTTCAATGCACCTGGAAGGCAACAGATGGATGGAAGCTGCCCTTAGAACATATGCATTGCCTTGACAGATGTATGGATCGTACCAAAGTCCATCTGCTTGTGCAATCTGTTTCTAAATCTGGTCTAGGTACTTCTGTAAACTTGCAAATGGTGTATATTGGGAATGGCCATCCTTGCTTGTTTTCCCTCAGTCTGGTATTGCATATTACTTCTGAATATAGATGCTGTGTTTAATTTAAATCACTTATAAATTGAATACTCTTATTAAACCTTTAGTTACCACATCTTAGTGTTTACTTACCACATAATTCTTACCTTTTGGATTCATTTCTGGTGCTTTTTCTGGAAAGTTTGTGCTTTTCATATTTTTTCAAATTATAATTTTCTAAATCTTTGTTACATTTATCATTAGATTGATTTTGAAAATCAGAAAGTTATATTATCATTATCTTTTCCTTGTAACAAGTGCTATATCTTGGTCTTTTTATTTGCCCATTTTTTTAAATTGCCCCATTTCCAGCTCTATGGCAACTTATGAAATGGAGTCACTGAATCTGATAAATAGCTATAATTGTATTTGTGAAATATGGCACATGATTCTGACAATACATTATTAAAACATCAGTGAGAAATGTAAGAGAAATTCAAAACAAAGAGTATAATTATGTTTGTTTGTTTTACGGCACTATAATGTAAGATAACTTACTCATAATGGTATGTTTTGACATTTGCCAAAATAAAACTATATTTGAAAAGTATAGAAAGAAGGAGGAAAAAGAGGAATAGATGACAACTGTTGAATGACAAGATACTTGTATGTTGAAAGTTTTTTTTAAAAGTGTGGCTTTTATTAGAACTGATAGATTTAAATATACAAGGAACATGGTTTTTAAATTCAATATAAAATACTTTAACAACATTTTATTAGGATTACTGGACATGCAAGCAAATATTGCAGCTTGGTATACGAACCAGCAAACCAGTTCTATTCTAAGATACTCTATTCAATTTCCCTTCCTTCCTAGTTTTCCATTATGTTCTGGTCAGTCTGCAGAACATGATCACAACAAGCAAATTTAATCTTCTTTCCCAAAGATTGTACTTTTGAATGCCTACTGATATTTTTCTTCTTGGTTGTGGACAGTTTTGATTTTGCTTATATAAGAATCCATATTTGGAAATTGAGGTTGCTATGAGTATGTATGCTGATTTGATACAGGAAAGATGCTTCAAGGAACAATGTTTTTAGATGGAATTTCAAAATGATAAATATCTCCATATTGTTGTCCAGAATTCTGCAGAGTTCATGAGGACATCTTTGGCTTCCGACATTGGCTGAAACACAATGCTCATTCCTGTCTTTTGCTCTGGAAAGTTGTAACTTGCTCATGTCTATAAAGAGGAAGCATGGCACATGGAATTCCTTCACAAGGCAAAGTTTCCATTTCTGTGGATGAATACAGCTCAAATCCAACCCAGGCATTCACACACTACAATATTAACCAAAGCCGATTCCAGCCTCCGCACGTACACATGTAAGTACAGTTGAGCCATTCATGTTGTCAATCACTGTGTAACCATCTTTACTTATATCAGGAGATTGTAAAAAATCACATCTATCCTGCATTAATTATCCAATTTATCTGCTGTATGTTTATAGTGGAGTTGTGGATATTTCTAACATATTTTTCATTTATTTTTCAGGATTTTAATTCAGAATAGTTAACTGGGCTAATCTAAACAGTCCTAACACAATGACTTAACAATCATATAAGCATTAAAAAACAGAAATAAGTGGACTTTAAAAATCACTTGGCAATTTTATAGCATTTACCAGGATCATGCCTACAGGCATTTTTGCAAGGATAAAGACTAAAATGTTTATTTATTTATTAAAAATGGAGACGATTGAAATATTAGTTGTTTCTAATATTTCAATCGTCTCCATTTTTAATAAATAAATAAACTAGTCCCAAGAATGGGATGTAGAAATTTTGCAATTATTGCTGCCCTCTGCTATAAATAAGTCGATCAAAAATGTCCAAAATGGGTTGCATAGTATATTAGATTCAAAGAGCTCCAGATGTCAGAGACTTAGTAAAACTCGAGCGCAATTTTGTATGTCAGCTGCAGGCCTTGTAACCGACTTGTAGCTTTATTGATTTCACTGGAACTTGCCAGAGGGACATATTTTGCGTAAATGTGAACACCCTTCCCCCTCTCTTTGCACTCAGCTGCGAAATAGGCCTAATTGGGACTAATTGTCTCCTGATCACTGAATCCTTTGTCCTCCTTGTTGTAAGAGAAACGTGTGCCGCATGCTGCATTCTTCTGTCAAGAAAGACAAAGGATTCCAAGAGGGCTGAACTATTAATCCCAAGAAATACAAATACTGTATTAAAATAATGTTTATGTCCCAGACTTAAACCAACAAAGGTAGAGCAAAAGATCTTTTCCTTAGCTTGCTTCAATTTTGGTATTGTGATTTCTTACAGCAGAAGGATTTAACACAAACCAAATGCTGTCTCGTCTATATCTTTAAGTGTGTGTATGTATTGCGTGTCCATGCTCCATAAACACACACCATTTTAAAAACTAAATAAAGTCTTAAATTCCAGATTTCCTTCTCATTGTTTAGTGAATTGTGATCTTTATCAGGCATTTTTTTTTTTTGCTAAGCTGCTTTTTCCCTCTCTGGTCTAATGGATAGGTTAAATTATAAAACAAAGGGGCACCTCTTGACCTCACAGTGACCCAAAGCGAATGGGGTATTTCATTCATTGTGTGGATAATAGCTTTTGCATAGTGAGAATGCTGAAGCATGTTGCTACTTTGAACTCTACTTGGGAGGAGGTATAAAATACCTGATAAGATGTTCTCCATTGAAGGATCTTCTGTTGCACTGAGGGTGGTATGCAAGCCTTTGAGATATGCAGAGCTCCTCAGTAAGTGGAAAGCTAGTCAATTTTCACCAATACGAAAAGAAAGGGTTATTACCAATGCAAATATTTTAATCCCTTTAAAATACAGTTGCCTTTTCATGGACTAGTTTAAAAAAGGCTTTGGGCATGATGTAAAAAAGCATGTGATCATTTTGTACCTTAGTAGTATTTCTTCTACCAGTGGAGTAAACTCTGAATTCTAGAAGCATTTTTGAAATAGGTGTAGTGGGTGTTTGAGGGAATGCAATTCAAGAGAAAAAAAAATAGCCACGTTTGTCTTTCCACATGATTTAATAGGTTGCAATGAGAAAAAAATTCCAAGTGTTATTTTAACAAATTACTTTTATCTGATTGTTGAATTGAAGTGAGCTACATTTGTTGCACATATTGAACCTGATAGTTCAATATGTCGTGCAGTTCATTTGTATTGTAGAGATTTTACAGGAGCTTTGAGTTTTCTTTGAAGCTATGGAAAATACAGAACGTTGAAATCCAGTTTTACTTTTAAAAATAGGATGTTATTATTCTGTGGAAGTGGAATCAGATTTTTCTCTACAATTAGTTACAAAATAAAAGTAACATTTGTTTCTAAAAATTAATGGCTACATTAGTATCTAAGTGCAACATTTTACAGGGATAGATTTTTGTTTATTTCTTAATCAGGTTAATTAAAGAAATCTGCTGAAATTCAGAAAAGGTGTGCAGCTTGTTCCAGATTTGTTCAGTGAATTCCATGAAGTTGCTTAAGAATAATAATTGAGCAAGACAAAATATAAGATGATTTCTAGCAGAATTAAAAGATATAATGTTTGATATAATGATTGTTGGAGAAGGCTCTGTATATTTTTTTTGTTTCTTTTGCTTAACTTTTGCTTAAGGGACTTTAATTTGGAGGTGTGCATCAGTGGTGGGATTCAAAAATTTTTACTACTGGTTCTACGGGTGTGACATATTTGGTGGGCGTGGCTTAGGGTTATGTGATTGGGTGGGTGTGGCTTGGTGGCCATGTGATGGGTAGTCATATGACTGGAGTGGTCATGTGACTGCGGGAATGGCTTGGTGGTCACATGATTGGCTGTGTGGTTTGGTGGTCATGTGACTGGGTGGGTGTGGTCAACTCAATGTCACTCACATCAAGGGGTGCCTCTGCTGGCCCCTCCCCTGCCAGCCATTCCTTGTCACACCCAGCCTCAACGTATCTATAGTTCTGTAAAAATGTTGCTCATCTTTTTTGACTTTTATTATCTACGTACTATAGATGTATTTTCATGGACCGCTGAAAGGAGGAAATGGCTCACATACTTTGCCCAAGAGGGTGATAGGCAACAGGCTTTTGGGGGGCTGCCAGAAAGAGAGGGGGACAATGTATTTTCCAACGCACCAGAAGGCAAACAATGTATTTTCCAAAGCACGAGAAGAATGGAAACTGAACAGAGAGAAGCAACCTAAAAGTAAGAAGAAACTTCCTGACAGTGAGAACAATTAAGCAGTGGACTTGCTTGCCACCAGAAATTCTGGGTTCTCCAACACTGGAAGTTTTTAACAAAAGACTGGACAGCCATTTCTCTGAAATGGTATAGAGTTCCCCCCAAGGTCCCGTCTAAGTGTTATTCTGTTATTCTGACATCTTTCCCAGGACCTCTATTCAGATTTTGGCATCCTCAGGGTTTTTCTGCCTGAGCAGGGGGTTGGACTAGAACACATCTATAGTTTCTTTCAACTCTGTTAAACGCATTTATGCTCTGGACTATTGACATGTAAACCCTGAAAAATACCTGATCAAAAGAAAGGCAGTAAAATCACCCTAGGTGTAGGGACAGTGTAAAATATTAATATATGATAAATAATGGAACAATTAAAAATAATAGCAGAGTTTTCTCTCTCTCCACTTCTTTCTTCTTTTTTATTTCTCTCTGACTTTCTTTTTCCCTTTCCTTTCTTTCTCTCTATCTCTCCCTTCCTCTTTCTTTCTCTCCCTTCCTCTCTCTCTCTTTCTTTCTTTCTTTCTTTCTTTCTTTCTTTCTTTCTTTCTTTCTTTCTTTCTTTCTTTCTTTCTTTCTTTCTTTCTTTCTTTCTTTCTTTCTTTCTTTCTTTCTTTCTTTCTTTCTTTCTTTCTTTCTTTCTTTCTTTCTTTTTTTTTCTCTCTCTCTCTCCCTTCCTTTTCCTTGCTCTTTCTTTCTTCCTATTTTTTCCTCCTTATTTTTTCTCTCCCTTCTTTTTTCTTTCTTGCTCTTTCTTCCTTTCTTGCTGTTTCCTTCTTGCCCTCCCTCCCTCCCTCCCTCCCTTGCTTTCCTTCCTTGTCTCTGTCTCTCTCTCTCTCTCTCTCTCACACACAAACCTTTTCTGGGAAGAACTTACTGGGTGAACTCCAGAGCAGTGAGAGCAGCGGGACAATGAAGAAAGCAGCAGCCCTGGAATACCCCTTTCAAAGCGGCATTGGCAGTGCGGCTATGGGAATCAGCCACAGGAGTTTGCTTTCTCCATGCTGCTGGGACTGAGAGGGGTGCGGATGCACCCTGAAAGGGAGGCCAGGAACTCCGGGAGCTGCTTTCCATAGCTGCACTGCCTCCACCGCTGCCCCTCCTGCCCTCTGGACTGACCCCAAAATGGCACTCCACCTTGACCTCCCACCCGAAAAGGTCCCGGGCAGTGGGGCAGAGGCCCAGAAAGGCCCCGGGCAGTGGGGGGAAGGCCTGGAAAGACCCTGGGCAGTGGGGGGGAGGCCTAGAAAGGCCCTGGGTAGTGGGGTGGAGGCCCGGAAGGGCCCTGGGCAGTGGCTGAGGGCCTATCATGACTCAAAGGCTTAGCTATGAGCAGGCAGATCAGGGCTGCTCAGTTGGGGCGCAGGCACCACGTGGGGAAGTCAGGTTAGCCAAGTCATGAGGGCCCAGCATGCCACATAGGAAGGGAGGAGTGACTGGGCGGGGCAAGCGGCAGGGATGGCTAAGTTGCGCACATGAGCGGGCATTGGGTGGGCGGGGCAACTGATTGACCGGAGACCAGGGAACCAGTTTGGGGGTGTGGCCAGCTGGAAGTTATTACTGGTTCTGCGACCCACGCCTAATTACTGCTATCGTTTCTTCAGAACTGGTGAGAATCGGTTGAATACCACCTCTTGTGTGCATAAAGAAGTGGCTGTGCTTTTTTACATCTAAAGATAGAGCTGCAGGAACATGGAACTTTGATTTCATTTTTGTTGCTAGATTTCTTTCAATGGCATTCTATTGCCATGTTTAAAGAAACGCCCAAAGATGGAAAGCAAGCATAGATTAATACACATGCCTATTTTTTTCTACTTAAAATAATTTCTTCCCTAAGCTGTACAGGTAATCTTTGATTTACTACCACAGTTGAGCCCAAAATTTCTGTTGTTAAGTGAGACATTTGTTAAGTGAGTTTTGTCCCATTTTACAACCTTTTCTGCTCCATTTGCTAAGTGAATCAGCGTACTGGTTAAGTTAGTAACATGATTGTTAAGTGAATCTGGCTTCCTCATTGACTTTGCTCGTCAGAAGATCGCCAAAGGTGACCACATGAACCTGGGACACTGCAACGGTCATAAATGTGAGTCAATTGTTAAGCATCTGAATGTAAATCACATGATCACGGGGATGCTGCAATGCTCATAAGTGTGAAAAACGGTTATAAGACACTTTTTTCAGTGCCATTGTAATGTTGGAAGAAATAACCTTCTGGGTTCAGTTCCAAGTGGGGAAAAAGACACTGGAAACATGGAGGCTGTTTGGAAAGATGGTTTAATGGTGGACAGGACCACATGACCTGGAGATCCAAAGAAGGAAGGGCTGAGATGCTGAAAGTGCCTGGGTTTTATACCCTCTGTTGGGATTTGAATTTGAGCTAGAATTCTGATTGGTTGTCAGACTCCCATAGGGCCATGCAGGGGCAAGTCTGCAGGCTGTCCTGAATCCCAGGCTTGGTTGAGCCTTGCTGGGTGATGATGTAACACAAGGGTTTTGGGCAATTCCTATAGCTCTACCTGGAGATCTTTGTTATGTAAAATAGGCTGGCCTAGGCCAGAGTAATGGCCCATTAGCAAAGGTGGGGGGGCCCTGAATTTCTGCTTCTGAGGTGAGTTTCTGCTTCTGAGTGTCTACTCTTTTTAGGGGAAATATTCTGCCTTTTTAATATTTCCTAGGATATTTCATAGTAACTTTGAGCAGTCACTAATCAAACTGTTGCAAGTTGAAGGGCTATCTGTATTAGCCTATAAAATAAAAAATAATCCTGAATTTAATATAAAAAAATCAAATTTTGCAGTGTTGCAAAATGTTCAGAGATGCTTCCTTATTTACAATAAAGACACTAGTAGACTGAAAAAGACTGCTGTTGGTTCTCAGCTATCTCTCTGTTCTTCCCGTCTGTTTCTTAATTAATCCCATGAATTATAAGCAGGTAGTCCTTGACCTATGACTACAATGGAACCCAAAATTTCTGTTGCTGAGCAAGAGAATTAAGTGAGTTTTGCCCCACTTTACAACCTTTCTTGCCACAGTTTTTAAGCGAATCGCTGCTGTTGTTAAGTAACTAACATGGTTGTTGTGATTCTGACTTCCCCTTTGATTTAGCTTGCCAAAGGGTTGCAAAAAGGGATCACATAACTAGAGGACTCAGGAACCAATTTGAATATATTCTAGTTGCCAAATGTTCAAATTCTGATGCTTTCACAGTCATAAATGTGAAAAACTGTCACAAGTCACTTTTTCAGTGCTGTTATAACTTGGAACAGTCAGTGAACAAATGGTTGGTAAGTTGAGGACTACTTGTATGAATTTTAACTTACATTGTAAAACTTAACAATTTTAACTTACATTAACTTACATTTAACTTATATGTTCTTGTTAGCTCCATATTTATTCAGTTATTTACAAAATTTGTACAGTACATGTCCAGTGTTAAAATATATAAAATTAATTCAAAACATCAGAGAATTATTTCTGCAGAAAAGTTCTTGTTCAGTATGGGCTATTTTTCTATAGTTTTGATTAAGTATTTATTAATCAAATGTATAGGTATAATGGAGAAAGGACTAGATTTCATAGAGACACATATTATTGTACAGTCTTGAGGAAGCTGATTAAAATTGGGACTTATGAAACATACTGTACCCTATCAAGTTTATTACAGACTCCTTTGTTTGCTGAGACTGTAAATGCTAATAGTTTGCCAATTAATCAAAACTATGTACTGCTGGATGACAGTATACATCTTTAAATTGTATTTGCCTTTCTAGACCAATCATTTTAGTTCAGTCTAACCTATCTTGTAAGCTTGTGGTGAAGTTGTTAGAGAGAAAGATTAAAGTAAAGGGCAATAAACATCCATTTAGTTTAATCAAACAGGAAGCATTTTCTAGTGCAGGTAAATTCAGGTAAATTTTAGGAAAATATATAATAAAAAGAGCACATAATAACACATACAATATAGCTTCTGGAATGTTTTTTTCCCCAGTTCCTTACCTGCAGTAGCAATAGAAGGACTGGTATATTTTTTTGCAACAAAAGTGTATGTCTTTCTGTTCCTTTTTATTTTTTATGCATGCTTGTGTATAAGTGGGAAAGGTACTGTGAGCTGTTTATATTTTATTCTGAATTATATGCCCAGGTTGAAGAGAATATAGAAAGGAATAGTCAGCAACATTCTAGCTATTATCAATATACCTTTCACAGGAATTCAAAGGAATTACAGTATGTTTCCTGGAATATTTTTCTAATCTGGTCTGCTCATTTTCAAAGTTGGCCTTTCTTTTGTTAACTTCTCCCCCCATGACAAATTTGGTCCCTTTAATGTTCAGTTTTGAGTCAGTTAACTATGTTGAATGACAATCAAGAGTTTCAAGCACCTTTACATACATTTCTTTTCAGTATGTCATTAGCTTGGAAAAATAAGAATTATAATAGACAATGCACTTTGATTAGAAATTCTTGTATCTCATGTAAAAAAAAATCCTTTCCCTAGGACAAAGAAATGCAGATAATGCAGTTGAACTTTAATTAAGGGTATTTCTTTCTGTAAATATGCTTGTTCTTTACTGACAATTTTAGAATAATATGTATCTGATGAGTCATGCAGTTTAAAAGGGCACTTACCTATTTCTTCTGTAAAGACATTTCCCGTTGCCTTTCTTTTATGATGAATAATTTTGTAAAGATAATACAAAATAGAAATTAACCACTATGGATTTCTTCTTGTTATACATGTATAATATGTGGATTTAGCATTGATAGAGCAGTGAAAATAAGTTTGTAAGTAACCCAAAATACATGTGACATTAATTCTCATATGATTAAATGGTAAAAATAATCATAGCAACCTACTGTTCACTGGTTATATTGTAGCTATAATTGCCAAGCCTGAGAAACTCCTGCAATAATTTTATTAATCTCTAGTGACTGAGATTATGATTGGCAAAGATGATGAAGCAAAAGTCATTCTGAAATTAGAAGTTCAATTTGACTTATTAGAAGTAAATTGCTACTACCACTCTTTTTTACCATTTGACAGTACAGTATAAGGAATAAATAGTCATTTATATCAGAAAAATGAACTTCTGCAATTGCTTAAAAATGTTTCATGAAAATATTGTTCAACTTAGTAGACTAATAAAATTGTTTCATTTAATGAGTTTAAATTTGTATACTATTTAGTTATTTATCGGTATTTTGGTATCTACTCTTTACAATGTAATCTGTTAAGAAAGATCTGTTTTATGTGCAATGAGAACTCAGTATATATAATATTGTCTATGTCAGCTGTCAAACTACAATGTGTCACATGCAGCTACGGCCACGCCCGGTTTAGCAAAAAGGGAAAAACTCCTGATATGTCATGTGATGCTACCATGATGACATGAGTTTGACACCCCTGGTCTGTATGAAGAATATTATAGTTTGTGTCAATTGAGTTAAAAGTAATTTGTTTCTTCTTGCACATTTGCACTTTTTGAGATTGCAGTAATTAGTGAAGTGGAATGGACTGATTTGTTGTGCATCACACTACACCTTTATTTATTTTTGCTGGCTTATCATATTGTATACAGTAATTGAATAAGGTTTGCCCAGAAGGGAAAAACATCATATTGCTGCCCAAACTCTGTGTGAGCATAATTTGTATTGATTTTGATTAAGTTTTTAATTTTTGTTAACTATTTGTTTCTACTATGTTTTAATCTACATACATGGTGTCTACATCAAACTGCAAAGTATGCAGTGAAATAGTCAGGATTGTGATCTTTTCTTTAGCAACAGCTGCTAATGGCAACAGTTCAGGCCTTCGTTTTCTGATTTGGAAGTAATTTATATTACTTTCCTGAACTGGGATCCCCTGATTCTCATTTACCTAAGCACTTCTAGAAGATTATGGTTCATCCGTTGAATCTTATAGATTTTTGACTCATTTTGGGTTAATCATAATTCTAAATATTATTGCCCCCAAAGTAATTCCTTTGTTCTCACCTTGACCAACAAAATTAGACATTTTAATTCTGTTAAATTGTTGTTAAGTGAATCGCTGCAATTATTAAGTTAGTAACGTGGTTGTTAAGTGATTATCTGGCTTTCCCATTGAGTTTGCTTGTCAGAAGATCACAAAAGGGGATCACATGACCCTTCAACCACCATAGATATGAACCAATTGTTTGGCATCCAAATTTGGATCATATGACCATGGAGATGCTGCAATGGTCATAAGTGTGAAAAGTGGCCATGTCATTTTTTTTCAGTACTATTGTAACTTTGAGTGGTCACCAAACAAGTTGCAAGTTGAGGACTACCTGTATAAAAATGCTGGTATATTATTATTTGTGGATGAGGAAAAGTTGTATATCTCAACAGTGATGTATGCTGTAGTATCAGGGATAACATTGCAATACAGCCCATCTTGGTGACATTTTTTGGTGTATAATATAATACTGGCCATAATGGTGTTTTCAGAAGGCTTGTTGGTAGATAGTATTTCCCCCCCAAAAGTTGAATTATCAAACAGCTGTCAAATTACAAATGTTTAAAATAGGTGTAAATAGACCATATATTCTTAATTTGTGGCCCTTAAGTAAGAGATCAACTTGATTGGGGTTTTCTGAGCAAATGATTGATTGTGATGTTAGATCAGTTTAGATATTATACAGATAGACTTTTTTTCCAGTTTTTAAAATTTCCTGGTCTTTCAGTGGTGTGCCTATCATTAACTGTAATCAAGTTGATCCTTTCAATTGGTCACCATCTTCTCATTTCTTTGACATCTTTCAACATTGTAGATATCTCAAAGGGACCAGAAACTTTGTGCAATGTACCCAAAACATGATAACTGAGCTTGATCATTTATGATGCAAATGAGAACTCTGGGTTGATTTGTTCTATGATTTGTTTGTTGTTGCTTTTTCTTGTATATCCACAGTATTCTCAGGAGTCTAACATGAAAAGCATCAATATTCTTTCTATCCTGCTCTTTTTAAGTATAGTTTCCATTTGCACAGAGCATCACAGGCAAGACTATTGCCTGCATGATTATGATCCTTTTATAAATAATCACAATATAAATATTTTTATAAGATCTGCAAGGCTTTCATTGCTACACTACTGAGTGCTAGTTTGTAATGTATTTATTGAGTGTTGTTATTGTTAATAGACAATATTAAAAGGAGAAACTATTCACTACTTCAGTAAATCTTTTATCAATTCTAAGGCTAATGAATCTTCTGTTCTTGTTTTAGTCTTCATCTTTAATCACAATCCCATTTTTCACTGTGCTTCTTGATTTTTATTAATAGAGGATGCATATTGTTTGCATACAGTGTTGGTTATCCATGTTTGTTACTCCAGTTACTTCCTATTAAAGCTCCTTCCATATATATTTTGCATATAAAAGGAATATACTGTATAAAGAAAGAACATAGTGCCTTGTCTAAATCCTATATAGCAGGGATCCCCAAATTGTGGGCTACTGCGCACTACTGGGCCATGACCTATTTGCAACCAGCCCATGTGAGCGGTGTAACAAATAAAGATGTGCACTTGCCCCACACACAAAACCATCCCCTATTCTCCCCCCACATGCTGGACTACCAATGTGCTATATTGATCTAGGCTACTTCGTTTTACTGTATCCTGGCTTCTTGTCCTGTGTAGAAATTCTTCATGAGAACAACGAGATATTTTGAAAGTCTCATATTTCTAAGGTTACTGTGTAGATTGACATGTTTAAGTCAAGTCCTGAATAATTTTGCGTATCAGAAGGTCACAAAAGTGGTAACATGATCCTGGGACACTGCAACCATCATAAATCTATGCCAATTGTCCAAATATCCAAATTTTGATCACATGGTCATGCTGCAACAATCGTAAGTATGAAAAGGGGTCACTTTTTTCCAGTACTGTTCTAAGTTTGATCACTAAACAAATAGTTATAGGATGAGGCTGTCTTGTATACCTTTCCATCTTTCTTTGATATTATTTGAATCAGTTACTATCTGTCCACTGATGTACTCAGGTATACCAATTTGAGATTGGAACTCTTCTTCTGAGTTAAGAGTCTTAGGAAGATTTGGTTTCTGTGTCTCTTCCAATTGCCTTTATGAGTGCTTTTGGTAATACTGCTTTTAAACAAAGTTTCTTCAAACTATTGTCTTTCATGGTGTTATCTTCTCTTGGCAATTTCCACTGCTTGTTCATCCAGCTTACTTTCTTCTGGTTCTTGGTCTTTGGGGCAGTTGTTCTTTACACATTTATCCTTAAAATGGTCTTTGGTTTCATTCCACAGTTTCTCTGATTCCCTATTGAAAAGGCTCATTACCAAAAAAATAATTCCTGGTCTTTTTTCCCTCTTCCAATTTTCTTTAAAAATGGCAGCTATATGCTCAAGATCATATTATAGAAATGGGTTGGCTTTCTTCCTCAGTTTCAGCTTAATTGGGAATCCGCACATGAGTTATTCATTATCTGTCTCACCATCAGCTCTTGGCCACATCTTTGCTTTATAATTAAATTCTCTTCTATCTCCTTGTATAAATAATATAGTTTGATTTCTGTATACTCCATATATTTATAGAGGTATTGTCGTGTTTTTGGAACAAAACAGTAGACACAGTACTTATACGGATGAACCAAGTTATGATGGTGGTGGACAAGGAAGATTTCCGATTGGTCCTCAAAGCTGCAGCTAGTGCAGTCTTTCTATGGTCATGATTTGTGTGATGTGGTCATGATTTGGCAATTGGCTTGTAATTAAAATGTTACAGTGTCCATGTGGTCTCCATTTGTAATCTTTCCTGCCAACAACTGACAAGTAAAGTCATTGGGGAAGCAGGCAAGAGGTTGCAAGTAACTTCTGCTGCTTTTTCACCTACCCACAGTGCACTCCTACAGCACCCACCCACCCATAGTTCAAAGCACCTGCCCATGGCATACACACACACACACACACACACACACACACACACACACACACACACCTGTACTTGTTAGCACTAGTCCATAGGACTACTAAAGTGATCAAATACTCCATCATCATTCTATATCACTGATGGGTGATGCAATGCCTATTTTTTTAGTACATTCCCAGCTGACTTGCTGATTCTTCCTAGGAACATTGCTTTCCCCATCACAATGAGGCAGATTCACAGTGCTTGAGAGAATTCTGTGTAGTAGCTGTGTAGATTTGTTCCTTTTCTTCTGAAAAGGAAGTGGCTGTCCCTTTTTTTTAAAATCTAAAATTTTTGAAATGCCTCTCAACTTTTTAAAAAAAATTACTCCACTTGTGTTGATGTCCTTTGTCAGTTGCTTTTATCGTAATGTTAGAATTCTTTCAAGAATGTATGAGCACAGCTGAATTTATTTTCAGCGAAATATGGAATTAATGTGTACCATTTGAAAGATTATTATTTAATTAAGGGAAATATTATTAGTGTTTGATAAAATAAAGATTTAACCTCTAGGGTGCTTAGTAAATTTGGTAGCCTGCAATATACAAGTTTTTATTTTAACAGACAGCTAATAATATAAAGCAAGAGTTTAGGTTTCTAATGGTTGTTTGGATTTGTTTTTAGATTATTTTATTCTGCTATTATATTTTTTATAATAACTCAAGGGGATGAACATATCTAATATTCCTTCTCCCATTTTACCTACAACAACCTTGTAAAGAGGCTTGGACTGAGGAACAATGATTAAACTAAAGTTACCCAACTAATGGGATGCAGTAGCTCAGTGGCTAAGGTGCTGAGCTTGTCAATCAGAAAGGTCGGCAGTTCAGCGGTTCAATCCCTAGCACCGTATAACAGAGTGAGCTCCCATTACTTATCCCAGCTTCTACCAATCTAGCAGTTTGAAAGCACGTAAAAAATGCAAGTAAAAAAATAGGGACCACTTTGGTGGGAAGGTAATAGCACTCTGTGTGCCTTTGGCATTTAGTCATGCCAGCCACATGACCATGGAAACGTCTTCCACTTAGAAATGGAGATGAGCACCGCCCCTAGTGCCAGAAAATATTAGCACATGATTAACCTTTACCTTTACCTAGCTAACTTTCACACCTGCGGTAGGATTAGAATTCACAGTCTTCTGATTTCTAGTTGGTTGCCTCCACAAGGTAGATACATATTGCTTAAAATCATTTGTCATAGCATACGGGTTAGAATGTGAACTTCTACCCACAGCCAGAAGTTCAATCCTGACTGGCTTGACTCAGCCTTCTTTCTTTCCAAGGTCAGTAAAATTAGGAACCAGAGCACAGTTGAGCAGAATATAAGTCTAAGTGCTATTGTTATTACTATGTATAATGAAGTTTATGAGATCATTGATTTGTCAGGACATGGTAACTTCCTGTGATTTCAAAGAGAAACACCAGGTGTGAATTACCTATATTGTTGCATTACTTCACTTTAATATGATTATATTAACTAGAGATTTCACATAATGCAAAATTCAGAATGAACGTCTTATGTAATATCATGTATATTATTAACTATGATTATTAGCATTATCTAATGTGCCAATGTGGTACATATTTCTGAACAGATGGTGCAGTCAAGAAAACTGATTTTGAAGGTTACTGTTTGTTTGCCAACATGATATTCAGTTTCTTCAGAATTCCCAGAAACCTCAGACTGGCTGGTAAAGCATCCTGCCCAAGCAAGTATCATCACCATCATCATTATCATCAATTTTTTGTGTAACAGAAAGTCAAGTACTGCATCTCAGCAGCTCTAGCATTCTTTATTTTCTTACAAGGTTCCAGATGTTGCTTAAAAACAGGATAAAAGAGGATGGAAGGGTAGCATTGCAGGAGTTTGCAGCCAATGAAATTTATATCAGTGATGGCAAACCTTTCAGAATTGATGTGTCAAAAATTTGGAAAATGCCCAACTAGACTCTGCTGTGTTGTGTTGCACGTGCGCACGCACACACAAACAAAAGAGAAAGAATTCTCTATCTGTCCCCTTCCTCTGTTCCCTGTACAATAGCACTTGGCAGCAGTGCCAAGGCTGGGCCTGAAGTAAAGGCTTAAGCTTTGACTTCAGCCCTAGCTCCATCCTTGCTACTCAGAAAGACTGTCTTGTTCTGTTCTCTAAGGTATATGAACTTTGGAGAACAATGTGATTTCTCCACAGCCTGGTACTTCCTAGGATCAGCACTGCACCATTTAACAGCAGATCTGGGCATTCTATGGCTCTTGGGCCAGTTCTGGCCTTTTGGCTGCCCTTGTCCGACCTCAGTGAGGTCTTTTGGAAAATGAAATATAAATAAGTGTGCTAGATCAGGCAACTTTAAGACTTGTGGACTTCAACTCCCTGAAGGGAGCCCCCTGTGCTAGAGAACATAGAAGAAGTTGAATTGGGCCCGACTCTGTGCAGTTGTTGGCTGGCGGCTGCAGGAGGATGAGAAGAGAAAAATGCTTTTCTGCGTTTGTGCAGCATTGCCTGGAGCAGCCCAAGGAATTGAGTTGATGGAGTTTGAGGACATCAAGGTTACATTAGTCCAGCCCTCCACAACAGTTTCTCATGTGTCCCTTGGGAAATTAATTGCCCATTGCAGTATTCCTTTTCTCTTGTAGGTTGCTCTGGATTGTACAAGACCTTTGTTCATTAAGTGGCTTCACAGAATACTTTTCCATGGCCTCTGCAGTATCTGAAAATCATGCAAAAGCACATATATTCTCATGCAACTTTGGAAGGCTCTGGAACTTGCATGCACATACCCTATTCCCATGTAGGCTCCACAAATCACACAAGAACAGGGCATGTTTTCAGGAATAGTTGGGCATTGGTGAACACTGATATGTCACCAAAAATGTCACTATGTGTCATCTTTGACACCTTGGTCAAAGGTGATGGTTTACCATCTTTGACACATGTAGTTTGCCATCACTGACCTATGCTGTTCCTCACTTGGAGGAGAATATCTAGCAAGAAGGAAACATGAAATAAAAACACGAGCCTGTTTCAATATCCATAAAGGAAAGAATACACTTTTAAATGGTGATCATCATACTTATCAATTTAAGCTTAACTTAAGTTGTACCATTGACATATTTCTTATTTTCCACAGCGTGGATGAAATTGTTCCTTATATCTGTAAGAGGTTGTTTACAGTTAGTCAGTAAAACTGGATTGAGTTCTATTTCTAGAGATCAAATACAAATACATCTCTGCGCTGTGGTAGTTTTCTGGTTTTGATCTCACCTGTTTTTAATTCATTCAGAGCTCAAAGTGTGAAGAACTGATATTTCCAGAATCAAGAACATAGATAGAAATGGGTCACAGATCCACATCTTTCATTTTATAATTCATCATTATAGATAACATCAGTATCAAAGGCTTCTTTCATCTTGAGTACAGCAATGTTCTCTTGAGAAGGGGGATTGGGGGTGGGTAGGAATTCCAAATATTAATTATATAAGTTTTAGCAGTTTGAAAAGTTTTAGCAGTTAGTATTTTGCTAGGCAATATGAAAAATGAATGCAAAATTAATTTTACTTTGCTGTTCTGTTTCAAGCATCACAGCATTCATATTTGGCAATGCTAAACATTAGTGCAGTTTCAAAATTGTATTTCTCCCTTAGACATTTAGAGAAGGCAATACTTGAAAAAGCGCCATCCTTTTGGCCTGGATAGATTGTCTTGAAATTGATGAAATAAAAGGATGTTTCGCTGGATTCTGTAAGCTTTCAAGACTGCTGACCATTAGGAATATGCAGAACTCACCATTCTGGAGATGGAACATTACAAGTACAGTAGAGCTATCCATTTGGTTTCTAGAATATGTCTGGATCTGGTTGTTCTGGATATTTTTGGTAAATTTTGTCAATACATTTTTCAATTTACATTCCAATACTTCAAATCATATCAGGCTGTAAACAATAAAATCACATTGAATACAACCTGGTTTATGTTGTTACATTATCTCAATTTCTCCCTTCCATGGATTACCTTAGTTGCTCTGTTTAATAGGGTTTATTTTCCAATTCAGTGCCCATTGTCCTGGTTTAGAGGAACTTTTTGAATTCTTTGTTTTTGATATAGGTATCTTGAATAATTTACTATAATCAACTACTAAATTCAAAATGGTTTTATAACAAGATAAAAAAGCAGATTAAATGTGAGAAATTAGAAGTATTTTCTCTTCTGATGAATGAGGGAGAATTTGTTAGAGAATTTTAAGAGTTATAGTCTTGACATGATAGCAATGCAGAATTTTATACAATGGGATACTATACAGAAAGAAGAAAGGCAAGCTTTTGGAATTTTGAAATATTGCTTATTTATAACTGAAGCTCTAGAACACCTACACAAATAATATTTTTTTATTATTAAATTATTAAAAATACTTTTTTTGAACATCTTCCTCTTCCTGTTGAGCAAAGTACAGCTAGCATTGTTATCTTAATATTATTCATAGTGACACAAAAATTATGCTAAGTGGAATAATAATAATATGAATGCTGAAGTCACTCATTAATTTGTTTAAATAATCATCTTAATTTAACAAAATCCAGGCTATCATGGGAGAAGTAAATGAAGGAGGCTGCAATTTCAAATTATGTTCAAGAAGTAGACAGTGACCTTTTAATTGATAGAAGGAGCTATAACTTGGAAGGTGTTATTTTTCTAGGGAAAATATTAACATCTCATTTCAATCAGTCTTGAGGACAATACATTTCGACCTCTCTTTGATATATTTTTCTTTTCCCATGGTGTTTCTTTATTCTGAAAAAATAAAGTTTTTTGCTATATGTTTTGAGTTTATATGTTTTTAAAAAGCATACATAATTGTCTCACAGCAAAATATTGCAGTTCTGTCATTAAACACATAAATTGGATAACTTGGTGCCCCCCTTCCCCCAAGCATCTTTTATGGGTCATGGTTTGACAAAGACAAAAGGAATGTGGGTTGGAGTATATTGGTAGGGCACATTATATTGAGCTCCTTTAAGAGAAGATTTTGCTGCTTTCTTGTTTGTATGCTACAAAAAAAAAATGAATTAAATGACCAAGATCTCCAAGGTTAGAACATCATTTTGAAACATTAATCACTGAATCAAGTTTGTAGGGAAGTAATAGCATTATTACTGTGCATCAGTTCATTCTATGGTATGGAGACTATAAGGCTAAGATAGCTAGTGTTGTACTGCTTTGTGGCTGAATACAGTCATTGTGGTCTACCAGGTACTCGACAAATCTCTATCTTATTTTTGTAGACCTAGATGGACAGCAAAACCAGGAAGCCTCTTTGTGTTCTGCTAGTGGACCACAAGTTCAGGCTCGCATTCATCATAATGCAATATTTGTATGACTAGTCCAGTTTTTTTTTTTTTTTGCCACAAGCCTTTGGAACTAAACAAATCTATTGAAGGCCATATATTTGTAAATAGAAATGTGTGCTTATTTATTTTTGCCCTGAGGCATAGCTACATGTAGTTTTACAAACACTACCAGTAATCAGTAATTCAGATATATTGTTAGGATTCACTGAAAAAAATTCTTGAAATAAACACTTCCAGACATTTAACAAGAGTTCACACTGCCATCACAAGCTTTTTGGATTGTCTGAAGATTGCTGTATATATTTATATAGAATATCTAAACTACTTTGTCTCCTAGCAATGCTGTCGTTATAATGAAGCAGCATGAGTCAGATACAGCAATAGAAGTTTTTAGACACACTGTGAAAATTAAAAGATAATAATCCTCTGGAGTATTATATTTTGCACTGTGACCTTTGCTTTTCATTGCTGCATCTTAACACAGCCACAGTGTTAATAGGGGGGAAAAACACGGTCTTTGTTTATCTCTGAATTTGATATTTCAGCTTGGCAACAAAACAAAGACCTTTAACTCACAGTGTTGTCACTATTTGTTTTTAATTATCTGCTATTATAAATTCTGTGTCTTGGAAAGAAAAAAGACTATTTGGGCATATTTTCATAAATAAATAATTTTTTTATCAATGCAAAAAATGTCATTTGTCTTAAGGAAGTAGACATTCAAAATATATTTAGTCTGGAATTGACTAGATCTCATTAATGGGAAGAGAATCTTTAATAATATAGGAATGGTCAAGGTTGAAAAAATAGACCCCAGTTTTTCTATAAAATTTGCCTTAAAATGAAATATCTGTGCACTGGTTTTTAATGAGTATATATGCACCTAAAATCTTGCTTTGAAATAATTAAAAAAAATAAATAAAACTGAAGATAATTTCCAATTTTAAATGTAATTGCCTTAGCTCTCTGTATTTTATAAGATATTTATCTTGCTCAGGATAAAATTAAAGTGTGTCTGATCTGGAAGCCTTTGAAGTCAGTAAAATGTTCCCATTCAGTATAGATTGTAGACAGAATATCTTTCATAAAAATGTAAATAATTACATTTCCTTCATTTCTTGAAGGATGATTTCCACCCGTGTCACATAAGACAGAAATGCAGCTGTTTCATTTGGTGTATGTGGAAGAGAATTGAAGCAGCTCCTCCTCCTATCTAATAAAACACTAAAAGAATGCAGTGAAACAGCAGGTGGACTAAGCAGGAAACAATATGAACATAAAATAAAAGATTGAACAATTGATTGTTAAAAAAGATATGATCTAACCAAATTCTGGCAGTCTAATTTGAAATTCTTTTATTGCTTGTAAATGAATTTGAAAACGAACATGTTATACATTGGAGCAAGTAATGTGGCTTAATATTAGAGTTTTGATATTTAAACCTGTACTGATGGTAATTCTGACTTAAACAAAAGTGAACTTTTGCTTAATAACTTATCCAAAAATCTTGTACTATTTCATAAGGGAAAAAGAATCTCGGTATTGAGCAGTCTCATATATTACTTGATTCAAGATATGAACTGAAGTTGATGAGGTAACAACTTCCTGAAACTAAGCAGCTCAATTTTGGTCATTTCATCAATCTGAGGTCACTTGACAAATTCATGAATATGGGAAGATAGCATGAGTTTAGGGATAGATTTATTTTAGTGCTCAGATAGGGAATTAATTTCCTCCCCAAAGATGTCAGAACAGAATAAATTCCAAAATTGAAAATGGTGGCAAAGAGTAACTTACTCATCAGTAAGTTATATAGATCTTCCGTAAGGCTTTTACTGCTAAAATAGACATCTTTGCATGATGTCTGAATGAAAACTTTATTAATATTAAAATTAGAAAAACTAATTATTAAGCAAAGCTGCCTCTATGTTTATATATCAGACACCTCTGCAGGAGGAAAAGTATACCCCTAACATGTTTCAGGACCCGTGTGGCATAGCTCTGTACCATGGAGAATTCAGGAGTATTCACAAAGAGAAGTTCCTGCCTCTTCCACCGAGATTTACACATCTCTGGAGTATTGGGCAATGAAATATTCTAGCTGTTGAGTAACCTTTAGATTTAGTGAAACACTTGAGCTTTCTACTCCTCCTAATTTGAGGTTGTGAAATTACTAAACTGCAGGACCATCAAGGTGTTACCACTCAGACTAAGAGTTCGGGGAAGTTAAATGTAAAGCTGCAAAGTTCTTTGTTTCTGCATTCCTAGGTATTTTATTAGTTTGCAAAAATGGCAGATGTAATTAAAATACTTGATAGACGGTAAGCATTTCCCCTAGTGTGAAACTTTTTCCCTTTGTAATGGGGAGGTTGCATAAGCCCACGTGTGCAAATTAAATGAGCCTGTGTTCCACTTTATAAATATGCACTGGAAGCAGGAGGAAAAAAAAAACCCTGCACACACTCTCTCAGGATGCTGTTAAGGCCAAGCTGAATCTCATTAGGGCTGACTTCAAAGTTCAGTTCCGCATGTCCATAAAAACAAGTGTAAATTATCTTATGTGAGCCTGCTGTTAGCAGTTGCACTGTTACATTATGCATGATTCCAGACTACACATGGTATAAGCATACTTCCATTAGTGTTTTTCATTTTTATGCTAAGCCTTGCAGCTTAGCATTTTATTGGTGTTATTTTGGTATAAGACATTATTCCAGATATTATTTATTTACTTTTTGCACTTGCTCTTAATATTGAAACCTGGCACATATAGGACCAGTAAGATTCCTTAGTGGGTTACATTATTAAAAAGTAATAACTCAAACAGGGCACTCTGCTTTATTGACAGTTTGACCTACTTTCGTATTCCATTTTAAAGATTGTTACTTTGCAATGGCTGCGTTCTGGCTGGATCTGATAATGCTTCCCTTGACACCACATTGAATTTCTTTCTGTATATTTATGAAATTAATAAAATAGTGGCTAGAAACTTACGAATGCACATTTTAACTAGTGTACAGACTACTGTCCTTCAGTAACCATGGAAATGCTTGAAAGCAGAAGGTTTGAAATTAACATAATAGCATAGAGTGATATCAATGTGAAACTTTTAAATTGTGTTTAAAGTTTACGGATGGCCAGGGACACGAACAGACAGACAGACAGACACACACACACACAAAGAGAGCTTTTTTGTTGCAGATTTACCATCTTTTTATTTAGCATTTCTTGCCTCAGAGACATTTTATTATATTTTTGAAACCTAAAGGCAACACTATTATTTACAGACTATAAAGCAATTGAAAACAAAAAATATAGTTTAGTTGTTTTATATTCATATGTCATTATTTTTGCCTTATTTCCCTTTTCTCTTAAAGCACCAGTTGTTATGCAGCTCTTTTGGAAAGCAAATTTATATTGGAAGTGACCGCTTTATGGCATTTATCTCAGAATAACTTTAAAAATACTAGTCAACACATATACTTTTACCATTATTTTTCCTATTTCTGATTAACAAATGCACATCTGTATCAATTTTTTTATTTACAGATAATTAATCATGTTATTCTGCTTAGTTTTCTCCCTGTTTCCCCTCATTGCCATTTCAAATGTTTCTTCTCGGCTTGGTTTCCCAAAGGCTTTATTTTACTGAGGAATGTTTTCTAGTAAAAATTGAACAACATAGGAAGAATGAGCCATATTTGAAGCTTCCCACCAGACCTACTTATAGTGTTAGAAGCAAAACCGGAATTCCCAGCTTCTATTTTGATAGCCAGGGACCACCTGAGATAGCAATCTTTATTCTTGACAAGCTCACATATCCTATTGTTTAACAAATGTCATTATTGCAGTACATTATGTTTTTTTTTAAATAAAGAGAAGAATAGGATGTTGGGGAAAAATGAATTTTTATATCTTTTTTCTAAATGTATGCACTTTGAAAATTTTAGTTGCTTATTTATTTATTCCTAAACTTTATCTGGCTTGGGGCTTGTGTTTCTGGGGGGGAATTGCGGAGGCGGCAACTCACCGGAAGTGGATCCACATCCCATGGTGCCAGATGGCCAGGGCGTTCGCTGCCCATAGCAGCAGGGGTGCAGCACAGTGGGAGTGACGAGACGCTTAACTGCCCTGCAAAGACATCCCTGGCATTGAACTGACAGCGTCGTAGACAGTGCGCGATAGACCCTGCGACATCAGTTGACAGCTGGTCCTCCATGCGACTCCCAGCTGTCTGGCGATCCTCCAAAGCGATGTACATCGGGCGGATCCTGCTGCCAGCCACTGGATGGTGGTTTTAGTTATTTATTTATTTATTCCTAAACTTTATGTTTATTAGTTTTCATAAGTAATGGGCTACCATTTGAAAAGGTATCAGTTGACACGTTAACATTATTGCATAAAGAAGTGTTAGGCCTTTGTTATGCTCCTAATCAAAGGTTTTAAATACTCAAGGTTTCTCTGGAGGAGAAAAATTGTGTGCATCTGATTAGTCTGTGTTTGGTGGAAACTTGCAATTGTGAATGGTGTGGGTCATGTCTCCAAACCAGTTTGGTCTAGGAGATTGTCAGTTCTAGTCCTGCCTTAGGCATGAAAGCCATCTGCATGACTTTGGGCCAGTCATTTTCTCTCAGGCCAACTTACTACACAGGGTTGTTGAGTTGTTATGGGAAAAATAGAAGGAGGAAGGATGTTGTATGTGTTTGCCACTTTGAGTTAATTATAAAAATAATTGACTCGTATTTATTACCGTCGCAGTGTTCCTGGATCATGTGATTACTTTTGCGACTTCTGACAAATTATGTCAATGGGCAGGCCAGATTCATTAACAATGTTACTAATTTAATAACTGCAATGATTCACTTAAGAATTATGGCAAGAGTGGTTATAAAATGGAACAAAAATTCATTTGACAACTATTTCCTTTAATGACAGAAATGTTGGGCTCAATTGTGGTTGTAGGTTGAAAATTACTTGTATCCAAATCTGCAAACAGGATATTGATTTGAAATATTGAGCAGTCAATACAATAACATGCAATAAATCCAATGTGACATTGTGATGATATCATATCCTTAATGAGTGGAAATAAGGGATCCCAGTCTGCTTCTGGGTTATAGAGTACTCCTGAGATATAACATAAAGGGCATAAAGATTATAGGAGCATACTATAGAAAATTGACAACTTTTATTAGAGGTAGGAAAATAGAGTGGATATTGTATATAAACAGAAAAATCCAGCCATTGTTATAAATTCCATTTATAGTTTTGTCTAACCACCAAAAACAGCAATTCCTAAAATAGCTCAAAAGAGAATATAAGTAAAATTTCTCAAATGAAATTTCTTAAGTTGTGATAATGAATAATAGCATAATGAATTAACTGAGCTTTCCATTTTGGAAGATACAACTTTTTTAAAAAACTGAAAATTTTCTTCTTGATATTTGCTGCTCAATATATATATTGAAATGTGTGTGCTATTTAACATACAACAACCCCATTCATGCCAAATGCAATTCCCTGAATAGGGGGAAAACTAGTTTTAGATTAGTTTTCTTTGGCCCTTGAGAGAAGCTGTTGTGCAGGAAGGAGATGGATCATCCTTCCTGTGCAGTTGATCTAGCATCATACTAGATTTGGGCGTCATACAATCAAGAACTTGCTTTTTGTGAATAGAGATGATCAGTGGAACAAGACTTCCATAAGGAAATAAGGAGAAATTTTCTGACAGTGAGAACAATCAACCAATGGAACAGCTTGCTTTCGGAAGTTGTGGGAGTGTCATCACTTGAGACTTTCAAGAAGAGATTGGACTGCCAATTGTCAGAAATGGTGTAGGTTCTCCCGCTTGGGCATGGGGTTTGGACTAGATCACCCACAAGTTCCCTTCCAACTCTGATTATCTGCTGTCTGCTATTTATGACAAATAAAAATGCAGATACAGATATACTTAATATAGCTTAATTACGTCTGAGATGTTTAGATGCCCACTACAAGTATAAAATGTTTCTCAATAATCCCTTGTAAAGATATGGGTTTAACATTTTCAGACTCCCATGCTTATACTTATCAGATTTAATTGCTTATTTATTTATTTAGTCTATATTTAAAGTGGACATTTATTTATTAACTGATTTATTGTATCAGTACAGGTAATCTTCAGCTTAAAACCACAATTGAGCCCAGAACTTAGGTTGCTAAGTGAGAAATATGTTAAGTGGGTTTTGCCTCATTTTAGGACTTTCCTTGCCACATTTGTTATGTGAATCAATGCAGTTGTTGAATCACAGCTGTTAAATGAATCTGGCTTCCCAATTTTGTTTGCCAAGAAGGTTGCCAAAAAGGTGACCCTGGGACACTACAACCATCGTAAATATGAACCGATTGCTAAGCATCTGAACAGAAATCTTGTGAACATGGGGATGCTGCAACACGTGAAAAATGGTCATGCCACTTTTTTCAGTGGCGTTGTAACTTTGAACATTCACTAAATGAACTGTTGTAAATCGAAGGCTATCTGTATCAGGAGTTCCAGTAATACAAGGCGTTGGTGTAAAATATTTTATTTTTCATTCTGTAATTTAAACATGTAATTTGATTGTACACAGATTTGCTCCTTTTTAGTTATTATTTGTAATACATTACTGTGATATTGTTTATATCACTATGTTAAGTCTGGACTAGCAAGACAGATACAACAGATAGTGTGTAGCAGTGAACTTGTATTGATGCTGTAGGACTGCTAACAGAGCATGAAATAACACCTGACCAATGGACATTAAAAGTTAGATTCTCCATTGCAGCAATTGATAGAAACATTTCTGTTCCAAGTTTGGCAGGTCACGTGACCTTCATATCACATTGTTTCAGGGGGTGGGGGAACCCAGGCAGTTGTAAAGTGATTCTGCTGAATAGAGACTATAGAACTAACACTAAGCAACTCTTAACTTCATTCATGAAGCTTTACAACTTACTTTACACACTACAGTATCGCTTTTACCGTACTTCCAGCATTCTTAACTGAGAACTTTTTGCCTTCCAAGGTCACATCAAACTTCGACAAGCAATTTTTTTAGAGAGTATCAGCAAATTTTGTAGAGAGTACAGTGAGCTGTTGGACAGTATTACTTGGTCTGTTGTGTGGGTGCTTGTGTGTTTTTAGAGAGTGGAGAATTTTTGGCAGGGGGGGGCATGTTTGGGGATTGTCATGTGTATGTGTATGTTGGGTCTGGTCTCTGGGCGTTATGTGAATTTCCTTGTATGTGTATACTGTATATATATGTACAATGACAATAAAGTATTATTAAATTCTGCATATCTATATTTCTTTGTGTACAAATTGAATTTTTATGGTTAAAAAAATCAGTAGTGTAATATTTATTGCTTAATTGGCTATCTGTGTATTTATTTTCATTTTATATTACCCCAAAATAGTGAATGTTAAGTTCAAATTATGCTAATTTTTTGATATGTGGCTGAGAGATGAGGAATGTACAGTGGTCCCATATTCCAGCAATGTTACATTTTTGGCTACACATTTGGCTTACATAAACATAGTAAACGTCTCTACTCTTCAGTGTTTCAGTATGTTACATGGCCATACTTATAAGATAGGGAATAACAAGATAAAAAGTCTGAAACCCTTGCTATTCTAACATCATAGTTTATTTATCAAAGGTCAAGGGGAAAGTAATGTACTGGATCATGTTTATATAAATTCTGTCACCAGGCTCTGCATGAGTAATTATCAGGCATACTGCTGCTGGTGGTGTTCTCTAGTTAGTTGTTGTAAAGAAAGCTTTATGTGTATTTCTGGCTGTAGTTAAGTGCTAGCATATATTTTAGCAACCAAATAAAAGTCTATCTGAAATTCACATGTACAGGTTTTGAATTTGAATGCTCTATTGTATATACAGAAGAACTAAATAAATGACATGTCTTGGAAAATCTGCCATAGACAGGATGCAAGATCAAAAGAGTTTGTCATAAATATTCTGTGGCCAAACTACCATATGAATAACAAAGTGCCTCTTGTTTTATATTCTCTTACCTCCCAGAAAGGCTCTGCAGGATCCCTTAAGATTACAAAGCAAATTTGTGTAACCAATGTGCAGAAGGTACAAGACTTGACCATTTCCATTCTGGTGGTGGATGGTGGTCTTTAAGTGAATGGACTACTGCATACAAATCAAGCGTCTGCTTAAGTATTTCTTAACCTTGGCCATTTTAAGGTGCACAGACTTTAGTCCTAGAATTTCCCAGCCAACATGCTAGCTGGATAATTCTGGAAGTTGAAGTCCACACATCTTAAAATATCCAAGGTTTAAAAAACATTGTCCTGGATATTTAGCTTTGTATTAAAGTGGTAACCTTCAGAAATATAAAATTTGAGTGTTTATATTATCCACACACACAGTATAGTCAAGATTCAAGGCTAGTTTGGGTGTTTTATTAATGTTTTCCCAGACTTGGGATATTTATCATTTTAGTGTACTCATAGCTTTGCTTGTACAGTATTTATTGAATATTTCTATCTAACAGAAATTCAAAGAAACTTCTGAAATTGGCTGATTATTCACTGCCTATATATCTCTTTGTCTAGTAAATGTAGCTATTGAAACAATTTAGATCTCTCAAACTATATTTTGATTCTTATTTGCTGACCAAGCAATGTCTAATAGTCTAGTCCAGGGGTGTCAAACATATTGGGACTTTCCTCGCCTTTGCTAAATGGATGCATCTGGCCTGTGGGCCAGGAGTTTGACAGCCCTGGTCCTTTGAAAAAGTCTCAAAGAACTTAGATTTCCAGAGAATTCCAGTTAGGTGATGATTACAAAAATCTTATATTTGCAGGACGATATCAAGCGATTGGACAGAGAGTTAAGGAAATAGTCAGTGGTTTATTGTCTTGAAAAGAGAATTAAGAAATTTAGAATTACAGGGCTACCTCAGATGATTTGTTGTCAAATACTGTGGAAATCTATATAAATAAGTATATCAATCTAAGTACAAGATTCCTGTACTGATCTGCATTTTCTAATTTATGTTTCTAGAAAAGCAGCACAAATACATTGACACATATAGCAAAATGTATGTAATGTTGTAAAGGCAAGGCATTTGAATGTATACGCTTTCTAGTCCAGCATACAAGATCTTCCATATTATTTCCAGAGTGTGGAATATACTCTCCTAAATGACCATTGAGCTTTTTTAGCAATAGCAATATTATTTAAATTTATATATTGCTTCACGGTACTTTACAGCTCTCTTTAAGCGGTTTACAGAGTCAGCATATTGCTCCCAACAATCTGGGTCCTCATTTTACCAACCTTGGAAGGATGGAAGGCTGTGTCAACTTTGAGCCGGCCAGGATTGAAAAGAGTTGCAGAATTAGTCTATAATACTGCATTCTAACTATTGTGCTACATGGCTCTTTTAGGTAAGACGTTAATATGCTTAAAGAAACTCTGGACTTTTAAATAATTGTTACAACTTTATTTAATTTTAATCTATTATTTAATTCCAAGATAAAACCAATTATTTTATGTTGGGAAATCTTGAGATATTCTCGGAAGTTAACAAAGAACAACACTTTTTCTCTTTTTGTTTTCTTGGTAGAGGGAAATCTGGTTAACAAAAGTTCATATTGGTACTCGTGTGTACACACGGGGAAGACTATGGCTCTTTAGATATTGCTGAAATGTATCTCCAGTCAGCTAAACCTAATATGGCCAAAACAAACTGTTGGATATTTTAGTTTAGTTTAGCAACATCTATGCAGTTGAAGACCATGTTTCCAACTTCTGAGATTAGGCCTACACTCATGAATGCTTTAGATAATTATCCACTTAAAGGACCTGGACATTAAAGCCTTGTTAATAGATTTCCTCTATAAGTTCCTGTCCTGCCTGGTAGAATGTACTTTTCCCAAGAACTTGAGGGCTGTTAAATGTTTAATTTTGCTGCTCATTGATGAGATAAAGATGACTGTAAGTAAATTTTAGATGGCTACTTAGCAGAAATCCTATTAAAAGGCTAAGGAAAATAGAGGGTTTAAAAAGACTATTTAGGAGTTGAAGGTAAGTATGTATAAGACATAATACATTAAAGGACAATGGCAATATATTTACTAAAGTTGGTGGAAGCAACTCACTGCATTCAGTGAAATTATACCCATGCATGCATAGAATTTCACTATGTAAGTTCTTGACTAATTACCATCTTTCTTGAGTTTGAATATAAGATAAAATGTCATTGGTTGTCATTGATTTCTTTCTCTTTCAGCAGAGAGGGCATGCCATGATGTTTCCATAGTTAGAAATTGCATTTAAACATTTCCAGCCTTGTCTGAAAATGTAATTACTGAAAGTGTAATTATTTGCGAGGTTTTATGAATAAAACACATAAATAAAATTACATTTTCATGCATCATATTATGTTCCATCATATAGCTTTTCTCTCTTTTAGACTTTGAATTTCTTATGCTGAATAGTTTTCTTCCACCCTCCAGAGGAAGAGAATGCATGCTTGGTTTATTAGGGGGAAAAGTGATGTTTCTACCTCATGGCAGCATCTTACTTGCAAACCAACAAAATGAGATTTGTAGAAGATAAATTCAGAGAACACTGAAGTTTTCATATATTCAAAATCTCATTGGGGTTGTTTCATATGATTTTCTCATTAGGGATAGCTTCTGCTCCACAGATAGTGAAGCTTTAACTTTGATTTGTGAATGCATACAATAAATCATTTCACTACTGTTGATTCCCAAATTGGCTTGAAGTATAATTGCAAACTTTATTGCAGTGTGTGTGTGTCTGTGTGTGTGTGTGTGTTAGAATATGGCAGGTTAAATTTTTAAAATTGACTTTTTGAAAATATCCTGAAGGCATATTTTTATCTTGACTATAATTCATTTTTGTAATTCACTGAAAAATAAATGACTTAGCAGAGAAAAAAATAATTGTCAAAACATAACTGGTGATAAATGGATGAATGCCCAGGTATTTCCACTGAGACTTATTTTAATACATTAATTTTCAAACATGGAAATATAGAAACAAATACAGATTTATAGACAATCCAGAACTGCAATTTAATTATTAATATAAAAATCCTTTTTCTTCAAGCAGTGTATTTTTGTCATAATCAAATGGTTTATACTTTATAATGTTTCATTCAAAGTCTATGGAGAAATTGTAAAAGTATAATAATATTTGTGGGAGGGTTTGACATTTTTATTTTACGCCAAAGAGATACAAATCTTGGGGATCGTGGTACTGAAAGATTTTGTTAATAAATTAATTGCTGGTTAAAGCCACATTGTAGGACAATCTCAAACAAAGAAAAAAAATTTTTTTTTAAATTTTAACTTGGATTTTTCCTTCTTGGGTAGATAATCCATTGCTTAGAAAATACAAATTATAAAATTGTGCATACTAATAATAGGTTATTAAGCAGATGATGCAACAGGTGTTACATGTTACATACCAGTATAATGAAAATACTGTTCTAATCAAATAGAAGCTCTTTGGAAATAACTAGTTAAAATACCCAGTTCTTACAACCAATACCAGATGCCACTTTTGAAGAATAAGAATACATGTAAACTAATTTCTTGAATAATTTGTGGCTCTTCCTTACTAAAAGATTCTTTCAAGATTATATTATTTTAACTAGCATCTTTATTTGACTTCACAAAGCATTTGAGTCCAGATTTTTGTGTGTGTGTAGCTTTAACACAAATATGTCAATATGGCACCAAGTATTCTTGGCAACTATTGTATTAGTCTTAGCTAAAATGATGGTATATTATTGAAAACTTGTATTTTGCAATTATATGAAACTCATTCAAATGTTGTATCATTATTATAATTATACAATTATTATCTTAACAGAAACATCTGTTTTAAAGCCTTTTTGCTACAAGTCTTGTTTTAAAGCTCAAGGTAAAGAGCTTTTAGTCAATTATTTGTTCATTAAAATGATAGATTTTATTCCCAATTTTCAGTTTTTCTAACATTCAAAAAGTAAGGCATGTGTAGAGAATAATTCTGCATTCCCTACAAAGTGGGAATAAGATGATGGATCGGGAGGGCCTTTTTTATTCAGATAGTAGGTTGTGGATTGTAAAGAGAATCTGCTGACTGGGTATGGTGCTAGGAAGGAGATAAATATATGAAGATAAACTGCTATTTTCTCTTCTACTCTTAGACTAAAAGCTAAACAGTCTTTTTAAATGTACAATACAGTACATTTCTTGTCATTGTAGCGAACAGTAGTGAGAAAAAACGTTAAACTAACAATAAAGCTGCCTTTGGCCCTAGTTATGTTAAACTACTAGGGTTTATTTGCAGAACAATTTAACACTTATTTGTTTGAATATATTTTTGGTGTTGATTGAATAGTTATTTAAGTTTACAAATATACAAATAGCATAATGCAACATCATATGTCTGGCTACCCTAGGGCCACATGTAGTGCTTCCTCCGAAATTCTGGATTCTGTCCTTGGACTGCTGACTCATTATTTCATCCTGTCTTAATTTGGTACTCTTTTGTTATACTGTATCAGATTAAAGGCCCCACAATTCTCAGTAAATAGGGATATTGGCTATACTGGCTGGCACAGTAAGGATTAAATGGACGTTTTCCTTCCCCTGCAAATGTATGTGCAGCGTGAAGCAGTGTTAAAAGCATCATTAAGGCTTTATTTCCAGAGGTAATGAACAGATTAAACAAATCTGTTGAATGATGTTGGATTGTTACACTTTTTATGTAGCTTAGATGAGGTAGTTATTCTATAACTTGACTTACAGATTTATATTACGTGAGGATTTTTCCATTCCTCGTTTCTTAGGAATGCAGATAGTAGTTCTCCAATATGAAAACTTTCAGCCAAGAAAAAACTTGAGAATGGTGGTGGAAAAAGTTATGGTGAATTTTATTTCTTTGATGGGTTAACTTAATATGCAGGAAACTTTGTATATGGGTCTCATTCACAGTTATAAATTAGTCTGCTATTTCCATTTAAAAACATTCTGATGATGGATTCAGTTCTGAGTGACCAACTATCAGCTTTAAATTTGATGGCCGCCTTATCATTTTGAGCTTTGCAAATAAATGCTTTGCAATTAATGAAAGTTCCAAGAAAATTAATAGCCTGGTTTGGAATTACTTCCAACAAAGAACATCCCAGTATCATGAGGAGTGATACAGAGGCTGGCATTTAGTTTATTTCTTTTATAATTCTTTTCTCTCTAACATATAAAATATAGTGATTTGTTAAAATCTCTGAGCTTTCTTTCACAGCTCAAATACTTGTATCATGTAAGTCATTTTGATATATAGAAAATATAAATTAAAGTTCAATTAAAGTACAAGTTTAAGATTCTAATTCAATAATCTGATTACTTAATAAATATTTAATTTTTTAAAATTATCTACAATAACTCTCCTGCAGTAGATGTATCTATATATATTCACTAACATCTGCAGTCAGAATCTAAAGATAACGTAACCTCACAATTAGTAATCCTAGAAATGAAAAGGAAAAAAGGAAAAAGGCCTGGGGAATTATCATATAAATCAAACTCAAAAAAATTGAGATATTGCTTGAAAATTTGAACCTCTTTGTGGAAAATAACTAATATCAATGAGTCTGCACATCAAGTGCAGGTTTCTTTCCCGTATTGTTTGATATTTTTTTTAGTCAACGCTTGAATATCCACATTTTTTATCTACTCAAAAATAATCAGACTGTAGCCTCATAGTTGACGAAAATATATGCAACAGAAGCAGTTAATTTCAGCCCAAACTGACATTAACAGAGGAGGTCCAAATATGTTCCCACTCTTGAATTTATATCTAACAAGATGGTTCTCACTAACATCAAATCTTCTTTCAGATATCTAGTATACACAAAGCAATGTTTTTGATTTTGTATTGTTAATTTTAACAACATTTTACTTGGTACCTTTATGTCAATTTTTGTCTCCTGGAGACTGTCTGGACTAGTCCTTGCAGGGTGTTTTTTTTTTTCAAGGTGTTAAAGTGAGCACTTCTCTCCCACCCCAATTGCTTTGCCAGGGCAGGAGAGTCAAGCATGTAATTCTAAAAGTCACAAGAATGACTAACAAGGTTATTGCCATTTTGAAAGAAACAAACAAGATTTTTGAGCAAATGTTACACCCGCTGACACCCCTGTAAATCAAATGTCTGTGTAAAGAGTTATAGACAGATACAGTGTGTTCACTCCAATTCTCCTTTTCCCTTTCACATCCAGATCAAGTAGATACTGCCAATTTTATCAAGTATCTTTAACTTGCAATAAAAAAAGATTATTGGCTTAGAAGCCACAATTTATTCCTCCAAGACCTCTTAATTACAGTACATGGAATTAAGAAGCAGCAATAGTATTTGGATGGAGCAAAGTAACGGATACTTTAAGTTAAGACATACTAAGGTAAATCTCTTTTCTCTTATAAGATAATTTAAAATTGCATTTCTATCTTCAAGGATATTAGTTCTGTTATCTAAAGTGTTCATATATATTTCTCCAACTACATCCCAGTTATTAATTTAATATTAAAGAATAGTAACAGTTCCAGGTCAGAAATCTTGGTACCTCATTCCAGTTCTCATGTAGTAGATAATCACTGACAAAGACTCTTTGAGGACTGTTTTAGAGTATTGCTTCCATTTTCATTATGCCATCTAACCAGTGGTAGAATTCAATTTTTTTTACTACCGGTTCTGTGGGCGTGGCTTATTTGGTGGACATGGCTTGATGGTCATGTGACTGGGGGGCGTGGCCAACTCAATGTCATTCACATCCAGGGATGCCTCACCTGGCCCCTCCCCTCCCAGCCATTCCTTGTCACCAGCCTCAACTTATCTATAGTTCTGTAAAAATGTTGTTCACCTTTTTTGACTTTATTATCTGCATACTATAGATGTACTTTCATGGACTACTGAAAGGAGGAAATGACTCACATGCTTTACCCAAGAGTGTGATAGGCAACAGGCTTTTAAGGGGCTGCCACAAAGAAAAGGGGACAATGTATTTTCCAAAGAAGCAGAATGCAAACAAGAAGCAATGGATGGAAACTGAACAGAGAGAAGTAACCTAAAACTAAGGAGAAACTTCCTGACAGTGAGAACAATTAATCAGTATAACTGAATGTCTTCAGAGGTTCTGGGTACTCAATCACTGGAAGTTTTTAAGAAAAGACTGGACAGCCATTTCTCAGAAATGGTATAGGGTTAACTCCAAGGTCCCTTCTAAGTAATATTCTGACACCTTTCCCAGGATTTCTACTCAGAGTTCGGCATCCTCAGTTTTTTTGCCTGAGCTGGGGGTTGGACTAGAAGACGTCCAAGGTCCCTTTTCAACTCTTATTAAACACATGGTATTTTATGCTCTGGACTACTGACATTGAATGCATGTAAACACTGAAAAATATGTGGTAGCCCTGGACAAAAGAAAGGCAGAAAAATTACTCTATGTGTAGGGACAGTGTAAAATATTAACACATGATAAATAATGGAACAATTAAAAATAATAGCACAGAGTTTTATCTCTCTTCCTATCTTTCTTTCTTCCTATCTTCCTTCCTTCCTTCCTTCCTTCCTTCCTTCCTTCCTTCCTTCCTTCCTTCCTTCCTTCCTTCCTTCCTTCCTTCCTTCTCTTCCCCCCACCCCTCTTATACATACACACACACAGAGAACACTTAACAGACAAACATTTTGGAAGCAGCTCCTTTAAATTTCTCCAAGGCTGGAGTGGATTCCCCCACCCCCTCTGTCAGACTGCACTCCTCACTCCAGACATTTTAACTCACATGGGGAAACTGATACTTGCAAGCATCCATGGGGAATCCTTGGAGAAGTTTTTAAAGGACCTGCTGCTTCCAAAATGCATTTCTTTTACATTGCAAAAGTGCTCCAAGGCTTGATGCACCCTCACCCCCTCTGTCAGACCGCACTCCTTCTCACTTCAGACATTTTAACTCACACTGGGGAAAGCGATACTTGCAGTGTCCATGGATGGGGAATCCCTGGAGAGTTTTTAAAGAACCTGCTGCTTCCAAAATGCATTTCTTTTATGTTGCAAAAGTGCTCCAAGGCTCGATTCACCCCCACCCCCTCTGTCAGACCACACTCCTCACTCCAGCACTTTAGTTTACATGGGTTGCAGTGTCCAAGTCTTTCTTCCTTTCCCCCAGGGAGAAAGAGGACATGGAGAATGGAAAAGCTAGGAGAGCGAGCGCAAGTGAGCGACCGGGCGACCGGGGTTGGGGAAGTGGCCAGCCAAGGGTTGCCACCAGTTCGGCGACCCACGCCAAATAACCACTACCGGTTCGTCCAAGTAGGTGAGAACCGGTTGAATAGCACCTTTGCATCCAATCCATATTTAATAAACTTGATAATGAGAACAATCTAAACAATTTCTTGTGTATTTCTTTTTTGCTAGAGTTTGGGAGCAACATTGACTTTAGTACATTTCCTTTAGGATCTCCCTGAACATCCTATGCTTCTTTCTCAACACTTACTTTCTCAACATTGTCTACTTCTATGAGATTCTTGTTAGCATGCCTTTGAGTTTATTAAAAATCTTGTTTTTTGAAGTTCAAGGTACGTGTTTGATTACGTTTCATTTTAGTTTTCTATAAGATCAAGAACCCCAACTGCTGTCACTCAGCAGTTTTCTGTATCAGTAACATTCCCTATTGATTAATATCAAGTCAAGGGTAGCTGAATTTCTGATTCTGATTCTCCCACCCATCTTCCATTTTCTTCTCAAAGAGAAAGAAAAATCAGGAATTTTCTGGGAAAAAAACCCATCATGCCTAGTAGAATTTGTTTCACATTGCTGATCTTTAAACTGTCCAATCACTTTGGCTTCATATTTTTTTTGAATGATTTGCAGTTTGCTTTTAGAATATTATTTGGCAGGTGCCGGAGAATACCATAGTTATTTGTTTCTCCACTTATTTTTAACCAAAATCAGGGTGGGTTTCTACCGGTTCTGTCCACCTCTGTAGAACCGGTAGATCTGAAGAGCAGCAGACAGAACCGGTTCTATGTCTGCTGATGTTTTTGCCCAACCCCCCCCCCCCCCCCCGGCCTGGGCTCTTAACTGACCTTTATTTCCTGCTTTTTCAACTTCAGCTGCCATGTGAGGCACAGCTGCAGTTAAAAAAGCAGGAAAAAAAATCCTTTTTCAAAGGCTGCTTCTCTGCACGCAGAGTGCTGATGACGATTTACAGCTGAGTGGGAAGCACATCGTAAATCACTGAACTTCATAAATCACCAAACCAATAGTTAACTCTGTCGGATCCCACCCCTGATCAAAATGTGTTCTGCCAGCATTGCCAAGTTTATTAATTTAGATTGTTTTAGAAGGTATGGATATTTTAAACATTCAATGCAATAAGAACTCCTTTGCTATTTCTTCTTTGCCTTCTGAAAAAAACTGTTTCCTTTAACTACTATAATGCAGACACTGCAATCATATCTTCTGGTTTCTATTATATCTACTGAATTTTATTCTTCTGTGCAGAGAGATCAAGCTATATTGAGGGGTCCTTGATGTTCTCTGAGGTTGGTTGTTTTCTAGACATTGCATTACCCAACTAGCTAACATCATCCTGGTAAGGAGCGGGATTTGCTCTCAGTTTATATACTCAGTTTATATATCAATATTGGTGGGGGTGGTCTTGGAGATTTTTTGTTGGGCCTATTTACGTTAGCCTGTTTGGCATTTCCTTGATGGGAGTATTGTTGATTGTTGATTTGATTGTATAGATAATATCAACAGCATCATTGGTTGGTTTGTATCAGAATTCCTGTACTCTGAACATTTATTTACAGGCATTGAAGTATATACACTTTAACAATCAACATTATTTTTTATTTTCCCTGACTGTTTTAGGAAGCTTTGTTTCAGTAGCATGATTTCCACAGGACATAAGTGTGAGGTTCATTCACACACGTACCTCAGATTCAACTAAAGTTTTCCTTACAGGATTGGGGTACTTTGGCCAAATAAAATTTTACTAGTCCTTGGACATGCAACTTACCTTATTCTAGTGGTCTATCTAGTTAATTCAGACCATTAATAGTGGTCTATCTAGTTAGTTCAGAACCACATCATTCTCACCGAACCATTTTTGTAGCCAGGAATTGACTTGCTTTTCTTTTCTTTCCTTTTGTTCCATGGTCTGCGTAGTCAGGCTTCTCTGACCCCTTGAGGGATCTCAAGGTTTTTGCTGAGATTTCCGAAATCAGTGGTGAAATAAAGCTGGTGTATGTTGTTCCCTGATTTCTATCAACAGTTCCCGGTCCAGCAAAATCTGTCAAAAATAATTATCTTTAGTGAGGTAGCATCATATTGAATGGAAATGGCAGTTAGAGAGAGGAATCAATTTTTCAAGGAAATTGTGAGCTTTCCTTCATTAGAAATGGAGACTGGACAAGAGTAGTTTAGGGATGCTTTCATATGTATTCTTGTACAAGTAGTGAATTATATTTAATGGGTTCATTAAATTTAGGAAGGCAAAATTTATTATAAGAGTAAGGATCACATGTATGTGTTTTAGTTTCATAAAATCACAAAGGGGCCATTTGGGCTACCCAAATAAGGACAAGAATCCATCTTCCTTCCTTCCTTCCTTCCTTCCTTCCTTCCTTCCTTCCTTCCTTCCTTCCTTCCTTCCTTCCTTCCTTCCTTCCTTCCTTCCTTCCTTCCTTCCTTCCTTCATTTAACTTTTATACCGCCCCGTCTCCCAAATAGGGACTCAGGGCGGTGAACAGCCATAATAAAACAATACAGTCCATAAAAATTTAAAATAGAATTAAAAATTATTAAATTAGTGGCTGAATTTGAGAATAATAATCATTAGGTGGCCAAATATTTGAGTTCATCTTCAGCTTTCTAAGGAGAAGTCAGGGTTAATCTCCTCTAGGACTGACTGTTTGATCGCATTGCATTCCAAGGGACTTGCAGGAGTCTTCTCCAGCACCTTAGTTCAAAGGCCTCAATTCTTTGAACCTCAGCCTGCCTTATGATCCAACTTTCACAGCCATACATTGAAACTGGGAAAACCATGGCCTTGACTATACACACTTTTGTTGGCAGGCTGATGTTTCTGCTTTTTATTATGCTGTCTAGATTTGCCATAGTTTTCCTCCCCAGGAGCAAGCGTTTTTTAGTTTAACTTAGCCATTGTTAAAAAAGTTGAATTATACAATCACTTTTTACCAATTTTAGTATGATTTTCAGTTAGTCCTGATTAGTATCAAGTCAGGGACAGATGATCCTTCTTTGTCCTTTTTCTGGAAGAGAAGGTTGTCAATAAGATATTTCAGGAATCATCTGGAAAGGGCCTGGCATCTGCTGCTTTTCCAACAGATGTTAGAATAATTAAGATCCCTTATTTGGTTGTACTACTGGCATATGTGATAATTTAACTATATTAAATATTTTAATATTTAATGAATATCAGCATGAATAGTATAATTGGGTGAACCTGTTGATGTTTACAATTTTAATATAAACATTTTATTAAGAAAATTTCATGAAGAACTTTCCATAAAGATATATTTATTGTCTTTCATTGTAAAAATAATCTTGGAATGAATATTACTTTTTTTTTTTTGAAGGTAAAAAGTTCTGACTCACCAAGAAAAAAATATGGGTTATTTCTGAAAATAGGAAACTTGCCTATAGGAGTTTTCTGTTTGTGGTAGATAATCTTTATATATTTGTAAAGATTCTAAGATATAAAAATGTGTGAGTGTGTAACTTATATTTTCTATAAATATTTATAGTTACAATAAAATTTAAAAAAATCATCTTATTTGCCAATACAATATTCATTTTGTTTTTATGTCTTTAGTGTGTCCTGCCAACCCCAGCTTTCAGTCCCATTTCTACACCACATTGGAATTACAACAATTCCATGGCCCTTCAATAGTGTATTTTCCATTTTTCGTTCAAATTAACAAATAAATCCACAGTAAACTTGAACACCATCTTGAAGAATATGTTTGTTACTGTTCCCAGGGCTCAAGAAACAAAACCACCAACTTCATGCTTTGAAGATAAAAATACAGCTGTGGAGAAGTGATGCAGTTCATGAGCTGATATCACTAGCCATGACAATAAAGTAGTAGATAATACACTTTCCCCATGTGTATTTGACTTGCCACAATGTAAATTAGTTGCATGGTTCCTGAGTTAATAGTCATATCCAGTAAATTGTATATGTTCGGGCAAGGAGCTAAAGAGTATTTCCATGCATGTGTGTGTGTGAGTGCATATAGACAGACACACTTTCCTTCTCATAAATATTTGAGAAATACTGCATTTTGGCTCATTTAAACAATTGTTGGTGTCTTCTAGTTGCAAATGGCAATTCAATCTTTTATGAAGCATAAACATACATATAATTTCAAACAAGCATTTTATTTTTTTAGCAGAAAAAAAGTGGAATTCTGGTTTTGTTTGGTTGATCTATGACCCACAATAGAAAATTGACTTTGCATAGCTACTGGTTTTAATACCCCTTTGAAAATTTAAAAAAGCAAATATGTTGGGAATAAGTTGGAGAAAGTACTGGATATATGATAAAAGTATAGGTCTGATCAATATTCATGCTTAATGCAAATAGGCCTTAATAATATTCTTTCAGACAAACACAGCAGAGTGTTGCCACTTTAAGGCTGAGGATGGGTCCACACAGATTATAGCCGTTTTAAGAAGCTGTCTATATATAGACAGTCATGAGAGGGCATCTTCCTTTTTCTCTTCGTGTTCTATCTTCATTGTAGAGTATGCTGTGTTGAGTAATGAAGACTGATTGCCTGCCAGGTATTTGTCTATCATGTCTATGTATGTATATAGCTGTCTTGTTCATAAACCACTGATAAAAGACAAAGCCACTGCGTGCTGTGTGTTGCTTCTGGGTTGTCTCTCAATAGTAATCACACAGCAAACATTCTGACAGTAGGCATATGCATGTATAGCCATTCACCTTTCCTGGGGGAAAAGTGGAATGCAATGAGATTTCAGAGAAGCTTCTAGTCCTATCATTGTTTTTTTATTAAAGGCATGTTTATTGTCTCAGAGAAGTGCTTCATGCACGCATATACTGTACCTTGTAAAGCACTTATTTTCTTAATGTTTGCAGAACACTAATTGCCAACCAGAAAAAAGCCCCTTAGAACATATTTAGGCAGAGGGGGGAAAGGTTGGTGAAAAGATTCTTTACACTTTGTTACAAAAGTCATAGAATGAATTGGAACAATATATGTGGATGTGTTAATTTTATGGGTCGGTCCTTCCATTTCTGTGTTGTACCTGTTACAGAGCTTATTCTAGAGCAGTGGCTCTCCAAGTGTAGTTTGGGGATCTTTTCAAGGGGCCCACAAAGTCAAATATTTTAACATATCTCAGTTTTAATTTCTAATACACAACATATTGATAGATATAACCTACAAAAATCAAAGCTCTTTGTGGTTCTCAATCATTTTTAAGAATGTAAAGCTGTCTGAAAAAATGTTTGAAAACCACTACACTAGAGTTTTCATTGCCATTTCATGAAACCCAGGCTGTTCATTTTTCGCAATAGAGGAAACATGCTTTTCTGCTGACACAAGAGTTCTATTCCTGATCAATAAATTCCAAAATCAATCACCAGTACCGATACTAGTATTCTATGTCCAAGTAATAATTACTGAGCTGCCACATTTTGCACTGGTTGCAGTCTTTGTGTTATCAATAACAGTAGCCCCATGTTCTGTTTTCTAATATTTTGTGTGATGTTTGTGTTTTGTATGTCTATATGTATACATATACATACACACAAATATAGAAGGACAAAACTAAACAAAAATACAAGTTAAAATAATTTCAAGGACAAGTGTATGATTTAACAAACCTTCATATTTGTTTTTGCTGTAGTTTTTGAATATTGCTGTGCCTACCTTATTTAATCTCTTTCCCAAGCTTCTCTCAAATATTAATAAATATTATATCAATCTATTTGTTCCTCTACATAAAAATTATCTCTTGAATGTTTTTGGACTGACTGAATATTCTACACCTATGTAAGAACTGGGAACTAGGGGATGCTACAACGTTCATTGTATTAAAAATACATTTCTGCATATGCAGTTTAGAAAAATTGTTTTGGTAGATAAGTTAGTAAGTTGAGTAAACCTGTATAGTGATGATGATGGTCTTCCTGGAGAATGTTTGTGCTGTTGACATCCACATGAATGAATAATAATTATTTTAATAATTTATGTCTCTTAATGATTGAAGAGAGAACTTCCAGACCTAGAAATGGCACTTCCAAAACTGATATTGCCAATTACATTTGTAATATGAGTGTAATGTTTCAAATATCTTTATACCTAATTGACTTTTTTATTTTACTTTAAAGATTCTCAATAAACATTAATTCACTATGAGGTAAATTCTGCAAAGTGATTAATAATATATTTAATAATCAGAACTCACGAAGATTCTCACATTTTCAGTCTGGGTTTGTTTGAGAAAGAGCCATATATGTTGATCATCCTTGTATATAGGCTAATGTACACATATAAACATTGAGATATACACATAAATGTACATAAATTGTACAGCTGTTTAGATTCAACAAGACATAGTTTTTTTGAGTGTTCAGGATGCTTATTTAACACCAGTTGGCAACTTCTTTTAAGTTACTGCCTCTTTTGCTCAGATTGTGCAGCTGCCCTGCCCTGCACAACTCATCCCCTATCTCAGGAAAAGACATTAAGAACTAAGTGACAGATGCTACATTTATGTCCTCTGCACTCTAAAACTCTTCAAAGCCAAAGCACTACATGGTGTGTGTGTGTGTGAGAGAGAGAGAGAGAGAGAGAGAAAGACAGAGAGAGATGGAGGGAGGGAGGAGAGAGGGGTAGAGAAATGTGAATACCATTAAAATAATACACAGAAATAGATGATTCCAACCAGAATTTTTCCTTACTCATCTGTGAAGGTATGTCATATGTCATGTACATAGCGTGATGCAGCCATATAGGAATGAAAAGAACATACATGTTTATTTTATTTATTTGATTTTGATGCTGCCTGGCTTCCAACAACTCTTTGTTTATTGCCATCTGTCATTCCTCATCCTTTGATTCAAATTTAACTTGTGAAAGAAACTTAGTAACTTCTAATTGCCAAAATAATAGATTAAAATCATATATTTATATGGTATTTTCAGATCTTTATTTTTCTAATATTCAGTATAAAACAACAAAAATATCAATTTGTGTATAACAAGGATTTCTTTTAAGATTGAAAATTCCCATCATGTAGGAAGTATCCACATGGTGAATATATCTAATTTGCTTAATGTGTATAGCTAGCATAATTTTAATGGGATCTGTTATGTTTGTTTTAGGGTCGATCCTATTCCATACGACACCCCGAAACCAGCAGGCCACACACGGTTTGTCTGCATCTCAGATACTCACTCCAGAACAGATGGAGTCCAGATGCCTTATGGGGACATCTTGCTTCATACAGGCGATTTTACTGAGTTGGGACTACCCTCTGAGGTCAAGAAGTTTAATGATTGGTTAGGTAAGAAATCGCTGCATTTTGATGACCCAAATTAACCTTTGCTTTCCAAGTGTCACTTACAACCTCCTAATTGTGTTAGAGCTTTGAAAAGCATTCACCTTACAACCTTGTCATCTTGTTATATACCCGGTGCAAACAAAATATGATTCTGTTAATTAATGTGGATTTATATGCCTGATCTTTTTATTTTCACCAACATAACCTTTGCCTTTTGGCATCCCATGATGACAAAGGCTGAATAATTACCTGACCTAAAGCATACCTGAGTTTTAGACCTTTGCAAAAAAGGAATAATAAAAATATAACAGCTTTTTCTACTGTACTCAGTACTAAATATGGTTTGAAAAGGACTGTGAATATCAGAATAACATTAGGAGATAGATATATGTTTCAGATAAAGGGATACAGGCATAATATCTTGATAACTGAAGGCTATTATATATATAGTCTTAAAGGGGCAAGGTATATGTTTGCAGGGCTGAATTTTATTAAGCATTTCCTAATAGCCTCTTAGTGGGCCATTAATAAGTTGATATAAGAGTTCAACAAGAAACACAGGAGACAAAAAAACAGGCATATGTATCTGGCCTACTTAAAATTTGAGGGCTGGGATATAGAATTAGAAAATTTGGGGAAGTTATCTAGAAAAGAAAGAACTGAATAGCATGAAGATTAAAATGGAAATATGACTCTAGGAAAAATAATTGGTCTTCTAAATATTCTTGTGTAAATAAAATTGCATAATTATATAAAATTTCTTTTAGAGCGTATCTGTTACATTTTTATATAGACCTCTTGTACCTATGATACATGATGATAAAAACGATAATACATGTATGTTGTGTTGTTACAATGCAGTACTAGCATTTTGTACCTCAACATCAGCTGAAAGTATTCAGATGTGAGATTTGTGGTTGTGATGTCACAAAGCAGATTTCATTACTACTACTCCCTGAGAGGTGTTTCAGTGCTCCTCTACAATTTTGTATAGGGACCAGGCTTCTAAAGATCTGTAATGACATTTTTCAGATTATCTTGGAAAGGCCTTGGAAAGTGAAATAAATTATTATTCATCAAAGAATTTTTACAGCTGAAAAATTACAGAATTTACAGAATTTTTTTGTAAGGAAAAAAGAAATCTATTTGGATGAATGGTTTAAACTTTTCAGAATCCATTCCAATTTATATGTTTAAAGCAATTTGATCCTGAATTGTTTCTGCAGTTCATTGCAATAAGACATTGTTACTCTTCATAGCTGCAGGCTGAAAAAAGTAATTAATCTTCCCATCATCTCCAGGACACTTCAAAGCAGGAGTAAGCTTCTGTGCTGTTTCTTCACAGATTCATAGGCTATATTTAGTCTGATTCATATCAAACTGGCAAATAACCTGTTTACTAAAACATAACTCATGCTTTGATCTAAAAAGTTTACAGTGTGGTTTTGTAAATCATTTAAAACTCATTACAAAGTAAATTAGGTAAATAGTAGTCTGCAAGAAGTTAGCAGAGGCAGTGCCCACCTTGCAAAAAGCACCAAACCAAACAAAAGCAGAATTATGAATGAGTAGAAGAACTATTAATGAAAAGAAGAACTAGGGGTGACATAAAAGTAGTGTTGCAATATCTAAGGAACTGCCAGGAAGAAGAGGGGGTAAATCTACTCTCTGAAGGCAAAACAAGAGGCAATGGATGGAAAGTAATCAAGGAGAGAACCATCGTAGAACTAAGGAGGAATTTCCTCACAACTAGACTTAATCAGCAGAACGGCTTGCTTTCAGAAGTTGTGGGTGCTCCATCACTGGAGGTTTTAAAGAAGAGATTGGATAACCATTTGTCTGAAATGATACACGGTCTCATACTTGAGCAGTGGGTTAGATTAAAAAACCTCCAAAGTCCTCCTACAGCTGATGAATGAACTGTAGAAGATTGAGAAAGGACAGCTTCAAGAAGCTGGTTCCTTCAAACAATATGCATACTTGGAGGTCCCATCAATCCTTCTGTACAATAATTATTTTAGTTCATGTCTAAAAATAGCAGGAAAGGCAAATCTTTCTTCAAATCACTGAAATCCAACAAAGCTGAAGTTTGAAGATCAGAGCCTGCATTCATATGAATTTTGGAAACTAACAGGAAGCCAGTTTGTCCTAGTTTAATATCATAGAGTGTCTAGTTACTATGGTCAGAATTATGACCTTTTTATTCTGCTTTGATAATCTAATACAGTTTTCCAACCCATCTTTTCCAACCTGGTGTTATCTGGGTGAGTTGAACTCCAATTCTTATAGTCCCTTTTTGCAGATGAGCTCATTTTTACAAAGTTGGTTGGAAGGAGCTGTTTCTTAAGATAAGACCTACAATGCAAAATACAATTTATGGCTAGTTTTCCTTGTTGATAAAAAAGTTCTAATCTTCCAAGGAAACACAAATTCATTCAAGATAGTTCATCCCATTGAAGTTGCTCCACATTTTTAGCTGAAATTTGCTTTTGCTGGGATTTTCAATATTGATTCTAATTTTGTCCCCTGGAACGAGCAGAAACTAATTTACTCAGCAAATTGTGCTTTTTCAAGAGGTACTTTTTCAAGAGGCAACTGCACTTTCTGGTTTTTCTTTCAAGACGTTTCGCTTTTCATCCAAAAAGCTTCTTCAGTGCTGACTGGATGGGGGTGGGGAATGGAAGAATGATTAGTCAGAAACATCTTCAAAGAAAAATGAGAAAGTCTAGTTGCATCTTGAAAAAGCACCTTTGGGACAACTATGACCTGGATTATTGAGAATCTCCATAGAACTTTACTTAGTAGTAGTCATTATAGCTTTCCCACTCCCTCATAATTTTAAGACTTATGGCATTTTCTCCTTTATATTCTCTTTTCTCCATAGTCTTATGTTCTGACAGCAAGAGGTAGAATTTTGAATTAATTAAATGTGCATCTGAAATGCCTGTTTAAGAGGACTGAGTTGAGTTGAATTGAATTGTTAGACTTCATCTTCACCATAGAATATCCTCATCAACTTTTATTTTTTCCCACTTCTGTATCTAACCTTATCTTTCTGCATTTTGCCTTATGGTTTCTTTTCTGCAGTAACTATCGGCTAACTCTCTGTCTCTATAGTGTGTGTATGTGTGTGTGTGCATTTGCTCCTTGACTGATAAATTTTTATTATTGGTTTTTCATGAAAGTCATCTGGGCCTGTACACTGCCTGACCTTTGTGGTCACTTAGTGATTACACACGCCTGCTGGGGTAATTTATTCACTTTGTTTTGGTGTGAACATATCCCAGGGGTCTTGTAACTGCTGTAATCACTTGACCCTAGTGACTGTTAAATGCTTTAAACACAGTTATTTTAAATTTATAATTGTTTTCATTAAAAATCCCTTATAGTAACTTAACCGACCTTGCAATAAACCCAGCACTATAGACTGAATCAAGAACAAAAATTTTGCGTTGGCTAGTGTACAATGCACATGTTTACTCATTGCACTCAGTTGTGTATAGAAGCAGCAAGATTCTTAACTGCAGTATTGCATTTGGGTATAATTGTTGCAGATATTTAAAACTGGCTGATATACTTGCAGTTTGAAATATAAAGATTGTTAAGGTAAATTACAAGGGACTTTTAAAGGTTAACATATTATTTAATTCAAAGACCAGATGCTGAGGATCTTTATTAACTCCAAAGGACTGTTAAATTGGATTACCTGGGTTATCTGTAACCCATAGTTAACTATAGTTATCACGTAATCAAATAATAAAATAAAATCATTGTTATTGGCAGATATCTCAATGTAAAATGGATAATTTCTGCAACAAATGTTTAGATAATAACTTGATTTAGGGGCTCCCCCTCGAATCGCATGTTTATTTACTTTTTTATTTATTAAATTTCTGCCATCTCACTATCCAAAGTGACTTAGGTTACCATTCGCATTTTCTTTGCTACCATGTTATTTTGAGGATTGGCCAAAGAAGTTCATGATCTACAAGTAATATCTTCTAACACCTCACAGTTCCACTCTTAAGATTGTATCCAACTCTATTGATTTCCCATAAACTCCTGCTGAAATTAAATATTGCCATTGCTTGTTGACTGCTTGTTGAGCCAGTCCAGAATTTTTTAAGTTGTAAGTCATTAAGATTCAAACCCAAATACTTTAGCAGTACAGCCGTTTTGTGTAACCTAACAAAGAGAATGAATATGCCAAATGAAAGTACCGTACAGGTATTCCTCTTAGGATAATGCAGTAGAGGTAAACACTTCCTCAAGCCAGATATGATTACAGATGTTTGCATAAAAATGTCCATGTAGTTTTCTCAGCAATACAGAAGTAAGTTCTACATGCCTACTCAGAGTTGCTCAAATAACAGGAAGTTTATGCAGTTACATTTTCAATTGGAGTAATACAGTATCAAGAATCAAGTTGGTTTTCATTTTCAATTCTTTCCTTAAATTTGAAATTTAGATATATTAAGCATTATCTTTTATTATCTTTTCCATAATCTGGGCATACTGTAATTGTATTATAAATATTTATATGAATTCTAGTAGCTGTGTGTAAACCTTTTATAAAGACTTGTAAAACTGGAGTATATTAACTATAGTATAATGCTGTTGAGCTTGGGTGTCTGGGTATGATAGATTTTATTTATTAAATTAACTATTACTACTCTTTTGATTAAAATGTTCACCTTGTTTTAGTACAAATGTGTTGGTGTAAACAAAGGAGAAACCAACTGAAAATATATTTTAATTGGGTGTCAAAAATCAGGCTTGGTTGAATCTTTTTACTATTCTAAAAATCTGGTTTTTTCCTTTTTCTCTCTTCAACATAGCATGTTTATTTGGATTTGAAATTAGATTCTGTAACTACAGTATACTTAATGGGATTTATTATGTGGCTAAAGGAAGGAAATGAAATGTATACACGTTTTATATTAAAAAAACCTAGTGTATATATTATAAATTAGTATTGTCTTTAATACATAATCAATTTTGTATATTTATTTTAATATTGAGTTGCATTTAATTTTTATATATGAAATATAGTATTTAGTTCTAATGGAGCATATGCATTTTCCTTAGGATCAAAAGTTTAACCAAAGTTTGTTTTATCCATAACAAATATGGGAGGCATTCGAGAATTGCATATTTCATTTATGGAAAATGATGAAAATCCAGGTGTCTGAAATTTGTGGAGTTGCCCAGAAAAGAATTAAAAGAATGTTAAAAAAGAAACTGCTCTTCAGAATAGCATACTACCTACTTTGTGATGATTTTTTTTTAAAAAAGTCCCTATTCACACGAAAGAAAAAAATGTATTGTTATAATATTCTTAGTTGAATTAAAACAAATATCTTACAATGAAATAAAAGGCCTTTTTTAAAAAAAGTTTGATTTAGTTTTCCATTTTGGAGCTTACCACCTGGCACTTAATTTTGCATCATATTGTTTCATTTGTTATTTCTGGAATAAAAATTTATTATAAAGATTTGTTTTTTACTACTTACACATTTTGCATGTTTTCAAAAGCTGTGATTGAATGAAAATGCTGATTAGGTTTAAATGTCCTGGAGGCCTTCATTAGTTTGGCAGCAGCTTTAGGTCTTCTTAGCTTTAGGACTAGATGGAGGCTTTGAAGACCTTGCTGTCAAAATTGAAATATTTAATAGACTTTCCCAACAGAAAAAATAAGAAAGAGACAAAAAAGGGGATCAATTTTATTATTTCTTAACTCTTGAAGATTCTGTATTTGTCATTCTACTCAAGAAATTTCTCCCCTGTAAGGGGCGTGCATAAGCACACCAATCGTGCCTACCGTCCCTGTCCTATTGTTTCTTTTTATTTTTCTTATAAGTATCTATCTCATGTATTCAAAACTATATTTATTCTTATACTTGTATCTTGTAAGCGATTAACAAATCAAATAAATGTAAATATAAATTTAAACTCCATTGAGTTTAAATTTTAAATTCCATTAACAGACTGCATGCACATAATTCTGCAGATTCAAACATTTATATATGTTCAACTTTGGTAATATTTGTTGACTATCTATACTCATTCAAAGCTATAAATGCAGTGCTGTAACTTGGAAGCAATGACTTCCTAATAGAATCCACAACAAAGTCCCCTAAGTTAGAACAATAAACCTACTCCTTTGGAAATCTCAGATTCTTGTTTCTGCCGTTAGTTGTGCCCCCTTCCCAGATTCATCAAGCAAGCAGAAGCGGGAATTATAAAGATGCTCTTCCTTTTTCTTCCAACCTTTCTCCAGTGATGTAGCTGTCTTTGTGCTTCTTGATTTGTAATGAAAAATAAATAAACTGCACAGAAAATTGAGGAGGGACAGATACAGCATTTTGGGAGTATTTGTTGTGATGCAAAATTCCTTGTGTGTCCAATCACACTTGGCCAATAAAGCATTCTATTCTATTCTATTCTATTCTATTCAAGTCATAGGCATCTGAGGGTGCTATGTTGCCATTCCAGGTATCATGACTTAAAAAAGAAAAATCTAAATATGCTTATTGTGTGAATAGTTATGAGAAAAAAGCAAAGATAACCCTGTCTTCTCAGAAAGTATTCAGTTTTTTCCCCCCATCAATGATAAATGCTACTGTATGAAGAAACTAATAGCTAAAACCCCATATTCCTTCATTATACTACATCTCAGGAAACACCCTGGGTATCTTTGCTGGATATATGCCAACCCGTAATATTCTTTAGTTAGAATAAAATATGGAATAGTTTTTCATTTATTCAGTACAATATCATTTTCCAGGCAGGATACAGGAATCAGAGAGTTGGGCTGACAGAGATAGCAGTGCAGATTTTGACATATGTGTTCTGTTCGAACAATCTTTAAAACAAAAGATTAGTAGGCTGTGACTTCAATTTAGAATTGACCAGCAATGCCTCAGCTGCAACAGCTTTTTATTTTATGATGTGTACATCTGTAAGATCCATCTAGATGACAGACAGCATTTAGGGCTCCTTTTTTGTTCCTGCTCTTTCTTTTGGCTTAGCGGTAATTGTTGGTGAATGGAAGCATTATATTAAGGAAATGCTTTACTCAGTTGAATATTTCTTGGGCTCGTCTTGTATGCTGGAAAATGAACTTTTTATGATCAAACTATCACTGAGCAAAGGTCTGGTTGAAACCATTTGCTGCAAATGCGGCTTGAGCTTCAAAACTCTCATGTTACCATTTATTCACAGAACCAGGCATAATACAGTGTCACCAAAAACTGACATGCAGCAACTTACATTAATGTAAAGGTGGCAGATTTTCACCATAATGTAATTATCCAGGCTACATGGGTTAATAAAGATTCCTAGAATTACTTCTTTATTTTCCTTATTGCAAGAAAAACGAGCAGCTTTCCAAAGTCATGCTTCCTACGGACTATTAGCATCTTGTTTGACTTGCTAATTAATCCTTTGGTGCTGTTGGGCTGGCAGCCAGCTTTAAAGTTCTGAGATTCTTTTGCTTTTAATGCTGAATATGCCTGACTTTTCCCTTAGGGTCAGGGAAAGGAAAGTGATACCAATACATCTTTTGTTTTCTACTGGATTTCTTGAAAATCATTATAAGTTGTGGAAATAATTTATTTTGGGCACATCTTAAAATCCAGCATTGCACAGTTCTGTGGGAAACCTGTAAAAATGTTCCTTGTTCATTTCAGCACACATGTTCAGTGGTATATTATAATGAATAATGGGAAATAAAAGTATTTGCAAAGTAGGACAAAGTGATATTGTGTGGAAAATTCTTGCCTTCCATAAGGAATATTAAAACATGCAAACCCAAAGAATATACCGCCTGCAGGCGTCACACATTTAGAGCCTCTCATTAGTTTTTATTACTCTTACTATAATTTTCAAAAAAACATTTTAAAAAAGCAGAACAAAACATAACTAAAGATTGAAGGTCCCTCAAAGCAGGAAGTCCACTTGGTCGTGCTTAGGTTGAGCTAAAGCTTGTTCCACACCTTCCAGTTATTAGGACCCTTCACATATCACTGAGGTGGCCTGGGAAGGAGATGTAAAGTTGAGGATTGGGCCTTATAGCCAAGTTATTTTCATCCCATAATTCTCAAAGCAGTTTGAAAACAACTTGTTCTTGTCCTCAGTGTTGCAAACCATGAAGTACAATAAATAGTTTGAGGTTACCAGTCAGTAGCCAATGAGTACACACTCCATTTGATCAGTGAGGGGAAAAAAAACAAAACAACATTCAGTGTCCTGTCCTTCAAGTGCTAAAAGAAACAAAAATCTTGTTTATCCCACCATAGGAAAAAAAGGGGAAATACCAGAAATGGCAACAGCCACCACCCAAATCCACGTTATGTAATGAGAAAGAAGAAAAAAACAACAACCAATCTGAGGCACCTTACCACCCCCATCATATTGCATATTAAGAGATTGATTAAGTAACACACACACACACACACACACACACAGAGTATAGTAAGTAACATATATCTACAATTCTGCAACCAAATGATTTATTTATTTATTTATTTATTTGTTTATTTGTTTATTTATTTATTTATTAGATTTTTATACCACCCTCTCTCCCAAAAAAGGGACTCGGGGTGGTGTACAGCCAGATAAAAATAGAAACAAGATATAAAAATTGTACAGTTAAAAGCAATTTAAAATGATTAAATTAATGGCCGAGTTATAAAATTATCAAAATGTATAAAAACAGGTAAAAATTTAAAATACCAAATTTAAAACCCCACAATTAATTACTGGGCCAGGCCGATCTGTTGAAAAAAGTGGGTCTTTACTGCGTGCCGGAAGGTCTGAATTTACCCAGTATTTTCAGTTCTGTTCTGAAAGGGTAAATAACCATAAACATGCAGAGGGTCCAGTAAGTCCAGTCTGTATCTGGGGCTGATCTAGGTCTTTAAAATGTTTTTCAGTCCTTTACTGCTCTTTGCAGCTCCCCAGGAAAACCTAGGCAAAAGAAGTGGGGATTAAATTCCTTCTCTAGGGGCATTCATAAAAGTTGAAAGAAGACTCTGCTCACTGCGGAGGTCTAAAGTATTTCCATCAGATCTAGTTTTCCCTTGAACATGGATATAAAGAGTAGCCCACCTCCTTTCTGGTTTCAATGTTGAACTTCTTTTTCTTGTTGGCAGGTTTGTTTCCCTGTACCTTGATAATTCCGAATCTTGAATGCTGAAATGGTACAGCATGAAGAATAGGGAGGTTAATTGACAAAAAGTGCTATACATACTGTATACACAAAGGCGCCTTAATCCTAAATCAAGTTTGTACTAAAAATCATATGTAGATACACAAATAGATTTTTTGTGCTAAAGAAGGCTATTTCATATAAAAATGTTAGCATATGATTCTGCCTTTAAAAAAAAGTAAATCTAACCCAGTGTTAAGAGTATGATATAGCAGGTCGAATCTTTTTATTGTTAGAAGTGGGTGAAAAAAACGTAATTCACAGATTCTTGGATCCAACATTAAATCAAAGAAACCTTGAAGTTAGGTTACTTAAGTTATTGCAGTTGTAATAAAATCAAGTTTTAACCCGACAAGTTCTGTATATGAAAGATCTATTATTCTTTCTTTTGAAAATCATACTAAATATTATTTTTTAAGACTTTCCCACTGGACTGTCTGATTCTACTGCAATGAAAATAAGATTTTACCTCATCTCATTACGTTTTAATTCTCAATATGTACTTTTGATAAGATATTACGTTTGACATAAAATATTCTTTCCTTCCTTTTCTAGCTTGCTTTGGAAGGAAAGTACCAGTAGATTACAGAATGTCTCGTAACAGGAATGAAAGTTCGAAAGATAAATAAATAGTTGTATCTAGGTGTGCTTCAATAATTTTCAGAACTTGTCTGAAAAGATGTTGGTTTTCTATAGAGCTATTAATAAACAAGTATTTCCGTACAACCAGCTGTTAAAACAGTAATGGCAGCCCTTGACATGAACATGGCAAATTTTCCTGGTGGAGAATGTAAATAAGATACAAATAGGTAGAATGTCTTAAATGACTGAAGTCAGAATTATATTAACTTTCACAATTAAATTTCAGTTCTTATGGTACAGTACTTGAGATTTACAAAACGATCTTTATAATTTGTTATTTTAATGAAACACTGTAACCTGAGATTTCAGTCAGGGGTTATACAGTTGATTGTTTATTGGTAAGACTGCTTATTCATGACTTTAATTTCAAAAATACATTGGCCATATTGCTTGGATATTCATTCTTAATAACTTGTGACACATAAAATACTGCATTGTAAATTGTTTAAAAGCAATTAAATATGCAAAAAGTTATCAGACCCAGTCATGGAAATAAATACTGCAAAAAGTTTAAATGATTTTCTCTTTTGTATGTCAGCCTATTTACTATCATGGAACAAATCCAATTAAAATATATATTTTAACATTCATTTCATTTGTTTTATAACAAAAGTAGTTTGTACCAAAATATTTACATAGGAAAAATATATTGTTGAAGTCAGTATTAGAATATAGGTTCACACCATTTTGTCTATTTAAACATCTGAGCACATACCTGCTGATCAAATCAAAGTAAAGATTAGTATCGTTTGTGTTCTCTGCGAGCTAAGAAGCTAACTAAAGCACATTTTTTGTTATTTTACATTTTATTTCTGGACTGAGCTGGATCCTAGACCTTGACAGGATATACCAATTAATGGCATGTTATATAGATTTACTTTCTTTTGATGATAGCATATAACATATGTTCAAGCGAATGTAAGAAGGTACATTAGGAGGAAAGAAAGCGCAAAAATAATTTTAAAAGTACCATGTGGGATCAGATCAATGCCCTTATCTTGTGCCATGCAGTAGCATAGGAGATGTTACTAGGAAGACTACAAATAGTATATGGCCCCAAAGTCTTTGCTCCTCTTGTTTTCCTACTAAAGTGTTATGGTCCATAGGATAGGGTGAAGGTTTCTTCTCCCAGAATCCCTTGGTTTTTGTAACCTTACTCTGAATGTGTGGATTTGCATGTTGCACATTCACAAAGAGCTGATACCATGTTAAATTATACAGCCATTGAGACTACTAGTCCAGTTGTCCATAGTCATCTTAATTTGTCTGATCCCCCTTTTAAAGTCTCTGAATTTGAGGCTATTTTCACTTCTTGAGGAAGCAAAATTTAACTATGTTGTATGTTGTATTGGTCTGAATGAAGGTAGGAAAACGAAAATTCATTAAGTTCACATGAAGTAATGTGGTTGTTCTCTCACTTATGTACACATAAATGCAGTTCAAATATTAGGTATTGTAAAGATGTCCTTAAAATTGTATTATCAAATATTTTATATTAATTTCATTATCTCACAAGTTCATATTAGGTGAAATTTTCAATGTTCTATCTCTGTACAGCCAAAAACCTCTTTTGAAGAATCCTCATTCATTCATAATTTTGAATGTGCATGGAGACACCTTCTTTTCTATTCACATATTCTGTTCACAGGATGTTAGATGCATTAATTAGAACAAGAAAATATTCATGTTACATATATTAGACTTCTGGAGCAGATCCACTGTAAAATAGTGCGACACATTGTGCAATAGCATGAATTTATAGAGCATAGGTTATTTATTTATTTATTTATTTATATATTTATATATTTATTTATTCATTTAATATTTATTTATTAATCTCTTCTGCATGTTGTTTAAATTCCCATTTAAACTATATCAATATTTTGAATATAAATGTAAGAAATCTTTTCATGGAAAAATGTGGATTAAAGAAAAAGAAGAGATTTTGAAGGTCAGACATTAGAGACAACCAAACCGAACTAAAAATTATAATTAATGGAGAAAAAATCCACTAACACAGAATGGAGAAGAATAATTTAATTTTGGAAAAAGTCAAAGAAATTTGGGGACAATACAGTCAGAAATTTCTTTTAAGACCTCTGCTACCATAAATGTGGGTTTAAAAGAGGAGATAAAAGACAATACAACTGAAAACCAGGCTGTTTTAGATGTGGAAGCTTGAAGTTCACAAGTGATATAGAAAGAGATGTTACATTGGATTTGCAAGTGAAACTGACTGAAGTCTTAAAAACCAAAATGGATACACAAGTAATAAATCAGAATTTAGATGAGTTGGACATGTTTTAGTCTCATGAAGGAGTTTCTGAGAAAAGACAAAGATGAAATGAAATCAACTTCTGGGATACTGCACTATTTAAAGGAAATAAGCATTAAGATTTTTAAAAGCACCTAATGTACTTTTAAAGTCGAGTTACTTGATCAAGTTTAAAATATACATATGATTTTCTTTCTAGTAACTCTTAATGGGCTTTTCTTGACTGGTACTGAATGATGAGGCTTTAAAATCTGTTTATAGATATGGGAAGAAGAAATTTTGTCTTGTATTTTCAGAGAAATCAATAAGCTATGCCTATGGTGGTGAATCTATGGCACACGTGCCGGAAGTGGCATACAGAACCACTTCTGCCAGCACGCAAGAGGTCACCTGGAAGAGCCCAACTGTGCTGGGCGAGTGAGGGAGTCTCGTGCGCATGCGCATGTTCTGACCCAACTGGGTTCCCAAAGAGCAAACACAGACAAAGGCAGCAGCCCCCACCTTTTAGGATTTAATAACGAATTCTGTTCTAAAGGCTGCTTTCCACTAATTAGCTCCAACAAGAAAGAGCCTTGCCAAATTGTTTGTCAAGGCTGCCAAAAATCCAGAAATAAGAATTAATTTACAAAATTCTCAACACGAACTAAGATGTCCACCAATTGAGTTTAAGAGCTTCTTTGCTTTCTGTAAAGAACGCTTTTTCAAACATGGCTTTTATCCTCTTGAGGGAGGGGCCATTACCTTGCATCCTTACTCCTGAGTTGCCTGTGCTGCTGTAATTGTTCTTTCCATCAAGTAATCCTCGTGCACGTGCACGTGCACTTGGCACAGGTTCCTCAGGAACCTCCTTGTCACTGATGCCAGCCCCCACAATCTCTGAAGGCAGCAGTCCACTCCTGATGGTCCTGGCCCCTCATCGGAGTCATTGCTCTCCTCAGCCATCTGCACCTGCTGCCGGCTAACCACAACAGTGCAAGGGGCATGGAGGGGCTCCGCCTGCATTGCCTTCTGGGTGCTGGCACGTGAGCGCACACACGTGCATACAATTTTCGGCACGGGAGCCCAAAAAGGTTAGTCACCACTGACCTATGCTGTTATAAGAATAACCAAGTTGGCTTATTTGGTTCAGGTTAAAATATAGATATTATTTCTGGTGTGTATTAAACTTGTGAAGGACTTTTTAAGAGAAGACAAAGAGAAAATTATAAAATTAATTTGTAAGACATTATTTGAAATGAATAAAGATAAAATTCTTAACATGTTATTTCTGGCAGATTTGAATGCATTTTTCTTGATTGGTTCAAATGATGGAGCTTTAAAGATTTAGTTATAGATAAGAGATAAAAAAATTGTGTGTTTAGAGAAAATGATAAGCTACTGTGTTAAAAGTAAAATATTATAGAATTGGTTGTTAATTGTAGCTCTTAATGGACTTGTTGATTAGGACTGAATGACAAAGCTTTTATAATGCGAGGCTTTATAACTCATAGATAAGAGAAATTATCAGAAAAGCAGACCTTTGTTTGAAATGTTAGAAAAGATGGTAAGTTACTGAAACTATTTGTTTTAATGAAGGGGAAGGTCATTTCTTTATATATTTTTTTCTTTTTTCTTAGTTTAGTTAGTTTCTTATTTTCATATTTTCAGACTTTATTATTTTTTTAAAGAGGACAATACCTAATGTGCTGTCTAAAAAAGCAAAAGTTTAAATATTGATCCTCCACTGTTTATGTGCTGATACTCACATGGAACTCCTTAATTTGGCTTCTGTGGAAGACAATTTGGCACATGTATATGCTTCCCCTTATGAAATAAACAGAAAACATTTGTGAACAAGGAAGATTTGGGATGTGCACCATTTCCTCTCCCCATCCCTTTGGTTTTAATTAGTGGGAAGAATAGTTTATTGCTGATGTATTCCTGCTTTGAGAAGAATAATTTCTCTGAAGTAGTTATTTCAACAGAAGATGACAACTTTTCCATTGATGCAAATTGTAGCATATTTAATAACACTTTAAATTTCAGACACCATTACTATTAATGATACTAATAATACCAGTACCACCAGGGTAACATTGCAATACAGTATATCAGTTGTCATCTGCAAGTAGTGCATTTCCATGCATAGAACAGTTGCTGTGCAAAAGATAGTGCTTTTTAGGCAACTTTCCTTGGTTCTAGGTTTTTATATGTAATTGATTTTATATTTATCTTTTTATTGTTTGTAGGCTGCCCAGAGTCACCTTATTGGGGAGATAGGCAATATATAAATTAAATAATGTAATATAATGTGATGTAATGTAATGTAATATGATATTATATTCACTGTTATTTTGTGGCATTATTGTGTCTTGGGAGTCTTAGTAGCAGAGAGAATTGTATTAGCATGGTTTGCTATGATGGAAGGACTTGATAGATGTTTTCGCCAGAATTGTTGAAGACCAATACAGAGTTGGGTGTTATTGGATGTTGGAGGAGAAAACTGAAAACATCAAAAACTTAAGGCAGAAATTATATTTGATGATATGGAAAGGCGGGAGAAGTTGGACAGAAGTTACTGGACAGCAGTGGCTTTGGCAGCTCCAAATAAGGAAGAAGTCAAATGTGGCTTATATTGGCCAAACAGTTTATTTAACTCCCATGGACCCAAAATGAAAGAAGGGGAGATTGGTGTTAGATTTGTGCTTAGACAATATGCAGTAGAAATTATATAGGATTGTAATAGTGATTTGACCTGAAGTCTTGCATCAGCAGCTTGCATATAGCATGGAGTCTGATGGTGAAGACTCTCTGAAAGATGTGAAACATTTATTCCCCCACTTCCCCTTGGGTAATATTACAATAAGGAGTGATTTCTCTTATCTTTGCTGTGGCAACATAATGGAAGTGAGTCCTCAGGAGAATGGTGGTTTAATGGTGGATATGTTAATTGAAGATATGTACTGTATAAGCATCCAGATGGTAACTAGACAAACTGTTGCCTCTTGATTGTCATGTTATACTGAAGGAAGTTAATCAGAAAACAATTGTTGCCACCTCCCCTTGAGTGTTCATAGTGTGGTGGGGTTTGATGATGCATAGGGAAGGAGGTTGAGTAAACTGATGGATGATACTAGTTATGAATGTCTATATGAGGTACATTGGATGTGAATTGTAAACTGCATTTAGTACAAAATACAACAGCCAGGCTGTTCACAAATGAAATACTATAATATAATTATAGTATAGTATAATTTTGGGGGGGATGGAGCTGCAGCATTAATTTCTGAATCCATTTGAAAGGACTAGTTTATAAAACCTTTTATGGCTTGCCCTCGAGAGTTCCTTAAGAACCATCTGCTCTGCTGTTCTATATTTGTATCTAGAGGTGATCTTCAGGAGGTCTTCTCCTGAGATCAAAAGAAATGGACTAAGAACAGGGATCTTTCTACGTGTGATAGATTGTGAATGATCTTGCCCCCAGAAGTTCACCTGGCTCTTTCTTAATTGGCTTTTTGAAATGGTTTTAAGATAATACCATTTGACTAATACTTTGGATGATGATGTGACTTGGACTGGGTTATTTTTTATTCTTTGCAATGCTTATTCTTTTTTGTTAGGCAGGGCTGGTTTGTTGTTTCTATCTCACATTGTAACCAATGATGTCTGTAAATAAGGACAGCATGTTGTTTCTCTGTTACTGGATACTGCTATGTTATGTTCATCGATGATGGGATTTCTTTTGGGATTATTTTATGATGCTTGTAAATTAAAATTCCAGAGATTTTGGACTTAATTAGGTTAGACATATATATAACAAACAAATATGTTCATCTATACATTTATTTATATTTGCTATATATTTACCAACAAAACTGGTCTACCTTCGGTAATGGCACTGCTTGGATTATTGACTTGCGCACTGTGGTCATCAACTAGGCACTTTTTCTGGGCTTACAACAAATACATTTGGGATTGATGGTCAGTTATGCTTTCTCTGTACTAATGCTCATTATTGAATAAACAGCTATTAGACTAAATAGGAAGTGATTCAAAACACTTTTATTTAACCTTGTTTTTTAAAGTTACTCCTTGTGTTTTCCATATTTCATATTTTATGGTATGTTTATAAGCTGTTCAGAGTTATTAATGGATGGCACATGAAATCAGTGGGAGACTATTCCATTGTCCCATTTCAAAATCTAAAAGTCACCATTCTTCAGCAAAAGTATTTCAAAGGAGAATCAGCAGAAATGTGATGAAACAGAATTTATCATCTGTATCTGTAAGCCCAATTCTTTAATTTAGCCAAATAAGCTGAAATAAACATTTTAAGAAACACTTAAATGAACACTTGAATGAAGTGTTTTTCATCTGAGGATCATCATCTGCATCTGAGGAAGCATTTACATTTTGCTTAAAAAGTATCCATCAATCAATCTGCTGGGCCTCCTTATGCTGTAAGAACTTTTGTTGTGTATTACAATCCTGAAATTGCTGATTACAAAGGAAACTAACAGTGCTTCTAATAGCTAAGCATTTTTTCAATGCAACCATATTGCATAGGGAAGAGTGGCCAAAAATTCATCCATGACCCAAACAGTGTGTTTTCTTTTATAGCAAGCTAAATCAGGAAACAGCCAAGAAATTCACTATGCATTGTAAGGGCATAATAACAGAATCTTGAAAGCCTGACAGAGTTACTCTGCCCCTAATGATTCTCTGATATAAGAAAATCAAGGATGATAAACGAGTTTCACACCCCTTCCTCGTTTGCAGGCCTATTTACCTAATCACTCTTGCACTTTTTCAAGACTATCTCTCTATTCCTTTACACTGACATATATTCTCATATATTTTCTTCCAAAATATTGACCTATTTAAAATTGTTCCATTTCCTATAATTAAGTACCTTCATTTGCATAACACCATTTCTATTTATTTGAATACTGTGATCAGAAATTAATTGATGTCTGCAACATTTACAAAAGTGGAAATTATTATTAGTCTGTCTAGTCCCACCCAACAGTGGTACTACTGGACTCTTGTAGTCAGTTGAAGTTAATTTCTTTTCCTTTCTTGTGGAAACATCCACTTACCTTTTTAAGGATTTCCCCCCCAGGGAATTCTCTTTCCATTGCAGGATAGGCTGGAAAATTGAATTGGGAGACTAATATAGTCAACTGTTACACTAGAGAAAAAAATAATTGTGAATGAAATTCAAAATCTGACCACATTGGCCAACACTGAGCACTGTTTAAAAGCTGGACGATTAGTTTATCTCTACAGGATTTACCTTAAAATATGAAACATCTTTAAAATAGGCATACCCCACCTTGTGAATGTTGGGATCCTTGGTTTCAGTCTAAACTACTATGAATCTCCTAGCATTGGACTGACTGTAAGATTCTCTTCCTGTAATAAAAGTGAATCCTAAATTACTTCTATTGGAAAGGGAAAGTTTACCTTTTTGAAGTAAGTTGATAAATTGGATAGTGTTTTATTCATTTGATTTTTTTTTAAAAAATATGACAGCCAACACAATGCTTGTAAGATTATCAAGGAGTCATTGAGGATTGAAAGTTGAGCCTTACTCATGTTAACATATATATAAACTACATTATATATACTTAAGTATGGAATTAAACACAAGTTGATGCATAGATTAAGAAAAATATTTAACACAATTGAAAATATATTGATGGAATCTTTTTATCAACTTTATAATTGTTTATAAAACCCATAATAAAAAAAATAAAATTATATCATAATTTTTGGAATAAAATAATTTATCATTTATGTAATATGCTTCTTATTTTTTAACAAAATTAAAAGGTATTAATCACAAACAGTTACATTAGAATAATGTTATGGTTGAGACATAAATTATGGAGAACTAATTCCATTGCTAATTGCTATTGGAGCTTTAAATTAGCCCTGGTGGGGCAGTGGATTTCATGTCTCCTGTTCCAGGTGGTAATACCAACTTACACTTATCTCAAATGAATCTGCCATTGGGCAGGTATGTATGCTATTGTAAGCCAATAGTTTGAGAAGGACATAGTCTGGCATTGAGGACTCTGATGGAGATCAGCATATGCCTATGCCCAAGCAGGCCTTTTAGAAGGAGTAGGCAGGGGTTCCCTGCTTTCGTGGGTTTATGGCTCAACCTTGGCATTATTGTAACGTAGTTTTTTGTGTTTAATGTTTCTTAGACTTGGTTTTCCATTGCCAGCATGGAAGGAACCCTAATGCATGAGTTTCAGAGGAGAAAGTAGCAGTTCTGAACCTGGTGTGTGGCTCGATCAGCAAGCGTGAGTATTAACGCTAGAGCTGTCAGGCCTTGTGAAAATTAATGAAGCCTGACGGTTACCCAGTGAAAGGTCAGAGGCAGAGCTTGCTCTTACGTAACATTTGTATTTTGTTGTGTCTAACAACAGCTTGAACAAAGGAGAGCTTTTATGCGTGAGCCTTAGATTTATCACAGGACTCCATAGGTCTTGGCCTTTTCTTTTCCTTGTGTTGTAGCTTGATATTTTCCTTGCATAAAACCAAAGTATTTAGTTGTTTGCTTTTTACGCCCACCTTGATTGATTTTTCCCATGCTTCTCAACTGTCCTTCCAGTCTCTGTCCAATTCAGTTACTTTTGAAACAGACAGCAGTAAAACTAGTAATGATGATGAAAGATTTGTCAATGAACTTTGAGAATGCCTGATGTTAGGCCCTCTGTGTGTGTGTGCATGCGTGTGTGTGTGTGAGAGAGAGAGAGAGCGGGGGGGGGGGGGGAGGAAGAGATTAGGGCCATAATACTGTTGCATTATATTTTTCAGTTTGAGATTATATGTATATGTCAATTACATGTGGCTAATTTGGAGAATATATTGATCATTTCATTCAGGCAGTAGTGCTTCAAAAGTGTTTCTTGCTTTGCCTTAGACTCTTTGGTTATATTTACCAAGAAGTCTGTTAAAGTCAAGCATGTTGAGGGGAAAGAAGCTTAAACACACCATAGGAATTGGATTAAAGAAAATAAATGTTCCATTCTGAACAATCATTCTGGTTTCTACGTTTTGAGTATGTTGGGGATAACACTGGAGGGAGCAGTTAAATTACAGAAAAGTAAGATCACTGAAATGAATGGGAAAGATGTTTAGTTCTTAATCCTTAGGCATGTCAAAACATCTGTTGGTGAAAGATTATCTTCCCATTGCTTTTTTGCTTGATCTCTGGTCTTAACCAAATTACTTCACCTTTTTCCTCTTTTCTCATCTCCAAGTAATCAATCTTGCAAGGTTTTGGGAAATCTTCAGCCCGATATTCTTCATTATGCATTTATCTATACTTGCATAGAAGTTCATTCTTCTATACAAATAGAAGCAACCTGGAATTTATTTGTGCAAAATCAGACAACATGATTGAAATTGCTGAATAGTAGTCCATGATTAAGCATATCACCCAGCCAGTTTATATTTAGTTCAGACTGAATAGCAGGGATATCCTGTCCTCACTATTTTTATAAAGTTCTTAATAGAACTTTGTGTTAGATACTGTAAAGTCAAAAACATAGGCCAGTCCTTGACAAAATATAGTCTAAAAAATAATTATTTCTTCATCATTAAAAACAATAATGTTATTTGCAGTTATAGGCTCCATTCCTTAGGATACTTGGATTACAATTCGATTTTGTACAATAATTTTATACACCATACTCTAATGATAATTTTACTTTTAGCCCGCTTCTGACTTGTACAGTTTCAGCTGACTGGGATCATTCTTGAATTTTGGTACATAAAATTAAATGTTATATGACAAATACATTCTAGTATACAAGCAACAACCAAGTATTTTAAGGCATTTCATACCCAATTTGAAATCAATAAACATTTCTGTTAAACTAAGTATATTTGGTTAACGCAATTAAAATCAAAAGGAGGGTGAAAACTATATAAATAAACAGTATACTGAATAGTGTCAGTGATATGTAAACTTGTATGTCAGATGAAAATACAAATTCAAATTTGGATTGTGGCAATTCTATGTATAGAATTGTAGTCCACGAATGGTTTCCAAATAAGATTGAATTGTACATTAGATTTTCTTTTCAAATATGAAGTTATTCTAAACATTGAAACATATTGTCCCAAAGGTGCTTTTTCAAGAGGTAATTGGACTTCCTGTTTTTCTTTGAAGACATTTCACTTCTCATCCAAGAAGCTACTCAGAGCTGAAAAAGTTTCTTGGATGAGAAGCAAAATGCCTTCAAAGAATCTCCAGGACATTGAACATATTTCACATTTTAGTAAACCATTCTTCCATAGAGGGGACAAAAAATCTCTTCTAATTATAAAAAGCCATACCGTTGCAGCTGTTAAGATATATCATGCAACTTAGTATGTATTAAATAAATATATAGTTGAGTGAAGTTTAATCAAAATAGCTCAGGATAAAATGAAGTTACCACTTTCAAGATTTCTTCCATTTTGTAGATGAATCATAGTGTTGTTGAGTTTTATAGCATTGGCAACACCTATGGAAGAAGGATCCAATCTATTCAATGCATTTTAACATTTTGTAGAGATGGAGTTACGGAATTTAGCAAGTCATGAATGGAATCATATACCAGCAATAAAACATAACAATATTTGCAAAATTTTCAAATTGTGAAAATTTTGAAGTATTAAGTTGACTTTACTAAAACTGCTGTGTTTGTGAAAGTGATTTAAGCTAGTGTAGGTTCAGAAACCTGACGTGTAGTTTTTAATTTATGATGAATAGAATTTTAAGAAAATGAATGCAGTGTTCTTTCAAATGTTATAAATGGCCATATGATATCACAGTCGTATGTATAGACTACCTTTCCAAGATAAACAAATGAAACTATTCATCGTTTTCATACCTTTACAGTGATAGCCTGAACCTAAGTGGCTATCTTGACATATGTATATACATTATTACACATTGAAGTTTCTTCTCTAAGTGGTATTGATTTAAAAAAAGTTCCCAGAATTATCATTAGAAAGGTGTCCTAAATTAGGCTGACAAAAATGTATACCCCTGCAGCCCTTCTGTATCTTTGGCTCCTTAATGTTTACAAGATTATGGACTATTTGAAATGTGCTCAAGAATGAGACAGTGGAGCCTTCTCTTGATTCATTTGGATTATTAACCAAATTTAATATATTATAAAGTGGTCCATTTTATTTCATTTCTTAATATTAAATTGTAGTCTGGAGAAAGCAGTATCAGTAATTGTTGGCAGACTTTGCAAGCAAGGCGAACAGGAGAGGAGGGGTTCATGAAATTTCTAAAAACTCCCCTTCCCTCTAAAAAAAATTGATAATATAAACATTGTGATAGCAAATATGAAGATGATTGGACAGAGTAAATAATTAAGAAAGAAAAATAGTTCAGATAGTATAATGAATGAATGAATTCTTTATTGGCCAAGTGTGATTAGACACACAAGGAATTTGTCTTGGTGCATATGTTCTCAGTGTATATAAAAAGGAAAGATACATTAGTCATAAGAATCATAAGGTACAGCACTTAATATAGTCATAGGGTACAAATAAGCAATCAAATGATAGCAATCAAATCATAAGCCAAGACTTAACAGGTTAACATAAGCATTAACTACCGTATTAATTAATCTGACATAATGTATTGTTTTTGATTGCCATAATTGTTATGTGCCATCAGGTTGGTATGTAATAGTAATAGAAAGTGCTTTCTTTCCTAATAAACTTAAGTTGAATCTTTTTCAATCTGATGTCCTTGAGATGTAGAGTTCAAACTTTAGTCAATTAGGGAATTAAAAAACCCAATATATCTGGAGACACCAGATTGGAAAGGTAAGTCTGAACTATTAATGAGTACAGCAAGGACTGAGTTCCAATCTGTTGCATTTCAATGGAATACTGGGGGCATTTTTTCAAAGATGGTAGAACATAAAACTTGGTGGAGTAGAGCAAAGAATATTGAGTACAGCCATAACAAAAACTACATTTGATTTTTTAAAATTTAAGTTTGCAGCTTAATGTAATCAATTGTATATAATTAATGTGATTAAACCCTACATATGTATTCATGTTCCTGTTCTGCTAGGCAAGTGAGTTTCGGAGGGACTCTTAGAAAGTGCTTGTGATTCTAGAGTTGAGGTTGCATACTTCTGGATAAAAAGATGAACTATTCTGTAAATTCTTCTTTAATTTATCAAACCTCCAAATAATGTTAACAATATGCCTTTCTTGTAATTTATCTTGAATAAAATCTGTTAAGTGTGAGTTTAAATGTGAAATCTGTGTTTGGTTTGGGACAGCAGTTTCTTACATACATAATTGCTCTGTTTCTGTATTGTTTCAGGAAACTTGCCATATGATTACAAAATAGTGATTGCTGGGAATCATGAACTGACATTTGATAAGGAATTCATGGCAGACCTTGTAAAACAGGATTACTACCGCTTTCCTTCTGTATCCAAATTGAAACCAGAGGACTTTGACAATGTTCAGTCACTTTTGACAAACAGTATTTACTTGCAAGATTCTGAGGTAACCGTCAAAGGATTCCGAATATATGGCGCCCCTTGGTAAGTCTAAAATTTCTTTTATGTGATATATACGTATTTAGTTCTGCAATCTGTGAAATTCTTATCTTAACATAGTATGTAATTTCTTCTGAACAAGGGAAGTAATAGATACTCCATAACTCAAAATCTTGTATGCTTGTTAGAAACTAAGGCTATGAGCATATTCTGGAATACTCTGTTATTTTGAATTAAATTGAATTGAATTGAATTGAATTCTTTATTGTCATTGTATGTATATACATAGTATACATACAATGAAATTCACGTAACATCCAGAGACCAAACTCAACATGCACACACACATGACAATCCTCAAACACCTCCCCACCCGCCAAAATACCCTGCCTCCTAAAAACACACAAGCATCCACACAACAAACCAAGTAATACTGTCCACTGATGAAGGTCCTTAATTTCATTGTTAAGTACAATTATAGCTCTGGGATAAAAGCTATTCAGAAAATGTGTGGTCCGAGTTTTAATTGTTCTGTATCTTCTGCCAGAAGGCAACAGTTAATAAAGATTGTACGCAGAATAGGAAGAGTCTCTCAGAATGTTGCATAATAAATTTGAAAATTCAGAACTCCTGATTTTATTTAATAGCTGTATTCTAGAAGTGTAACAGATTTTTAATGTGTGTTTTTAAATAATGCAAAGTACTTTAATCATAGCATGCTAAAAAGGTGTCTGTCGTTGTGTGTGTGTATTGCCATCTTCAGGCTGGTGCTTTCTTTAGGCTGGTGCTTTTGACTTCGTGCTTGTGCAAGCAAAGTGTGATCGGAACATGATGGGAACTACCATCTCTCTATAAATACTGGTGGGGTGATTGGCTGTGTTATCATTTCTTAATTTACTTAATTTAATTATTTCTTAATTGGTTGATGGTGTTGATGTTTGCAGATTGGCTGGCTTTTTCGTAAGAACATGTGTGGCTGAGGTATTGGCTGTGTGTCTATCAGCCTCCTGTGTTGTAACGACCTGGGTAATGGGCTGTGTGATGACCTTCTGAGTTCTATTGTTATGATATCCTGGGTCTTGTGCTGTAATCTCCTGGGTCATTGGCTGTGTTGTAATATCCTAGGGATTTATGGTTCCGTGATGTGATATCCTGAGCAGGTGGCTGTGATGTGACGTTCCGGGTTTTGGTTTGGCTCCGAGTTTGAGGCCTGGCTATGTATTCATGGCGTGTGTCAGTTTGCTTGGTTTGGGGGTCGGGGTATGTGGCAGCTGGTGATGCAGCCATAGTCTGGTTTCTGAACAGTGGTTGCCTTTCGTCTATGGGGTGGGTTTGGGTTTGAGTCTGGTCAGGGAGATTGGTGGTGGCGTCATGTGTTGTTTTGGGTCCGGTGTTGGTTTTCGTGGCTGGGACTCGTTTGTTGATAAGGGCTAGTTTCCAGATGTCTGGTAGGTGGGAGGTATCATCCCATTTATTCATGTTATGAGGGTGTTTCTCTATTTCGATGGCTTCTCTGATTATTCTCTTGTTGAAGTGTTCAGTATTGGAGATTAATTTGGTTCCCTCAAAATTAATTTCATGTCCTGTGGCTTTAAGGTGCTGGAAAAGGGAGGAAATATTTCTTCTTTTCTGACTGCGTTCTTGTGTTCTGCGATGCGTGCATTTATTCTCCTGTTGGTTTGTCCAATGTATGTGGCTGGGCATGGTATTTCATAAACTCTTTGGTTTTCTAGCTAGATCTTGTCTTTGGAGTTTCTTAGGATGTTGGCTATTTTGGGGTCAGTACCAAAGGCTATCCTGATATTATGTTTGTGGAGAATTTTGCTGATTTTATCTGTGGTGCCTTTGATGTAGGGGAAGAGGGCAATATCGTTGTCTTGCTCTGTGTCTCGGTTTCTGGTGGGTTTCTCCTTTAGAATTAGATTGGTAATTGTGTTTCTTTGGAATCCGAAGGAAATTAATACATTAGTGACAACACGTTAGTTACAGCACAAGACCCAGGATGTTAAAACAATAGAACTCAGAAGGTCATCACATAGCCCATTACCCAGGTCGTTACAACACCGGAGGCTGATAGACATACAGCCAATACGTCAGCCACACATGTTCTTACGAAAAAGCCAGCCAATCTGCAAACATCAACTCCATCAACCAATCAAGAAATGACAACACAGCCAACCTCCCCACCAGTATTTATAAAGAGATGGTAGTTCCGATCACACTTTGCTCGCACAAGTACGAAGCTGAAAGCACTAGCCTGAAGATGGTGAATGAGACCTCGTCGAAATGTTGCCAAGATACTCTCAATCTTACACAGGAAAAGACCTGAACATGCCAAGACCTGCATATTGTACCTGTGAAAATTTACAAAAACAAATATCATACCTCTATGGGGAGGAAACCTTCCAGCTGACCAGGACTTATGAGAAACTCGAAGTCCGAAGAGCCACCATCTTATGTGACCTCACATCCTACGCAATTGCCGAGACAAAAAAGTGATCCACACATGCTTCCAACTCAAATTCCATTCCAAAACCTCAGCCACAGAAAGGATCCTGAAAAGAACGGAATTAGCCCTAATCAGAAATGAACTCCACAGGAAAAGATTCCTACTAGACCAAACCAACAGGGACCTACTACCTACTACTCTCCACCTCAAACTCAGCAACAAAATCCACCCAGCACTCTAGAACAAATCCAAACAACTAGCCCTCTGGAGAGCTGAAACAGAAACCTCCCACAAGACAGACACACACACCATCAAACTCCACAGACTAGAGGAACACCAGAAGCGCAACCCTCCCCCACAACAACACATGAAACAAACAGTACACAACATATCAGACAGAACTCGCACCAGAGCAGAAACCAATGTCCTTTCCAAGGAATTCAACTTTCCAGTTGGTCTCAAACACGCCCCCCACCGAAAACATTATATGCGGAGTTGAAGCTAGCCTAACCAAAATTAACCCAGATGTAGCCAATAAAATCAGACTTGAAGTCACCAACATCCTCTGCTCCAGCAGTCCACCCAGAATCAACTTATACAGAGAAGAACAAAAAGCAATCAGCAACTTAAGGAAAGAAAACAACATAATCATTCTGCCAGCAACGCTAAGGCAATGCTACGGTCATGATGAACACATCAGACTACCAATCCAAACTATCCAACCTACTCCAAGACCCCGCTTACAAACCTCTAAATACAGACCCACCACCTACCTGGAAAAAACAACCTAATCCAAAATAAAAGCCTCTCCCATCAGTGAAGAGATCCAGCAAAGAATCATCCCCAGAGAAAAATCATCCAGATGTCCTAAATTCTATGGCCTCCCCAAGATACACAAAGAAGGAATACCACTCAGACCAATAGTCAGCTTCATAGGCTCACCTCTACAGAATCTTGTCAAATTTCTCGCCAAACAACTCCAGTCCTTCACAGAATCCATCACCTCACACTACAAAACTCTTTCCACTTCATAAAAACCATAAAGAAACAAAACCTACAAGCCTACTCATGAGCTTCAATGTCATACCCCTCTTCACCCAAGTACCTATTAAAGAAGCCTTCACAGCCATCCAAAACAAATACAACCCCCCTAAGCACATCCTAGATCTGACCAACCACTGCCTAACCAACACATACTTCATCCACAATGGACAAAGATACAAACAGATAGAAGGATTACCTATGGGATCACCCCTCTCACCCGTCATCCCTAACCTATACATGGAACACTTTGAAACCAATGCTCTAGACAAATCCAAACCCAAACCCAAACTCTGACTTAGATATGTAGATGACACTCAGAACTAAGAGCTTTTGTCATCTACTTTCCTATCGACAGGATATGGTCAGGTAGAAAGCAGTGGGAAATAAAATTGGAATAATTGGGATTTCTTCCAGAAGTTTTTATAAAATGTAGCGATTCACTTAACTGTGGCAGGAAAAGTCTTAAAATGGGAGAAACACACTTAACAAATTTTTGGGCTCAGTTATGATCATAACATGAGGACTACCTGTACTTACAATTCACCGTTATAATCTATTGTACAGTAACTTCGGTACATTTAGCTGCAGCTAGTAGAGCTGTTGATGGTGAAAGTATTAAATGAGGGTGTCAACAAGTGATAGACTCGAAGTAAATTGGAAGTAAATTCCAATTAAATTTGTAACTTTGTTTAAAGTGTGAATCAAGAACTTTTATTATTTCTGTTTTAATATGGACATTCTTCTTTGTGCCTATATTTCTCCCTTCTCAGGTTTTATATAGTATAGTATATAATAATATAGTATTGTAATTAAGAAATGCATTCTTCATCTTGTAGTCTTAGGTTTGTTGAGTTATAAGAAAGTGAGCAGAACAAACAAATTCTCAACTTCTCTTTGGGCCAAATGCGTGGAGAAAATAAAGCAAACTTTTCTCCGATATTTAGTAAAACAAAAGCTTCTTTTTTATTCCTTCCTCCGCAAGGACTCCAAGACAATAGTTAGGCAAATAAAATAAAGTCGGCTCTAACCCGAGTTCTGTGAAACTCGATATTTATAATGGTTTCCCCTCATTACCCTCTATTACTCATGATTATCTTTTTTACCCATGATTACCCATATTACTCATGTAATTCAATCACATTCATTGTGGTTAATTTGCATATCTTAACCAAACGTTTGGAAAGTTTGGAAACTGCTCCAGGAATTAAATCAATAATGCAATCAGTTGTTCTGTGTGGCGTTAATGTTTCACACTCCTTTTCGCTAAATACATCTGCCAGATCTTTATATACCTCAGGGTAAAGTATTTTCTCAAAATCAGCTATAGCTGTTACAACTTCTCTATTATGCATGTATGGAGGGGACATATGGCCAACTGCAATTTGTAACTTCCGGAAACTGTCTTCCCACCATATCATGGGCTTCCATTTGTCTAACCACACTAGACCTAAAATTAGTGCCTCCCACATCTGTGGTACTACAATAAATCATAAAGACTCCCAATGACTCCCTATCTCTAGTTTGATAGGGGTAGTCGTTATTGTAGCAGGACTCCCACCCAATAACGAACCATCTACTTGTTCAATATGCATAGGTTTGGGCTGATCTTCCACTGTTTTAATTCATCAACCACATTTTTACTAATTAAACATGTAGTACATCCAGTGTCAATCAACGCTCCATATTGACCCCTCAATTTTCTTTTTATATTCTCCAATACTATTGGTATAACAAATGGTCGCACAGGATTACTCATCAAATCCTCCTCCTCCGGACTGTCCTCTCCGCTATCGTATAGCCTCGAGACTATCCTGGGTGGTGGTTTGCCCTCAGGTGTTTTCTTCTCACATCTATTTGTCATGACATCCGTATCCAATTTTTGTGATACCCCTTGAAATCTTTCAGAGTTAACTACCCCTTGTTTCGTACCACGTGGTACCCCACTACCTTGTACATTACTACTTGTGGCTCCAGGAATGCGAGCCATCTGTTTTCTAACATCAGTTTCTATAGATGGATACTCCATTGCCCTATGTCCCAGACCTTGACATCGAAAACACCTCGTCATCCCCATTCCTCTATTATTACCTTTAGCCTCTTCTCCCACCTTACCCCTTGCTGTTAACGCTCCTATTTGTTGTCTTCTGGGCCCGCCAAACGTAGGACAGAACTCCTTTAGTCCCACATCCAATTCCACAACTGTTTTATACCATTCCCCAGTTTCTGGGGACCCCTCTATAAAGACAAGCCTGCCTCAATCCTTTATCTAAACCAGATCTAAACTCCCTAATCAATAGTATTTCCGGCCATGTATGCAACTTAGTTGCCAATTTTCGAAACTCTCTGACATGCTCTATAGCAGGCCTCCCCTCCTGTTTTAATGACATTAAGGCTTCTTCATATTGATGTATCCTCGACCCATCTTCAAATTGAACCCTGAGTGAATCCAAAAACAAGCCAACATCAATCAATTCCTTTGCATGCACACTGAGCAGCTCTGCCACCCAATCGGCAGCATCACCTGTTAACACTGTAGTTATAGTGATAGTAATAGACCACTGAGAAGGGTAGCAATTTGAATATAATTCTAGATGGTTCACAACTTGACTTAAAAATAATGCTAACCTGTCAGGGTTCCCATCAAATGAGGTATTTATAGGAGGTGGACCCCAAACCATTCTTTGGGGTCAATATCCAGACGTGCCTGACGGACCCCAGGACGGAACTGCTTGTCTACTGCCCATCTGCGCATCTCTAAATTCAACCCTGGAACCTACCAGTTTAGAGATTTTACCCCGAATACATCTGCTAGTGACTCATCTACTTCCATAGAAAATGCTCCCTCCGACTGCCTAGTCATATTTCTGCTATCTCTCTGCTATTTCTGCACTTGAACTAAAGAAAGATGTGTCTTCCGTCCTAAGTCCCCTCCCCGAACTGTCCCAAATGTTCCGGAGAGTAGACTCGTGAATACTTAGTTCCCCAGACTTGACATGGAGCAATTCCAACGTACTAGCGTTTAAACTGGTGGTAGAAGTACTCCACTTGTCCTCGTCAGCAATCCGTCATTCTCTCCATTTGTCAAACCCAGAGGGCAGCAGCATAAAAGTGGGAGGCTTTCCTTGTGAAATCTTGCCCGACATATCGTCCCTCAACTCCAATCCCAACTTCCGTTCCTTTCGGATTTTTGGCCGTACCATGGGCTGAGAATCTTCCTCACATCTCACATTATCTGTTTGTCCACCTTCCACAGGAACAACATTATCAGCCAATTTGATTGCGGGCTGCTCAGCAACACACCAGTCCCGCCAATGGCAATATCCGCTTCCACCTCCGAAATGTCTTCCAAACTGCCACCAACACCAGTACCTCCAGCCATAATATCGCAGACGATGAGATAATATAAAGGGAGAGAGCCAACTTTCCTCTCAACTTCTCCTTGGGCCAAATGCGTGGAGAAAATAAAGCAAACTTTCCTCCGATATTTGGTAAAACAAGCTTTTTTATTCCTTCCTCTACAAGGACTCTAAGACAATAGTTAAGCAAATAAAATAAAGTCGGCTTTAACCCTAGTTCCATGAAACTCAATATTTATAATGGTTTCTTCTCATTACCCTCTATTACCCATGATTACCTTTATTACCCATGATTACCCTTATTACTCATGATTACTCTTCATAGTTCAATCACATTCATTGTGTTAATTCACATATCTTAACCAAACATCGTTTTCAATATACAAAGTGTGTTAGTATTCTACAGAGTCTATGCTGAAAGAGGGAACTGCCAGTCTTCGCTTCAACGGTGCTTTGTTCAAACGCGTGTGTTGCGTAGTCGCGACACAAATTCTCCCATGATAAAATTCCACAGAGAGATGTGGAATCCTATATCAAATTAATTTGTAATAATAAATATAATTAAAAATGCCAACAGGAGTTTAGGAATAATTTATATTCCATTCAGTCAATTAGCAGGATCATTTTCCTGATGAAAAGCACATGCATCTGCTATAATCTGTAATGGTAGTTTCAGAAATGTGAAAATATTCTTCTTGAGTCAAATCCCAGTCTTCCAGCCTTGTAGAGAAATATTATTTGAAAGTACCATGTTTCCCTGAAAATAAGACTCAACCAGACAATAACCCGTAGCCTGATTTTTCATACTGCTCGCAATATAACACCTAGTCCAAAAATAAGCCCCAGTGAAGATTGTCATCAGCCCGGGGTGGGGTAGGGGGCACAAGAGGTGGCGAGCATGCAGGGGGAGACAGTGTACAGAAGTTTCAGTGTGTCTTAGTGTTGTAACTACTGGCTTGGCCCCCCAAGCAGGTGAATCCATATCTCAATGGGAAGCTTCAAAGTTAAGCAGATGGAATAGGAATAGGAATGGAATCTGCCATATACACTTTACTCTTTGGTTTCTGTTTTTTCCCCCAGTGTGTCTCTTTTTCTGAGAGCTATATGGAATTTTTACTGTAGATTCCCTTCCTGAATTTCCTGATGGATGGCATTAGTTTCATTATGAATGAAGTTGGTGTCACTGAAAGAATATCTTTGTTTTACCATAAAAATAAAGAAAAATAAAGACTGAAACTTCTGTGATTCTACACGTGGTGTTTTACAATATGTACTATTTAGTATTATTTGTACTCCTTGGTACAAATACACTTGAGATATTAAAAAAATTAAATGCTTAACATCCATCCTAATTGGAATGATGATTTTAATTCACTTCTGTATTTTTACAAGCCATTTAAAGATAATGAAATATCAACGTATCATTTTTTTAGTTAATAAAAAAACATTGTAGGCTAAGTGGCCAAAATGAAATGGTTCCATTTTACAGAGGTGTAAAGGTGGAGACAAACGTCTGCCACTCATTCAAATGGAGTGTTCACTCATGCAAGTGGAATGTGCATGCATGCTTTTGCCTGCTACTTCCACGGCTCAGTTCCAAAAGGTTCAAGGTCCGGTAATGGACCGGGTGTTGGGGATCCCTGATTTAGGCGATGTATATTATTTTATTTATTAATCAAGTGTATACATTGCCCATCTTACTACCTGATTCTGGCAGTCTACAAGTAGAAAAATCCTATAAAATTGTTACAAAAATAGAGTTGAAAAGATGGAGAGAATGCCCTCAAGCCACCAACCATCCCTGTGGTTGCATACCATTGTGGGATTTCCATGCTAGTTACAAAGTCAAGTCTTAATGCTCTCCTAGAAGTGGGCCAACCTCATCTCAGGGGGCAATATATTCCAAAGGGCAGGGGTAATGGCAGAGACGTTTCTTTTTCTACCCCCCACCGATCATAATTCTTTAGTCAACAGATTTCTTAACGTGTCCTTTCTGCCTGAGTGGACATGTTTTTTTAATCAGTACTTATTATCAACATCATCATTATTAACTTGAGATTCAGTTTGATGTAGTGATTATGACATTAGGTTAGAATAACAGAGTAACAGAATTGGAAAGGACCTTGGAAGACTTCTAGTCTAACCCTCTGCTCAAGCCAGAAGCCCTACACCATTTCAGACAAATGCTTGTCCAATCTCTTCTTAAAAACCTCCAGTATTGGAGCACCCACAACTTCTCAAGGAAAGTTGTTCCACTGATTAATTGTTCTGTGAGTTCTAATTCCATGTTAGGCACAAAGCCAGCTATCTGACCTTGGCAAGAAAGCAGTAGCAAACTTATTCTGAAAACATATTGGCAAAAAAGCTGAATGGACATGTCCAGACAATTCCTAGGAATCAACACTGACTCAAAGGTGCATAGAAACAATTATCAACTTATTATAGCTATGATAAAGAAATGTCAATCTATATTCATGATTAGTCATTTTTCTTCATACATCTAATGACCAAGATGATAAGTGCACTGTAATAGAATTTGTTCATAAACAAAAACTTTGAATATAAAAGAGCATTTGTGCCTGTTTGTAGTTGGAACAACGGTGCATAGCTAACATATTTAAGGTATATATGCAATTTGCAATTTATTTGATATGGTGATATGCCATGAATTTTTACCACATAACTGTGGGGCTGCTGCAAAGGTTGTAAGTGTGAGATTCAGTTGTAAGTCACTTTTTTTAGTGCTGCTGTTTTTAAACTGTCTCTATGTGAATGGCTGTAAGCTGAGGACTACTTGTACAGAATACCTCCTTTGCTTTTTCAGTGCCTAACTTGGTCTACAGTTTACTTCTCAACAGGAATAAAAGCATAATTTAGCAACCATCAAATCACTTTTGTCAAGTTTACTTCACTGTGGTCTTGAGAATTCATCTACAGATAGAAATTTAATCTATTGACCATTAGGATAACATTTTCCTTAAATTGAACTCCTGTTAGATTTATGAAGACTTTCGTGTTGTTGTTTTCTTGGCAACAGCATAAACCATCTGTGCACATAGCAACCTGGTGTAGCTGTTTTGGTTTTTTCGAGACCACCCAAGATTAGCAAAATTCTTACTGTAGACATTGGTAATTAAAAGCTCATCAAAAATAGTAGAGTGATACTTGTGACCATGGGATGCTGCAATGGTGTAAGTGTGAAAAATGGTCATAAGTCAGTTTTTTCAGTGTCAGTGTAACTTTCAACTATTACTAAATGAATGGTTATAAGTCAAGAACTACCTGAATGTTTGATTGCTTTCAAGATTCAAGGTCTTTCTCTTTTTCCCTTACTTTTTAGATTAGTCTAAAATATCTAGTTTTGCTTTGGTGTTTGTCACGATTTTTCACATTATTACTCATAATAGGAACTAAACTAAAAGATTGCCATTTTTTTTCTTACTTCATTTGCAATTATGTTTTAGTACAAATAGCCATAAAGTTGTTACTGCTTTATGCTGCTATCTGGCTTTCTCTTTACACTGTCAGAAAAACATCAAGTTTTTTTTTTCCAATTATAAATTGTGTAATGCATCATGGATTTTGCTGACAGTCTTCATGTTCTCGAAATAGAGAGCAAATTAACAGCAGATATTGAGTTGTTGGATTAGAAAAACCAATCGGCAACTCACACCATAAGGCTTCAGTTATGCTTGATAGGGAGAATGGCTCCCCTGTCTTTTATTTTCATAGTCTTACTTGGCAATTAACTAAAGCCTTTTAAAAATGAAGTAGAAATTTACCAAGTTCAGCAATAATGTTTTTCATATCTGCTAATCTGAAGGGGCACATAATGATGTTTCTATACCATTTTGTCAGAAATTGGCATTCTTTAATAGAAAGCAACAGTTCTGGGGGAAAAAAGCATTGGGAAAGAATGAGGTCTTGTGTCTCTGTGTTAAACAAATATACACACGCTCATAACATAGTTATATTTAAAGGCCCCAGGTCTTATTTCATTTTTCTTGGCTTTTGTCCTTCAACCCTCTCATTATAAAATTGAAGATTGTTATTCCCTCAGGTCTAAAATTACCAGCATTTGTTGACATTTTTTTGCCTCTATGGGAATGTCACTGACTCCTTTTAAATCTTGCTGAGATCAGTTGACTTCTAACATTAACAGTTCTTCTATTTGAAAATGAAATGAAAACAGAAATTGTAAACAGAAAGATGTCTATTTAAAATACCATTCATCTTGGTCCAGATTTTTCTGTGTCCTCTAGCACATACATCAACTTCTTTTGCATGTGCTTTGCTTTAAGTAGAGGGATTCAAAGAAACATAGATGGGGTTTGCATCCCTCATGCAGTTAACAGACATGCATATTTTTAACTTAAATTTTAATAGACAGCCGATTTGGTTATTTAATTTATTTTTAATAGTATTTATTACATTTTTATTGTATGTTTTAGTGGGCTGTTCACCGCCCCGAGTCCCTTTTTTGGGAGAGGGAGCGGTATAAAAGTATGATTAATAAATAATAATAAATAAATAAATAAATATTAAATCTCTGAAACAAAGTGCTAATAGCGCAGTTTCCATCATAGGCTTAATTAGGAAATAGTGAGCAGTGAGGTACTGCTTCAGCCTTCTTATATTTACCACCAAAAAAAGATATTGTTGCTTTAAATTGGCCCCACCACTCTCAGGTGGAGATTAGAGACGAAAAACCTATAGTAGCTATAGTACTTTTACAGCTTTACTGTGTTGTTTTTGGTTTCATTTTTTTCCTGTTCCTTCCCTCTCTCCTCCTAATCCTACACACACACACACAAGATTTTGTCTTTGTCTTTTTTTCCTTCCTACAGGCTCTTCTTTCTTTTCTTCATTTATCAAAACAATATTTCTTCTGCATTTATTCCTTCAAACTATGTCTGGAAGCAAAGGCAATCAAATTAACTAATATTTTACTTTTGCATGAGATATGCTTACAAAGAAAGAAATAAACTGTTATGATTTAATTTGTATTCTCCAGTTGATTCTCAGTGATTTAATTTTTCAGGGGTTTGTCTTTCTCCTTACTGTTTTTGGAGACTATGTTGGAGAATTAGAGATTGAAAATTCCTATTATGCTGTCTTCTAAGTGCTGAATGGGTCTCAGTACTGTCATCTTAAGAGCTTGTCCATTCTAATTTTAAATAACTCAAGCAATGTGGCTATGTAATTTCCTCTTGGAGACTGTTGCTCTGTATAATCAATGTTACTGACAGGAATTTTCCATGATATACAGCCTACAATTCCTAGCTTTTAATTGGAGCCAGGTCTGGCCAAGATATGGGCTTGAAATGCTGTCTCTTAAAGAAGACAAAGTCTATCCCGCAGCAATATCACATGCCAGTGTTCCCCAAAATGATTTGCAAATACTTACTTTATTTATTATTTAATGAAAATATTTATAATTTGCCTACAGAGCCTTCCAAGTGATATATAATATTCTTTTAAAAAAATACTACCATAGTACAATCAAATCTCAATTAAAAATAAGAAAAGGAGGAACATATTTTTAACACAATTTCCTGATGCTCAGCATATCTTCAGTGTCATTTTATTACTGTTTGCAATAATTTATTTCCTTGGTGTTGTCTCAAATACCTTGGTTTTGAAATTTTGAAACTTTTTAAAGTATTTGATGCAGTCATTAAAAACAATGAGGAAGGAATATAACTTGCAAATGAAATAATAATTGCAACGTAGATCAACGCTATAAGGCAACTAAATGCATATTTTTCATACTCTTTTCTGAAAGCAGGAACTGCAAGCTTATCATAGTGCCAGTATCAGAGTTGTCAACAGTTTGGGAATGTCACAGGGGAAAAAACCCTTGCCCAGCAACCTTCAGAAGCAGGGAATCTCTCTCTATATATACTGTATCTAGAGCTATAGATTTGTGGAATAGGCTTCCATACATTTCTCCTTCACAGCTTCTTTTCACAGCTATGACTTTCTCAGAAAAGATCTAAGGATTGCAATAAATAAATACACAGAAATAGCTTTCCTGAATAGACTCTCACGTCATTTTAAGCTGAATCCATTATCTTCATGTTTTAAGGAAAGAAAAATTACTACCATTTGGAAGAAGGAGAATGAGCTTTGTGGCATTCCAATACAATTCAACAATTCCCCATGCTCACAAAGAACAGAAGTTTATAGCCAGGAATGCTAAACTGTGATAAGTATTATATCCTGTAAAATGTTATTTAGTTTTAAAAAAGTTGATTTGTATTTTGTTGGAGATAGGTTGAAGGAATGTGTCTGATGTTGAATGGACCAGGGAACTATTCACACACAGCACCTTATAGCTGTACTATACTGTTATTTTGGTTGATCTTTTAATCTCATTTGTAAATTACTGCCATTAAATTATAGCAAGCATTTTATCAGAGCCATGAATTTGTAGAAGACCTCAGTGCATCTTTGGATTGTCAACTGCCTTGTATTTTATTTCACTGGACAACCATGTCTTATTGATAATCTTTACAAAATCAGTTAGCTTTTAGGCTGAAAAAAATCTTTTGTTTCATCATATACATGGAAGCCACAATGTTAAAAATTTGTAAATATAAAAATGTTATCTCTCTATATTATTTTTGCTATAGTTACACACACCACACTCACACACACACAAACACAAACACACATTTGTGATCACAGATGAAGCTTCTGTGTCCTATTTTTGTTTGAAAAAAAATTACAAATGTTGTAATATAAATGACTAGGTATGCTCAAATTCTGTTTTCTGAATTAAATCACAAATATTTACATCCAACTATAACTTTAAGATCTCATAAGCAATCTCTTTTGCTTGATGATTTGGTATAGTTGTAAGCTGCCCTGAGTCACTTGAAAGTGAGATGTATGACATATGATGATGTTATCCATTTAGTCATGTCTGACTTTCGTTTACTAAAAGCATTCAAAACTGAAAAGGAGCCTCTGTGGCGCAGTGATTAGAGTGCAGTACTGCAAGCTACTTCTGCAGCCAGCTGCCTACAATTTGGCATTCAAATTCCATCAGGCTCAAGATTGACTCAGTCTTCCATCCTTCCGAGGTGGGTAAAATGAGAACCCAAATTGTTGGGGGCAATATGCTGACTCTGTAAACTGCTTAGAGAGGGCTGTAAAGCATTATAAACCAGTATATAAGTCTAAGTTCTATTGCTATTCTTTTATCCATGCACACAAATGTGTGTGTGTGTGTGTGTGTTTGTATATGCACACACATATATATGCAGGTCTTGGCGTGTTTGGGTCTTTTCCCGTGTAAGATTGAGAGTAACTTGGTGACGTTTCGATGAGGTCCTACTTGCCATCTTCAGGCTGGTGCTTTCAGCTTCATGCTTGTGCGAGCCAAGCATGATTGGAGCTGCCGTCTCTCTATAAATACTGGTGGGGAGGTGTGGTGTGCTGGCTCTGTTCTAAGCGGGCTACTTGGCTTTGTTGTTATTTCTTGATTGGTTGATGGAGTTGATGTTTGCAGATTGGTTGGCTTTTTCGTAAGGACATGTGTGGCTGAGGTATTGGCTATGTGTATATCCGCCTCCTGTGTTGTAATGACCTGGGTAATGGGCTGTGTGATGACCTTCTGAGTTCTATTGTTCTGAGTTATATTGTTGTGCTGTAATCTCCTGGGTCATTGGCTGTGTTGTAACATCCTCAGGTTTTGTGGTGTAACCTCCTGAGTTCCGTGATATGATATCCTAAGCGAGTGGCTGTGATGCAATGTTACTGGCTTTGGTTTGGCTCCGAGTTTGAGGTCTGGCTATGTGATCATGGCGTGTGTCAGTTTGGGGGTCGGGGTGTGTGGCAGCTGGTGATGCAGCCGTGGTCTGGTACCTGGACGGTGGTTGCCTTTCATCTATGGGATAGGTTTGGGTTTGAATCTGGTGAGGGAGATTGGTGGTGGCGTTATGTGTTGTTTTGGGTTTAGTGTTGGTTTTTGTGACTGGGACTCATTTGTTGATAAGGGCTAGTTTCCAGATGTCTTGTAGGCAGGAGGTATCGTCCTGTTTATTCATGTTATGGGGGTGTTTCTCTATTTCGATGGCTTCCCTGATTATTCTCTTGTTGAAGTGTTCAGAATTGGAGATTAATTTGGTTCCCTCAAAATTAATTTCATGTCCTGTGGCTTTAAGGTGCTGGAAAAGGAAGGAAGTATTTTCTTCTTTTCTGACTGCGTTCTTGTGTTCTGCAATGTGTGCATTTATTCTCCTGTTGGTTTATCTAATGTATGTGGCTGGGCAATTGTTGCATGGTATTTCATAAACTCCTTGGTTTTCTAGCTGGATCTTATCCTTGGGGTTTCTTAGGATGTTGGCTATTTTTTGGTCAATGCCGAAGGCTGTCCTGATATTGTATTTGTGGAGAATTTTGCTGATTTTGTCTGTCGTGCCTTACTTAAGAGCTTTGCTATAACACACAGCAGTTTCTGTAACAATCCTGTTCCAAAATATTAATTTGGCCAGGTTTACCATATTCATATATCTAAGCAGCTAATGTCACCAGTTGGTGTGGTTCCTGTGGAAAACATTGATATTCCCAATAATGGTTGCAATGCATTATTAAACTGAACTTCAATTAGGCATATACAGGTAGTCCTCGAATTACAACCCTTCATTTAGAGGACTACCTGTAGTTCCACCATGGGGGGACCAGGGGCACTCATTCATTCTTGCACATTTACAGTCTTCTTATACAGCTGTATAAATGGCAAGCTTGTCGAATTTGTTTCTCTGGCTTAATGAAAGAAGTAAACCAACATCTCCTTGCAGGGCTTTGTACTGAAATATTTCATTGAGAACAGAACGTGACAGTCTAGCCAGGGAAAACCTACCCTCGTCTCGTGTTTCTAGCAAAGTCTTACTGAGATGTATGGCCTGTTATTGTATGTTTATTCAGGCATCAATCACAATCAAGTCTCTTGCCAGTTCATCTGTAAGGGCATTGTAATCCTATTTTTATCAGTTCCTTCCTGTTCACCAGACAGTTAAAGTAGCATGAGCAGGAGTCAGAAATATCTTAATGGATTTGGTTCCCAGAGATATCAGTGGCCTGAGGAAGAATTTTGTTGAAATTTCTTCCTGACCTGATAGTACAGAGAAGTAAAGAGCAAGATGTAGAAAGAGGGCATGCATGACAAGACAGAACATTGGACAGCAGATCCATCCTAATGATGGAATGACTAGGCTTTAAAGAAAATTGGATTACTTAAGAGTAACATCTAATTTTCACAGCTTTCTTATTTCTTTGACTTATATATTTGTTTGTTGCACTTCTCTACCATTTATTTATAGTCATTCTAGATAATAATTTTATTTATTAGTTTGACTTTATATAAAACAGATTTAGGTTCTTAAGAAGGAGCTTGAGTTTAAAGTGTAACTGAATACATATGGTAATCAATTCTCCACTTGCTGCACCCTTATTGTATAACATAGAAAACTGTTGGGCCATAACCCAGATGAAGCAATTGTCCATTGGTCTTTTCACTATTTTCAATGCAAGGAATATTCCATGTTCTTTAATCAGATTAGAATAAGAGAAGAATAGAAAAGAAAAAAGAAAATACATAGCACAAGAAAGAAAAAAGATATGTTATTCCTGCTGAAAAAATAAATAAATAAATATTGCTTATTCTCACATTATCTGGTTATTCCTAATATCCTTATCTATGATACTGGAATTTCTCTCATATTTTGTAATATGTAGTTGAGCATTGCTATTTTTCACTTTGAACAATTAGAGGAATCTAAACTAAGCCTATTCATTTCAGATTGGATTGCATTGAATTAAGGGATAATTCTGGCTTCTTAGATTTGCTTTTTTTAAACTGAATTTTGAAAACATTATTCTAAGTATGTTTTGAAAGCATATACAGTTGTGACATCTAAATGTGAATTTGTGCTCTTTATAAATTAAAAATACTTTAGTCATAGAATGTGAGATACTCAGTTCTAAAGCAAGAATTTGCTGTACATGTACAGGTAAAGAAGCAGCCTCTCTTCTTGGGCTTGCAAAATAGTTGTACAAGGCCAGGAAAATAGATGTATGAGACAAGAAGGCAGTGACAGGTTGGAGACATGTGATCATGCCCTATTGTTGTCTTCTTATTCAATGGCTTCTTTAAGGAATCTCCATTAGGTAGAATGAGCACACTTATGTCAAGGCCAAAGCATGTTTCCTGCTTTGGAGTCAAATAGTTCACAAATCTACTTGATTTTCTTGCTAAACAGTACTTCTTAGGTTTATTTAATTTCACTGGCATTATAAGAACAATTAATTCCCATACATATAATTATTTTCTGTTAACTGTCATTGAGAATACCTGTTCATTTTCATGGATTTTTTAAATTGATTTTAGTATTGTGTGAAATTGTATTAATTCTTCACAGTATAGTCTATATTAGAATGAAAACATGGTATATTTATATAGAAAGTAAGCTTTAACAAAAAGGCAAGGAATTTTACCTTTTTAATTAGAGACTTTCTTTAATTTCTTTTAATTTCAGTGAAGGTGAGTTTCATTGATGGCTAGATTTCAAGATTAGCCCAGTAGATCTCTCTCCCTCTCTCCCCCCTCACTCTTCCTTTCTGTGTGTGTAGGGGGGGGAGGGGAGGAAAGTATTAGGTAAGTGAGGGAAAGAGAGAGACAGAGAACAGATTATTTCCAAAAGTATCACAATCAGTTTTTGAAATTATGAAAGTTTCTGAAGAGTTTGTAATATATATCACAAATAGATTTAGGTGCCTGATATGGAAATATACTCCCAAGAGCTTCCTTCCTTCCCATTTAAACTAAACTTATTATATTAAACTACAAAACAAAATTGCATTTTACATATGAAAAATAATAACTGTTATCTTTACAATATATCAATAAAGTCAGCACAACTTAATTTGCTTTCACAGATAAGCTCTGTGAAGCACAACACTGCATCCATGATAAGGATAATCTCTTGTTGAATCCAGATTTATATCCTGAAGTTGATTCCTTGTGTGTTATATACATGTGTCTTTGTCACAGATTGTGATGGTACTCAGTTCTCAATACAGGCCACTTGGAATATGTCATGGAAGTCTCCACCTGGTATCTGGAAGCCATAAGAGTCTGGATGGGGAGAACAGATTTAAGCTTAGCAAGACAAAGTGGCTGTTGGTTCAGAACGTACTTAAGTCTGGGACAATACCAGATTTAGCTCTCAGTGGGATTGCTGTCTCCCAGAAAGAGTCAGTGTTGAATCTTGAGAAATGCCCGAACAATTGGCAGATGTAACTAGGAAGGCTTTCATTCAGATGCACTTTCAGTGCCAGCTGAGAGTTTTCAAGGCAAGAAATGCTTGCAACTGTGACTCATGACCTTGTGATGTTGTGGCTGTACTTGGGACCACATTTGAAGAAATTACAGCTGGTATAAGATGCAACTGCACATTTGCTAATTGGGACCAGCTGGTTTAAACATATAACACAAGTATTAGATTTAGACATAAAATACTAGTATTGCACAAGCTGAATTGGCTGCAAGCTTCTTTCTAGGTTCAATTCAAGATTAAAATATCATCTTTAAAATCATTCATAGATTTCTACTTTCAAGAAGCTATTAAAAAACCGACTCTTCTTGTCTGACATGAGATAAATATTGATATTGAACTGATGACTAAATCATATGAGATGGAATTTACATTATTGCTAATATTTTTATTGCTGCATTATACGTCCATTTTTATATTGTGGATTAGGTTTTTCTATAGATTAAACCATTTTGTATAGATAAATTAATTAACTTAGATACAAATTGCTAGAATCTGCATAAAAGATCCTGAAATAAGGTATCTCTCACTAGCACACAGACATTGTGGATTAGTGCAGGATGCATAAATGATTATTTGTACCATGATTTATTATTTATTTATTTATTATTTATTTATTATTTTGGTTTATATACCACCCCACTCTCACAAAAAGGGACTCGGGGCGGTGAACAGCCACAATAAAACATACAAATTACAAAAGTTAAAAAAGAATTTAAAATTGATTAAATAAATGGCTGAAGCCAATAAAAAACCCCATAAAATTTAAAATTGAATTAAAAATTTAAAACCCTGCTCATAACATTAGCCCAGACCGGCCTGTTGGAAAAGATGGGTTTTGAGTGCGCGTCGGAAGGCTCGCAAGTCAGCAATGGCCCGCATCTCCTCCGGTAGTTCATTCCAAAGGGAGGGTGCTCCCACAGAGAAGGCCTGCACCCTCGGGGCCGCCAACCGACATTGTCCAGCTGGCGGCACCCCGAGGAGGTCCACCCTGTGGGAGCGCACTGGCCGGCAGGAGACCGATGGTGGCAGTAGGCGGTCCCGCAAGTACCCGGGTCCCAAGCCATGGAGCGCTTTAAAGATGGTCACCAACACCTTGAATCGCACCCGGAAGGCCACCGGAAGCCAGTGCAGCTCACGCAGGAGCAATGTAATATGGGAGCTCCGAGAAGCCCCCAAGATCACCCGCGCGGCTGCACTCTGCACCAGTTGAAGCCTCCGGATGCTCTTCAAGGGGAGCCCCATGTAGAGAGCATTGCAATAATCTAGGTGGGAGGTAACGAGAGCAGATGTGACTGTGCACAATCCGCCCCGATCCAGAAAGGGCTGCAACTGGTAGATCCGACGGACCTGATAAAAAGGCCCCCTGGTGACGGCTGATATATGATCGTCTAATGATAGCCGCACATCCAGGAGGACTCCCAGATTATGCACCCTCTCCGTGGGGGCCAAAATTTCACCCCCCACGGTCAGCGATGGAATGAGCTGACTGTATCTGGGCGCAGGGAACCACAGCCACTCGGTTTTAGTCGGGTTGAGCCGAAGCCTTTTGACAGCCATCCAACTCCGCATGGCCTCCAGGCACCAGGTCATCACTTCAACGGCTTCATCGGGGTGGCCCAGGGTGGAAATGTATAGCTGAGTATCATCAGCATACTGATGAAACTCCTCCCCGAAGCCACGGATGATCTCACCTAGCGGCTTTACATAAATGTTGAACAGCAGGGGCGAGAGCATAGACCCCTGAGGCACCCCACAACACAAGGGCCTCGGGGTCGATCTCTGCCCCCCTGCCAACACAAATTGTGAGCAGTTGGAGAGGAAGGAGGAGAACCACCGTAACACGGTGCCTCCCATTCCCAACCCCCCCCAGCTGCTGCAATAAGATACTGTGGTCGACAGTATCAAAAGCCGCTGAGAGATCTAATAGGACCAGGACAGAGGAACAACCCCTGTCCCACACCCTCCAGAGATCATCCACCAACGCGACCAACGCCGTCTCTGTGCTGTATCCAGGCCTGAAATCCTATTGGAGGGGATCTAAATATATCGCTTCCTCCAGGTGCTGAGGGAGCTGTCGTGCCACCACACTCTCAACAACCTTCGCCACAAAGCGAAGGTTGGAGACCGGACGATAATTTGACAACAGCATTGGGTCCAGGGATGGTTTCTTGAGGAGGGGCTTCACCACCGCCTCTTTCAAGGCAGCCGGCAAAAACCCCTCACTCAAGGAAGCATTGACAATGCTCTGGAACCAACCTTGCGTAACCTCCTGGGTAGCCACAACCAACCAGGAGGGACACAAGTCCAATAAACATGTGGTGGCATTAAGCTCACCCAGTATCCTGTCCACGTCCTCCAGGGTCACAGTATCGAACTCCCCCCAAATGACCTCACCAAAATCCGCCCCCACCCTCCCACCCAGAGTTGCCCAGTCAGAGTCCAAACCATCCCGGATCTGAGCGATTTTGTCCTGCAGAAAAATAGAAAAATCTTCAGCCCGTCCTTGCAAGGGGTCCTCTCGTGCTCCCTCATCTAAGAGGGAGCGGGTCACCCTAAAAAGGGCGGCCGGGTGATTTTCTGCATTCGCAATAAGGGCAGAAAAGTATGAACGCTTTGCCACCCTTATCGCCACTAAATAGGTCCTAACATAGGACCGCAATAGTGTCCGGTCAGATACGAAACGGCTCTCTAGGCATCTTTTCCGGCACTTCATCTCCCTCAGCTCCTCGGAAAACCAAGGAACCAGGTCAGAGGCCACAAGGGCACGACCCGGTCAAGGGCCCCGCTCACCACTCTATCCCAGGCGGCCACCAGGTCCTCAGCTGAGTCATGTGTGTGAGTCTCGGGAAACGGCCCAAGCTCCGTCAGGAACCTATCTGGGTCCATCAGGCGCCTGGGGCAGTACCATTTAATAATTGTTAAAGAATCCATATATCATTATGAGAAATTTCCTTTTGATTGTAGCATTTCTTGCTACTAAAAATATGAGCTGCAGAGAGCAAGCTTAGTAATTTATGGCAATGGTTGATTCCCTGGTTTTCATGCTTAGGACTGCATTCCTCAATAAACATGTCAGTTCTTCAAAACCGTAACCTTGAAGGTAGCTGGAGAATCTTAGCTTCAAGTAGTACATCGAATTTGATTATTCTGTGTTTCCCTCTGGAAAACCACCATAATAAGTTATTCTGAACATGCTAGTCAGACTTACATAGCTCTATGGAATTATATTTCAAGGCTTATTGTTCCCTGGTTTAGGATCCCAGTAAGCAGTGAAATTGCAGCAATTTTGTTGAGCTAAGTTAGACACAGATTTAAAGTTAACACTGCCTGCGGCATAATAATAAAGACTCACCTGAAGAAAGACAAGTGGGAGGGAAAGTATTGAAATTAAAGGCTTTTTGTTCTTTCTGGTTATTTTCATGTTATTACTGTAACAAAGCACAAGAGAATTTCCTGTTGTCTTGGAAAACTGTCTTCTCTGAAATATTTTACCAAACTGCAGCAAAAAGACTACAGTCAAATAAGACTCAGATTAACATTCCAAACAATGCTGGTTTGTGCTAAAATATTCAACAATAATATATCACTAACTATAAAAAAAGTTTTAAAATCGTACATTCCATAGTTAAATTGCAGGCAATTTTGTAGGGTTCATTTGTTTGTTTATATCTGGGACTGGGACCAAAGTGGCTTTCTAATACAGTTATAATATTCCCAGTGTCTTAGCCATAGATTTTGGAATGGCAAAGAACTGTGCCATTGCACTGACTCCAACAGAAGCCCCTTATAATATAAATGGCATTCCTTCAATTAATAGTCATTAATAACTATCCATATTACCCCTATCCATGATTAAGGCAGGTATGGGCAGGATGGAAATATTAGGGAAAATAGGATAGAAAACATTGAGGAGGAAAATCTATTCCTGTTCCTGATCTATTGATTCTGTGGAGGCTGTATAATATTTTTAATATCAAGCATATCCAACAACACTGTATCAACTGTAACAATAAAGGAGGAATTGTTTACAGAATTTGATGCAATACTGTATTGAGCATATTGCAGGATCTGATTTATTTTGTTGGGAATCTATTCAATGTATTAAATACATTTGAATGCACATTCCTTTGAAAGTAATGAGCGTGTATAGCCAAATTGTCAGCTTTATCAGGTAGACCAGACAGGAAACACAACCAGATAAGCTAATTCTACTTTATTATAAACCTACAGTACATTAACAGATTCTTGAAAGTCTGAAAGTACAGATCTTTTGCCAGCTACTTTACAGCCCAAGAAACTAGGGGGCTGTGGGACTGCATTGTCTCTTATCTGACCATTCCCTAGACAGCATTTCTTCACCCTGTGCCAAGATCTTTCCTACACATCACCACACCAATGTCTATATTTTCTGTTTTCTATATTCTCTTATTTCACCTGGCCACCAACCCACATGCAGATAGAAGCTTCCTTCTGCATATAGTTTTATCTGACCCATGCATATTATTTTAGAAAAGAGAAAAACTCTGTATGATGGGAGAAAGTAGTCTTATCTAATTATCCTTTGTTTCAAATAGAATATCAGAATAATCAGGTTTTAAGTCAAATATAGATATATAATATATGATATAGAATATCAGGTTTAATTTAAATAGATCTGGGTAGTTAATCAGTTCCTAGAAAAATCTTATTTTAACTATTGTCAGTGATGATTTAAATCTATTTGGAACCAGATAAATAGCATTTTTATTACTGAGTGAAAGGAATCTATTTCTGATAGAGGGATCATAAAACTCAAAGAACGATTATAGCAACCAGTCTGACCTAAAGCAAACCTCAGAGTTATTATAAAAACTGTCAATAATTTTCATGATTTACAATCTAGATTTATGCAGAAACTTTTTTTCCCCCTTGGAATATTGGAAACAATATTCATATATTTCAGACATTGGACTAATCCCATGAGTCTTTTTGAAAGAGTTTTTCTTGATGATATTTACTTCCTTAGTTTTTATAAATTTGGTTTCTTGGTAAAATATCTTGTGATAGTAGATAGTATAACTGCATCCCTGTATTACACATATCTAGTTGCTTTTTTGCCATATTTCCAAAACTTGAAAATAACAGTTGTTTGCAGTTTTGGTATCTCCAATGGGAGTTTCCATTATGGTTCTAAATTTTTTAAAAATAATTTTAACAGTTAAGACCAAAAAATAAATATAAAAAACGAATGTATATCAATATAAATTGTAAGAGATTAAGTTAGCCTTACATAATTCTAAGAGCCATTACTAAAGGCAATGTATTATGTTAAAAAGTAATAAAAGTCCAACTGATAAACTTTGAATAAACCAATTAATTTATATAAAGAAACAAGAATTCTGTTGAACTTAAAAAGCATTTTGTTGAACTAAAAAGTTTTCTTTCATCAGTACCTATGTGTCCTATATGTTTTAGAACGCTTATTACTGAAGTAACTAATCCATCTGTTTGAATTAGTTAAGGAAAAGTTAACAGAGCTTACTTAAACATGCCCTAAATTGCACTGTAACCTCCTAAAAATAAAACCTTTTGATTCAGGTCTACATGAGAGCATTTCATCATCACACATTATAGATGGCAGAATGAAATGAAATGGAAATATTATACAAGGTCTCCTTTTAGGCGTTATTTTAACCCAGGGTGTGCTATGGGCTGCAGTGATGACCAAGACCTTAACTTAAATGTGTGAAGTTGGAGAAACAGCAACATAAAATATTGTATAAGATGGCTATTGGAACCACTTTTTAAAAATATGGATTAGAAGCCATATAATTCCTCCTTTATAAATGCTCACATATTTAAATTGAAACATTTTTTTAATTCTTTTTTATTCTTTTTTTTAGTTACAGCACTAAAAGAGAAGCGGAAAGAGCTCGTTTTGTATAATAATTTTAATTGATTCTATTGTTTTATTGAGTTTCACATTAGACAATGAAAGTTTTTTCATTCTTTTTTTTAACAACCAACCTTTGCTACTAGTGAAACATAAGATATAAACAGGAATTCCAGTTTACAACATTAATTGTAGGGTTCTCTCTTCAAGATTAAAATAAGGTGTGCCTATCGCAAAGAGAATATGCAGTTAGGGGCAGGCAGCATGTTCTCAGTTGGGAGATGGTAGGCTTCCATCTCCTACTTACAAACATTCCAGAGGAATCTGGCTTGTTCTTGTGAGAAATAAAATGCTGGACTAAAATGGACCTTGGTCTCAGCCAATAGGATTATTACATTTTCTGTGTCAGTAGCTAAGGCAAATCGATAAAACTACAATAGTCACACCAGTTATTGCTGTAAAATTGAGATTTTTTATTTATATTACACAATTATCAAGGTTTAATGTGGGAAGATTATTAGTTTGCTGCTTTGAGAAAGAGATGCATAGATGTGTATGTTGTATGTACTTGTATGCATTTGGAGAAAGTCTCATTTGAGAAGTCATCTTATTGTGTAAGTTTATTATTGTTTGTGGAAAAGTTCCTATGAAACAAATTTTGCTATATTTCAGTGCAATTTTACAACTGTAATCAGTGTTCAAGTTTGCTATGTAGATTTACATTTGTTTATAATGACGAAGAGATAATGTTCGGAATGATATGCATATTAATGATTTCTTTGGAATGATAGTGCATATGAATTAGGCAGCTAAAACAAAATTGATGAAATAAAAATATAAATATTAATCACTGAAATAGGCTTAGATGAAATAATGCATGTTTCTAGTTATGAAGCTACTGCATTTAGTAGTTAGAATTAGAAGGTAGATTACATGATTATAATTTCCAAAATGAATTAAAGAAATGTTGTTGAAATGGCCTCTATATATTTTAAAAAATACATGTGGGAAATAACTAAAAATGTTAGCACATTTCTGTAATATTTCAGGTAAGAGGAACATGGAATCTTTTCCATAGTTCCTATCATTTATACCTTTTTAGTATAGTAAATGCTTTTTTGATAATAATTTTGACATTGTAAATTGCAAACTTGTAAATTAAAAACACTATTGTGAAGATCTGTATTATTCGGATGAATTTTGACATGTATGATTTCTTAGGTGATAAAGCTTAAAAAGTGAAATGCTTTTGTTTTTCACCTTCATATATTAGATTTATAGTACAGTTCATGAGAGTGTGGACACCAGAAACAGGCTTATTACCAACTTTAAAATAATTTGGGCAATAATGTTAGTTCTCTACAAACAATGATCATGAAATCAGATCAGAAAGTAATATGAGACAGGTGATTGTTTCTGTATCATTTTTAAAAATAGACTCATAAGCTGTTGTGTCTAACCACCCCATAATCAATTTTAACAATTATATAAATTGAAGGATAATAAATACACTGTAATTATACAGATTTTTAGGACATTACTCTGAACATTTTTCAAATGGGTAGCAAGACTTGTAGTGGTCTTGCAAGGTGAAAATCTATATGCAGTGTTGATCCTGATAGACTTCATACTTATTTTCTTTTTTAGCACACTTTTTTATTTTTCATTCAAACCATGTTTAGTCGATAAACTAGAGAATAATGAGAGAATTCCTGATCCTTTGCAAATGATAAATGTTAAATGCTTTTCCATTTTTGCCACATTTCAGTTCAGAGAAAGGTTGTTTTTTTTTTCCTTTTACTCATCTATCACAGTGGCAATATACAGTGACATTTCTAACTGCTAGCATGGAAACAAGATAAAAAAGCATTCAGAACAACTCGGAAATTTTGTTTAGACAGAATGTCATACCTTCATCTCCAGTGTAAATACTGTAGTTTTACCATGTCCAGTTTTATAATATCATTTTATGTAAAATTATATCAGAGTCTGGCTATGAGCAGGAAAAACTAGGAAGCTTGTTGAATAAACTTATATTTATCCTGTAATTTAGGCATTCTTTCCATAACACTGCCATTTTATAATATGTAATAAATTTTAAAAGTTGCCTGGAAAAGTAAAAATTCCAAGAGCTCAAAAGAATGTTTAAAATGTGTGTCATCACAATAACTTTTTGAGAGTTGCAAAGGTTTTCAGACAAATGTATTTTGGCTTATTTACGTTCTTATGAATCAAGTTCATGACTATGAATGAATCTTGACTATGAATCAAGTAGATAATTACTACTTAGATTTGCATAGTAACCTAATACTAATATTTTAGGACAAAGGGGGAACTAGGATGGCTCCTGAATGAGCTAGCTGCACATTTTCCTTAGCCATTCCATTCACTTCTGTGACATACAAAAAAAAAAAAAAAATGCGGAGGGGGAAATAGGACAACTTTCATCCCACTGCCAACTCTTTTATCTTTAAAGCGTTCAGTTTCAGGAAATCTTTCTGCCTGGGCTACAGCTTTCAAAGAGTTCTCAGCATTATTCAGAAACTTCAACAATTTTGAGTGGATGTTTCTTTTTCTCACAGAAAAAGAAAATACCTTAGCAGAAATGTTTGTATTCTGAGTTATTCTACTTCCTGTTATTGAGAGTTTTGCATTGTTCAAAAAGAAGCTATGTTTATATACATTATAGTTAGGGATATGGCCAGGCCTATTGTTAAAAAAGATATTATGCAGCCATTTAGCACAGTGCGTCAGCCAATCCATTGTAAAATCATCTTAGTAGTTAAATGAGACTTAGATTTAATGGGATTAAAACAAAGAAAGAATTTATTTTATCATACTGTAAATAAGGGTTCCTACACTAATGTTTTTAGGTTAATGTTCTTAAAGGAATAATATTCCTGTGCAAGTAAGGAAATAAGAGTAAGACATATTTTTGGTAACAGTTGTGAAGAAAGCACTACTTGTTTACATTAAGATTTCATAAATATCAGACAGAAAGATTATAAAATGATGTCAATGCTGAACACCGTCTGAGGTACATTTCGTCAAGCCAAACAGCCAGTATAGCAGGCTTTCTTCACATATTCTGCAGTTTTGGGATTGTTGATAAGCTTGATAAAGAGAGATTTAAATAACTGAAGGCCACATCTGCACTAAAGGTTGTTATCTTACTTGTATGGAATTGTAATAGTGTGAAGAAATTTATTTATCCTACCCCATTCATCTATTTGAAATGCTTAATAGCATCTGAATATCTATAAATAGCTATAAATAGTTATAAATCTACTTCAAAGGCCAGAGGACACTGGGAAGTAGGTAGGAAAGACCTAAAGTTATGTCATTGTGTATTTTTCCCTCCAAGGGGAATTGGGTTCCTCTCAACAATAAAATACTCTGAAAAAAATGATTGAAAAAATGTATTTTAACAAGTTATGAAATAATCAAATAACTATTCCTGTCCCTTTTATTTATTTATTTTTAAAGTTTTTATTCAACATTTATGTGGTTAAAACACACACACACACACACACACACACACACACACACACACACACATATATATACATACATTTTACAGTAAGCTTTGAGCAATAGTTACACTTATGCTTTTCTATTATTGACATGTTCTACCTTGTTACAATAACTTCTTCGTCCTTTTAGTGTATTTGATTCTATGCATATAAATTTACAATTAGTTACATGTGCCCCTTGTTTTCGATATATTGTCAAATTATCATATGTCACCTTTTCTTTAACCAATCGTACTAGATATCCCATATCTTGTAATAGTCACTAAATGGATTGTTTTTTAAGAGTTTGGTTAGTCTATCCATCTCAACACACTCGTTTATTTTGTTGATTACCATGTTTTCTGAGGGAGTCATGTATTGCAAGGGAGAAATAAATATGGGTGTTTGATTAAGTTATTCGGAAAATATCTTTTTGTTTTCTCAAAAGATTTGATGCCTAAATAAGAATTTATTTATCTTTAGAAATAACTAAGATTTTATATATGGGATAAGGGCCAATCTCATCATTAGAGTGCATTTCAATTTTTAAAATCAACATATACACTACTTTTCTTTTCCTATTACCTTCTGCCAATAACAGCCTATGGTTTCAATTTAAAAATCTTAAAATATCATTTTGGAAGGTTTAGTTGTAATTTCATTTACATTTATACCATTTACTTAAGCCACCTTTCAAATGTCAGAACTTGATTGTCCTCTCAAGATACTTCATATTCATAAGTAAAATCACATACAAGATTACACAAAAAGGATTATAAAAGCAATCACGTCGAAGCAAAAAATTGTGTGACAAGTTAGCCAACTAAAAGAAGACACTTTAATTGGAATTTGGAGGTTTTTTTGTATCTGTTACCAAACATATAATCATCTGGATTTTTTACAGCCCAGATATAGTAATCATAGCTGAAAACAGTACAATAAAAACATTAAGATAGCAACAATGATAAAATAAACAGCTCAACAAATTATCCAGAGCCTGGCAGTAATAAAAAGCTTGCCTAAAGGTTAACAAGATAAGGGCCAAACATACTGTATGTCTCCAAGGGGAGTAATCTACAAGTTTTTCATTTTATAGAAATGGGTTCACACAAACTTTTTCTATATGTAAAAACACTTTCTGATATTATCTATCTATATTCAAGTATTGGAATGGGTGCCTCTAGCCATGAAAGTTTGCATTAATGGTTACCAGTAAGAGTTTTTTTTTCCTTCTGAAGGAAGACAAATATTAAAACATCAATTAACACATTATGCTTCTCATCTGGGACCCTTTGCAATTTTTCTTGCTTTTTCTTTTGTTTCTGATGTAGCCCTTCACAAGCTTTATGTGTTGTGTTTTTTGTAACAAAGCTCAGCTCAATCTTTGCTATAGCTTTGTCTGACAGAATCCCTACAATTTTTTATGGTTGTTTTGTTTCCTTCTCCTTTCCATTTCCTATCAATGTTTCTCTTTTGACATTTTTAGGAAATCATGTGCATCTGCAATGGGTTGTTGTTTTTTGTTGGTGTTTTTTATTGAGATTCACCACTTTTTCTTCTGATAGGAAGTGTTTGTGGTTGTGTCTTCATTTCCCATCCTTTCCAGATACCTTCCTCTTTCTGAATTTCAAGCACTGGAATTGTGGCTTACCTTCTGTTTGAGTTCATTGAAATCTGCACTTCTGAAATACAGTATACAAATCTGACTGTATCCCTTACAGCATATTGATATCATAAATTCAAGAATAACTTTTCTTTATCCTAACTTATCCTAATTTTTAAAATTACCTTTACTTTTTCATCCAGTTCCTCTCTTTTTGGCAAGGTTTAGGTCCAGGGTATACTCCCTTATTCCTTCATTCCTTATAAAATTATTATTAGGAGAGGAGAAGACTTTCTTGGACATCTGACTCTTGACAGTTTTAGATTTTTAGCAGATATAGCTAAAATCTCTTCTCATTATTATGTGTCTATTTGAAAGTTTAGTCACCTAACTCAGAAAGGCTTTATTGCTATCATCTGTCTGCCCACATGGTCTCTTATAAACTGCCATAATAATATCATTTTTATTACTTTCAGTCTCCATTCTTAACCAAACCCCTTGATGAGGATGTTGATGCTCCAGAATAGTAGTCCCCAACCTTTCAAGATTTATGGATTGGCAGTGGTGGTGAAAGTAGGGATGGTTCCTCACAAGCAGTTCTATTTGTGCAAGCAGTGGACACACATACACAAATGGAGCTTCGCAAGCGCACAGGCCCACCACTCAAGCCTGGAACCGAGCCATGGCCCTCGGTTCCTGCTCTAGAATTTGTATTTCTATGCAGAGACTTGCCTTCTTTATGTATAGCATAACACTTCTTTCTTTTCTCCTGAGTACACTAGTTTTGCGTAAGCTTTAACCTTCCGGAGTTATGTTCCAATCAGTCATCCCACCCATTTTTATTGTTGCTTAGGACATCATATTTGAAATCCTGTGTTTGTTTGTCTTTTCTACCCTGTGCATTGGTGTAGAAGCATATGAGATTATAATCTATTGGCTTTGTTCTTATAGTTTTCTGGCTAATCTTGATGTCCCCCTCCATTCTCCTGCATCAAGGTGTGTTGCAGTTTAGAATTTTTTTCCCCATTGTTCCCTTTTACCTTCTCTTTCCAAAAATGTAATACAATATGGGTTCTCTTCCAATAGGATGACAAATATCATATGTACTTTGCAGATCACCTCATCCTTCATGTTCCATGCTGCTTAGAACTGCAAGTAGTCTACACACAGCAATAATAACTGGGGATTGCTGAAACTGCTGTCACTAAGCAGCATAGTTATGTAGTCTTAGAATTGTAACTACATTGCTTAGCGATGGAAATTCAGGTCCTAGTTACCATTGCTATGAGTAGTTTACTTGCAGTACTTGTAGATTACTTGCATTTGTCATTAAACAAATCACAAGTTGTTAAGTGAGGAGTTCCAGTGACATCAATTTTCAAATTTTTCAATTTTTCTGATCATTCGCTCCTTAGGCTAGTGCCCGATACAGCCAGCTAGTTCCATCGCTCGCTGTGGGGGGGGGGGGCGGAATTCTTGCCCCACAGAGAGGGCTCGCAATCTGGGTGTCCTCGACGTGTGGCTGTCATTGGAGGACCATGTGGTGGCCGTCACCAGGGGGCTTTTGGTCAGGTCTGTAGGATCTACTAGTTGCGACCCTTTCTGGATCGGGGTGCGCTTTGCACGGTCACCTCCGCCCTCGTGATCTCCCGCCTAGACTATGCCAACGCTCTCTACATGGGGCTTCCCTTGAAGAGCACCCGAAGGCTCCAGCAGAATGCAGCAGAATGCAGCCGCACGGGTGGTGTTGGGAGCTCCACGGGGCTCCCATGTTATGCCACTCCTGTATTGGCTCCCGGTGGCCCTCTGGGTGCGCTTCAAGGTTTTGGTTACCATCTTTAAAGCGCTCCATGGCTTGGGACCAGGATATTTGCAGGACCGCCTCCTGCCATTATCGGCCTCCCGTCGACCAATACGCTCCCATAGAGTCAGCCTCCTCTGGGTGCTGCTGGCTGGACGGCTGGTGACCCCGAAGGTGTGGGCCTTCTCATTGGGGGCACCCTCCCTCTGGAACGAATTACCCCCGGAGATGAGGACCATCCCTGATCTCCTGACCTTCCGGCGCGCGTTGAAAACTTATTTATTTCATCAAGCCAGTCTGGCCTAGGGTTTTTAGGGGATTTTAATTAGGGTTCATCTGGTTTTTAGTTTTTAGCCCTCTTTTTTAGCTCTCAGCTTTTTATATTTGGTCTTTTAGTAGTTTTTAATTTTGTACTGTTTTTCGTATTTTAATGTGGCTGTACACCGCCCTGAGTCCTGTTAGGGAAATAGGGCGGTATATAAGTTTTAATAAATAAATACATAAATAAACTTCCTACCAAGTTTCACATTAATTTTCTTGTGAGAAGCCATGGTGAAGTCACAAATTGTGATTGCATGATTGTGGAGACCTGCAATGGTTGGAAATCCATGCTGGTTGCTGAGCACATTCACATAACTATGAGGGTATTTTGGCAGCTGGAACTTCAAGGACCAGGTCATAACTACCACTAATTCAGCACCATTCCAAGATTGAATGGTCTTTGAATAGTCATTGAATACGTTGGAATATCTTCCAAACTTCCCTTCCTGTTTACTTTACTCAGTAAAGTCTTAATAAGTTCTAATAAGAAATATTTATATATTTGAATGAATTCTTATAACTTTTCACTAATTTTTTTTCTAATAACCTTTTGAGTGAAAATCACTTTTCATTCTAAAGTATATCATGCTGGGATTGATCAACAGAAAAATGAGTACCCTAGTACCCATTGGCTGGACACTATAAAGGATGACATCAGGATGACTATGGTGGATCTGAAGGAGGCAGTATAAGAGAGAGGGACATGGAGAATGCTGATCCATAGAGTGGCTAAGAGTCAGATAAGACTTTAGCTGACAATGATTAATAATACTTTGAAGTCAATTTGGATCTTACAGGTTGCAATATGGTAACATGCCCCTCCATTCTAACAAGCAGCTGCTGACTTAAATGTCCTTGTGTTCTTATAATAACAAAGAGGAAAGATTTTGCTTCTTGGCCTTGCATTTATAACCATGATTGAGAGGAAAAGAAGCTCGTGGTACCACCTTCTGCACTTCATGAACAATAGTGGTACCACCATAATTGGTTTCCAGCAAGGAATACAGTGAACGATAGTAGTACCATCATGACTGAATTCCAACAGGAGGAATCCAGTAAGTTTTGGAAATGCATACAGATATGAGAAAAACACTAACCCTGTTTTGCATCCACTGTAGAAGCAGTAAACTACTAGAGAAGGAAAGTCTACTCCTGTGTGTCTTCTGAAGAAAATTGTTGTTCTTTTCTGTTTTGTTATTGGCCAGGGGAAGAGTAAAAATGTTTACAAGCAAGGATTTTTGAAGGATTTATTTAGAAGACAGGGCTTAATGGTAGCAAATGAATTCAGCTGTCATGCTAAATCAAAAGCAAACAAATCGTACTATGATTTAGTCCACAAATTTGTTTAGAATGAGCTATCACTTAGTGTGATATATTCTGGGTCAAGATTTTAATGTTCAGAATTCTTTTTTTTTTTTATCTTCCAGAGAATTAAAAAACTTCATCATTGAACTCCCCACCACTTTACCTTAGAACCACAAAATAGCACTTACTTTTGAATTAATAAGAAACATCTTGTACTATTTACTGCTGACTAGATTCTGCTGCTTTTTTCCTTTTTCTTTTTTTAAGCCTACCTTTTTTTTTCCCCTTCAAATTTTTCCTGTTCTTCTCTGGTAGTTTTCATTATAAATATTGCAAAGCTTTTTTATATTTAAGCTAAGGCTTTTAGTGGGTTGCTCTTTTCTTTTGTTTGTTTGTTTGTAGAGAAACATTAATCGATGGCTCTATATAAATAAAAGAAGAGAGGACACTGTATAAATTAATAGTAGCTAAAATATAAGGAACATCACTGAGTTTAGCCTGTAGAAAAGACAGGGTCACTTGTTTTTCCAACAGTTATTACAGCACTGCTGCCTGCTATGAATGATGGGCTAAATTGAACTCGCTAGTATATAGCTAAATAAGATGAATTCTAAAGCTTTACAAAACAATAATATCACCTTAAAAGCCATACTCGTTGAAATATGTCAAGTACTATGACCTAAAGAATTCCAGGGATAATGCACAGATTCTAATTTAAATATCTCACCCTTGAAATGTCCTGGTGATTAGTCCCAGGTCAGTGCTGTTTCTTCTGGAAATCAAAGAGGTGGAACCTGTTGCTATAACTGAGACAATCTTCATTTTTCTCACTCCCTTGTCTACACACTAACTAGGCTTGCAATGTTGGAAAAATGCCATGCATCCATGCTTCTTTAACCCATGGGTGACCCATGTATTTCCAAAAAGCTGGTATTTGGATAGCACAGTTCTATCTAATAAATGATCTAGGATAAACAAAACAAAGTGTTACTGCAACATATTGATGTAAGTAGAAAGAAAAGCATTTGAGGTTATGTTATTGAGTTGAAGAGGGGGAGGAATGTAACAAGCTCCCTGACTGCATATTTGGACCTTGAGTGCTGTTTATCAGCTATCAATATTATACAATTCTTTTCTTCTTGTCATTCTAATTTCTGGTGCTGCTGGCTCTTGACACCCAGCACTTTATCAAACATACAGTAGCTGCTTGGCGTCTACTACAACTGATCTCAGCATGGCTAATAAACAGCAACACCAGGGCTGTATTTTCTGGTTCCTGTCAAGACTGCTGCTTTCCAGGGTAAAATAAAAGTCTTATTAACATGCTCCTCCTCATTGGCTCTGACAGCTTGATTAATTAGCCCTTCTCTTTAGATGCCCTCTGCACTAACATGACAAGGAGGTGAATATAAAATGAATAGTATGTCCATATAATAGGCTACTGTAAGTTTCAGAATGTAATCAGATCAGAACGTCTAGAATTGAAGACCTCAAATATGAAATATGAAGTCCTTAGTTGTAGAGCAAAAGTTCACAACATTTGATTCAAGAACTGAAAAGCAACTATTGACTGCCACTTTGGTTAAAAAAATGTTTTCTTTGTACTCTCATGTCTTCAAAAACCAAATGCAATTCCTTTTCATATCATTAAGTAACATTTGCATTAAATTGTAGAGGCAGCATATAATTCACAAGCCTGCAGTGAAACAATACTAGAAATGCTATTGCAATCTTTCTATAGATAAATGTGATTCTATGTTTTGTTATGTAGTCTATCCATAGAAATGGAAAATAATTTCAATCTTGTTATCCATGTGGACATTTGGAGAGAAAAGTGTATTGCATTTAAAAAAAAAATGTTCCTGGTATTTTTGAGATTTTAATATTTTATTTCAGAGACGATAATGTGCAGTTTCCTAAATTCAAGAGGAAGCTTCCTTGTGTATTTATTTATATTCATTTTTGTGGGGAAACAAATTTTTATTTTATTTTACTAGAGTTCTTTCCCACTTTTATTATTTTATAAGTAACTCAAGGTAGTGAACATACATAATACTCCTTTCTCCTTCCATTTTGGAATTTTTGAACTTAATAATGTTTATTAGTTCTTTTTATAAATAAAATTTATGTGTGGTCTCCACGATGCTGCAATCTTAGATATTAACTTTCAACATTTTTTGGAAGATGGTTAGTGGTAACTGTCAGAAAATAAACTAGCCACACCAAGCCAGTAAATAAAGACTTCCATAAAGCAATCAGTTCTCTATTAAATGAAAGCTGCATCTTATAGAGTTGGGTTACAAAGCTGCAGTCCTATCAATACTTCTATAGAATAATGTCCAATTGCATTTAGCTGTCCTTAAAATTCAGAGAGATCAAGATGTAAGTATGCATTAGTTGTCCTTACTTGCAAATTGCCTGTCTAAAGTACATTTATGTAATATTCCATATATTTAAATATATTCACTGCTGAAGACAAACTATACTTGAGAATAAGAATTAGCAACTCTGTGAAAGTCCATCCCATTTTTCAATTTAGGTAAAGATTTTTTGAAGTGTTTACTTCCCAGACTTTTTAAAAGTAAAATAATAAATTGGATCCTGGGGTAAACAAGAGGTTACATTTTTCAAACTTCTCCAATGTATTTGATGACATTTTTTAGTTTCTTTTTTCAGCCTTTAGAAAGAGTAAAGAGAGCCAGTTTGTATAGTAGTTAAGGCATCAAGCTAGAATCCAGGAGACTGTGACTCCAACTTTAGGCATGAAGGCAGTTGAGGAGTCCTCCTCTCAAGCTTAGGAAGCAGGAAGCAATGGCAAATCACTTCCAGTGTCCAAGAAAATTGTCAGGATTTATCCAGGCAGACACCACAGAGTCAACATTGACTCATAGAGACACACACAAAAAAGAGAATGAAAGCTATTTTCTGGAGTAGCTGAATGCAACCAATGTTCTGTAGCTACATGGTCAGTTCAAAAACCATTGAATTAATTATACTAGGGTTTTAGAAACAGGAAGAGGAGAAAAGTCTTTAGTTATCTCAGAAAAATTAAACAGTAGGAAAAAGAAGACTTCTGGAACAAATGTGGAGGTTTCTGAAGAATGGAATGTTACTGGAAGTGTTCTGGCTAGCATCGGTCTTCTGGTTTTTAAAGGCAAATTATTTTAAATTACTCCTACTAGAATTCAGGGTAGAATTTGCTTTAAATCCTACTTTGGGTATCTACCTATTTACCTTATCTATGCATAGGGCCTTCCTATATGTCTGAACACATTTACATTTGAGTGAAGTTTACAATTATATTCTAGGCCTGTTTCCTCAGTATTCTCACAATTTTATCCATGACTATCCCTGTTTATCTTCTTCCTGAGCAAGCAGACATGTTCCAAAGAACTGGCATCTCCATTATCTAGATCAGGGGTTGCCAACCTTTTGGAGCTCAGGGACCACCAAACTCATAATTTTAAATCTCACGTACCGGAGACCTTCGGAAAATCCCCCAAACGTCTGCAGGAAAATCACACACACACACCCCTTTTTTTCCCCTACCAATTGATCATTCTTTAGTTGGGATCGCAAAATACCGTCTCCAGCTCCGTTCTCAGGGGGATGGGGGAGAAAGAGAGAGAGAGAGAGACTTTTGGTTTCATGCAAGAGAAGCAGCAGAAGTCTTTCTTTCTCTCTCCCAAGCTCCGCCAGAAATGAGTGTTTGCCAGCTCAGCCTCTTGGAGCAGGATGCCTTGCAGGGTCCTCATTTCTGGCAGAGTTTGGGGGAGATAAAAAAGACTTTTGTTGCTTTCCTTGCGTGCAGCCAAAAGCAGAAGAAAAAAGAAGTAGAAAGAGGCAGCTCGATGGCCAGGTGAAGCAGCCCAGTAGCTATGGGGGGCGTGGGGCAAGTTCTCCCCTCCATGCTTTCCCCCCTTCCCTCACTACCTCATGTTATTCGCAATGCAAGTGACACAAACCTTGTGTTCCCGTGGGCCATATGGGTGCGCAGCCTTGTGTTCCCACGCAGCCTGGATTAATTGCTTTGGGGGGTGCTTTGGGGGTGACATTTCTCTGCTTGTTTAGATATAAACAGGGTTATCTAGATCAGTGGTCCCCGGCCCACTGGTTGGTGACCACTGATCTAGATAACCTTCTGTTTATATCTAAACAAGAGCACCAGGTTGCTTGCTTCTGACCTTGCTAATCGAATAAGAATTAATGGTGAGCAGAAGCAGAATATTTAGACAGCTTGAAGGAAAGAAAATATTAAAAGGGTACAGATAGGGATTTTGCTGCTTTCAAACTTTCAAAGCTGCTATTGCATGCATAAGCATCAGCAGTAGCTGTATCCCTTTCCTTTTGTTATCAAGAAATAAAAAAAAATTACTGGCAAATTTAATAACAGTGACCTTTGTTCTGTCTTGCTGCTTCCATCCTCCCTCATTGCTTTCATGGCCATGGCCAAGAGTTCATTTTTGCCATTGTCTTGTGTCTGTTTCCAATAATCATCAAGAAACAGCAGACTGAAAAAAGGGACTAGACTAGACTAGGAAAGGAGGGAAAATCTGTTGCATGGAAAACTGAATTGTGGTATTTAACAGTTTATTATAATTGTTGTTCAAAAGAATAAACCGTGGAAATAAATAAATAGTCTAAGAGGGCATTCCAGACAATGCCATAGTCTTAAATTGTAAGTAGTATGTTGGAACTAAGTAATTCTCTCCAGATGTACCTGACATTTACATTAAAAGCAGTTTTATCTCTACTTGGTTTCTTGTTACGAATAAATAGCTAATTGTAATGAAATCTAGCAGGCTCACATTTTTAACATTTTATATATATTTGGGAGTCTTTAATGTGCCACTCCTTGGTACAATTAGTTTAAAATGTAAAAAAAGTTCCATATTTTAAAAATCAGCTTACAAAATTTTACAAAACATTTAAATTTTAAAGATCTTTGTGTTCTATTGGAAGACTTTACCCTTTGGAATTTTGTTAAATGAATTCTGTTTTTTTAAAAAACTTCCTTCCTTTTATTGTGCCTATGATACAAATATAATAGCATACAATAGTGTGTAGAAAGATTTCTGACCTCAGTATATATCTATATTTTGCTAAGCAGTTGTAATCAAATACAGACATGGGGTACTTTGATTTTATTACATAGTCAATTAAGTACTATAATGCAGATACTATAAAAAAGCAATATATAATATATATACATCTGTTGTTATGAAGATCTTTATAAGGCTAGTGCTGGCCCACCTGAAAATGGTCTCGGATCCACTGTTAGACTCCTTGCAATTTGTCTACGGAGCAAATAGATCGACAGATGATGCTATTAATATGACTCTGCATTATACCCTACAACATCTTGAATCTCCAAAGATTCAAGGGTCCTCTTTGTAGATTTCAGCTCAGCATTCAATCCATCATTTCAGATAGTCTTCTAAATAAACTAAATCAGCTAGCTGTACCTGCCCACACTTGTAAATGGATCATAAGTTTCCTAACAGACAGGAAGCACCAGGTAAAGCTAGGCAAAATCACATCAGGTACCTGTACAATTAGCATAGGAGCCCCCCAGGGCTGTATGTCTCTCCACTTCTCTCTATATATCAATGACTTCATTTCAAAAGATCTCTCTGTTAAAGTACTGAAGTTTGCAGATGATACAACAATGATTGTTCTCATTTGAGACAATGATGAATCTGCATACAGACAGGAAGTTGAACAACTAGCTTTGTGGTGCAACCAGAACAACCTTGAACTAAATACACTCAAAACTGTAGAAATTGTGGTAGATTTTAAGAGAAACCCTCCTATACTAACACCTCTTTTTCTCCAAATGCCATCACTCTGCTAAACAACTAATCCCCACAACACTGTCAAATTATTTATTAAGACTGTATTACTATTATTAGTCTCATCCTTCCTAGTACTAATGTCTTTCCAGTTATGACTATAATCGTGTTGCTTGTATCTTTACAATTTATATTGTTTTATTTGTTCCCTAGTATAATTTGATCGCTTATTAGTAACCTATGACAATCACTAAGTGTTGTACCTTATTATTGATGAATGCATTTTATTTTTTCTTTATGTACACTGAGAGCATATGCACCAAAGATAAATTCCTTGTGTGTCCAATTACACTTGGCCAATAAAGAATTCTATTCTATCTATTCTATATGAAATTGTATTGCTCTTTCACTTAATAAATACTGTTTCTTCTGTGATTGCTATTGCACAGAAATCTGGAATCTGTGCATGACATATTGTATGTCATTACATTGTAAATGCTTGTTTAAAGCTGTCCAACCAAAACACAGTTTAACCATAACATTCAGATCTGTTAGGGTGACATACTGATTGATTGGTTTGATGTAGTGTTACATTAGCAATCCTTTTAAATCATTAGGGATACTTGATATTGTAGAAGGAGTTGATATGCTATAATTGACATGAATAGTTACTAGAGGGATCTTAAGACCCTTCCCAGTCTAGTAATGTATGGATAGTTGTTGACTTACAATCACAATTTTGTCCAAAATTCCATTGCTTAAGCAAAACAGTTGTTGAGTTGTGCCCCATTTTACCTTTTTGCTACAGTTGTTAAGAAAAATCACTGCAGTTAAGTGAATCATCAGAAAATTTGGCTTTCCCTATTGACTTTGTTTGTCAGAATCCAGCTGGGGAGGTTACAAATGGTGATCACATGACCCGGTCCTGTGAACAGTTATGAAACAAGTGGTTGTAAGTTGAGGACTACCTGTGAGCACAGTTAATCTTTTCATTTAACTTTAGTCTTAAGAGCTATCGTATATTCACTTTCATTAGATATATAATTCTCCAACTATTTTAGAAATGATGAGGGGGAAGCAGTCGTCTTTCAGACAAAAGAACAAAGAAGTTTTATATAAATCAACCCTTGTGCAAACTGACATTTTTGTTGTGCAGTATTCACTTTTTAGAAAGTTCCTTTTTAAAAAGGTTAGAAACTTCATCTTAATTCAGTAGTCTTGGATGTAATGGCATCTCCTCTAAAGTCCATCCTTGTTTTGTTTTGTTTTTAAGCTAATATATTATGGCTCAACATCTACTGCTAATTAGAGTTTGCCTGGCTGCTGATGGAGTGACTGGTTGGTTTGGACTTCACAATTCATTCATAATTAGCTTAGAATTACACACACACACAATCAATATGATGGTGAGGTAATACAGGGCTCCTTGTGATTTTGATGTAACCTTAATATATTCAAGATGATCAAGAATTATAAATTAAAAGAAAAAAACAGTTTGATGCTGATTAACTGAAACTGTACGTACAGTTTTAAAACAAACCATTATTTCCTCTATCTCCTACTTTGGCTTGTGAAAATGGAAGTGAAGAGAGGAGGAGACAATTAAACTGAAGCATATCATAGCCTATTCTTATGGGAGACAAATACTGTATATATTTGTGGTTATTTGTCAATAACATTTATACTGAATTGAATTTTTAGAATACAAAGAGTTTTACACACACAAAAATAATAATCTTAGAACTAACAGCATGAGAAAAATGTTGTTTGTTTAATCAACAAACATGATTAAAGCAAAATATTTTCATGGCTACATTACAATAAATATACAAGTTTAAATGTAAAACGTTATTGGTCTCTAAGCCAACGATATAATAGTTGAAATTATTTTAGGACATTTTTGCAAAAAGGAAAAAACACTTTTTTTCTCTTTTACAATAGATTAAAAATGTTGCTGGTTATTCTATTACAAGATTGCTAGAATGGGGTTGCACGGAGTCCAAAATAATTATAACTGATTGCATTTTATTGTGAATAAACCAAGAAGGAAGTGGTATTCCTAAGATTTTATTGTGCTTATTATTAGAATAGAAACAACTATGATGTGTTATTATCTAACTCATCTACTACAGCTATTGACTACCTGTGGATTAGTGCCACCTCTGCCCCACCCTCAGGCTTTCTTGTGCTGTTAAATGTGGCATTCGATTCTCTTTCTTTTGCAATAGTTTTAAAGCACCAAGGAAGAGCAAATGAAAAAGGAAATTGTAGAATAAAGAAAAGCTGATGAAGAATACCTTTTCCTCATTATCCAAATATATGTGTTTATGAGTATACTTTTTACGATTATAGTGGAGACATAATTCGTTGCTTAACAGCCTTTAGCTTTGTTTAGTATTTCTCATTGTTAAGTATTCCTAATGAAACAATCTTAACCCTCAGTGTGGAAGACAAAGGTATTCTTCTGCTTTTTTTAAAAAAAAATGGAATTTAATTGAAGTGATTTGGTTGATTGGTTGGTTGGTTGATTCAAAGGTATTGTGAAGTGTGATGTACTTAAACGTTTAAATTATACTTTTACCTATGTATGTAGCATTTCTTAGATTGTGGTGTACCCTAAAATATTGATGTGAAATACCGTGTTACTCCAACAATATGGCCGCCCCCAATAGGCCCAGCATATTTTATAGGCATAAGGTGAAATTAAGCCCATCCCAAAAATTTAGGCTACTTAAAACATGCGAAATGGGAAGGGAGGGGGGAACTTGCCGTTAGGAGCAGCCCATGGGCAGCCACGCCTCACCACCAGCCGCTCCTAATGGTGCGCTCCAATCATGGTGGAGCGCAGAGGGCTCCTTACCCCTGCCAAATGCCTTTGCTGCAGACCCGGGTATGGTGCTGGTTGCAGGCTGGGTCAGTGGGCAGGCAGCGGTGGCATGAATGTCAGCCTCGGTAGCAGCAGGGAACTTTGCACTGCTGCCGCTTCCTCTGCCACCGTCACTTTCTCTTCTGCCCTCGCCGCAGCTTATTCCGTGTTCGGACTGCTGCCATTGGGCAAGATGCAGAGGCTGGAGTCCATGCTGGACATCGCGGCATGGCAATAGCAGAGAAGTCGCCCTTCCAGTGGGTGGAGGAATGGTTCGAGCGCATTTCTCTGCCAGCAGCATTTCAGCCGCTTCTCGGGCGAGGAACCACTTCCGTAGTTTCCACGGTTCCCACCAGCGGTGATGCCTCTCGCCAGTTCCATCTCCAACAACAGCAGCCAACAGTGGGACAGACCCCGCTGCCGATGAGAACTGCCTGCCCTCCCATAGGGGCATCACTTTGCTTGACGGCAGCTGCGTCAACAGCGTCCTGTAAGTCGGTGAGTCATTTGGGCTTTGGTGGTTGGAAGCAGTGGCAGGAGGGTGATGCCATCATTTCTCCCCCCACACACACCTCATTTTGCTTCCTGCCTCAGAGCTTCGGGTCACGGTCTCGTCCCCTGTATGGTTGGCGCTTTCCTCTTACTCCAACAACCCGAAACCCCCCCATGGACCTTTCCCCCTCTTTAAGTTTTCTTTACTCTCATTCCCTCCATCACTTCCTTAAGAATACAGACTGGCCAGGTAACTTCCTCCCCACCCCTCCCGGTAGTTTTTAAAAGGGAACCATCTTATCCATTTTGCCTTTTGAGCAGAGGCAAACCTTCCAATCCAAACATCAGAGAAAGGGAATCATCCTATAGACCCTTAGCAATGAATGAATCAGCAGGAGAATCTTCTGGAAGCTTGGCAGGAAAAGAAGGAGGGAGGGAAGATAGCACCCCCTTAAATGCACTCCCCACCTTCATCTCCTTGAAGGACAGAAATAGGATGGAAATCCACCTCCTGGATTTTTCCTGGCAAATCCCAAAGACACTCTTCCCGCTCTCCCTCCCTCCCTCCTTCTTTCCCTTCCACTGGAAGGGCTACTTCTCTGCTACCACCATGCTGTGATGTCCAGCACGGACTCCAGCCTCTGCATCTTGCCCAATGGCCACAGTCCAAACGCAACATAAGCCACGGTAAGGGCAGAAGGGAAAGTGATTGGTGGTGGAAAAAGCAGCGGTGCAAAATGCCCCGCCACCACTGAGGCTGACATCCATGCCGCTGCCGCTGCCCACCCGCTGATCCGGCCTGCAGCCAGCACCATAACCAGGTCTGCAGCAAAAATGCTTGGTTTGGGGGTAGGGAGCCCTCCGTTCTCTGCCATGATCGGCCGTTAAGAGCGGCTGGTAGTGAGGCGTGGCTGCATGGGAGGAGAAATTAAGTCACCACCGAAAAGATGGGCTAGCCATTTTTGGGGGGGTCAAAAAAAAAATAAAGCCTGGCCTTATTTTCTGAGAAACACGGTGTAATGTGACAGTATCTATCTCATAAGCATTCCAGGTAGTGTTGGTAGATTGAAGAAGACCACAGAATACAATGACATGTTTTTTAATATCAAATAGTCCAATCTTTCTCCCCAAAAACGATCCTGAAGTTTTTAAATCTGGTTTTTCAATCCCTAATCTTCCATTGTTAAATTATACAAAAATCATGAGGAGGGAAAGGATGGAAAATATTAACACCAGAGTCTCCATTCATTATGTACAAGAGAGGTCTAGAAGTAGACAAGATGAAACAATTTGCACATTTTCAGTCTAGAAAATGCATGCAGAATATGAGGTGCATGAAAGAAAAGAATATTCTGTCCTCAACATGAAAAAGCTGCACTCAGAATATTTTCTTGGAATAGAATATTCCAGCATGTGTCCCAAAAGACAGAAACCCAAAGCATCTTGAATGTTCTGTCTTCTGACACCATAGAAATTCCACTGTAAGAAAGAAGGTAAATTATCATGTTTCCTCTTGAATTTACATGAATAATGTAGTAGTACATGTTGAGTGTTACTTACTACCCAATTTATAGAAAAAGATTGTCAAAAGTGTTTGATTTTTAAAAATATATTTTAATTTCTCATAACAAACAGTGAAAGAAGAAGTTAAGTGTTTGGGCTAGTTTGTTCTTTGGCTGCCTGCCTGCATAAATACCCACAGAGCTGAGTCCATCAGAGAAATAAGTAAAAACAGCAGTGAATTCATTTCTGCAAAGCCCATGAACAACATAATGACAAATTCCCTTCTTTGCCTGCAGAGTTTAACATATTAAAAAAGCCAAATGTTTGCATTTGTAATGACAAGCACAACAGCATAGCGGTATCTCTAGTGCATATGCACCATGCTTTTCCATTCAGCAAATAATCTGAAAAAAAAACAAAACACAATATAAAAAGTCAGCAAAGTTATATTACCACCCATGAAGTCTAATCTCGGAGCAAAGAATTCGAGTGGCCCTGAATTTACTTTCAAGACAGGCAGCATTAATTTTTTTAATGACCAGAATGCTTATAATTCTCCTATCATATATGCATTTAAGTGCCCTTTCTTACTCTCTAACCCTGCTTCAACATGTTACAGTCAGTGGTTGCAGGGATAGAAAAACTGCCTATTGTCAGATTGATTAATGGGTGTCCAAATGCCCATGGCTTATAGGAATTTCAAAGAACCTCAAAATTGTAGAACACCCCAAATAAAAACTTTTTTAAAAAAATTTCGGAACATGTTGCAAACCCACAAGGTACTCTATTCCATGTATTTGCTGTCAGCGCAATTGCTTTAGGTTAACAAGTTTTTTTTTTCCTGGTTTTGTTTTTCATATTTGTTTTGGGTTTTCATGTGGTGGAAAGATCTCTTGTGAGGCTGCCAAACTCAGGAAACACTTAGATTTATGGGAAGATCTTTATTGCAAGTAAAATAATGCAACAGACTCTTAAAAACCCACCATGTAATTCTCTCTCACACTTTATACCTACTATAATTAAGGCAAAATTACTGTGAGTTTTTTCATGCTTCTTCGTGATTCAAAAGTTTCTTTTGTAATATCCTCTTTCTGCTGCATTGCTCTCTTCTCTGTGTCTCCTGTAAGGGATTCCATCACACAGTTCTCCAAAACTGAAAAAGTTTAGGTATATATTATGCCAGCATAATACTGCAGGTTTTTTTTTTAAAAAGAGACAGTGCCAAACTATATTGTGTATGTATGTGTGCACGTGAAGGTACAATGTAAGAGATACATAAAAAACAATGTGGAACTTAATATGGCTATGCAAATCCTTCAAAGGGATTTTATTGCCCAGCTGTCTTTTGTGTATACAACCTTTTGCCAGCAGCAGTTCCTGAAGCAGCCACACAAACCTGGGAACAAGAATGGGCTGCTTTTAGTAATTAGAAGTAGTTTGTTTTGTATACTCTTCTGGACATTGCACAGTTCGTCTTGGAAAGGTTTTGCACACTCCTAATGCTTAATATCTGGCAGCACCAAAAATGAAATAATGCAGCAACTTTGTGTTCCCTCTTAATTTTACATCATCTAAAATGTGCCCTAGAGTCAGGCTTGAAATTATTTCTATAATTTTGCAGTCTTCAAATACATCCCACAGCTCATTAACTAGACTGTGGTATAATTAGGAAACATTAGAAGAGCTGAAGAGTTTGTTCTTACCAAATAAGCAGTGAGAAGTTGGACATTAGACAGAACTTATTTTAAATTCAGGTTTAACATGAAAAAAAGATTTCATTTTTCCATCCCATCTCTTAATGAATATTTGTTGGCAAGAGTGACAACTTAGACAACTTCAGATGTAAGCCTAGTTTTTATGTATATAAACAGTTTATTTATAAAACTAAACAAAATAAATGATCCAAAGTCACCTTATAGGAGAAATAGGTGGCATAAAATTTAATACCACAACACTTGTGCATTGTAGAATGCTGAATTCTAGATTCTCTCCCTTTTCATTTCTGTGAATAATTGAAATAGCAATAAAGTACCAGTGTATTAAGGATTATACTAAAATAAGTTTGCTCTTGAAAAGATTTCAGAGATGTATGTTCCACAACATGTTGAAATACTCATGGTGAAAGCAGAGTTGGTGAAATCTATGTCCAGGTTTCAGCTCTAAATATGTCATGGGTTGCATTTCTTAGCTTCGCTAACAATTTTATAATATGTTCTTAGCTGACACACACTCACACATAGAAACAAGCAAATATTTGTTTTTGAATAAGAGGGAAAATAAAAAAAGGAAGTGTGAGAATAGTTTTTATCGCAGAATAACCAATTATATTCAAGTGATGAAACAATACTTTACAGATAGAATTTTAAAAAATAACTTCTTAAAATTTAGAATGACCTTTGGTATTACATTAAATATACCTTACTTTAACCTTTAAATTTATACCTTAATGGCAAAAAACTTCCCAGCAGTAAATTATATACGGTGCATAAGAGAAGCCAAATTGGTACTGCAAGAAATGAAAAACGAAATAATATTGTTCATTTCTGTTCCATGTACAGTGTTTTTTTCTGACCTTTCCCTTGCTAATACAAATTTTAAAGTAAAAATGCTGGGTTTTAATAAAACATAAATTACTGTCACAAGACTATGGGACACTGTAGACAGCTGTAAATGCAGGCTGGGTTACCAGATACTTGAAATGCAGCAATGTGATTGTTGAGGGAGGGGCAGTGTTGGAACTGCAGAACTGGGCCATACCATTTGGGAGCATCTGTTGTAACTTTTAAGTCAAGAACTACCTGTACATAGCTGCTTTACTGGCAGTCTCAGCAAAAGTGTTGCCTTTTGTATAGACATAGACACAAATACAGTGGTATCTCAGTACTTGTTGTTAATTGGTTCCAGGAGAGACAATGAGTACTAGAAATGAGTACCAAACTATATGACTTATCACATGGTTCCCCCCCCCTTTTTTTTTTGTTCGGAAGGACTTCCTGTCTACTCTCTGCCACCATTCCCCTTTTCTTATGTCAGTGATTTTCCCAGCATGGTGGACTTCCTGTTTGCTCTTTGTGACTGTGCCCTCTTCCTTTTGCAATAACTTCCCAGTATGGCAGACTTCCTGTTCTGTTCTCTGCAGCCATCACCCTTTTCCTATCCCAGGATGTTAAGTACCAAGCAAACAGCGAGTACTAGGACAACATTTTCATGTCAAAATGCATCAAGTATCAAATTTGATAAGTTTAGAAGTAGTCGAGTACCAAAGTATCACTGTAACTGGAAAGTATTTTGAAACAACTGTGTTGACCTTTCCAACGTTTGTGGCTCTTTTTGTACTCTAAGAGGCATATTTCACTTATTCCAACATGTTTCACCAAGTCCTTCCTTGTATATGCTTTGCATAATACTCAGAAAGTGCTGTTAAGAACCCAGAAGAAGACATCATTTTTACATGGTTTGCAGGAATTCAGTGGAAAGAAATTCATTTTATAGACTAAAGACCAATTTGCCTCCAACTTCTGTTATGTTTTAGAAGTATGAAACGAACCCCTAAAAGATATAGAATACTGTGCTATGGGAAGGGCCTCTTCCAGGAAGTGAGTTTTAAGGAATTGGAATCATGGATATTCAAGGGAAAATTATGCAAACTGTGCCTCTTTTTACTTGCATCACAACATGTGTAGATCTTGTGTTGTTCTATGATGGTCCATGTTTTATCATTTTGAAATGCTTCATCACTTTGGCTTGTTGCAGCTGTTATAACTGGACAACTATCTTGGATTTTGTATGTCTGTAAAAAGGGATGGAAAATAGAAGGCCTTCAAAATCACCAGCAGAGCGAAGTCCTCCAATAGCCTGGGGTTTTTTTGTTCGAGAATTCATTGTGGATGGATGACCAAAATTGATACATTCACTTGGTTTTATATTTTTTCATTTTTCAGCAATTATGAAAATTAAACACTTAAGAAAACGTTGGCTCCTATTACAAGAAATCAACAATAGTTGAATTCATGCAAGCTTAAGGGTATATCCAGATATATATTGGAAAGGTCTGTCCCATATATTGGAATACATTTGGAGTTGATTTTTTTCTCTCATTTACTATAAGTAATCAATTGCATTTGAAGCCATGGATAGTCATTTGATCACTTATTGAATTTTAACTAAACTTCCTGAAGTCAACAAAAACATTGCTTTCATGCTTTTCTCTTTGGATAAGCCATGATATGAAAAGTGTAGAAGTATATTTTTGTATGTGTGCATGTCTGTTTCCACACTGAATTGACATTGCTTCATATGTTGCCTTTTATTCAAGTTTTTAGTAGTTCTGGGTCTTTGTTTACCTGAGTTTTCATTCATTCATTCATTTAATATATCTATAATAGTAGAAACTGAACAGTGCAGTTACAATTACTTTGAAAAATATGTATTTGATTTGCATGTTCATAGAGTTGGACACAAAGTTTTAATTAAGCCTATGCCTTTGTTAGCCTTGCAACAATCGAGCATTCACAAGAGCAGGAGGATTTGTTGCTAAATCTTAAACATTATGCAAGGCACTCTAAAAAAATGCACTGAAAGGACTTTTTTTTTAAAAAAATAAAGGCTGCTATTTAATGCATGGCTTCAGCTTCTACAATAGTTTTCTGTCTTACCGTGTGCTCTTTCCATTCTCTTCATTAAATAGAGAAAGGGTGCAGATGATGCAAATATTTATGTGCTCTGTGCTTTATGGAAAGGCTCTTCTTATTTTACAAAAAGGTCATGTGTTCCCTTTTCAGTTCATTCAGTTCAGGACATTCTCTGTTATTAAATCCCAAATGTAAAACTGAAATAGATACTCTCAGGCCATAGTTACAGGGCAGTGCTGTAATTGAACAATACTGAACATGCACATTTAATGCTCTGTCCTATAATTTTTGTTCTGCAAATGGAGTGATCTCCCTCCCTAGTAATCATTGTGCATTGTGCATTTAACTTTGAGTGGTGACCATTTAAAAAAAATAAAACTGGTTTATTACTGTTATTACATGAATGTTTTTTTAGAGATGGGTTTGAGGCACATGTAGGCTATGGCAAGAATATAATTTGAAAACATTATTCCCAAATTATTTGTTCAAGCTATTAAGAGGGGGGGGGGGACTGCTTTTCTTCAGAGGTCTGCATATGCAATATTTGTATAAGCTCATAAGTATATACATATTTTAATGGTATCTCTGATAAATTACAAAAGATAAATTACCGAAAACAAAGCATTTATACACATATATATTAGTAAATGTAAATACAGTTTCAAACAGAAAATGATAATTGAATGCATGAAATTCTTATGTCTGAGAGATGGCTAATGATGATTTTACTATATTTAAATAATCTTTATAGTATTAATTTGATTTTCAGGTATGCTGGCTTTTAAAAAACTGTTCCATATATGTACTTAATTTTAGTTTCTCAATTCTTGCTTGATGACAAGCTTAAAGACCTTCAGTAAGGTTTCCCATTTTTCTTGATGTTACACTCCAAAGAGTCTAATTTGGGAAATATGAAGGAACTCCTGAAACCATTTTTATTTTTTGTTGTTGTATTGCTTTGCACAATTGAACCAGGATAGATACCTGAATAAATCCAGTAATTACGTTAGTAACATTTCCCTATGAAATAGAATCATACATTACATATCTAAATGCCACAAATAGACACATATGTGCATGCACACATGCACACTCACAGTCACACAGTACTAACATACTGTTGGATCTGTATAATGCTATAATTAAATACCAGTGATGTAGTTCCACTTTTGTAACTAAAAGATAAAGATTTCTTCAAGTTGAGCTCATCTTGGTGTGACTATAAGGCAGGTTGACAGAAGCATTTTTCCATTGCTTTCTTCCAGGATGTTATTTCAGTCTCCCTATCCAAATCAACAAATCTAATGACAGTTTGTGGCAGTATCAGTAGTATCTTTAATAACTGTTCATTATATGTGTGCCCTTTGTTAAAAAAACCCTAAACATATATAGTGGTGACTTGGTATTCAATTCATTTAAAACTTATTGAATTTAATACTCAACACATTTTAACATGAAAATTTTATCCCGGTACTCATCCTTTGTTTGATACTCAACTCCCAAGCTAGAACTTGTTGGGGTTGGTTGCCTTATGACTCACTACATTATTCCTAATGGGAAAAATTGTTTGGTAGTCATAATTTTTGGTACTCATTGCACCTCTTGACACCAATTAACAATGCGTACCAAGGTACCATTGTAATCAAAATGTTTCTAATCATTGATCGTGGCAATACCTATTGTTTTTGTTGCATTTGGTTTAGCAAAATGATTGTGTGTCTTGATTGTATGCTTGGAAATGTACACATGCATTTGAGTTCACACAAGCTATTGTCTCTTTGCTTGGACAGTATTAATTATCTCATTGTTTATTCTCAATGAAATATTTCAGCACTTCAATTTGCTGATACTGATTCATTGAAGATTCATTTTGATACCTCTCCAGTATAATTCCTTTTAGATTAATCCCCTTGTCTTTGGCAACTTTTTACATCTTGGAAGGAAGTACATACCAGTTGCTGATTTTAAAATCAATAGGTTTAATAGTCAATATGAAATATATAATTTGTTTGTTATTAAATTTGATAAGTCCTAATTCTTATTTACACATTGGTTTATAACTACTCTTCTATTGTAAATATATTCATATTATATATTATAATATATTCATATTATTTAACTATTAAACAGAGAAATGTAATAAATAACTAATATTAATAATAATAGTAGTACTAGTGAAAGGCAAAGAAGATTTACTGTCTTTGATTATTTTTGTACATTGGTTTAAATCACTGGATATAAATTGTTTCTTAGATTCATTTACTTGTTTTCCCTTTTATTATCTGCCCACTTACTATACCATTTATCCCATATTTGGTAATACTCTGTGTCCTCCTTCCCATTAATCTTAAGCATGAGTCTCTCCATTTGAACACATTCATAAGCTTTCTGAACAGTAATATGTATTGGTGGTATATTTGGGTTCTTCCAATATTGTGCTAGTGAAATACGTGCCACAGTTAATAGATGAATGATCAATTATTTTACTTTGGAGGGATAATCCCCTTTAATCACGCCCAACAAAAACAGTTCCAGTTTCCACTCCAGCCCACACTCTATAACTTGTTCTATCCAGACTTTTATTTTTAACCGGTATTTCTTTACCTCGGGACACGTCCACCACAGATGGAAGCATGTACCAAATTTCCCTTTACATTTTCAACAGCAAGGGTTTACTGTTGGAAATATTTTGGCCAGTCTTGAGGGTGCCAGATGCCATCTATACATCATTTTGTATAGGTTCTCTTTATGTGTTACTGATTTGTTAATGTCAGATTTTTCTGCCAGATTTCTTCCCAGACATCCAGATCGATATTATAGCCAAAGTTTTTTTTCCCAGGCTAGCATAGGATCTTTCACAATTTTCTCAGCCATTTCATACTTCAGTAAATAGTTATATAATTTGGAAATCGAACTTTTCTCAGGGTTTAAAAGTATTTTATCTAAATATGTATCTTTTACCTCAATTCTGTATTCCTTTACATCTTTATTATATCTCATTTTAATTTGGAAATATGACCAATTATCAATAGTTATCTTTTGTGTTTCTAATTCCTGTTTTGTTTTAATTCTTCCCTCATTATCTACTATTTGGTAATATTTAAGTTTTTTACTAATATACCTCATATTTGGATGGGACATCGCCTCCATCGCTGAAAACCATCTTGGAATTTTGGTATAATGATTCCCCCTTATATCATTCCAAATTTTAATTAGGGACTTGCGGAATACATGTCTGGTAAAGTATGAGTTGTTTTGACTATTTGGGCTCCATACAATGCATGCCAACCTAGCTGTAGATCATGTCCCTCCAATTGTAAAATCCTATTATTTCTCTAATCAATCTTTTATCTATACTAACACCACTGCTATATAATATATCTCTCAGTAGTGGACATTTTGAGTAGTTTGGAGAACTGGCAAATACCACCTCTAACTGGAGATTTTACAGTATTCTTCTCCTGCCATACCCATCAACCCACGCCCACAGAACTGGTAGTAAAAAAAATTTGAATCCCACCACTGCTACAGTCCCCAGTTATTGTCATGAAGTGAGGGCAGTATGGGTTGTTAAGTGAGAACCTCATGTGGCTACTACTTCCTACTGCCTTGTCCACTGGTTTTTATTATGAGAATCTAATAAGAAACATCACAAATCACAAATTTATAACCACAGGGGCACATTGCTGAATGAGTGGTTGTTAAATGAGGTCTATCTGTAAACATACCTGATAATAAGTATCACTGTTGGCTATTAACAATCACATCCAGTTATTTAGCATTCCAGGTTCCAAAATAACAAATTTATCCATCCAATTTTCCAAACATCCAGTACTTCTAGAGAATTTTCAAGGAAAAAAAAATACATATGAATGTTAGTTTTTAAATTAGCAATTTTAGAAGGTAGATGATATGCAATGACGTTCAAATCCCCCAAGAGCAACCTAGAAGTGACGTTTTATGCTTTCTGCTTCCTGAAAATAGCAATTATCATCTCTTTTTATCTACTTACTCTGTTATTTGAAGTGTCTATGTCAACCCTTGTTTATGTCAACCCTTGTCTGTTTTTGCCAGCAGTTCCATTTCAATTGCCTAATGCTGTCCTCCAGTCTATATTACCTTCCAAATCCAATTTGCTAAGATCTACATCCTTCCATTCTTTTTTTTTTTGTCCTTAGGTTACTTAAAATTATTTCAATGCTTGTTTCCCCTATGTCTTCTTGCTTTTCATGTGTGTAGAGTAACTTGTTAAACTGAGTGAATGCTAATTTTTATCTGAGCTAATTCTTCCTTGTTGCTTATGGATGTGATTCTGCTTGTTAAGCTAATTTTATTCCCTATTATTTGTGAATTTTGACTGCAAGTTTGAACTAATTTACCCTGAATTAGTGAGTCAGAAATAATTACTTTCTAAGTGACAAAACCAACAGTGCATGAATCTGCTGTATATGAGCTTCATTCCAGTTAAAAGATCCTTAAAACAACGGCTGGCATACATGTGTAAACATGTGAGTTAGCATACACATGGAATGAAGGATGTTGGGCACTATCACAAGGCCCATAGTTTCATTCTTTTGGTGGTTCTTGCTGTTCTAATTAGCCATTTAATCAAGTGAAACATTCAGAAAAAGCAAGTATTGTCAACAGAAGATAGGATGATTGTACATACACAATTAACCCAGGTTCTGTGTTCAGTGTCCTGGATCCTGGATCACCCTAAACTAAATGAATTTAAACTAAAATGAATTTAACTTTTATCCGTGATGGGCTGGGGAACATTTGAGAAATCAGTGGGTTGGGATAATGAAGACTTTCACCAAGTAAGTAAACCCAGAAAATATTGCAAAATAGACAGAAGATGAAAGAGTTTATGATTAACCACAAGTTATCTCGATGATGGTCCCTTATGTCTAGAATTATTCTTGAGTTCTGCTTGTTGCTGCCAGGATAGCTTTTCTATTATAAGCAGGTTGGATTAACCATTAGGTTAAGAATGCTGTAGAGCAGGTTATTTCTGAAAGTGGTGAATAAGCCAAGTTTTGTAGTTTTTGTTGTTTTAGTTCTCCACAATATTAAGTTATGCTAGCTGTTTCTTATCAGATAACAGATAATCAGAGTTGGAAGGGACCTTGTAGGTCATCTAGTCCAACCGGCCACCCAAGCGGGAGACCCTACACCATTTCTGACAAATGGCAGTCAAATCTCTTCTTGAAAGTCTCAAGTGATGACGCCCCCACAACTTCAGAGGGCAAGCTGTTCCATTGGTTGATCGTTCTCACTGACAAAAAGTTTCTCCTTATTTCCAGGTTAAATCTTCCATCCATTATTCCTTGTCTGGCCTTCGGCTGCTTTAGAAAATAGTCTGATCCATTCCTCTCTGTGGCAGCCCCTCAAATATTGAAAGACTGCTATCATGTCTCCCCTGGTCCTTCTCTTCATTAGATTAGCCGTGCCCATTTGATAAGAGATTGTATGGCATGGACAACAGTACAGGAGAGGATGGAGGGTGGATGAAATGGAGGCCAACTAATGATGCTCTGACATCATTGGAAGGAGAATTTTTTATCCTAATTTGGGTATGGTTTTGTGCCATTTATTCTGACCCTTAAAGCCAGTAGGTATTGTTTGATTGTAAAATTGGTCTCTAGTATATTTTGCATAGCTTTGGGCCTTGAGGGATGCCCCCTTCTCCCTCAAGTGGCCTTCAAAGCTCTCCAGGACATATCTTAATGACGGATCCTGGGATCCCGAGAGATGGTGCGGCCGCAGGAAGCGTGTTGGGGGAAACCCAGGGTTTATAGTTTTTTAATGGGGTTTTTAAGGGGATTAGGGAAATCCGAACCAGGTTTGGGGGACAGCCCGCGAGGATCTGTGGGCAGCCAGGCTAGCTTGCATGTCTGGGAGGGCTCAGAGGGGTGTGCATTGGGGGGGGCAGATGGAGGGTGGGATGCCGGGGGCCAGTTCTATCGGCACAGTTAGTGGGAGGGGCAGATATGGCGGGGGTAGAGGGCCATATCAGGTTGGGGGATCGTGCTGTTGCTGTCTTCAAGCGGTAGCGCGCTCCGACCCTCTTCACCCATCCTGCAGGCCTGGTTGTCCAGAGCCTCAGGCCCTGAGTACCCGGCTGATGCTATGCAATGCCAGGTCCGTTGTCAATAAAGCCCCCCTGATTTGTGATCTTATTCAGGAAGAGGGCGTGGACCTGGTAGGTGTTACCAAAACCTGGTTGGGCCCAGAGGGTGGTGTTCCTCTGAAGGAGATGTGCCCACCAGGTTTCTTAGCATTTCATCAGCCTAGGTCTCAGGGAAGGGGTGGTGGGGTGGTGGTGCTTATTAGAGAGGTCCTTTGTCCTAGGGAGGCCACTGTTCCTCAGACGGCTGGTTGTGAGTCTCTCTTTGTGAAGTGGGGACAGGGGGTTCAGATGGGCCTTTTGATAACGTACCTGGCTCCCTGCCACGTGTCATTGGCCCTGTCCGGACTCCTCGAGGTGATAGCCGAGCTGGCGGTTGGGACCCCTAGGCTTTTAGTCATGGGGGATTTCAACCTGCCTTCGCTCGGGGAAACCTCTGGGGTAGCTCGGGAGTTCATGGCTTCCATGACGGCCATGGACATGACCCAATTAGTTTCGGCCCCTACTCATATAGGAGGACACACACTGGACCTGATTTTTGTCTCTGGGCAGTGGTTGAATGACTGTAATTTCGGGGATTTAGTCATTAAACCCTTGTCATGGACAGACCATTCTCTTCTTAGACTGGACTTCTGTACCGCCACCCCCCACCGTAGGGAGGCAGAGCCGTGTAGATGGTTCCGCCCCAGGCGCCTGATGGACCCTGAGCGGTTCCAGAGGGAGCTTGGGCCATTTCCCGAGACTCTGGCTCACAACTCGCCTGGAGACTTGGTGGCCACCTGGGATAGGTTGGCTGCCGAGGCTCTGGAGATGAAGTGCCGGAAAAGACGTCTGGAGAGTGTTTGGAGGGCTAGCCGCACAGAGTCTCACCAAACACAGGTGAGGTCCCACATTAGGACCTACCTTGTGGTGATAGAGGCGGCGAAGCGTTCGCATTTCTCCGCCCTTATTGCATCTGCAGAAAATCGGCCTGCCGCTCTGTTTAGAGCGACCCGCTCCCTGCTGGAGCCGAGAGCGCGGGATGACCTCTTGCAGGGTAGGGCAGAAGAGTTTTCCCGATTCTTGCACGACAAAATCACTCAGATTCGGGACGGGCTGGACTCTAATTGGGTGGTCCCGGGGGAGGTGTCCGGGGCAGGTCTTGAGACTACTATCTGGGAAGAGTTTGACCCTGTGACCGCTGAGGGTGTGGACAGGTTGCTGGGGGGGCTGAATGCCACCACATGTTTGTTGGATCCATGTCCCTCCTAGTTGGTTTCGACTGCCAGGTTGGTGACACGAGGCTGGTTCCAGGGTATTTTCAACGCTTCGTTGAGAGAGAGGTCGCTTTCTACTGCCCTGAAGATGGCGGTGGTGCGGCCCCTCCTCAAGAAGCCTGCCCTGGACCCGGCTGTTTTAAATAACTATCGTCCAGTCTCCAACCTTCCTTTTTTAGCAAAGATTGTTGAGAGTGTGGTGGCACGTCAGCTCCCTCAGTACCTGGAGGAAGCGACTTACCTCGATCCATCTCAATCGGGCTTCAGGCCCGGGCATAGTACCGAAACAGCATTGGTCGCGTTGGTTGATGATCTCTAGAGGGCCTGTGACAGGGGGTTCTCCTCTGTCCTGGTCCTGTTAGACCTCTCGGCGGCTTTTGATACTATCGACCATAGTATCTTATTTCAGCGGTTGGAGGGTTGGGGATTGGGGGAACTGTCTTGCGATGGTTCTCCTCCTTCCTCTCCAACCGCTCGCAATTCGTGTTGACGGGGGGGGGAGAGGTCCACCTCTAGACCCCTCATTTGTGGGGTGCCTCAGGGGTCGGTCCTCTCCCTCTTCTGTTCAACATTTATGTGAAGCCGCTGGGAGAGATCATCCGTGGTTTTGGGGTGCGGTGTCATCTGTATGCAGATGATACCCAGCTTTACATCTCCACCCCGGGCCACCCCAATGATGCTATGGAGGCTATGTCCCGGTGCCTGGAGGCCATGCGGAATTGGATGGGTGGGAACAGGCTCCGGCTCAACCCATCCAAGACCGAGTGGCTGTGGTTTCCGGCGGCCCGATATAGTCAGCTGACTCCGTCGCTGGCTATTGGGGGAGAGATTTTACCCCCCACAGGGAGGGCTCGCAATTTGGGTGTCCTCCTGGATGCATGGCTGTCCTTAGAAGACCATATTACAGCCGTTTCCAGGGGGGCTTTTTATCGGGTTCGCCTGATTTACCAGTTGCGGCCCTTTCTGGATCGGGACGCCTTACGCATGGTCACTCATGCCCTTGTCACCTCTCGCCTGAACTACTCTAACGCTCTCTACATGGGGCTCCCTGTGGGGAGCACCCGGAGACTCCAACTGGTACAAAATGTGGCCGCGCGGGTGATTATGGGGGCGTCACGAAGCTCCCATGTGATGCCTCTCCTGCGCGAGCTGCATTGGTTGCTGGTGGTTTTCCGGGTTCGCTTTAAGGTTCTGGTTCTGACCTTTAAAGCGATCCATGGCATTGGACCAGGTTATCTGCAGGACCGCGTTCTGCCAGTGATCTCCAACAGACCTGTGCGTTCCCACAGGGAGGGCCTTCTCCGGGTGCCGTCAGCTTCTATGTGTCATCTGGCGGCTCCCAGGAGTACGGCCTTCTCTGTGGGGGCCCCGCCCTCTGGAATGGTCTGCCTCCAGAGATACGCACCAACACGGACCTGAGAACTTTCAGACGTGCATTAAAAACTTGGCTCTTTGAGCAGGCTGGCATAGGCTGATATAGGATTTTTAATTTAGTCTTATGTTTTAATTGGTTTTAATATTTGGGTTTTAATTATCTTATGGGGGTGGGGCAAAATTTTTAGACAGCCTAAATTATTTAATCTGTTTTTAACTTTTGTATAGTGTATTGGGGTCTGTGATTGGCTGTACACCGCCCTGAGTCCTTCGGGAGAAGGGCGGTATATAAATATTAAAAATAAATAAATAAATAAATAAATATTTAGGAGCTGTGGTGGCACAGTGGTTAGAATGCAGTACTGCAGGCTACTTCTACTGACTGCCGGCTGCTTGCAATTTGGTGGATCAAATCTCACCAGGCTCAAGATTGACATCCTTCCATCCTTCCGAGGTTGGTAAAATGAGGACTCATATTGTTGGGAAGGCAATATGCTGACTCTAAACTGCTTAAGAGAGGGCTGTAAAAGCACTGTGAAGCAGTATATAAATCTTATTGCTATTGCTATTTCGAGACTTATTTTCCTTGCATAGACAACAAAATATGTGACTTTGTATCTGAGAGTGGAGCCATAACTTAAATGGCAACAGAAGTTTTGTTTTCCTTAAAATTATGTGGGTTTTTTTTTTTAAATGAAATATAGTACATGCCACAGATTCAGCAGATATTCTGCAGTTTGACCCCAGCAAATATATATTTTTGGAGAAAATATTTATTTCCAGTTTGGTTCATTTAAATTCTCACCCAAGCCAGTTGCAAATTTGAAAATACAGGCTTATAATCCTGAAATTGCCTATGAATGTGATGATAGTTAATCAAATAATATAGTTGAAAATAATGTGAATACTTCACAGACAAATTGTGGTATTTTTCAGGATCTGTGTCTTTCCAGGCTGTTATTCTGCTATTGCTCTGCAACCGTTTCCTATCCCTCAGCCTTTTCTTTCCTTCACACTCCTTCTGGGTTCTTGGTCAGTTGCTATCACCCTCGTTCAGCCTCTTGCAGGTCACACATTTCTTAGCAGGAATAGTAGCAGAAAATGTTATAGTACAGAAAATGTTTGAGATATTATCAGTAGCATTAGCATTCATCATGCAGAAACTTTCAGGTATGTTAGAAGTAACTATGGCTGAATCATGGATTTAGGGAAGCCTTGTATAGATACATTAGTCATAAATTCAGTGAAGTCTTTGTTGGAAAATTATTGAGGAAACTTGAATATCAACCTGAACACTTTTTTCTACCATCCCCGGTTGACTTAAAAGATCAATGTAAAATATGAGTACAGGGCCCTTCTAAATCTTTCACGGCATATAGTGGTGAATGAAGCATTTATAGCTTATGAGATACGAGTACTGAATCTCTTTCTAATTTGCCAGTTTCGTGGCTTTCTGAAGTACAACTGAAATTGGAATAATATCATATTCTGACCTTAAAACCAAAGATTTTGGAATGTGGATCTTTTAGTTCATTTCTCACGTATTGTAGCATCAAAGGTTAGTCTAATTGTTTAAAAACACCTCCCCCAGAAGTAATGAATCAACAATTGCAATTGTGGTATGTATAATAAAAAAGGAAATAGAACTATACAAAACTAGCCTGTAGAAAAATAATAGCAACTAAGTCAGAGGCCTTTGAGCACAAAAGAATTACACATATCCTGCAGGGCAGAGGGGAAATTGCCTCTGTATATTCATAGGCAGGCAGATTTATCATAGGAATGCCAAATTCCTCCATCTAGTTACACGTCTGGGATACAAGTCAGGGAATTTTATCATATGTTTTGGTGATGTAACACTTTTTGCCATTGTGTTTGTCTAAAAATGTAAAAGGAAGCATGGAACTAAATTAAAGCTTATTTTCTATCAGCAATTACCAATGTCATCTCATTAAGAGAGAAATACAAATATTTATGTTTGGAGATGTAATCTTGGTTAGCTATCCTCAGCCAGGGGGAGTTTGCCTGCCCTTGCCTAGAGGTAAAGCTAGAAGTTTCACTGAAATCCATGCACTTGAAAAAGAGAAAAAAGGAAGCCTAAGAGCTTGTACTGTACCCATCTTTTCCTTGTTCAGTCTCATCTGAACATTATTACATGGCTAAAGTAACATCAGGAGTATTAAGATGGCTGATCTCCACTTTTCTTTCCTGGTTTCAGTGTGGTAGCCTGCCAACCAAACCTGGACTAATAGCAATTAATGATTAACCAACAATTAGGCCTCACTTGTAGAGATATCTGAGGCTAGTGATGCTCAGTGGTATCAAAATAGCAGGCAGCTGGATGATCAAAGCTCCACCCCTTTTTAATATCTGCTGCATGTGTGTGTAAAAAGGAGTGGGACTACTGTCACCTATTTGCCATTTTGATGTTGTTGACCCTTTGCAAAATCAATTCAGAAATTGGAGTAAGGTGCAAGAATAGTTGCAAAGTTAAATTCTTCTTGATTTTTCATCCCCATGATGTTTTTTTTTAAATAAAGAATGAGGAGTCTGATCCAGAAATCTTGGCAATCCAGCCATTCCAGATTTTGAGAGGTCCAGTGACACTTCAGCAGCACTGATCCATGTTGTTTGTGTTGTGTTAAGGATTACTTACTCATTGTTAGCACTATGTTGTATTGCTCTTAGATGTTTAAATACAGTGATGGCAAATGGTTTGGGCTTGCAGTGTCAAAAATGTATAACATGACTCTGCTAGCATGTCACCCCCAAATAAAGAAGAAACTATTTTTAACATATTAATTTATTTTTAAAAATATACATCCCAGGCATGTGTTAATAAAGAAATATCAAATAATTATTAAAATCAAATTTGAGAAAAATAAGCTCATTTTTGGAGAATCTGGAAGCTGCACAAAAGCATTACCCTCTTTGCACAATTTCTGGTGGGTCCAGAGGCCACACAATATCACACCCCATTTTGGTGCGGCATCTGCAGCTATTGTGTTAGAATGGAGTATCCTTTTAAGAATAGCAGTTCTTGTGTGTTGGTGAACACTGATATGTCACCCAAAATGTTATGTATGACATATCATTTTTGACACACATGTCATAGGTTCACTATCACTGTGTTAGTGCATCATGTCTTCAACCCTTGTTTTGTTTGTAAACAATATTTTTTATTATTAGTTGTCATACACTGGGACAATCGATGGGACCAAGAATCTTGTCTTACATTCTTACTGTAAATTATATTAATTTTCCTCACAAACAAGAAATTCCAGTTTTTCAAATTCCTTTTATTTAGAATTTCTTACTGGCATTTTGCAGAGACTGTGAGAGTGCCTCCCTGCTCTTTTAACCCAAAACATTTTCTCCCATTTTTGCATAGATCATAACCCATGCTTAGCAGTATTAAATCAAAAATCAATTTCAAATGTAAAAAACTATGATGCAAGTAATTCCAGTGAAACTTCATGTGCAATTAACGATAATTCTTTATGAATTTAAAATTGTTTGGGAGCAAACAGCTGTTAATGTATTTGTACAATACTGTGTAATAACTGTGTACCAGCATGAAGAATAGGATGACCTGTTCTTTTGTTCTCGCTGAAATCTAAATCTGTTCCAGAATCTCAGTTTTACTGCCTTTGTTCTGTGAAAAAAATACCATGCTGACTTTCTAACAAGCTTCTTTTTCTTTGCAATACATGAGAACAGTATAAAGCAAATGTCTTTAATTAGTAACAATACATAATCATTAAGAGCAACCCCAAATGGCCTTATTTTAATCTCAGGGTACTTTGGCTTGTTTTCATATACAGTATTTTGTAATTGTTCATGAGTCTTTTGCAGAAGATCTTTTATTATGTAGACTCAGCAGGGATGCACAAACAGAAAATAGTGTTGTTGTTTTTTAAAAAAATCTAAAACAGATTGCCATTCATTTGGATGATTTTCCAAACCATTTCAGATTAGGCTGCAGTTTGGCAGAAACAAAACTTTAAAAGTTGTTTAGTTGATCCTGGAGTAATTTTGCAGAACAATATCAGAACTAATGCATGTTACCAATTCTGCATCCTCTTCTAATAATAGGCTGTTTGCACTATCGTCTGCAGGGGTGTACTTCCCAGTGCATTCATTCTCCCCCTGCAGTCAACTACTATTTCCAATATCGCAGCCTTGCACATACCACTGACCCATCTGGTCTATGATCAATCAATCAGAATAGAGCTGGAAGGTTACGTGGAGGTCTTCTAATCCCAACCCCCTGTCAAATGAAGACCCTATACAATTTCAAAGAAGTTACCATCTAGTTGCTTCTTAAAAACCTCCAGTGATGAAACATCCACAGCATCTGAAGGCAAGCTGTTCCACTAGTTAATTGTTCTCATTGTTAGGAAGTTTCTCCAATTTCAGGTTGCTTCTCTTCTTGATTAGTCTCCTTCCATTGTTTCTTGCTTTGCCTTCTGGTGCTTTGGAAAATAAGTTGGCCCCATCTTCTTTGTGGTAGCGATCATGTGACCCTTAGTCCTTTTTTTCTCTAGACTAGCTATACCTGATTCCTGCAACCATTGTTCATATGTTTTAGTCTCTGGGCCTTTAATCATCTTGTTGTTTTTATCTGCATTTTTTCCAGTATCAATTTTTTTTTTGTAATGTGGCGATCAAAACTGGATACAATATTCCAGGTGTGATCTTACTAAGGGTTTATAAAATGGTACTAATATGTCATGTGATTTTGATTCTATGTCTTTGTTTATACAGCCAAGAATGTTATTAGCCTTTTTTTAGCTGCTGCCGCACACTGCTAGCTCATATTTAATTGACCATCCACTAGGACTCCAGTGTTTCTCTCATAGTTACTGTTTTTGAGGCAGGTTTCGCCTAATCTCTACTTGCATCTATGGTTTTTCCCCCATAAGTGTAAAACAGTGCTTTTCTCCACAGTAAATTTCATTTTGTTAGGTAGGGCCCATTTTTCAAGTCTATCAAGATCTTTTTGGATCCAGAGTTTGTGTTCTGGGGTGTTGGCTATTCTTACTAGTTTAGTATCATCTGCAAATTTGATGAGTTCCCATCTATTCGCTCATCTAAGTCATTTATGAAAATATTTGAAGAGTACTTGGCCTAAGATGGAACTTTGTGTTACTCCACTGCTTATACTTCCCTCCATGTAGATGTAGTACCATTAAGGAGTGCTTGTTGACTACGGTTTTGTCAGCCACTTACAAATCCATCTGATGTGATCTTTCTAGCCCTCTTTACAGATAACTATTTTCTGTGTTTAACATTGTCTTCAGCTGTGGTTTGACATCAGATCATGAACAAAATGTTTTGTCCACAATATTTAGCACATCTTACCATAATAAGAGGTTTTGTAGTGTTGTTATCAGATTAGAGATAAGAAACTATTCATGAGCTGGGCAATAAAGCAAATATTTAATAGCTGCTAGAAAAAGCAATGTTCTTTCAATTGAGCTCAACTCCTGATGATTTCACAGCTATGTCCATGTAGGGTTTTTGGCAGTCATAAAACTCACAGTTGCCTTTTTCCAAAACATGATTCAGGATGCCTATACACAATTCTGAAACTGAATAAATTAGCTTTAGTACTACAGGTTTTTACTAAAAACCCTAGTAATGTTTGCAGTAAAAATAAAATATCTTGATTAGAGGCAACAAATGCTATTGTTCTTGTTTTGCATTTATATTGATACAAAGGGATTTGACAAATGAAAAGATAAGCTACCAATCTGCAGTTTGAACTTTTAGAATTATTAAAGTGAATTGAGCAGTCCAACTACTTAATTTGTGCCAATGTAGTTGAAGAAATCTTCAACTATAGTGTCAAATCTATATGTAAATTACAGGTCCTGTGTCAGTGCAAAAAATAAAGAAATGCAAGGAAGTGGAAAATGGAGCTTCTAATACACTCTTGCAAATATACTTACAAAATGCATTAATCTGCAAACGAGCTCAGTTATCTGAATTTCAGTGCTGTATTTCCATTTTGACTGCTTGCCAAGCTGTTACAAGGAATTCTTTCTATTAAGTACATTCACGGAAGAGATCATCTCTCTTCTTTACCATCTAGACTGAATTGTCTCCCATACTGATAGAGATGACCACCTTTCTTTTGCAATTAGCATGAATTAAATAGGGTGATAAAAGGAGGCTGAGTTACCTGGGTTTTTCCCCCCAGCCCATTCAGTCATCTGCTTACCTAAAGCGACTGACAGAATTATTAAATGTAATAGTGCCTTGGCAGATCAATTTGTTATACTGGAAGGTTAGATGTAAAGCAGGTTGATGATATCAAGAGTTTAAATTATTTGATCTATTGCTCTGGGATAAGAAGTTGCAATTAAAGAGGCTTCTTGTTTTTGGCACCCAGAAACATTTATAGCAAGAGCGAAGGAGGTTCTGCAGGGGTGGGATTCTACAGGTCCGCACCTATTCGCTAGAACCGGTTGTTAACATTCTAAGCAATTCGGAGAACTGGTTGTTAGAAGAAATTACTGGCCTAATCCTAATAAGGAAGGCAGGAAGGAAACATTCTGGTGTTGCTTACAGAAACTGCCTCTCCGTTAACCCTTATTATATCCTTGGCAGGACTAGACTTCCTGTCTCAGGAACTTCTCTGGAGTTTTTTTCCCCTCCTTTGCTGGTACTTTATTTGTGTGGAATGACCATTCAAAGTTACAATGGCACTGAAAAAAGTGACTTATGACCCTTTTTCACACTTACGACTATTGCAGCATCCTCACAGTCAGGAGAGGCCTGGCGAGGAGATGTATGCCTCAATGTGAGTGATGTTGAGTTGGCCACACCCAGCCAGTCACATTACCACCAAGCCATGCCCACCAACTAAGCCACACCCACAGAACCAGTTGCTAAAATAATTGAATCCCACCCCTGAGGTTCTGCATTGATTTGTCAAAGATATACTGCCTACTATTACAATACCAAATCAAAACTCAAATGCCAAATAAAAATTAAGATAGATTTTCAATTACTCTAAGAATAATTTATGTACCAGTGCCTTATGGAAAAAATAAATATAATTTTTATTGTTAGAATAACTGTATTATGTTTTTTATGTTTTTAAAGAAACAACTATCTGATAAAAAGAATGTTTAACATCCATCTTTTCTTTACTTAGAGATTGGCAATCATGCTGGATTAATATGATTATGGTTTAGAACTACTTCAGTATCAGAGTTTTCTTCTATTCTTTATTTTTCGTTCTGAATGAGGACTAGCTAGAGAAAATGTACCTTGTTGTATAATTGTGAAACAGAAATAAATCCTTCTTCCATAGTGGCACAAATTTATTTTCTTTCCTTCATAGGACACCATGGTTTAATGGATGGGGTTTTAATCTACCCAGAGGTCAATCTTTGTTGGACAAGTGGAACCTTATTCCTGAAGGCATAGATATATTAATGACCCATGGGCCTCCTCTTGGTGAGTATCACAATTAAACTAAGATCGCTCTCTGCGTATGCCTTAGCCCAGACATTAAGGGCATTCAGATAGATTGATATCGATTGATTGATTCAAGGGCAAATGAGAGAGAATAGATGACTTTTCAATTCTACTGTATGCAGTGGTATCATCAACTGGATTCCCCTAAGTAAAACTTGATTCGTGCATCAATTCTTTTTGCTGATTTGCAGTAACATTCTGAAAGGAAATTAAATCCTCATTTTTAATAGCAATAGCACTTAAACTTCTACACCATTCCATAGTGCTTTATACCCCTCTCTAAGTGGTTTACAGAGTCAGCTATTTTCCCCAACAATCTGGCTCTTCATTGTACCAATCATGGAAGGATGGAAGGCTAAGTCAAACCTTGAGCCAGTCACAATTGAACTCCTGGCAGTGGGTGGAGTTACCTGCAATACCGTATTCTAACCACGGTGTCACCATGGCTCTTGCAGTGATATAGAAAATAACTTTTCCTGAAAAACCACACTTTTTAATGAGGTTTTGAATTCTTGCCCTGAATAGGATCTGTGAAGAGATGGTAGTGATAATAGGGAGCACATTAAAATCCATATAGTCCAGACAAGCCAGAGATCGCATTGCTGAACCCTTCCTTTGGCACTGTTTATACATTATAGCAGTATGGAAATTGCTTTGCTCTGGCATCCTCATTTAAAAGCCAGCATCAAAAGGCTGAGGTCAGCTATAGAAAAATTTCCAGGACAATTGTCCAATTGGAATAGAGAAGAACTACTCTGTTGGAAGAAGCTACACTGTCAGCTTTACTTCTATGACCATTTAAGACATCAAAATGAGAGAAAAGTAGTTTCCAGGCAGAAGCTGCAATGTATGAATGGCAGGTCTTATCATCAACGGGCATTCTGTCCCTTCTCCACCCCACTCTCAGTCCAAAATATTATTCCATTAACTCTGCTATTTTTCCTCCTCTTGCAAGCCATCACCAGACCCACTGACAGGCAGTCATGCCCACCCTCCCTATTTGGGTTGTTTGCTTTCCTCTGCCTGCAAGTGTTCATTCAATCAACTGTCGAAAAGGGTGACTCTAAAGATTGCTCCAATTATTGCACAATTGCTCTTATCCCTCACATCAGCAAGATTCTGCTTAAAGGAAATTACCAGTTATTCAAGCCAGCTGCTGAAGGGGTTGTGGCACCCTTGACCATATTGTAAATCTGCACTAGATCATGGGGAAAAAAAATCGTAGAAATCAAAAAGATCATTTACATATGCTTCATTGATTACAAGAAAGCCTTCAATACTGTTGATCATGAGAAGCTACGGAAAACCCTCCAAGACCTTGGGGTGCAAGCACATCTTCAAGTTTGTGCCATCACTGTACACAAATTAGAAAACCACTGTGCAAACACTGTATGGTGACACTGATTGGTTTGAGATAGAGAAAGGCGTGCAGCAAGATGGGATTCTCTCCCCCCCCCCCTTCTTATTCAACCTGCACGCTGAAATGATCATGAGGAAACTATATATTGAGAATAAAAATTCAAGGTAAATACACTGATGATACAACTCTACTCTCAGAAACCAAAGAAGACCCGGAACATCTGATCAAGAAAAAAGGTTAGAATTTTGGTCTCTTTTTGAAAAAGACCAAGCTTATGACTACTGCAAGGAATGGAAACATCAAAATAGAAATTGATAATGAAGAGATTGAATGAATGGAAAAGTTTCCTAGGATCGCAGATAACTCAAAACTGTGAATGCAGCCCAGAAATAAAACATTGGGTTGCACTGGGTCATAGCAATGATGAACATGAAGTGAGTATGAAAAAAAGCAAGGACATCAACCTGGCAACTAAATGTAGATTAGTCTGTCCTTTGTGTCCCATAGCTACCCATGACTGCGAAAGTTGGACCTTAAAAAAGCAAGGCAGGAAGAAAGTCAACTGTTTGATCTGTGATGCTGGAGAAGACTCCTATGTATTCCTTGGGCAGCATAGGTGACTAACAAGCAAGTACTAGAGCTCATAACACCAGACATGTCACCATGAAACTGGGCCATACTTATTCTGACCCTGTCATGGAGGGGAATTCACTGGAGAAAGCAATTATATTTGAAAGTGTTAGTGGTAAAAGGAAAACCAGACTGACAAAGAACACAATGGCTGGACACCATCAAAATTGACACCAGCCAGAGCATAGAAAAACTCAAAGAAGCAGTGCAAGATCAGAAGATGTGGAAAGACCTAGCCCACAGAATTGCCGAGAATGAGACATGATTGAATGGATAACATTGTTTATCACTTGCAAGCCATCAGGGTACTTCTACTCCATTGTGGATGTAATTACTACAGAGTTTTTTTAAAAAGGGAAATTTCAACTAGCCTCTCTTTTTCAAACCAACCTATCTCACAGAGTAGTTGTATGGAAAAATGTGAGGAGGGAATGCTGTATACAAGAATTGGAGCTCCAGAAAAAAAACCAGCATATAAATTTAACAATCAAGTAAGTTAGACTAGTTACGCAGTTCTTAGCAAACTGGATTGTAATTTGTGTTTGTAAGCATTATGCCAAAATTTGTAAAAATGTACACACGGGTTAGAACGTTTAGGTAAGACATAACCATAGAAACCAACTGAAAGTTTTTTACTGTGCTGTAATGTAGAATTAACCAAATTTGACCTAGGTAAAAACATCTCTGAAGTTGATTAAATAATATTAAGGAGGAATATGCAGCCACCATTCATATTTGATTTAGTTCTTCCTTCTCTTAGATGTTTCTTATATCTTTAATTTTTATAAATGTAGAATATTAGATCTCAAACCTTTGCTATAATTGATGTCAGATTTATTGACTTTTTTCATTACCTATAGACCTTAATGGCTTTCTTTTTAATAGTAGTCAATTATTACTTTCCTTAGAGCCTTTTAATATTTTCCTGTATTACAGTTTTATTTATACAGTTTCAAAACTAAGAAAGTATTGGTAGAGCTTGTCCTTCTGGAAATGATAGTTATTGTCTTTTTTAATAAATATTTTCAGTTTAATCAAGGTATACAAAATTAAAAGAATAAGAAAAATAATAGAGAAAAAAATGAAATAACAAAAAAAATATGACTTCTTCTTTTCCTTCTATCAAGTAATTGATATCTTAGAAGAGAATATCTGTAGCTCAAGGTTGAACTGTGGAATCCTTGGTGCTCTGATCTTAGTTGTTTTCTTAAAGATGGTTTTTAGTCAACTAGGTATTATCATCAGTGTTAGTAAGTATGGGATTTGTTCTCTATTTATATAATGTAGCCTTCTCTATCAGTCTTGTTAGAGGTGTGGTTTTCTTTTTGGTAGTTCCTTAATTAGGATATGGTTTTCTGCTTGATTGTTTGCCTGGTATTAATCTCTGCTTATCTAGGTGGTTGAATATATGTTCCCATCCCTTTGTTTCCTTCTTAGCTTTTTTATTGTCTCTGTTGAACGGTACATAAATATGCTTTATTTCTCTGTGTCTATTGAAGGCTAATTTCTCTCAATGCCAAGGTTCTAGGAATTCCCTAGGTTTAGGATGTTTTCGGTTGAGTTTGTCCATATATTGTAAGATTAAGGAGTTTTCATTATGTGTTCTTATTGCTAGTAAGTATTCATGGTTGCATTCTGTTAGTCTTCTCCCTACCTTTCTTACATAGTGACTATTCCAGTCTACAATATACAGACTCCTGGTTTTTTCCTTGGGCTACATGGTCTTTTGGCTTACTTAAAATGTTTTGGAGGACTTTAGTTGGTTTGCATACTATGGTAGTGTCATGCAATTGTAGTAGTCTGTTGATTGTTACTAAGATGTTTTTGCTGTGTCATAGTTATCCTTTTCATAGCTTGTGTTGGTTGTGCTGTGGCAAGATTAAGCACTTTCAGATAAAGTTGTGTTGATATCCGTTTTGTTGAAAGTTGTTGTATAGGCAGTCTGTTTCCTTTTTCTGATGTTCTTGTTGCAGCAGCTTAACAATTTTGTGTACTCATCTGAATAATGTTCTTATACAATATAGCACTTGTAGAATGGACTGTAAAGGGGACTGTTTTTCCAATAGACTTGTGTTTGTGTTGCTATCATTTCTCTTGCTGATAAAGATAGCTAGGAAGGGTAGTGTGGGTTTTTTTTTCTCCTCTTGTGCATTTCATTTCTTTGAAGATATTGATAGTTTCATGTGTCTTCTTTAGTTATTTCTTTATCATTATGATGAAGGTCTACTGTTATCTACTGTTCATACTGGTTCAGTGGTTTTGGTTATGTGAGTGGGAGCACTGTAGTTTCTAGATGCTGCAATGCACTCTCTGTTATGAGTCCTGAGAGTGGAACTCATGGATGTTGATATATTTGGCACTAAGCTGAAAGTAGCTAGTGAGGCAAAGATTAGTGAGGTCCATGATTATGGATATTTTGATCTTAGTCTATTTGGCTAGGTCAGGCATGTTGCATAATACTGCTGCCATGGATTCTTTTATTAGTTCTGAATATACAAATGTAAGAATGCTGTGTCATCGAATGAACCATGATTTCATTTTCGATTTTTAAAGCTTTGATTTTTCTGGAAGCATTGTAGTGGGAGGTTAATAAAATATTTACTCCCTTAGCTATCAAGCTTTGAGATATCAAGCTTTTTTGTAAGTTCCTTAACTATGTTGTATGTTGAGGTCCATGGCAATGATGCAATTGGAGTAAGAGATATGTTGGTCTTGTGTATTTTGGGATAAACATAGAAGCATGGCAGGATAGGTTTACTGATTATCATTTATCGTTCTTTAGTTATTTGACCTTTTATGGTTAGATTATTGAGGTTATCTTGATCGTATTGTGCAGTTTCTGAATTGGTTCAGTATTTATTCAGATGTAAGTTTCTTTGTCTTCCAGTAATTCTTTGGCTTTTTATATATATTGTGTTCAGACCATGATGACCTGTATATTGTATTCTGTCCATGATAACTTTGGTTTGTCCTTTGTCTACTGGGAGCTTGGTTTGGTCTTTCTTTCAATTTTTGGGGGCTGCTCTGTCTTCTGCTTTGAGTTGGTTCTACTTTGGTGTTCTTCTGGTGTGCGGTATGATTGTTTGGGGTCTCTGAAGCAAGTCCTGTAGTTTTAAATACTGCTTCTAAAGCTGCAAAGAATTCATAGTGCTCAAAACAGCCTATTTCACATTCAGAGCAGAACACATTAAATTCTGTACTTTGAACATTTCAGTATGAAATGTTTGTCCAGCCTTTATGCACATAATTAATCGCAATATGTATCAGATGAGAAACAGTAAAGAAGAAAATTAAACCGAGAATTTGCAGTTTTAATTGCTGTATTTAAATAAGCAATCAATTGCAAGTCATCTAGAGTTCTACTAATGGATCCTTGTATATCTAATAATGCAGTATCTTTCTTGGTTTTTGTTGCTAAAGACAGAAATTCCTAACCCTGTGACTTACCTTTATGTTGTCATAACCTGAAGAGTCCTTTCCTATAGCATAAGAGTAATTCTACAGCTAAGTGACTGGTGCACTGACTTCCTGGTACGGGGAGAGTGAGGTGTATAAAACAGATCTACGCTCTGTGTGGGTCCTGCTCTAACCATTAAAACTGCAGCCTATAATTTTTTTTTATAAATCCAGCTGGCTGTGTCTCTTTTGTTCCCATCTTTCTCAACTGCCCTTTTCATATGACAGTGAATATTGGTGGTGCAATAAGATTTTGCATTGCATCTGGAGATTGAAAAGAATGTATTTAAAAGTGTGCACATATTTGTACCAATGTAACATAGAGAAGATAATGCAGAAGAATTAATGTAAAATAAGATAGCAGGCTTTTTCAGCATTCTTCTCTTTAGAGAAGTCTAATAGGCAGCTAAGTGCATCCACTCTACAGTTTACAATAACTTCTTCATGCAAGGTATGTACAGAATGATATTAGCAATATCAGCTACAACGCTGTAAAACATGAGATACCCAAATGGATGACAGAGCTCTGTGTAAAAATACCACAAAATTATAATGGCTATTGTGTTATGCAGTCCTACCAAGCCTGATATATACTGCATCTACTTGTTTACCACATTTTGTACCATACCCTTATCAGAGTCCCTTGAGTAGAGTATAGAAAGATAATTAAACTGTACAATATTAAAATACAAGAGGAATATTAAAAACAAATTTAAAATTGCAAAGCAACAATAATGGCTGCAACATAAAAGCATTAAAGCATATACTCCACAGCTCCTATCACTATCACCTCCTATCACAGGTCTCCTTAGCAAATTATTACATCTCATTTTGTAGGAACACTCAGAAAAGGGCCTGTGAAAATTGTCAATCTGCATTGGCATATGTGGGAGAAGACAATCTTTTACATACTTTAACCACAGTTTAATTTAGGGAATTAAATATTAACGCCCACATTTTGAAATTGATGGTATAATGGTAGAGGAAATGACCTTAGGAAACAACAGGGAAAGATGCAGACAGAACAACCAGCATGTAAAATATGTCTCACCCTACAGAAGGTGGGATGACATGGGAAAGGAACTCTTAGAAGGGTTCCCTAGTTTTATGGAAAATAAAAGGAGGGGAGGGAAGAAATACTTTTTTTCAAGTCCTGCAAGATTTTGATAATGTAATCATACAATAAAGATAGAGATAGCACTCCTGATTTTCTTGACTGGACTATCTCACAGACCTAATATTAATGTAGCAATCATGGAAACTGTGAGCATTCTAGAACAAGCTAACTCCAAAAATGTTAGGCATTTCTTGAAAGAATGTTAGGGAATTCTTGAAAGCTTGACATTCAGAGAAATCAGCCATTAGTAGGCACATTAAAATAAAACATATTTACAAACATTTAAGAAGCAATACAAAAGTTAAGAAGGAAAGACCTGAACATGTCCTTTCTAGCAGCCAACCCCAAGATTAGCATCAGTCAAACAATCAAGCAGAAAACATTAGCCTAAACTAGGAACTACTAAGGGAAAACCCACTAAAACTGGCAGGGCAAGCTAAAGATATGTAAATAGGGAATAAACTCCATACCCACTGCATGGATGATGTTAGCTAGTTGGGTAACGAAACATCTTTCAAGCTAACAATCAATCTTAGAAAGCACATAGGACTCTGCAATCAAGACATCATCTTCTTTCCGTTTGCTCTTTGATCCCATTTAATCCCCAAGTCCATAAATCATCATTCCAGTCTTTTCTTCTTTCAACAAAAAGGCCATATAAGGCTTTCAGTCTTTTTTTAAAAAACCTTTTATTATTTTCCCCCCTGACCAAAATGATCAACTTTGTCACAAGCTCAATTTTATAATCCAATCTTGCACTGTGTATATTTCATTATAATCTTGCTGCATTACTATATACTATATTAGTTGCCCCATATTATTTTCTGTCTATTATCCACAAACACAATAGAAACAATTCTTAAAATCAACATTTGTAGTCCATTTCATCATATGGTCTTTTAGCTGTTTATCCTCAAATCTTAATAACAATTTATACTTATTTAACTATTATATGACTATCATTTATACATTGGTTTCACTTCAAATTCAGTTTTCCTCTTCTTGATTCCAATTGTCCTTTTGTCCATTTAAAAACTCTTAGCTGATTATAAGAAAACCTTTGAAAATAGTGTCCTTCTCCTACTTGTTCTCTCATCTTTGACAAGACAATTCTCCCTTGTCTTGTATTTATAAATGTTAATGTTAACCATTTTTCTTTATCCTGCTGTGTTTCTTCTAAAAAAAGCTTTTTGTGTGGATGTTAGTGTTGATATCTTTGGACACAACACAATCATCTGGATTTATATTTGTTTGATTTTCCTAATTACATATCTTTCAGGTAATGATTTTGAAAACCTAGATTTCCTACCACTTTGCCATATGGAAGTAATAGTTATTATTCTGATTTTGTAGTTTCTATCAGTGGGTGAGTGACCATATGCAAAAGTACTTTATTCACTTCATCTGGGAAACCCACTGCATTTCCACAGTACAGAATCACATAATGGTGCCTCCTCCTAGATTCGTCATAAAAGGGCCACAGTAAGAAAGTAGCCATCTCACAATCTGCCACTCTAGTAGGGCAATGTAAGCAAGATTTTTTGAAATACAATGGCTCAAGCCAAACAACTGTTCTTGAAAAACTGATTTGGCTGCATCCTCTGGAATATTCACCACTATTGTTTGGACAGCTTTTCCAGGTTGTCTGTACATACAAGCATGGGCAACACTTTCATTGGGATTGCTTTGAAAAATTCAATTACTGTGCTTGCATGCACAGAATGATGCCGAGGCAATCTGGAAAAGCATCAATGTGAAGTCCTTCCAGGGAACTACGTTTTAGGAAGGGGTGCTTTGATTGCGCTAACATGCCCTCCTTTACACAGCACGACACATCAGACATACTGGATCCACCATTCACAATAATTTTTGGGGAAGGTCAGTTGCCCATGAAGCATGGAGTATACCAAAATAAGAAAGGCCAGTATAAGCTTTACAAAACATATTATATAGTTTTGCCTAAGATATTCATATATCAGGGAATGTTCTATGTATGCACATTGTTCTAAAGGCCCATTAGATTTCAAGACATATGGCCAGTTCACATGATTCCACTCTTACGTGAATTTTGCACTGTTGCTTTGTATGTATGTAATTGTGTGCCAGCCACATGACCACGGACGCGTTTTTGGACAGCGCTGGCTCTCTGTAACAGAGATGAGCACCGCCTCCTAGAGCCAGAAACGACTAGCACATATGTGCGAGGGAAACCTTTACCTTTACCTTAATAGGTGAAATATCAAGTGCTTAGAGAATGTAACTCTAAGCCATCATTATCTGATCAATTGGCAAACACCATTAAAGAAAGAGCAAAAGAAATTTGAGAAGGTGCACCACTACCAAGAATACATATTTAGCAGCCTAGTGTTATGTAGATGAATCTGTGCAATTATAATGCTTAATTAAAATTAAAATTAAATTTGAGTGTAGCAAAATATATTATTTGGGAAGGCAGAGGTAGAATTCAAAAAGAATACTGCCCATAATTTTAAAAGAATCATTGTGTCAATGCAAAGTTTCTTAAAAGCCACTGTATATTATAATGGTGATAGAATTATAGATAATGTAGTAAACCCTCTGTCAGTTATTGCTTCCTGAAAGTCTGTATTAAACTTTATCTACATAAACTAAAGTAAGGCAATCAACTTTATCATACTTTTAGGATTTCGAGACTGGGTTCCAAAGGAACTGCAGAGGGTTGGCTGTGTGGAGTTGCTAAACACTGTGCAAAGGAGAGTAAGACCCAAACTCCACGTCTTTGGAGGTATCCATGAAGGTAAGCAATCCATGAAATAAGATGCTTTTTGATGAGAAAATATTAAGAGTCATTCATTTTTGTATTTTATGTCACAAAAGGGGTTTCAAGTAGAATGAAGTTTTTTTTAAAAAATGATTATGTATGAGATAGAAAATTTGACATTTAAACCAATATTATAACTGAAGATGAAACAATGGGAGGTAAGGAGAATTGTGTATCACAGGAAGTGGCCTGGTGCCATTTGAGTCAATAATAGGAAAGCACAGGCTTGATTCTACCAAGTTATTTAGCATCCTGATAAATGCTACATGTAGTAGACAAATACAGGTGGCCCTCAACTTACAACCGTTCATTTAGTGACTATTCAAAGTTACAATGGCACTCAAAATAGTAACTTATGATCTTTTTTTTATACTTAACAACTGTTTCAGTGTCCCTTTGGTCACATGATAAAACTTTAGATGTTTGGCAAATGGTTCATATTTATGACCATTGCTATGTCCCAAAGTCATGTGATCCACCTTTTGTGACCTTCTGACAAGCAATGTCAGTGGGGAAGCCATTTAACAACTGAGTTATTAACTTATCAATTGCAGTGATTCACTTAACAACTGAGGCAAGAAAGGTCATAAAATGGGGCAAAACTCACTTAACAAATTTACTTGACAACAGAAATTTTAGTCTCAACTGTGGTTGTAAGTCAAGGACTATCTGTACAATGCCCACTTTATGGCTTTTGTCTATGTTGTTCTGGGCATTGAAGCTTCCCTAAGAATCTTGTACAATTTCCAAATATAAGTAACATCTTTAAATAATTTAGAGCCGTTCGGATAAAAGAGATCATTTACATTTGCAACAAGTGGTTTCATTCTGCATATGTTTTTTATAGAAAGGTCAAGATGTGAACAACATAAGCCCAAATAGCAGAGCAGATGAAGAAATAACAAGTGAAGTGGGTGTGTGGATGTGTGTGGAGTTATAATCTGGTTTAAATTTCAGATGTTTTTAAATAGCATGTGTATTTTGTAGATAAGCTTTTCAAAATAGCCTGCTTTAATGTTAAATTAAAAGCAGGGACATTTCTAGCACACAAATCTGGTTATGGGGTAATGAGAAATTCCTTCAAATAAACTAAGCAAGAGTTTTAAATATTTAATGAACTTTAGTCGCGTTTATATCCCAGTGAGACAAATACTGCAAATGCTGCCTTAGAGAGCAGAGAAAGAACAATGTTGTGACCCAGAGCTAAAAATTATATATATATATATGTAATGCGTTATATTTTGTAGCCCGGTTTTGTGGAAATTTCTTATGGTCTTTAATTAAGTTCTCTGTAAGCATGCAGCTCTGGAGAACTTTATAAAACACAAGTTGTCCAGTTGATTGGTACTGTTGCTTCCCCTCCCCCTAGTTTGCATTATTTTAAAGCAACTAGATTTTTATACTAGTGTTATATAAAGCCTTTAAAATAGATTTTTGTAATGAGAAATGCTGACTAGCCCCTAAACACAGCAGCATCTATTTAAAAAAAAATAAGGTAAACTGTATAATTTTGTATAAATACTGATGCTTAAGTATTAATGTTAAGTAAATGACCGAAGAAACAAATATTTTATTAGAGCATGGAAACTGCCTGCAGCTTTTGTAGCTCTCTTCCACATTGAAAGTAATCAAACTTCCACTAATAATAGAATTAGCTGATGGAGAGATCATTATGGAAAGCTACTGTGAGGCTCAGCATTATACAATTTAAGTTTATGACTAGGCTGGTAACACACACTTTAACTATAGAAGAGATTTAATGAGTATTCAAGAGCATTGAGATGATAACAGTTTCTACTTATATGAGTAGATCTCCTCCAACATAATAAAACTTCTCATCAAAATACTATTATTACTACATTGTTGTTGTTGTTATATTATTATTACAACTTAAACATCAAATGCCCTATTATACCTTATTTTTAAGAACACACATATATATCCATATATATTCAGTATATCTCTTTGAATCAGAATCAAACTTATATTCCATTTAATTCAGTTCATAGTTTAACCTATACATGTTCATGTATCCCTTACATTATTTAGGACAAGCACTTGCGTACTGTTGAGGATTTCAGCTTTTCATTATTTATTAAGTAACAAAATCACAGATCACATAGAGGATCTATTTTAAAAGCAACTCAAAAGGATTTTTTTGAGCGAGAGACATTGCTCGTATAGCAATTGTGAAATAATTGTTTTCAGAAGCATAGATTTAGCTCTCAGTGTCTCAATTATTAATTGCAAAGATTTGCACTGAATATATAGAATGAGTAATATAAAACAGTATTTCCTACAGTTTCACTGGTTCTTCTAACATTTAAAGTTTTAGGTGCCACTAACCTCACTAATCTGGCTTTTGATGAGTAAAATTCCAAATATCTTTCTTTCTCTTATCTATTTATTTAAGTTGGTATGACCTCATTCACCATTCAATTCTGGACAATTAACAGAAGGTTATTCATACATTTAAAAACAGAAAACTTGAAAGTACGTTGCACAGAGTCCTGGGACAGCATATTGAAAAGACGTCACCCTCTTTATAGATCCAATATCCTGACAGTATAACTAGCACCAGAGAAGCGTAGCCATGCTCTTGTGTGCTTTTTTGCCACACAAAGACACACACACAAGACACACATATAATGTAATGTCTAAATTACTAGAGAGTGTTCTAGTGCCGAGGATGGCATTGTGGGAGCTTTTAAGTTCTTTCTGTCTTCTGAAGATGAAGAGAATGGTTTGATCATGAAAAATTGAATCAGAGCTTTTAAGCTTCTTTTGTGAGCCTGAAGAAAGATCCAACCCTGAAGAGAGTAAAAAGGAGCATGTTAGGAAGAGTTGCAACATCATCCAGCATTGTCCTGCCCTGTTGACAAATTTCAGAATAAGTAGAAAATTATACCAGCCCACATGTTGATGCCCCTTACTCTGTAATCAGCAACAAAGCAAAAGGCGACATCACAGCACCATGTTCTACATCTTAGAAAAGTAGTCCTGTTTTGATTCTCCTTTTTTTTGCCATTTTCCCACCAATTTATTGAGAGACTCTTATGCCATGTATATTTAGCACCTGCAATGGAAAAGGTTGTTTAACAAAGGGGAACATATTTATGTTCTGTGTTCATTGTATTTAAATTAGCATTCACCAACCTTTCCCACTTCATTTGTGAAGTTGGGGCTGTGAGCCTTCACATAAGTGCGGCTGTGAGTGCCGGCACCCACCTCTCACATGAGTGGGGTTGTGCACGCTTCTCCCACCACTCACACAGCCCAGTTGTGAATAGGCTATGGACCAGCAGTGGACCATGGACCACAGGTTGGGAACCCCTACTTTAAATAGTACTACGGCAAAAAAAGAAATGTTGATGAAATACACTCTCTAATGGACTTTTGGACAATCTGGATGAAATTTGAATTTAAAAAATATTTGGAAGGCAATGGGAAGTTTTTGACAAGTTCTCTGAAGTGACTTCATGATATATCAGGTAGCTAAATTGCCAATGTAACGAAAGAGGTGTTAACACCAATTAAATTAAGCATTGTTTTACATCATGGTTCTACTTTACACATCATGAACTTAAAATCAAGTTTAGAAATAATTCCTATAATGTAAAACAAAGACACCTTAACTTTTAAAAATTCATATTAAAGCAACATTTTATTGCTTAAAAACCCAGGGAAAGAGTTATATAGGTGATTTTAGATTAACTGGAAATACATTTAAAGGTTTAACTGAATGCAGTTTCCAAAGTGTGTTTAGAACATTTCCTCTTCCTTTTTGTCACTGAGACATTATACTAGGTCAATGTTCATTTGCATCACAATAAATGTGACACATTTTCTCTACAGGTTACGGCATTATGACAGATGGTTACACAACATATATTAATGCCTCAACATGTACAGTCAGCTTTCAGCCAACCAACCCACCAATTATATTTGACCTGCCAACGCCACAAGGATCATGAAAAGACCACTACTCCTGGGGAAGGTCTATAAACTGCCATTTTTCTAATTACAAAACATTCATTCTCTTAACATGTTTCTTTACAAATAATGTAGGGCTTTTTTGTAAATTGTTGTTACAGAGAAAAAAAGATAGGGGTTGTGCTTTTTCTTTTCTCTCTCTTCTCTCTCTCTTTCTCTCTCTCTCTCTTTTTTCTTTTGGAAATGCAGCATCCATTTGAAAATTGATAAAACTTTGTGAATTTGTAAAATGAAGTTTTATGTTCTCTTAATTAACTTACCATTGTAAATTGTTAGTGTTCTCAAAAGGACAGCCAAGCTTTCTTTTAATGAGTGAAGACACCTTATTTTAATATTATTAAATAAGATTAAAAAAGGCATTGTTTAAAAAAAACACCCGGATCCAAATTTGCACAACTTTTGTTTTTGTTTTCTTGTGGGGGGAGGGGGGGGGAATCTCCAATGATAAACTGCCATTCTTTCCTCATTTTTATAAGCATGTATATGTTCCATGAATCAGAGGTTGGAATATGTCCCTGTGTGCAAATGCACATCACAATTAAATGAAATATGTTGAAAACTTCTGGAATTGATGGTTCTAGATATGCTTACATCTGTGCAAGACTGTGGTCATGGAGTTATTAAACTGGATGTGGATTCTCTATTCGTTTCAGTGAATCATCTCTCTTTCTTGAAAATAATTCTTGATCTGGAAGAATTTTTACCCATCAGAGCTCCTGTGTCCACAGCTGATTGCTAGATCAGGGATCAGTTTTTTGATTGATACATATGCGTTCTATGAAATTCTGCTTATTAATGGTATTGCAGTAGTGAAGGAAAATAGCTTTTTAGGTTTAGTTTGTCTGCCTGCTTTAATGATCAGTTAGATAGCAATATCCTGTATATGATTATCTAAATTGTCCCAATTTGGGTGAGTTTCTTAAATTATTTTAGTTTTAAAAAATATGGGAATGAAAACTGCAATGAGCAGGTGTTCCATGCAGTAAAAACATGTAAATGTGGACTCCTTTTAAATATGGATTTTTATATATATTTTTTGTGCATTATAACAAAGCAAGGCATATAATATTGCCAGCATAGCATCTCCAAAATTATGCTGTATAGCACATCTAAATTATGAAGGATGTGATACATTTTTTTCCAATCACTCAAGGCCTTCAAGAGCTTGAGTTTAAAATCGTTGTGCAGTTTCGGGCATGTATAGAATCAAATAAATACAATCAAGCCTAACTAAAATAAGGCTTTGTTGTCCTTTATATTTAAAATATTATTGAATTGTCTTTCCATTTCTTTTTTTCTTATTTTGCACTGTGTGTAAATGCAATCTTGCTAGCACAAAATATTGTTGCAGATAGTTACTTCTGTTCTATCACTGTAAATGCTATTGAGCTTTCTTCTGTTTTATGTTATCTTCATGGAATTTAGGAAAGCAGGTGTTTCTTTAAATTTATTGCGATATTATATATCTAGCGGCCTTTATATGCAAATAAAATTGCAAGATTTTAAAATATTTAACTGTTTGAGCATGTTTTTATGGTTTGGAAAAATTAAAGACTTGTTCTAATGAATGCACTCAGCACAACTCTACAAAATAATGCTATACCCAGTTCTGTACTGCTCAGGGCACTTTGATGCAATATTCAGTGAATCATATGCATTGTTGAAAAAAAAAAAAACCAACCACCACCTCCTCCTCTCTCCCATATTATAATAGTTAATGTACACCAAGCAGCCCATTGGGTAGACTAAATGGGTCATTAGATTGGGCATATATCAGAGGACTGTTTTTAGCTTTCCAATTTCTTGCCCTGATGTAGAATCTTTTGTCTCAAGTTTACACTAATCAAATCCATAAACTAGGGAATCATAAACACCAGTTGAATCTAAGATTGTAGCAAGGAAAATGAAAAAAAAAATAGCCTTTTCCCAACAGTTATCCATACTCAGATTTTTGGTGTATCAGCTTGTCATTTATAAAATCTAAGTAAGTTTTATGAGTAAATAATCTATCTCAAACCATAAATGATAATTTATTAGATGATTGCTTGCTGAAAATAACTTGAATAGAGTGAATTTGAATAGGTAATCAGTTACTCACTTTCTGCCTTTGATTTTAATGTTATCCTTCTTATACAACATGTCTACAGTGACCACATGAAAAATATTTTGTATAGTCACAAGTTCTTCTAAATTCTTAGCAAGCATATTTTATTGAGATCCTTTTAAAAGCTTAATTTTAGTTGGAACATATTTTCAGTTTGGTTTCTGATCTTGTTACTTACTGGAAGTTTCATGAATTGTATTAAAAGAATTTCTATTAGATAAGCTACCTCCAACATAAAAAAATTACAAACAGTTTGCTAAGTAGGACTAGTGTAAAATCAACATTACGTACATTATCAGAGGAAAGGATTCACATGCACAATCTGTTCATGGAAATCAAGGGTCATAAAAATAATATTGCAATATACCACAATAGATCCAGGATTATGACCCCATGCTACAATGTAAATAGCCTCTAGGGAAAAATGAGCTTATCATGTGAATTGTTATACCCTTTTCATGGAATCTGCTTTTCATAAAGTGTGATTATGATAGGAAGCGTAGGGTTACTCTTCCCATTTCCAATTGATATAAGAAGGCTTTAGAATAAACAAACAGACTTCTGTTTGGGATCCCCTTAAATACACCATGTTTTGCAAATGTGCTCACATCTTATATCCCCAGTTATATACTTCTATTTATGGCATTTTACCTTGGCCTTCAAGGCACTGGCTATTATTCTGTATAAGTACATCAGATTGATTTCCACCAACATCCTCACATGGAAGATGACCTTCTTAAGAGCTTCCATCACTGCCAGAATAGTTAGGGGCTAGGTAGGTTCTTCTCAATAAGAGGAGGCTTTATGCGAGTTCCACCAAACAGTGTGGTTCTAGGCTGAATTCCTGTTTCGCATCCAAGATTCATTCTAGTTTTTACAAAAAAGTGATCATATTGCCAAATTTCTGCTAAAAGTTAGAATATTACAAATCAGAGGATAAACTGGACATGCATAGAACTGAAGTCTACATCTCAAGCACAGACAGGGAAATAGACAGCTGATGACTTGACAGCTCCTTCCTCCCTATAGGTCAGGAAATTCAGGGAGATTGATTTCAGCTGAAACCAATACATGTGACCTTAGAGCAGGGGTCAAACTCTTGTTGTCACTATGGCATCATGTGACGTATCGGGACTTTTTTCCTCTTAGCTAAATTGGGCATGGGCATGGCCAGCACGTGATGCATCCAGGGCATGGGCTGCAAGTTTGAGAACCCTGCCTTAGAGGATGAATTTCCTCCAGTCAATAAATAGTCTAAGTTCTGCATTCTGTCTAGAGAAGATGGATTAATCCTTTCTCCATTAAGTGCATTGATTGGTGCCCATAAATCCAATAATCGCTAATGGGAGAGCGGACCCGATGCTCCGGCGGGGGCGGGGTTCGGTGCGGTCAAGTTCCTGTATGTGGAGGACGTGACAGGATACGGGGTACTATGCACTGGACCCGTGCCCCTCCTGGCTGGTCTTGGCCACTCGGGAGGTGACACGAGGCTGGTTCCAGGGTATTATAAACGCTTCCTTGAGAGAGGGGCTGTTACCTGCCGCCTTGAAAGAGGCGGTGGTGCGGCCCCTCCTCAAGAAACCGTCCCTGGACCCAGCATTGTTATCTAACTATCGTCCTGTCTCCAACCTTCGCTTTGTTGCGAAGGTTGTTGAGAGTGTGGTGGCACGTCAGTTCCCGCAGTACCTGGATGAAGCGAGTTATCTTGACCCCCTCCAATCGGGCTTCAGGCCCGGGCACAGCACGGAGACGGCGTTGGTCGCGTTGGTGGATGACCTCTGGAGGGCCCGGGACAGGGGTTGTTCCTCTGTCCTGGTCCTGTTAGATCTCTCAGCGGCTTTTGATACTGTCGACCACAGTATCCTATTGCAGCGGTTGGAGGGGTTGGGGGTGGGAGGCACCGTGTTGCGGTGGTTCGCCTCCTTCCTCTCCGACCGCTCGCAATTTGTGTTGACGGGGGGGCAGAGATCGGCCCCGAGGCCCCTACGATGTGGGGTGCCTCAGGGGTCGGTGCTCTCGCCCCTGCTGTTCAACATTTATGTAAAGCCGCTGGGTGAGGTCATCCGTGGCTTCGGGGTGGAGTTCCATCAGTACGCTGACGATACTCAGCTGTACATCTCCACCCCGGGCCACCCCAACGAAGCCGTCGAAGTGATGTCCCGATGCCTGGAGGCCGTGCGGAGTTGGATGGGTCGTAACAGGCTTCGTCTCAACCCGACCAAAACCGAGTGGCTGTGGTTTCCTGCGCCCAGATACAGTCACCTGGTTCCTTCGCTGGCCGTGGGGGGAGAGGTCTTGACCCCCGTGGAAAGGGCGCGCAACTTGGGTGTCCTCCTGGACGTACGGCTGTCTTTAGAAGAACATATTGCAGCCGTCGCCAGGGGGGCTTTCTATCAGATTCGTCTGATTTACCAGTTGCGGCCCTTTCTGGATCTGGGCGCACTTCGCACAGTCACTTCCGCCCTCGTCATCTCCCGCCTGGATTATTGCAATGCTCTCTACATGGGGCTCCCCTTGAAGAGTCTCCGGAGGCTGCAGCTGGTCCAGAATGCAGCCGCGCGGGTGATCGTGGGTGCTCCTCGGAGCTCCCACGTTACACCGCTTCTCCGCAGGCTGCACTGGCTTCCTGTAGCCTTCCGGATTCGATTCAAGGTGGTACTGACAGTATTTAAAGTGCTCCATGGCTCGGGACCTGGGTACTTACGGGACCGCCTGCTGCCATCATCAACCTCCCGCCGCCCAGTACGCTCCCACAGGGTTGCCCTCCTCGGGGTACCGCCGCCCGGCCGTTGTCGGTTGACGGCCCCGAGGGTTCGGGCTTTCTCTGTGGGAGCCCCCTCCCTTTGGAATGATCTCCCCCCGGAGATACGGGCTATGACGGATATTCTGACCTTCCGGCGCGCAGTGAAAACCCTATTTTTTCAACAGGCTGGCCTGGCCCAGTAACTGTATTTTTAGTTTTTTAACTTAATTTTAATCGGGGTTTTATTAGTTTTTAATTTTTAACTCTATTTTTGGGTTAGACAGCCGGATCAATTTGGTTTAATTTATTTTAATTGTATTTATTGAGTATTTATTATGTGTTTTTAGTAGGCTGTACACCGCCCCGAGTCCCTTTTTGGGAGAGGGAGCGGTATAAAAGTTTAATTAAATAAATAAATAATAATGGATCCACTTTCTACATGTCCCATAATAATAATTTCATTATTCCAGGGATAGACAAACCTGCTTTCTTCTAAATTATTAGATCAATTCCTTTTGGCCGAAGTAAGCATGGTATGAGTAAGGCATTGTAGAGACTATAATCCAAAACACCTGGAGGATACAAGAGTGCCCATTGCTAGCCTACTGTATCTGCCTTTTAAAAATAGGTGAAGCTGTACCTTTAGGGTTGCTGTTTAACATTCAATTGTCATGGCTGGATCTAATACAACATTCTTATTGTTTTTTATCTTTGGAATGTTATATACACAGACCATTTTAAATAACTATTACTGCCAAAAGGGATTTGGCTGAGGCATCTAGAAACAGAATGGATTATCTGTTTTGTTTGTTCTTTAACCTGTAGACGTTCCCATATGACTATACAAGAACCTCTGGTAGAAGAAGCTACTAGTGTTCAGTCTTTTCAAGTGATTGATTAACCACACAGCAGTCGATTAACCTTTTCACTTTGAGAGAGCAGCTTTCATCTAATCATCTTTTAAAGGTTGAAAGCAGTCAAGGCCTTTATCAAATGAGGGCTGCAGAATAGGATGTTCCACCAAGTGATTGGTTCCTGAGTTCTCCTGTCTAGTGAACTCAAGAGACCCAGAGGTCAAGCATTTATTAGAGTAAGAGACTTTAAAATCAATCTGATCTACTTCAGGGTTATTCTACCAGGATCATACCAAAACAGTGTTTTTAAGGCAAAGTGACAGTTCGTTGTAAGTAATTGTATTGCATTTAAAATTGCCAAGAATTTTTTTTCATAGTTTGCAAGTATTCATTGAAAAAAATAATAGCTACATTATGCAACCTGCATGGAAGTGTTTTGTTTTGTTTTGGGATGCCTTTCAATCAATTTCTGATACCTGGTGACTGCCTGTCTAGCCCCTGCAGTTTCCTTGGCAATATTTTTGTTGTGCCATTGCCTGCGTTGATAGTGGCTGGCCCAAGATCATCCTGATTTATGACTCTGTGGGACTAGAACTCATGGTCTCCCAATTTCTAGCCTGATGCCTTAACCACCACACCAAACAGTATGATATAAGGAGACAAAGTAAAATCTAACCTTGTTTCAATAACAAACATAATTGAATTTGCATGCCTGCACATTACTCCAGCATTCTGTCAGACACTATAATTTGAATCAGATTTTATACAAGTTATATATATTTTTTGCCTAGCCAACTCTTTATTTTTTGCTGTATGTTTAACCTTTTTGCCTGATTAATAGTTCTTGGAAACTCAGAAAGTTGCATGCTGTTTTGGGAACCTTCAGTCTGCCTAATAGAGATACTGCTTTAAACATGGATTTTGGATTCTTTTAGTCCAAGTTGCTTTCCAAACCTTTATTACATTTTCAGCATTCCCTTCATGCAGTAGGGAATAAAATAAAGCAGTCATGTAACCAGCACAGTTCCTAACTCTTCCCAAATTCATTCCAATGTCCCAAATCTGTTTTAACAATTATGTCTCTATTATGGTTAAAGGTATTCTTGTAGTAATAGTTTTGGAATTTAAGAAGTTGCCTTTCATAAAACCTCAATATATTCCAACAATTATCACAGACTTATGTAATTTAGCCTATCATTATTTCATTTTAACTATGACAAAGTTCCCAAAACTCTAGGAAATTAAAGCTGGAGTAGCCAAGATGAATTTCAGTTTGCTTTGCTATTCAAGTCCTAATTTAAATTCAGGTTCCACAACCTCAACAAGTCTTCTGTATACAATCCCTACTGCTTATTTCTGCTCATGTATGATTAAATGTAAAATCTATTAAATTTAATTTCAATCACTTTGCAGCCATAGTCAAAGACCAATCCAGGGACGGGCCACTTTTTCATCAGTAGTTGAAAACATTTGAAGTTATACTAAGTTTTCTTCTTGAAGTGCCACCTGAATTCTTTAAAGTTTTCATATGCTATTAAGTGCATAAGTTACTGATGATCACATGCACTTCAATATTTCCCTGTCTTTCCTCCCACACTGCCTCATGACATCGGTGTCCAGAAAAAAATGAAATGATCTGGTTCTTGTTAAAATGCTAAAAACACTTATCCAATATCACTTGACAGCAACAATTTCTTGGCAGGCTTCAGGTTACAATCTCATAGATTAGGGTAAGTCGGTGAAGTTTATTGTTTATCTACATATAAAAGTTGATCTATGACAGTCTATAGTTCATACTAAGTGGATTTTCTTGTGCAAGAAATTCTATATGGAAATAGAACAGATATTAAGGTTACTTCTTTCCAAAATTTTCTTTTATATAGCACTATGTATTATATCACAAATATCCACAAAAAAAACCAGAAAATTTCAAAGCACATAAGGCTAAATTGTGTAGCTCAATAATTTAGTGGAAGCATTCACACAGTTCTAACAAGCATCCCTCAGGAAAGAAAATAAACTCTACAAAAATTAGATAATGTTATGATTCTAACATTGATCATAATAGCTGAAACATTTACAACAGCTCAATTTTTAAATAGTTTTTTTTTCCTTAAATAAAGATTGACTAAAGAACGGCATACATGCATATACATTGCATTACTTCCTTTCAAGGTAAGCAACACTATATAAGGTGCAGAAAAGGAATAAGATGTAGCAAATAAAAGAAATTGGAGGCATGAGAAAAATAGCTAAATTTGTTTTATATCAATGCCATTCACCTTATCATCCTTGCAAACCATCCCTATTTTTATGAAATTCTTTCAGTCAGTTATATAATGAATACTATGCAAATTTTATTTATTTTTTGAATTCTATAGCCAGAAGGGTAAATTGATGATCATTTTGGAACTCTGTACATCTGGAAGTTAGGAAACACTGATTTAAGACTGTCAGAGTTTTAAATGTGCTGCATAATCATTACAGGTACTCCTTGACTTATGACCACAATTGGGACTAAAAATTTCATCATACATTGTTGCAATCGTAAGTTGAGTTTAATCTGATATTATGACAATTTTTACAGCAGTTGTTAAACAAATCGCCATGGTCTTGAAGCAAATTCAATTTCCCCAATGAATGGTTGCAAATTGCAATCGTGTAACTGCAGGATGCTGCAACATGTTGTAAATGCAAGCTGGTTGGCAAGTACCCAAATTGTGATCACATGACCATGATGGTATGAGTACTTAAGTGATTAGTCACTTTTGTTTTGAGATTGTTAAAACTTTTAAAGATCATTAAATGAATCATCATATATAAAGGACTATATTGTGCACAGTTATCAAATAGAAGTATATTACAGAGAATTGCTGAAATATCTTGCAGCATTTCATTAACTACTGATTTTTCAGAAAAAATGCATTATTCAGATAGACAAATGTTGATGCCATTGTTCAGCATTCTCCTTCAAGGATTCGTTTGGGTGCAGTTTATTAAGTTCTTCTGCACCAATGGGATAACTCAGTCTTCTATGACTGTTTTAAACTGTTCCACTGGCAACCGTTCTTTAACAATTGGCAAATGAAATAGACCTTCTGGCCATTAGGCAATTTTCAGCTAATAAAACACGTGTAACACTTTTTCCACAGAAAAAAAGGATCAAATTAAAGCACTTCTCAATAAGTACAGACTAGTTCTTGTTTTATTAGTTTTTTTATGTTGCATTCTTCTGAGTCACAATTATATATAGTGCACTCAATTGTATACCTTCACTTAATAGTTACATTCCTGTGATGTAGATAATTATCAGTATGGTATTCAATATGAATTTTGGAGAAGATATATATGAACCATCAACAAACCCCACTGTGCTGTGAATGTGGGTTGGTATGTTTTATAAATGTTCTGTTGTTTGACTAGGAGAACTTCAATACAATCTTTAGAACATCTCAGTTATTGAATAGAATATTAATGCATAATGGGGAATAAATTTTTTGTACTGATATAAAATTTATATTCACATAAATAAAGATAAACTAGATTTAGAACAAAAAAGCATATCGGTGTCTCACAGTCTATGCATGAATCATGGAAACAGTACTCATAGAGAAGAAATGTAGATGTTATTCTAGATTCATGGTGACTATTGTAAGCAAACTGTTGATTTCTATAACCACACACTTGGTGGTTCCAGAAAAAAAGAGATGGGCTATGTCTCCACTTGGCACTAAGATTTAGAAGTCATAAGCTGAATGGTAGAAACTCACATGAGCTCTACCTGTTTGTTGTAACTTTTTATATCATGTCCAAAATCTGGTTTTGAGATTCTCCAATACATGTTTTTCTCTTATTAAGTGACTGATTTGTAGTGACTGATTTGTAGGACTGGTGTAAATGAACTCACACGTGTCTATTACAACATTTTTTTCATGCTTGAATACATTACTACAATGGCACAGTGTTATTTTTGAATGAAATAATCACCTGAGACATTTAACAGTAGACATTAGAGAATGAAGCTTATCATGATGATGGCTATATACAAGCAACATAGCACACTCAGATTGTTTTAATAAGGTGAGTTTTAACTAACTATGATAAATAAGCCAGAGCATAACCAAATGGAGTTTTTATTTTATTTCAAGACTACAGCATAGTCTAGAGAGTAAAAAGAGAGAGCAGAGGGGACAGATTTTGAAAAAATAGGTTTTTGTTGTTTTTTCCTCCCCATTACTCAAATACATTTTAGTTTTGCTATACTAACATTCAAATAGTGTAGCCTGGGTTATGGACTCTTGAAACATAAAACGTATAAATACCTTTCACATTTTTAAGATGTGTTATTTATTCATCAATATTTTCTTGTGATGCACATGCTTTATGCTGAAAGCTTCATCCTACTTTTAATTTTTTAGACTCACTATGAAAGGCTTTTAGGTACTATGTAATAAATTTCTTGCTTAAACTATGTCATGATGGATTTAATCCCCTATGTAAAGACATGCTTGAATGATGAGGGCAAGTAAGCACCATGCCTTTACCGATGATTTAAGATTGGTAGCTTTTATAGGGAATGAGAAGTAAAGCTGGCCTGGTGTCAGCAGCCATTACAAACTCTCTAGGATGTGTTTTCCCAACTCCGGTATCTGAGAGATTGCTTCATAACAAGATTGCTATGAAAACAGACTTTTCTTAGGAAATGAGTTATGTATCCCAACAGCCCTAAGAGTATGTGGGTAACCAAAGCTGGGGCTTTCATTCAGCAATATGCTTTTACTATATTTACAGTATATAAAATGCGAGTTATAACAAAACAGTTTCTTGTAAAGGTCACAGCATTATGTTGCAAAAGTCTAAACAACTCTTCCACTCGAATTCTTCACAGAAGTTTATCATGTTTATTATTGCTGGATGTATATTTACCAAAGATGGAAGTCCACCTCAATGACTAAAGGCAATTCATATATTTTATAATACTTGGGGGAAATGACATATTAATCACTTGGAAACAAGCTCTGGAAAGAACTTTTCTTCATTAATTTGTCCTTCTGGAATTTACTCTTCCATAGACTGGGAGATTTTAATGTTAGGACTGGCTGATCTTTCTGTTTTCTATTTTCAGTGTTTTTCTGTTCTAGCATATATTACAAGTATTTGTCATTTGATTTCATGCATGTGCATAGATGTTTTTCTATTCATGCTCAAAGAACAGCTTGTAATATATAACCTTGGCATCTTAGTCAGGGGTAGGATTCAATTTTTTTAACAACTGGTTCTTTGGGTGTGGCTTAGGTGATGGGCGTGGCTTCGTGGTCATGTGACTGGATGGACATGGCTTGGTGGTCATGTTATTGGCTGGGTGTGGCTAACTCAATATCACTCACATCAAGGCATGCATCTCCTCACCTGGCCTCATGACTGTGGGGATGCTGCAACAGTCGTAAGTGTGAAAAATGGTCATAAGTCACTTTTTTCAGTGCCGTTGTAACTTTGAATGGTCGCTCTACACAAGCAAAGTACCAGCAAAGGAAGGAAAAAAAAACTCTATTCCTGAGACAGGAAGTCTAGTCCTGCCAAGAATGTAATAAGGGTTAACAGAGAGGCAGTTTCTCTAAGCAACGCCAGAATGTTTCCTTCCTGCCTTCCTTACAGGATTAGGCCAGTAATTTCTTCTAACAACCGGTTCTCCAAACTGCTTAGAATGTTAACAACCGGTTCTAGCAAATAGGTGCGAACTGGTAGAATCCCACCCCTGATCTTAGTGATCTGTCAATAAACAGGAATATACTCAGTAACAGGCAAAATAATAAGTAAAATAATCCAACAAATATGAATTATTTTAAGTCAAATTCCCATGAAAATGATAAAGTTATTGACGTTTTTGGATAAATTGCATCTATCAGCAAAATTCTGCCACCATCTTAATATGTTTCCTCGTGAAATATTGTCTTTTTATTTATTTCTTTTCAGTAACACGAACTGTTTCATGCACAAAGAAAATAAAATTTACTATTACTAATTATAGACCACACGATTTCTAGAAGCACAGAGTGGTTTACAATGTGTATATACTGTATACTATTAAAAACACAAACCAAATTAAATCAATTACAATGAGTCAGTGTTCATGACTCATGAACGTGATCTTACTTATTTATCCCCAATACTTTCTGAAGAGTTTTACAAGGAGGGTTGCTGCAGATTTCTGAGGACAAGATATTCTAAAGGATAGTGACTTCCTAGAAGATTCAAACCTGATAGTCCTGAATATAGTATTCCCTTGGGTCACTTGGTGGGCGTATTATCCTCAAAAAAGTTAATTGGCAATAATGGAGCTTTCCATAGTGGGATACATGGGCAAATTTTAGTGAGCCCATAATTAGCTTCCAGATGGTCTTCCAGAAGAACAAGACTATGTAAAATTCATTGCAAAAAATCCAATTGCAAAGTAACATGGCCATGAGTTATTATCAGTAAAGGCTCCTGATCCAGACACGGCAACAGAGATATGGAAAATAGAGTTGTGCAAAGACCCTCCTGAATGCAACCACTTACAATCATTCTCTAGGAGGACTGTCCCAAAACTAAGCCAATTTCACCTAGGTGACTGCTATCTTGTCCAGAGTAAAAGATAGATTATTATTTTGTATTTAATTGGCTTCCACAATCACCCTATTCCAGTAAGATTTGGATCAGTGGTTCCCAAACTTTTTCAGTCCACTGCCCCCTTGATGCTACAAACTCATCTTCAGGGCCCCCCACCCAGGAGTGGGAGTCAAATTTCTTAACAACTGGTTCTGTGGGTGTGACCTAATTTATGAGCATGGCTTGCTGGTCGTGTGACTGGATGGACATGGTTAGGTGGTCATGTAACTGGATGGGCATAGCCAGGTGGCCAGGTGACTGGCAAACCAAATATAAGTGGTCCTCGCTTAATGGCCAGTTGCTTAGTAAGTGTTCTAATTTATGATTAACCTCCCCAGAGACATTTGACCTGTTTTTGGAATTTTGACAGCCATGCACACACACACAAACACACACAAACTCTCTCTCTCTCTCTCTCTCCTTTCTAACCCTGCTGGAGCAGGTGGTTGGACTAGGTATCACATTCACTTTCTCCTCCTTTCTTTCTTTTTTCTTTCTCTTTCTTTCTATCCCTTCCTTCCACCACCCCCTTTCTTTGTCTATCCTTTTTTTTCTTTCTCTCTCCCTTTTCTTTCCCTTTTCTTTTTTTCTTTCTTGTTTCTTCCTTCTCTCTCTCTTCCTTCTCTCTTTCTCTTTCTCCCCCTCCCTCCCTCCATATTCCATTCACTTTCTCCTCCCTCTTTCTTTCTCTCTCATTCCCTCTCTCTTTCTCTCTCCCTCTTTCTCGTTCTCTCTCTCTCTCTCCCTCTCTCCATATCCCATTCACTTTCTCCTCCCTCCCTCTTTCTTTTTTCTCTGTCAATGCACTCTTTCTCTCTTTCCCTCTCTCTATCTTTTTTCTCTCTTTCTCTCTTTCCCTCTCTCTCTTTCTTTTCTCTCTCTCTCTTTCTCTCATTCCCTCTCTCTTGTTCCATTCCATAACCTATCTACCTATTTTCTGCCCAGGCAGGTGTGGCCTAATCCAGGGGTCACCAACCTTTTGGACCTCAGGGACCACCAAACTCATAATTTTAATCCCGTGGACCACTAATTTAAATTTTGACTGACAGTGGCACAGGAAACTTTGGCCAAACTCTCAAGAGATGAAAGTGACTCCGGCTGCTTCTCTCCGCTAACAGGCAAAACTGTCTTTCTCTAAGTATCAACAATGAGGTGTCACATAAAATGGTTCATTCTGTATTGTTGAATTTCTACTGCTTATTGCCTCAGGTATTAAATACTGTCACCTTGATTAGGAGGGGGAAACATTTACTGTTTTGCATTTCTTGATTATCAGAAGCCACTCTCCAACCAGTATAATAAAATGGAACTATTTTGCCATTATATTACAACCTCTCTATCCCAACTATTATATTTATCAGCCTGCAATGGGCCAGTAACATAAAAAGCCTTGCCAAAAGGCTCCGATTTTGTGACAGGGACCCACACCACAAATACGTGAAACTCTTGATTCTTCTACCGTCCACGGGAAAAAAAAAACATGACAACACAAGAACCAGGAATCTCTCCTTCAGACAAAGGAGTGGCCGGCTGGATGCGGTTTTACATCTGGTGCCCTGAAAGACTCCAGAAGCCGGGCTTGGGTGCTCCTGATAGACACATAATGAGGGGCAGGGGACACATCCTCAGGTGGGACTGTAAACAAAACACCCGGGAGCTGGCAGGGTTTATGAGAGGGGCGAAAGCAGCGGCGGTGGCAAAGGGAGGGTTTTATTCCCCCTTTATGGAAGCCCCTTTGGGCGCTGCCTCTTCTCTTCCAGCGCTGCTTCCAGTGCTGATTGGAAGTTCAACACTTCTGAATGGAGCGCTTCTCTGGCAGCCGCGCTTTGGTGATGGATGCAGGCAAAGGTAATGTCTTCAGGACTGTGCTGCTGGAGCAATGCTGGTGCTTCAGGGACGAGCCACCTCCCCCCACCCACCCTCATGTTAGTGAGGTGCAACAAAGTTGTGGTCCCCTTTGCCCAGGAGTTCGGCCAAGCTATCTGCAAAAATCATCTCTCTTGAGGAGCACTTGACAGTTTGCAGATATCTTGGCCGCCTGATAGCAGAGAGAAGTGGTCGGAGTCACTCTCATCTCTTGAGAGCCCAGCCAAAGTTTCATGTGCCGCTTGCACTTCCAGGGCAGGAATTCGGCCAAGCTACCTGCAAAATCACAGCCCTGAATTGTGCCCTGCAAGGGGCCCACCTCCAGTGCCTCTTAGCGCTTCCCTGCCAGCCCCCTTGCCTCTTAGTGCCTCCCCAAGTGGGGTATACTTTGGGAACCAATGATTTAGATTAAGCCTGTAGTTCCTACCCAGACTGTATCATGATGTCAGGCATCAGTCCAGGACCACAGACTTTCTTGCCCAGTCTAGGATGGACACACATGCACACACAAACACACACACATACACACAGACATACACATTTCATGTGGATGTTAAACAAGATTGGGGAGAGGGACACATCTATAACACATAACAGAATGACCAAGGGCTTGACCCTCTTTCCATCCCAACGACTGGAACAGGCCAGTTGGAAAGTCACTGAAGAACAGTGCAACCCACTTGCAACTGTTGCAGCTGGTACCAGAGGTGATATTCAGCAGGTTTTGGAGAACTGGTAGCGGCAAATACCATCTCTGACTGGCCCTGCCCTCATTTATTCTCTGCCTTCTGAGTCCCAGCTAATCAGCTGGGTCTTCTTTGGTTGCACAGGAGAACGAAGCTGGAAAGCAGGTGGGTGGGGTGGGAATGGAGATTTTGCAGTATCCTTCTCCTGCCACACCCACCAAGCCACGCCCATCAAGCCATGCCCACAGAACTGGTAGTAAAAAGATTTGAATCCCACCACTGGCTGGTACCCAGAAGATTGAGCGAGTTCAGAAGTATTTTACCAGAAGAGCACTACATTCCTCTGTTTGCAACAGAATACCTTACACCACGAGACTTGAGATTTGAAGCTTAGACAACCTTGAACTACACCGACTAAGACTGGATTTAAGCATAGTACATAAAATCATATGTTACAACATCTTACCAGTTAATGAATATTTCAGCTTTAACCACAACAACACAAGAGCACACAACAGATATAAACTAAATGTAAACCACTCCAAATTCCAAACTATGATTTCAGCAACAGAGTGGTCAATGTCTGGAACTCACTACCTGATTCTGTTGTCACCTGCTCAAATCCCCACTCCTTTACACTCAAACTAACCTCTATTGACCTCACCCCATTCCTAAGAGGTCTATAAGGGCGTGCATAAGCACACAATCATGCCTACTGTCCCTGTCCTATTGTCCCCAATTATTAGTTCCTATTTCTTATATTTAAACTTATGTTTATTCTTGTTTCTGTTGTATTGTAAGCTTTTGACAAATAAATAAATAAGATACCATAATAAATCCTACTCAAACTTATCAAAAATAAACTACTCATACTCATATCTCAATCCTAACCCGAAAGGGGCGAGATTACCCATTTCACCTGAGGTTCCCTCTAACTTCAACTCAGCCAGTCTTTCAACTAATGTCTGTTTTTTCTGTTTTTTTTTTTTTTTTAAAAAGGGGGGGGGGAGGTTTATTAGAAAACTGTTGAAATAGCCTGGAAAAGAGATGGTCAGGATGGGAGACGTGGTCAAGGATGCATTTTCTATCCTCTGTATTCAGCATCTCATTACCTCCTTGGCCACATTCACTAAGCATGTATGGCAATGATATAATCAGTGGTGGAATTCTTTTGCTGTGTAGTATGGCTTGGTGGACATGGCAGGGGAAAGATACTGTAAAATCTCCAGTCAGAGGTGGTATTTGCCAGTTCTCCAAACTACTCAAAATTTCCACTACCGGTTCTCCAGAACTGGTCAGAACCTGCTGAATACCACCTCTGTATATAATCCATAGTTTCCATAGATTACATGCTGGGGATCATAGAGTACAAAAAACCTCACTACTGATTGCTTGTGATCTAATGAAACTTGTGAAAATGTACTACCCTTTAGAGCTTATTTTTGTGAAGTGGATGATAGATGATATGGATGTGTAAGATGTATGAGAATCCATTGGTAGATCATTGGCAGCCTACCAGATGTTTCTAACTTTCATTCATTTAACCATAATAATTTACACAAATAAAATAAACAAATGGTTTTTTATACTAATTCCTTTTTTCCACTAGCCTGCAACATACTTTGGAAGGAATCTCACTTCTGCTGAGGCTCAAATGTCTAGGATATTATTTCCAATGTATGGAAGGAAACTATTATTTATTTAGCAAATGTGGTTCTACAGAATAAAAAATGGGGAAGGGGGCAGCATATCACTTTAGGAAGTCTACCCTGATATTATAAAATGGCAGGAGATTCATGCAGAGAAAAGTCTGCTTCTCTGCCTCTTTATATCTATCCAGCCATCCATTCATTATCCATCTATATCTATTGAACCAACTTGCTAGTCATCAGTCCACCAAATTATCTATATGCTGCTTTTTTATTGATCCCACATCCAAAATTAATAAAAACATCCGTCATCAATCCCAAATATTTAATTTTTATTTATTTTTATCCTGACTTTATTATTTTTATAAACAATTGAAGGTGGCGAACACGCTTAATACCCGTTCCTCTGCCTCTTTTCCCCACAACAACTCTATAAGATGAGTTGGGCTGAGAGAAAATGACTGGCCCAAAGTCGCTCAGTTGGCTTTTATGCCTAAGGTGAGAATAGACTCACAATCTCCTGGTTTCTAGCTTGGTACCTTAACCACTAGATCAAACTGGCTCTCTGCCTTTATTACCATAAATATTGTTGTCATGCTCACATGACACTCTGCACTTGGAAGGTCATATGGAAAAATGTATTTTCACTGTTTTCCAGATGATCTTGCTAAATGATCATGGGATATGAGTTTCATAAATCAACTACAGCTGTTCTAGAATGCAGCATTATAGGCAGTAATGGGAATGCCTCAAGATACCCATGTACCATTAGCCACATTGATTTTCAATTGATTTCTGAGTACGATTCAAGGTGCCAGTAATTACCTCCAAAGCCCTTCATGGCATAGGACTTGATTAACTGAGGGACCATCTGTCACCCTAGAAGAAGAAGCAGTATGGATGCACTCTGTGTCTCTTCAATTGAGCAATTCCATTTATTGTGATTCACCATTTGCCTCAGAATAACAACAATTGGGAGAGACCTTGGATGTCTTCTACTTCAACTCTCTGCTTAAGCAGGAGGCCCTATACGATATCAGACAAATGGTTGTCCAATCTCTTCTTAAAAACTTCCAGTGTTGGAGATTTATTGGGACTCCCATCCTCCAAGATAGCAATAACAATAGCACATAGACTTATATACCACTTTATAGTGCTTAACAACCCTCTCTAAGCAGTTTTACAGAGTCACTATATTGCCCCCAACAATCTGGGTCCTCATTTTACCCACATTGGAAGGATGGAAGGCTGAGTCCAGAGGTGGTATTCAGCAGGTTCTGACCAGTTCTGGAGAACTGGTAGCAGAAATTTTGAGTAGTTCAGAGAACCGGCAAATCCCACCTCTGACTGAGGTTTTTACAGTATCCTTCCCCTGCCATGCCCACCAAGCCACACCCACAGAACCGGTAGTTTAAAAAAATTGAATCCTACCACTGGCTGAGTCAACCTTAAGCCATATGGCTCCAAACCTGCTGATGTTTAGAAAGATATTAAAACTGGGCTGTTTCCATAGGCCTGAAGATAAGAGTGGCAATGAGCCCCTGTACAATTTTATCCATTAAATGCCTTCTTTCTTCTGGATGCATACAATCTTTGTTTTCTTTTTTCTTTTTAATGAGCTGCCCAGAGTTTTATGTAATTTAGTAACCACTAAATTGAAGATATAAACAAATACATGAATGAAGGGTAGTCATGGATTCAAATTGCTGCTTTTGCAGGAGCCATGAGCTAGGAGAAGTCCCAAACTGCACACCTGCTCCTTTATGGGGAAGTAAGCTAAAGGTACCAGTGGGCATGATTCCTGGAAAGTAAAAATAAAGGAATGCTTTTAGACTTGCAAGACTCTATTGTCATAACTTTACAATAAAGGTAATAGCAGTACTCATAGCTTATGTTTCTTGTCTAGGCTGCCATCATACTTTCCAGAAAATTTGGGAAGTCTTTGGATCCCAAAGTACTTTTTCAAGAGGCAACTGGACTTTCTGAGTTTTTTCTTTGAAGATGTTTCACTTCTCATCCAAGAAGCTTTTTCAGCTCTGACAGAATGGGGAAAATCTTACTTTTCTGAGATGTTTCCCATGCCCTTTTCCGGCTGTGGGTTTTTTTTCCAGGATGATTGTTTAGTCTGAGATTCTTCCTTCCATCTCCCAAAGCTATTTCCGCATACCATTACAACTTTCTTCTCAATTCATATAAATTGGAGTCTCCAAGATAGCAAGAGCAAATTTCATAGCAAACTCTCACAGCAAATTCCTAAACTATGAAAGCAGAATAAGATTAGAATTTAGTCCTGCCAGCCCTTTTCTGGGTCCCCAATATAGAAAAATCTTAAAAAGAAGAGATAAAGCTGATTATGATTCCATTTCTCATAGTGTGCAATGGGAAAAAAATTTAAGAAATAGTTCAGTTATAGTTCAGGGTTTTTTCTATGAGGTGGTAAAACAATATGTGAAGTCTTTTAATAAATAATGAAGCAATCCATATTTCCTGTTGTTATTCTAGGTGTATATAGTATATTCTTGGAGGTATGGTAGTTGTTTTTGATGGTGTTTACTTCTGATGTAAAAGATTAAGAAAACTTAAGAAGAAAGCCAAATTTTCTGGTCATACTGTACACCACTGAATATTCTTTTGACTGAGGCAAGGCTTACTGTTCTTTCTTCAGTCAACATATGGCTCACATCTGGCCTTGTGGAAAGATTGTGTTGCATTTTCCAGCTTGTAGAGGTGACTGATTCAGAAAAATTTCTCAAGGCAGCTAGAAACAACCCTAACAGTGCCAATAATTTTGTAATCTACATTCATCACAAGAACCTCATTCAATTAATTTGGCAACCCTACACATGTGGAAATAGATGACCAACAAAGGGACCTACCCTCAATTCAATCCCTTTTTGGCACAGAAAATTTGAACTCAGAGTTACTCCTATATGGTTAAACAATGCCACAACTCTGTGTAAAAAAAGAAGAAGAATTAGTACTGATTATATCCTAGAGATATTTCCAATAAAGATGCTAAAGAATTTGATATACTTTACTGTCTATATTTAGAATTCCTTGCCTTTAGCAGTTTCCTAAGAGAACCGAAGGAAATGCTCTTCTATAAAAGCACATTATGTCTGACAGTCCTGCCAGGCAAGCATTCACTCCCAGTTTCTAAATAGCATGTACTGACCAAAAAAAAGAGTAAACTTTCACTCTGCTGCTTGAGAAATGAGCACTTTGTTATGTGTTTAGTTTTTAGTAATATGATGTAGATATGAACGCTTAAAATTGAATTGATTTTTAACAAGTTAAAATGTGTGGTTTTTAATTCATGAATTGAACAGATCTGTTTTAAAATACGTATACAGAATATGCAGTGAGGGTCTGTATTGAGTATGGCAGATTTAGACGGCTGTAGAGAGTTTTAAATAGTAGCTCCCCAGAAGTTTCCATTTATGCAAAATGAAGATTCTAACAGCTATATAGCATTAAAGCCAAGGTACCAGTAGCCCTCAACTTATAATTTAGTGATCATTCAAAATTACAGAGGCTCTGAAAAAAAAGTGACTTAAGACACATATGACCATTGCAGCAACCCTGTGGTCACATGATTAAAATTTAGACACTTGTCAACTGATTCATGTTTACGATGGATGTGGTGTCCTTGTGGTCATGTGATCACCTTTTGCGACCTTCTTACAAGCAAAGTCACAGGTAAGCCAGATTCACTTAATAACCTTGTTACTAACTTAACACTTGCAATATCCACTTAATAACAGTGACAAGAAAAGTCATAAAATGGGGCAAAACTAACTGTCTTGCTTAGCAAGAGACTTTTTGGGCTCAGTTGTGGTTGGAAATCAAGGACCAGCCATACTGTAATTTTCATACTCAAACACTTCTTTCCAATTCTGGCTCAGGTAAAGCAATTACCTTGGTTTATAACCCTAAGGCTATAAAATTATGGCTGCTGAAAGAACAGTAACTGCAAATCTTTGCTTGTGGAAAGCTTGCAGGTAGAAAGTTAATGGAGAAATGGTATTCCCTCCACCAATGCAGAATGAGATTGCCATGGATACCTGATGATGGATTGGATCTAGGAAGTTCTCTATAAATATCCTAGCATTCCTCCAATGCTAGGACACCAACGTAACTAGTTCGTTAAGTCTGTTAGTGGGCTGCTAAAAGTAAATTCTAACAAGCTTCACCGGTCTAATGCAGGGGTATCAAACCCATGGTGTCACATTGTTGTAATGTAATGTATCGCAACTTTCCCCCCCCTTTGCTAAACTGGGGTGGGCGTGGCCAGCATGTGACACATCCAGCCCATGGGCCGCGAGTTTGATACCCCTGTTCTAATGCCATTTAGTAGCTGTCAGCCTTGGAAGTCATATTTTAATTGGAGGCTGCCACATTTAGTGCCTGGGAATTTGGGAGGGGGGATTTCTTAGTGAGCAGAAGATTAGACTCAACAACATTCTTTCTTAGAAGTCAAGCACAAGTTACCCTGCACATAGAGAGAAATGTCTGGAGTAATGTCTCCAGTTGGGGTGATGTTTGATTGGGCCATGTGGTGGACTGATGGGTGCAGGGAATGGATCTTTGAATTTCTTTTGGGGAAGGGAAAACCCGGAACTCTCCGATTCAGGTTTTCCCAGATGTGCCAATATGACAGCTCTAATAAAAAGTAACTTTGAGGAAATGCCTGTCTCGAAGTTTATTGAGTTGGAGTTTGTTACTTGGAATGCTGACAATAGGCTTTGAATATTGGGTGTTGTCGTCCTAGGAAATCTTGAAACAAATTGTCTCCAGAGTTTTAGGTGATTTAGATAAGGATAGAGATCTAAACCAACAGAATAAAATATATATATAACTTCATGTGATTCCTTCATCTATTGCTTCCTCGAAAATCTTGGTTGAAAGGAGAGCTCAAGAAGGAGAAAAGTAATGGGCTCCAATTTATGTTAATGCACAGGAGAACTTCCTGCTAAAATGTGTCCTTAGTGGGTAGCCTCATAATTGAGAACAGCATTTCTGGAGGCAGGGACAGTCAACACACAGTGGTAGTTTGGCTCTTTGCCAGTTCACAAACTCCTACAAGAGACATTTCAAATGGTTTCAAGGTTGGAGGAAAATGACCATTCCCACTCTATATTATTAATCTCAGAACGACGAAGAGGAAACATGCTTGGGTCTTGGGCGGTTAAACTGCATTTTGAGCTTTGCTATTGTGGCGAGGGGTGGGGGGAGGTTTGTTGCTGTTATTGTCTATCCTATGCTAAAGCAATTATTGTCTGTGAAGGTCATAGAGAGTTCAGTAATACTGAAAACTTACAGGACTGGCTATTAATGGCATGAACTGCTGAGCAGCCAAAAAAAGTTGGCCTGAAAGGGACACACACCAGCATGAATTTTCCACCAGAAAAGATTCCAGCTCTGGGTTTGACTTTAATTCCAAAGAGCCATTAACAGTAACTTGTCTTGCTGCTAAGAAACATTTTGGATGGTTCCTCGATGGCTATACATTCTCAACTGATTTCTTCTTCTCTTCCCAGCACCCTCCTCCCCCTTCCCATTAGCTTAAATTTACACTCTTCTCATTGTCCCACTGAAGCAGTCTAGCTTTATTGGTATATATTCATCTTAAATATGGTAATGTTAAGTGCTGCTGCTTCGGTAGTTGCCTGTCCAGGGATACAATGCATTTGGTTCAGTGGTAATCTTTGACTTATGGCCACAGTTGAGCCTAAAATTTCTGTTGTTAAGTGAGACATTTGTTAAGTGAGTCCCCCCCATTTTATGACCTTTCTTGCCACAGTTGATAAGTGAATCAATTGTTAAATTAGTAAGACAGTTCTTAAGTGAATCTGGCTTCCCCATTGGAGGTCACAAAAGGTGATCACATTACCCTGGGACCCTGCAACCATCATAAATATGAGTCAGTTGCCAAGTGTCTGAATTTTGATCAATTTTGGGGATGCTGCAATTGTCATATGTGTGAAAACAGATCATAAGTCAGTTTTTTTCAGTGCTGTTATAACTTCAAACAGTCTTTAAATAAACTGTTATAAGTCAAGGACTACCTGTATCTTAAATATGGCAGTGTTAAATGCTGCTGCTTAGGTAGTTGTGTGATAAGGAATAGCAATAGCAGTTAGACTTATATACAGCTTCACAGTGCTTTACAGCCCTCTCTAAGCAGTTTACAGAATCAGCTTATTGCCCCCAACAATCTGGGTCCTCATTTTACCCACCCTCGGAAGAATGGAAGGCTGAGTCAACCTTGAGCCTGGTGGGATTTGAACTGCCAAATTGCAGTCAGCTGGCAGTCAGCAGAAGTTTGCTTGCAGTACAGCACTTTAACTACTGAGCCACCAAGGCTCAATACACTGCATTTGGTTCAGTGCAAAACAAGAGCCACTACAAATATCTGTTTTCTCCATTTGCATAGAATCGTAGAGCTGGAAGGATCCTTGGAAGTCATCAAGTCCAAGGCCCCGCACACTGCAGGATTCACTGCACCATCCCCAATTGATGACTGTATCCAGCCTGTTTGAACTCCATTTATTTCTCTCTCTCTGATTTTCTATTTTTGCCTCCTCCCATTTCCCTTTATTTTTCTACCCCACTGTCAATTCCTTTCTTCTCATTTTTTCCTTCTTAACAGTAACAAAACCATAGTTCAGTCTTCCCTATGAAGCAATCCCAGATATCTTGTGAATTTAACTCTTAAATGCTGGTTCACAACTTGGGAATTTCAGTCCAGCTTGTCTGAAGCCTGCAAATTAGGGGAGGAGGAGGCTGGTTTAGGACTGCAGAAATAACTCTTTTGACATACCACTTGGAAGGTTGTAGACTGCAGTCCAGTATTGAAAAGTTAGGGAATATTATCACCATCACTACTACCTCTACAACTGTTTAATGAATTTATACACTGTCTCTTACTGCTAAAGCACTTTCAAATACTCTACAATAAATATAGCAATAGCACTTGGACTTATATACCACTTTACAGTGCTTTACAGCCCTCTCTAGGCAGCTTACAGAGTCAGAATATTTTCCACAGCAATCTGGCTTCTCATTTTACCCACCTCAGAAGGATGGAAGGCTAAGTCAACCATGAGCCTGGTGAGATTTGAACTGCCAAATTGCTGGCAGTCAGCAGAAGTAGCCTGCAGTACTGCACTACTCTAACCACTGTGCCACCATGGCTCATAATATAGCAGTCAATCACATTATAAAGTAATATTTAATGCAATATCAAATGACTTGTGTGTGTGTCCCTATTCCTGGTGACTAGCTGGACAAATTTTGGATTTGTTTGGCAAGGGTTTTTAAAAGTAGTTTGCCATTGTGTTCTTCCAGAGAGAATGGCTGAAGTTCATCAGAATGGCCAAATTCATCAGTTGGCTATGAATCTACGGTAATTCAATCTTCCAGCTTCTAGCCTAGCGTATAAACTACTATACCAAGCTGGTTCTCATCAAATAACAATACTAAAATGATAATTTATTTATTTATTTATTATTTATTTATCGTATTTTTATACCGCTCCCTCTCCCAAAAAGGGACTCGGGGCGGTGTACAGACTAAACATATAAAAGATACAGTCAAACAGCAATTAAAATCAGAATTAAAATAAATAGATGAAAATAGAATAAATGAGTAAAATAAGTAAGTAAATGACTGAGTCCCGTCAAATAGAATTAAAAGTCTTATTAGAATTTAAAATTTTAAAAATCTCAGAAAACCCTTAATTGGCTAGGCCGGCCTGCTTAAAAAGTAAGGTCTTGACTGCACGCCGGAAGGTTAGGATGTCCGATGTGTCTCGTATCTCTGGGGGGAGATAATTCCAAAGGGAGGGGGCTCCCACAGAGAAAGCACGTAATCTTGGGGTCGCCAGCCGACAACGATCAGGTGGCGGTACCCCAAGCAGGGCGACCCTGTGGGAGCGTACTGGGCAGCGGGAGGTTGTTGGTGGCAGAAGGCAGTCCCGTAAGTAGCCAGGTCCCGAGCCATGGAGCACTTTAAATACTAACAGTACCACCTTGAATCGAATCTGGAAGGCCACAGGAAGCCAGTGCAGTCTGCGGAGAAGTGGTGTTATGTGGGCGTCCCGGGGGGCGCCCATAATCATCCGTGCGGCTGCATTCTAGACTAACTGTAACCTCCGGAGACTCTTCAAGGGGAGCCCCATGTAGAGAGCATTGCAGTAGTCCAAGCGGGAGATAACGAGGGCGGAAGTGACTGTGCGAAGTGCATCCAGATCCAGAAAGGGCCGCAACTGGTAGATCAAACGAATCTTATAAAAAGCCCCCCTGGCAACGGCTGCAATATGTTCTTCCAAAGACAGCCGTACATCCAGGAGGACACCCAAATTGCGCGCCCTTTCCACAGGGGTCAGTACCTCTCCCCCTATGGTCAGCGAAGGAACAAGCTGACTGTATCTGGGAGCAGGAAACCACAGCCACTCGGTTTTGGTCGGGTTGAGACAAAGCCTGTTATGACCCATCCAATCCCGCACGGCCTCCAGACATCGGGTCATCACTTTGACGGCTTCGTTGGGGTGGTCTGGGGTGGAGATGTATAGCTGAGTATCATCAGCGTATTGATGGAATTCCACCCCAAAGCCACGGATGATCTCACCCAGCGGCTTCACATAAATGTTGAACAATAGGGGCGAGAGTACCGATCCCTGAGGCACCCCACAAAGCAGGGGCCTTGGGGTCGATCTCTGTCCTCCTGTCAACACAAATTGCGAACGGTCAGAGAGGAAGGAGGAGAACCACCGTAAGACGGTGCCTCCAATCCCCAACCTCTCCAATCGCTGCAATAAGATACTGTGGTCGACAGTATCAAAAGCCGCTGACAGATCTAACAGCACCAGGACAGAGGAACAACCTCTGTCTCGTACCCTCCAGAGATCATCCATCAACGCGACCAACGCCGTCTCTGTGCTGTGCCCGGGCCTGAAGCCCGATTGGAGGGGGTCGAGATAACTCATTTCATCTAGGTACTGCGGGAACTGACGTGCCACCACAGTCTCTACAACCTTTGCAACAAAGCGAAGATTGGAGACAGGACGGTAATTTGATAACAGTGCTGGGTCCAGGGACGGTTTCTTGAGGAGAGGTCGTACCACTGCCTCCTTCAAGGAGGAAGCGTTTATAATGCCCTGGAGCCAGCGTCGAGTCACCTCTCGGGTGGCCAAGACCAGCCAGGAGGGACACGGGTCCAACAAACAGGTGGTAGCATTCAGTCCCCCCAGTATTCTGTCCACGTCCTCTATGGTAACAGGATCGAACTCAACCCAGTTGACCTCACCAATATCCACCCCCGCCCTCCCGCCCGGAGATGCCCAGTCAGGAGTCCAGCTCATTCCGAATCTGAGTGATTTTGTCCTGCAGAAACTTAGAAAACTCCTCAGCTCGTCCCTGTAAGGGATCTTCCCGTGTCTCTACCTCCAAGAGGGAGCAGGTCACCCTGAACAGTACGGCTGGGCGGTTTTCTGCAGACGCAATAAGGGTGGAGAGGTAGGTCTTCCTCGCCATCCTTATCGCCACTAAATACGTCTTAATATAAGAACGTAATAGTGTTCGGCCAGACTCAGAGCGGCTGGCATTCCAACTGCTCTCTAGGCGACTTTTCCGGCGCTTCATCTCCCTTAGCTCCTCGGAGAACCGAGGAGCCACTTGGGATCGGTGCCGGGTCAGAGGCCGCAAGGGCACGATTCAGTCAAGGGCCCCAGCAGCCACCTTTTCCCAGGTGACAGCCAAGCCCTCGACCGAGTCATGTGTGTGAGCTTCGGGAAGTGGCCCAAGCTCCCTCAGGAACCTATCTGGGTCCATCAGGTGCCTGGGGCGGTACCATTTTAATGGTCCCGCCTCCCTGTGGTCGGGGGGTGCGGAACGGAAGTCGAGCCTTAGGAGTAAGTGATCTGACCATGACAGTGGTTCTAAAGCTGTATCCTCTATACCCAGATCACTCTGCCACTGGTCAGAGACAAAAACTAAATCCAGGGTGTGACCTCCCACGTGAGTAGGGTCCCGAATTAACTGGGTCAGGCCCATGGCTGTCATGGAAGCCATGAACTCCTGAGCAGTCCCTGAGGTACCGCCGGCAGAGGGTAGGTTGAAGTCCCCCATGACCATAAGCCTGATAATGAGCAACATATATACATTAGAAAAGTGGAGTGTAAGGAAAAATAATATTCTATTAAAATTCTCATATAGAAAGTGGAGCTAAATGGTCAACAAGTACTTAAAGTATAGTAGAATAGAACTTAGGGCTTAAAAGGGGGAATGTATATTCTCCTGTGTCAAAGCTACCAAGGACAGGAATTAGCAGTCCTTGGGGGCCTATAACAAGGGCTTTCCCAAATGATCTCAGTGACCATCTAGGTCTAGAATGGCAAAATTGGATAACTATCCTAATCCCAATTTGTTCAGGGCCTTCTATGTCTATGGATCAGAAGCTATTTGGCAGCCTGTAGAGATGCTTCAATAGAGATGGGATGGAAATGCAACCTGCCTGTCCCTTTCTGCACTAGCTGTAGCTTTGCATCACATGGCAGTTTTGCAGATGTAAACTGCAGCTGTGCTGTTTCTATCCACAAAACGTTATCATTTATATACCAGCCAAAGTTATTTGCAGGTACTTCTAGTCTAGTTGAGTCTGTGATAAAGGTAACCCTAAGAGCACTCATTAAAAGGTTTCTTTTCTTTCTGAGAGAATTTTCCTTTTCTACATCTCATTTAGGTAAATTGGAATCACCATAATTATCCTCAACTCAGAAACCATCCAGACCAGGGGTGGGATTCAAAACTTTTAACAACCGATTCTGTGGGCATGACTTAGGTGGTAGGCGTGGCTTGGTGGTCATGTGACTGGGTGGAAATGGCTTGGTGGTCATGTTATTGGCTGGGTGTGGCCAACTCAATATCACTCACATCGAGGCACGCATCTCCTCACTGGCCTCTCATGACTGTGGAGATGCTGCAACAGTCGTAAGTGTGAAAAATGGTCATAAGTCACTTTTTTCAGTGCCATTGTAATTTTAAATGGTCACGCCACACAAGCAAAATATCAGCAAAGGAGGGAAAAAAAACTCCAGAGAAATTCCTGAGACAGGAAGTCTAGTCCTGTTAAGAATGTAATAAGGGTTAATGGAGAGGCAGTTTCTATAAGCAAGACCAGAATGTTTCTTTCCTGCCTTCCTTACAGAATTAGGCCAGTAATTTCTTCTAACAACTGGTTCTCCAAACTGCTTAGAATGTTAACAACCAGTTCTACCAAATAGGTGCGAACTGGTAGAATCCCACCCCTGATCCAAACTCCTATGAACTATGGTATTTAAACTACTAAGATATCCCAACAGAATTAACATAGAGTATGGATGTCAAACTCATATTGCCATGGCAACGTCACATGACTTTTTCCCCTTCGCTAAACCGGGCATGGGCGTAGCCAGTCCATGATGCATCCAGTCTGCGGGCCAGGAGTTTGACAGCCATATTCCCTCTTTTTCTTGCAAGAGATTATCTATCAGGACAACCAGGCCTTATCTGAACATAAGGGATATTTCTTGAAAGGGATCAAGAAAATGGGATATTTCAAGTACATGTTGAACTAACAGCTACTGCACTCTTAAGCCCTTTCCTTCCTCCATCCAAAGCAAATGTTTTTCAGGAGTGTGTGAGCCCTGATTCCTTCAAAGCAGGCAATAACATTTCCTTACACAAAGATGCATCCACTACTCTCAGGTTCAGTCCCCCTTGGGTTACGGTTAGGGTTAGGATTAATCCTAACCCTAACCTTGAATGAGCCAATATGAGTGGGAATCAAGGGATCACATGGTAGTCCAAATGGCTATAGGCATCTTGGCAGTGTCTTAAGGCCTCACAGACTGAAAATAATCCCATACAATTGGAGAGCATACCTTATATACCAGGTCAGTTTATTTGTTCATCAAGCCCAGTAATATCTATTCAGACTAGCAATGGGCTCTCCATGATCTCAGCAGGGAGATGCTATTTTTTCCCCTCATCTGTTACCAAAGCCTCATTTTAATTGAGACCTTTTGCATGCTAAGCATGTGCTCTGTAATTGAGCTATGAACCTTTCCTATTTGGAGCAGATTTATTTCATTTGTAAATGGATTTTAAAAAAATATGTTCAAAAAACTTGGCTAAAATTGTCTCTGTTGTCCATAAAAGAACATTATATAGTGGATTAGCATTATTTCTTTATCAATAAAGCTCTAAATGGTATGTGGCCTGGAAACATGATGGTTTGATTTCTGCCTTATAGAGCTTCAAAGATATTGCATTCAAATGGTGTTTTCAAATTTCTCCAATTTAGGTAGAAGACACTGGGGAGATGACCTTTTCCTTTGTGAAAAGCCTATGAAAGTTGATGTGTTGCCAACTGTGATATCATTCTCACATCAAAACTTCACTTTACCAGCAGCCCAGAAGTTCTATTGTGTCTGTATGGACCCTTAGAAGCAGCTACATGAGGTTTCCAAAGATATTCCTGCTTTAATATTTTAAGGAAGGGAGCTTTATTCATATTAATATACTTCACAAAACACCCTTTAGTCAGGGGTGGGTTCAGGGGTGGGATTTTAACCCCTTATCTCACATGCGTGCCATCCAACTTACCTTCATTGTGCCTTTGTCTAATTTTTGATAAGTTGCTATTTTTCCTTCCACTCCCCGATGATCTTGTTGTTTCTTTTTTATTTTTATTTCTTGTATTTTTCTTATATGTATCCATTTCATGTATCCATAACTATGTTTATACTTATACCTGTTATCTTATAATTGCTTGACAAAATAAATAAAATAAAAATAAAATCAGCTGATCTGACTATCAGCTATGCTGCACAATTTAGATTAGCTAGAAAGCAGGAAATCGTCAGATTTCTTGCTTTCTAGCTAATCTAAATTGCTGTTGTACTGCTTCGGCTTTGCCCATGAGGCTTTCCTGAAGCCCTGTCAGGGATGGTGTTCAGGGGGTTTTGGGGGGGAAGTGGCCTGAGAGCAGAGCTGAACCTTCCTTAGGACTGAAGTTTCTATTTTTCAGTGCAGACTCAGGCAGCAGATTGCAGAAAGATACATCTGTGAGTGACTCTCTGACTCTGCAAGCAACTCAATCTTCCTGACTGCTTTGTCTGATTTTGGATAAAAGTTGCTCTTTCTTTTTTTTAATAAAAAATTCAATATTTACAATATTTATATACAAGCCATGCCCAGCCAATCACATGACACCAAGCCATGCCCAGTCAGCAAGAAATGCCCACCTAGTCACATGACAACCATGGCAAACCCACAAATTAGGCCATGCCCACAGAACCGGTTGTTAAGAAATTTGAATCCCACCCCTGGGTGGGCTGCTGGAGGTTTGCAGGGGTTTGGGAGACTCCTAGCTAAGATTCTGTGCAGTTTGGAGAACCCCCAAATCCCATTCCTGGCTGGCCCCGCCGTTCCCCTCCCCTCCCAGTCCCCACACAGCCTGTCTTGGATGCCAGGTAAGTACAGGGCCCACATGGAGGCTTGGGGAGGGCAAAAAACAGGCCTCCTAGAAGTTCAGGAAGGCCAGAAATGGGCCCGTTTCCAGCTTCCAGAGAGCCACTGAAGCCCGTGGAGGCTGTTTTCGCCCTCATGGAGGCTCAAGGAAAGCCTCTGGAGCTCAGGGAGGGCAAAAATACCACCGTGATGCAGGAGGCTGACTAGGCCACACCCATCATGGCCATGCCCACCCAGCAACTGGGCAGAGAACCCTTTGCTAAAACTTTTGAAGCCCACACCTGCTTTACTGATAGATGTCCCTGAAGGTTTCTCACCCAGCCATTGACCATAGCTAGTTAAGTTTTAAAGGACACTTAGTTTCATATATCCTTTTTATCAGGTTGTATTCCATGTGTCCAAGATCAAAGATAAATTCTAACATCTCATTATGAATATATCATTTATTATTCTTAAATATATTCAATAAAGATTTCCCTGGAACTGATGAAGGAAACCACAACTGATTAAATCAGCAAGAAAGAAGATCCATCTGCAAGTAGCAATAAAAATGAACACCTAATTCTGTCTGGTAGCAACCAAATGTCACTAAAGATATCTGGATATGCACACGGAAGCTAAATTGTACACCATACTACAAATGATGTCATCTTACCTTAATTTTTTTAAAAACAATATGACAACTTTTACTCCAGTTTTATATATGATGCCAGTTTTTCTATATTGATATGTTGCATATTATGACTAATGGCTAAAACAAAGTACAGTATATTTGAATTTAATGTATTTTTTTATTATATCTTTAATCGCACCCAAATAATTGCATGTGGTACCTATTGCTACAATAAATTCAATATGTATATTTTTTCATTATTGTGGCTATATATACCTATGACATAAATTCCTCAAGCTAATTCTCCAAGAAATCACCAAATGTTCTCCTTCTGTTTATCTTCCCTTAAGATCTATTTTTAAATTAATAGGTTGTTTCAATTTATATAAATAATGTCTAACTCCAGACAATTCTGAGTGCTTAAGATCTTGACATATGCAGCGGTTTCATGCTATTGGTTTATTTAATCTGCTGTATTTTTATATTACTGTATTTCCTAAGTGTCCCTACTGCTCTTCCCCAAGATTGGGGACCACAAGAAAAGGCAGGGACAGTTCTGCCATCTAGCTAAATAATGATGGAGTGGAAAGTATGTTCTAACCATCTAACCCCCTTGTTGTTTTTTTGCTTCATGTTCTTTCATCATGGAAAGGGGAGAAAGAGTAGATTGAATAGCTACTAATGAACAGCAGGTGGGATGGCCAAGCATTCTGGCTTCTTGGCTCCCAGAAGGAAAGGAAAATCCCAGGAACAGACGTTTTTGCTACTGGGCAACAACCTGCTCTTCAGATTCTGATTTTGTATATTAAACAGAAGCTGAGTCAGTAGTTTTCCCAAATCCAAAGCATCCTGAAGAGATAAGGGGCTGGACCATCTCCAGAATCCCTGTGGAAAAAAACAACCAGACTGCCCGCCAGGGATTTTTACAGTTGTCATTTACCAGGTAGAATTGGATATCTTCCTCTTCCAGAGATTCAAGTAACAGGCAGGTGAATGCAATGCCATTAGTACAATCCCTTTCTGCTGTTTTCATGCCTCAAGACTACAATAGCTGTGTATGTGGCCCACTCCTCCATTTTCCTCTTTTATCCACTAAAGAAAATGGACAAAAAAGTGGCAAGAGAGTGTATGCTGATGTTATTTCAGACATGGCCCTGTGTGGGGCCTGGTTAGGAAAGGGAAGAAGGCAATAGTTATAGTATATGGAGAGAAAGAGTCCAGGTAAGAAGGGAAGGGCAAAAAATATTTCCTGAGCTGGTGCTTGAACATCAAGTAGTGTATTAATTAATGAAATCACTCTACTGACGATGGCACGAACAAGTGATCAATCATCTTCCCATATAGTGTGTGTTTTGTGGCTCTCCTGCAGTTTTTCTTTCTCTCACTAGCACAGAAATCAATGCTCAATTTTGAGTGAAAGGCTTCCTGTGTAAAGCTGTAGCAAACTCTTGCACTACTGCTTTGTTATTCCTGAGTGCACTATACCTACAAACAAAAACAATTTCTGTGAATAATATTTGCTTGCATATTATGTAACATAGGTGCTAGGAAGAAGGATCTTTGATTTTCAGCTCCACTAAAATACGTAACTAGCTTGGGGTACTTTGATATTTGAATGTGAAACCACAGTTTTGACATTTCAATCCCATTGCAACATCACATTAAGGATTCTCATTAATGAAGCAAATGAAAAAAAAAGTAATATAACCATCAAGAAGGACCCATTGCCACATGTTCTTTCAGTTCATATGAAGTGCAAACATTAGGCAACATGGAAGTGGTTATGAAAGAATTCTAGTTTGAGTTTGTTTTTCAGAGACTGTCAACCATTTGCACACTTTTTATTCAGTATTTGAGAATGACAGCAGGATTGATGTAGTAATATCACTATGGAGGGCTAATCTGAAATGTCTGACCCATTTTTAATTGAAAATTTCAATGGCAATAGTAAAAGCAAATACAAACTAAAATCAAAGGAAGAAAAAAGTAAAAAGTACTAAGAAAGAGAAAGAAAAAGAAAAAGCTAAAATTTGTTCTACATGTGCTGTCCAGACAGTTTAGAGTTAATGGGATAGTTAGTTAGGAATTGTGAGCTGTTCCCTTAAGGGAATGTGTTTTGAGGCGGCAATGAAGAGGCACACACGTATAGTGATTCAGTCTTTTTGTTTATTTCCAGGATACCGACTGACTCGGTGGCGCGGCAGCCCTTCTTTTAAAGGACTCCCGCGCCTAAGTCAACCAATGACGGGGCGAGGATCTCCCGCCGGAATGTAGACCAATGAATAGTAAGTATTTCAAATATTAACCAATCCAGAACACCCCTCCCTCCTTGGTCCAGTCTGACCAATCAGGAGCCGCGCCTATGTTACGTAATCACGTAGATAGGCGGGGCTCCTGTGAGTCCGACTGGACCTGCGCGGCTCAGTTGCGTCGTTACCATCGGCTGGTGCGGAAGGACCTGTTGCTCCTCTCGCCTCCGGCCCTGGAAACTTCGAGCAGGTCGAGCCGGCTGCGTCACTACCAACGGGCCTAACTGGGCTAGTTGACGTGGCCATGCCGCTCCCTGCTCGGCCTGGATTATCGACGACCCTGTCAGATGTTTCAGCGGGACGTTCTTCAGGATCAGGTGCGTAGCCGCGCGACCCGACCGGAGCTAGAGTTGAGGGTGTGTGTGTGTGAGTTAGGGCGTCATTGTTTGTTAGTGGGCTTTCCTTATCCAGACTGTTTGGTAGTTGTTCCCCTTCCCCCCCAGGAAAATCGCCAGGTCTGGGGTGGGTGCGAGTTCGAAGTTGGTCTATGTGTCGTTTCCAGCTTTTGCCCTCAGCGGTGGTAAGCCGGTAAGAACGGGGCCCGGTTAGATGTGTGATGGTGGCTGGCACCCATAAGGGGTGCCCTACCAGGTTTTTAGCGTAAACTAAATCCCCAATTCGGAATGTTCGGACTTTGGTTGAAGAATCTAGGGGTTTCTCTGTAGTGTAGGTGGGGTGTAGTCTATCGAGAGGGGAACGTAGCTTTCTCCCCATAAGTAATTCAGCAGGGGTTTTGTTAGTAGTGCTACTGGGTGTAGTGTGTTGTAGGAACAATAATTTGTCGATGCGTGTTTGTATAGGGCCCTGATCTAACTTAAGAAGGGTCTCCTTGGTAAACCGGACCATGCGTTCGGCCCGTCCATTCGCTGCCGGATGTGCCGGCGCGGTTAAGGCATGGCGTATGCCCAAACTGGCTAGGTAGCCCTCAAATTCTGTAGCCGTGAATTGAGGGCCGTTGTCAGATACCAGGACGTCTGGTAAACCGTGGGTGGCAAACCAGTGACTGAGCTGTCGGATGACAGCTTCAGAAGAGGTTGATTTCATGAGGCTCACTTCTAACCAGTTTGAATACGCGTCTACCAGAATCAAGAAGGTATGTCCCTTAGTCGGGCCTGCAAAGTCTATGTGGACTCTAGACCAAGGGCCCCTAGGTAGATCCCACTCAGTACTTGGTGCCTTTGGGGGTGAGGGCCGGGAAGTCTGGCAGGGCTGACAACCCGCGACCCAGTCGGTAACATCCTTGTCTAACCCAGGCCACCATACGTAACTTCTAGCTAGACTTTTCATCTTTACCACCCCGGGGTGCCCCTCATGCAATAGTTTCAATATGGGATTTCGCAGTTTTTGTGGAATGACCACTCGATCCCCCCATAGTACACAGCCTTTTAGTACTGACAGTTCCATTTGTCTCTGTTTAAACGGTCTGTGCTGTTCTTGTAACTCAGAGTCAGGCCAACCCTTCATGATCCACCTACTCACGGTATGCAGTAGGTGGTCGTTAGAGGTTTCGTGCGCGATGTCTGCTGCTGTCATCGGGAGGTCGGGCAGGGTCTCAATCAAAAAGGTTGAAAAACTGGGGTTTGGTTCCGGATCAGAGTCTGGTAACGGGCAACGACTTAAAGCATCGGCGTGCGTGATGGTCGGACCCGGGCGGTACGACAGAGTGTAATTGTAAGCGGCCAGGAATTCTGACCATCTTGTCATTCTGGGTGATAGAATGTGGGGAGTGGGTTTGTCACCCGCCAGGATACCTAGTAGGGGTTTGTGATCGGTGATGATCGAAAAAGATCGGCCATACAGGTATTCATGAAAACGTTTAATACCCGAAATTATGGCTAGTGCCTCCTTGTCCAGTTGACTGTAATTCCTTTGGCTTTGGGACAAGGTTTTTGAATAGAAGGCAATCGGAGCCTCTCTGCCATTAGGTAGAAGGTGGCTCAGGACAGCTCCGATTCCAAAGGGGGAGGCATCGCAAGTTAGTAACAATGGTAAAGTTTCGTTATATTGAATTAACACTTGAGCTGAAGTGATCATGTCTTTAATTTTGTTAAATGCTGTTTCTTCCCGATGTCCCCACTTCCACGATGCGTCTTTGTCCAAAAGCCTATGCAAGGGTTCCGCCACCGTGGCTTTCTGGGGCAAAAAGACATGGTAAAAATTTATCAACCCTAGGAAAGCTTGTAGGTCAGCCTTGTTAGTTGGTGTGGGGGCATTTTTGATGGCACGGGTTTTTCCTGCTGTTGGATGGATGCCATTTCCATCGATTAGGTATCCTAAAAACTCTATTTTGTCTGTGATAAGGGTACATTTGTCTTTTTTGACTTTAAACCCAGCCTCAGTAAATTTGGTCAGCACTTTTCTTAGGCGGTCTCGCAGTTGCAATTTGTGTTTAGCTGCAATTAGGACGTCATCGAAATACGGGATGACTCCAGGAATTCCTTGAAGGAGTCGTTCCATAAGAGATTGAAAAATGCCTGGTGCCACGCTAACGCCGAATTGTAGGCGATTACACTTAAATGCACCCCGGTGTGTCACAATAGTTTGGGCTTCAGCTGTTTTTTTGTCAACGGGCAGTTGCTGGTAAGCCTGAGCCAAATCGAGTTTGGCGAAAATCTTTCCGCCCTTGATAGAATGTAGCAAGTGTTGCACGACAGGCACGGGGTATGCGCTCTGTTGTAGTGCATGGTTGAGGGTCGCCTTATAGTCCCCACAAATACGAACCGACCCGTCTGCTTTTATAGGGGTCACTATAGGGGTCTCCCATTTAGCGTGGTCAACTGGCTCGAGGACCCCTTGCTTTACTAGTTTATCCAGTTGTTCTTCTATTTTTGGCTTTAAGGCAAACGGTACCCTTCTAGCCTTTAGTCTAATTGGGGCTACCTTGGGGTCTATGTTAAACGAAATCGGGTTACCCCGGTACTTGCCTAATTCTTCGCTGAACAGGTCCTGGAATTCTTGAATGAGATCTGCCTCCCAGTCAGCGTCTGTGATATGGTTGATACCGGTCATCCCTATTCCCAGCGGTTCGAACCATTCCAGTCCTAAGAGGCTGGGTCTGTTCCGGTCCACGATTGTTAGGGGAAGAATCTCAGTATGGTTGTTGAAGGTTACCTGGAAATGTCCAATCCCTACTACCGGAATTCTGTTTCCCTGGTAGTCTTTGAGTGTTAATTTCTGTTTGTCTAGTTCGCTTCGCCGTATGTCTGGGATCAATTTCTTAATAGTGTCCCAGGAAACCATGGAAAGGAATGATCCCGAATCCACTTCCATTTCACAATTTTTTTCTTCAATTCTTACTTGCACGTGGACTTTTTTAACGTTTTTTGTATTAGAGTGACCAATTATTATTGTTTGATGTGTTTCTTCCTTCTTGTAAGATGACTCTTTAAACTTTCTATTCCTTCCTTCCTGGCTCCAACGGTTGTTTGTTTTCTTTTCTCTCTCTCTTGGGGGAGGGCTTTCTCTTCGCCTGGGGCTGTAGCTTGATCGGGCTCTGCATACCCTTGCGATGTGCCCTTTCTTTTCACACTTTCGGCATATTGCATCTATGAATCGGCACTCTGATCTGGGGTGGTTTCCACCACAACGGTTGCATTCAAAATCAAACCGCCTGGTAGCCCGCTCTTTTTTCCCTCTCGCGGCTTTTAGGTGGCAAACCTCGTCTTCTTCACTACTGGTCTCAGTTTCAATATCCTCGTAGTGAGTTGAGGTTTTTCCTTGTTCATCATCAGCTTTGGTGGTTTCTTTGGATTTGTGGTGTGCAGCTTGATTAATCTGTTTCATTCTTGCTGCCGATTTGTGAGCGGCTTCGGCTGCGGTGGCTTCTTCAATGGCCTCTGTGGCTGTTATCTTGGGTCGGTTTAGCAACTTACTCTGCAATATTGGATCTTTTAAGCCTAAGACGATCCGGTCTCTTAGCGCCTCATTGAAATCCGAGAATTCGCACTCTCCGCCTATTTCTCTTAAATCGGCCACGAAATCGGCGATAGGTTCTCCTTCTTTTTGGTTCCGGAGATAGAACTCCTGGCGCTTTATCAGGCAGGAGACTGTGGGCGCATAGTGTTTCCTCAGGATCTTCTCTAGTTCGGGCCAAGTTAGCGTTTTGACATCGATTGGAGACGCTAGTGCCTTTGCCATCCGAAATACGGCTTGGCCGCAGTGGGTCAAAAATACCGCTCTCTTTCGGTGATCCGACACTCCGCTCAGATCGCTACTCTCCAAAAACATGAGGAATCGGTCCACATACGTCTGCCATTCCTCCTTGGCCGGGTTGAATTTTTCAGGCGGTGCGTTGCTTCCGGACATGATGCCGCTCGCTCTCCGCTGCTATGCACTCTCTAAACGTGTTGCCTCGATCCCATCCTCGTCGCCAGTGTTTTGAGGCGGCAATGAAGAGGCACACACGTATAGTGATTCAGTCTTTTTGTTTATTTCCAGGATACCGACTGACTCGGTGGCGCGGCAGCCCTTCTTTTAAAGGACTCCCGCGCCTAAGTCAACCAATGACGGGGCGAGGATCTCCCGCCGGAATGTAGACCAATGAACAGTAAGTATTTCAAATATTAACCAATCCAGAACAGAATGCATCATGGTAAATGTAGTTAAGGTATCCTGGGAAATGTAGTCCATGTCATGTGGTCACATCTGTAATCCTGACTGGTCACTAAATTGACCCTTGTTGGGTGGGGGAGGCTCCCTCTCTCTTGCCTGAACACAGCCTGTGGTGGCAGCTCTACCCCCTGCCTCTGCGACTATGGGATATAAATCATTTACACTACGATTTCAACTATGCAAAGAATTTGACATTAGATGCATCTCGACATAACTGTGAGTCACCTTGAGGATACCTAATATAATCCAATAAAAGAAACTTTGTATAGAAGAATTTGTAGAGTTATTCTATCTGTCTTTATATTCAGCAAGTGAATCATAAGACAGAATACTACATATGTTGCTTTTCAATAACATCTTTTGAACATAGAAGCAGACATCATTACTGATATTGTTAGTATTAGGTTTTTTTTTTAAAAAAAATCATTCTTCAAAAGTCTCTTTCAGTATTTTTACTGTTAGAATGTTTTGCAACATTTTATAGGTTTGTAAATATTTTCTCTGCCTAAAATGTTTAGTCTCTTCTAGTGTCCAGTTTATAAAACCATGAAATTGTCTACCTTTGTTTTGTCTTGTAAAAAGCAAATCACAATCTATTTTCCATGGGAAGCTGGTGGTTGTTTTTAATTAATTCCAAAATCTTATTGTAAAAGTTTCAATATTCTAATTTTACATTGACCTTTAATCATTTTTAGGAACAAAATTTTATTTAGGTTTTTTTTGCTGTTTGTTTCAGATTCTTTAAATTCTTCAACTTATGATTACAATTTTCTTTTATCTAGGATTGAAAGTAGGTTCAGCTGGAATTATCAGACTTATCAGTCCAAAGATATGCAATAGGTTAGAAATAGTTAATGAGCAATTTTGTAAAATAATTAGGAAGTGAAGTTTGCAAACTTACGTCTTTTAAAAGTTTCCACTGTGATTGCAAGCAAGATGCTTGATCTGATCATCTCCTAGTGCAGTTTTCTTGTGAGGAGCAGCCATCCAAAGGACATCAGGGGTGATCTCCCACACCCTTTCTCTAGAAAGATTGCAGACAGAAGAAGAGCAACCAAGATGATTAGGAGACTGGAGGCTAAAACATATGATGAACAGTTGCAGTAACTGGGCATGGCTAGTCTAGTGAAGAAAAGGACCAAGAGTGACATGAATGAATGAATGAATGAATGAATGAATGAATGAATGAATGAATGAATGAATTCTTGATTGGCCAAGTGTGATTGGACACACAAAGAATTTGTCTTGGTGCATATGTTCTCAGTGTACATAAAAAGAAAAAATACATTTGTCAAGAATCATAAGGGAGAACACTTAATGATAGTCACAGGGTACAAATAAGCAATCAAATCATACTAAGAAACAGTCAATATAAATCGTAAGGATACAAGCAACAAAGTTACAGTCATACAGTCACAAGTGGGAGGAAATGGGTGATAGGAGTGATGAGAAGATTAATAGTAATAGTAATGCAGACTTTGTAAATAGTTGGACAGTGTTGAGGAATTATTTGTTTATCAGAGTGATGGCATTTGGGAAAAAACTGTTCTTGTGTCTAGTTGTTCTGGTGTGCAGTGCTCTATAATGTCGTTTTGAGGATAGGAGTTGAAACAGTTTATGTCCGGGATGTGAGGGGTCTGTAAATATTGTCACAGCCCTCTTTTTGACTCGTGCAGTATACAGGTCCTCGATTGAAGGCAGGTGGGTAATAATAGTTTTTTCTGCAGTCTTAATTATCCTCTGCAGAAAAAACAATTACTACCAACTTTACTATATGATAGCAGTGTTCCAATATTTGAGGGGCGGCCACAGAAAGGAGTGGGACAATCTATTTTCCAAAGCACCCGAAGGCCAGACAAGGAATAATGGATGGAAACTGAACAAGGAGAGATTCAATCTGGAAACAAGGGTAAATTTTCTGACAGTGAGAACAACCAACCAATGGAACCGCTTGCCTTCAGAAGTTGTGGGAGCTTTATCACTGGAAGCTCTCAAGAAGAGACTGGACTGCCATCTGTCAAAAATGATGTAAGGTCTGCTGGGTGGGGGGTTGGACTAGATGATCTACAAGGTCCCTTCCACCTCTGTTAATCTATATTTTCTTATCTGGAAAGGAAGGAAGAAACTGCTTCAGTCACTCGTTCTTTGGGCTTTGCTGAGGTCATCAGCTTTACTTTCAAAGAGTCATCTTCAATTTGCCATACTTTTCCCAGAAGTCCAGAAGCAGATACCATTTCTGGTATGGCTAGTGTTGTAACTATTAATTTCTGGCCCAATACATAAAAAAAATCTCCTGGAATATTTCAAATGTTAAAGTTTTTGGATCCTAAATAAATAAATTTATTTATTTATTTTATATAATTATTTCCAAATTTTATAATAAAAATCTCAATGCTCCAAATTTGCCTGAACCCTTATTTTATTTATAGCTTTATTGAATCAAAATCTTATTTACCTTTTTGCAGTTTATTTCCAATTCTTTTAAGTTCTTAAAGGAATTATTATTAATTAATTATTAAGTAAAAAGTATGGTTACTTTTTCTTTGTTCAAGAATGAAGGTAAACTCACCAGATGGCTTTTCAAACATGCCATTCTGGACATTTCATAAACAAACAAACAAACACACACACACACATACACAAGGAAGAAAATTTCCCAAAATGATTAGAAAGCAAATTAGCAAACTCAGTACCCTTTAAAAAGTTCTGCTGTAATTGTGAGTATAATTTATTATTACCTTTATTATCAGAGTACAACATATGTACAGTGAGATTGGCTGAGCCTCCCTTCATGCACTCCCCCCCGCATACAACTCACAGTGAGGACAGAAATCCCTAATCCAGACCCAATCTTATTACCCTGTGTGACCTTGTTGCACAACATGGCGGCCTTGCAAGTCTATCATACTATGTTGACATCAAGTTATTTTCCATTCAGAAGTCTGACAGCGCACGGGTAGAAACTGTTCTTCAGCCTGTTGGTACGGCTGGCTATGCTTCTATATCTCCTACCCAATGGTAGGAGAGTGATGAAATGCTGACCGGTGTGAATCATCCCTGAGAATTTTCCTCACTCTTCTAAGGCAGCAAGCCCTAGCGATGTCATATAGTAGTATCAGGGAACAGCTCACAATGTTTTGTGCTGTGCTCACCACCCTATGTAGTGTCCTTCTATCTGCGGCTGTCAAGTCAGCATACCACACTGTAATGCAATATGGATGATCCTATCATCTGCTGGCACACAAACCTGTGGAAGACCTCTATGGTCTCCTTGCAAGTAGCGGCCATCCAGAGGAAGTGTGAATAATATCCCACTTTTCCTTATCTGGAAGTTTCTAAGAATTGGTGTACTTGCCCGAGTCTTCAGTCTTTGCTGCAATCATCATCTCCCCTCTTTTGGTGACATACATGGCTCCCTGGGGAGTCCAAATGTTTATCACTATTTGAATGGCTGGATTCAGTGGTGGGATTCAATTTTTTTTACTACTGGTTCTGTGGGTGTGGCTTAGTGGGCGTGGCAGGGGAAGGAGACTGTAAAATTGTCACTGTGTTTGTTTTGGGTTTGTCTGGTGAGCTTCCACAGAAATTTCCAGAATAAGCCAGACTGGTTATCAAGTTTCCATAGTAACAAGATATGAGTGTCATGTGATGTTTGATGTGCTGCTCATGTGTGCAGGGGAGGAGTTTTACTTCTACTTCACTTTCATTATTCTCTTTCTCTTGCTTCTTAGAATGTACTGCTGTTTCTTTTGTTTCTAGTTATTTGTAAATAAAGTATGCTGGCAACAGGAAAACATGATTATTTCCTCTAATTTATAAAGCTGATATTTTTCGCTTTGACAAAAAACTCCAGTCCAAAGTGGTATTTGCCGGTTCTCCGAACTATTCAAAATTTCCACTACCAGTTCTCCAAAACTGATTCAGAACCTGCTGAATACCACCTCTGGATCGATTCAAGGATACACTTTGGAAGGAGGACTAAACATATGCATTAATGTTAGCATTAACATCATGCACTTTGGGAGGTAAAAGCCATACTAAGATCTTATAGATCAGGGATGTCAAACCCGCGACAACACGTTGTTGTCATGTGCTATATCACAACTTTCTTCGCTAAACTGGGGGTGGGCATGGGCAGCATATGATGCATTCAGCCTGCAGGCCGCGAGTTTGACACCCCTGTTGTAGATCATGACATTATTATGGAAATTGCATACTATACTTGATTTGTACAATGGCATGGGTTGCAATTTTGGGGCTTACTTTCACTTTAAAAAGAAAAAAAAATTTAAACTCTGGATTTTGAGGATGCAATGCTGCAGCTTCATGAGCCTCAAAAAGGAGGTCAAAGAACTTTTAACAGCTGATGGATAAATTTGGGCCCCTAATTAATTGCAGCAGACTTCGTAATTGAATACAGAGGGGAAAAAGACAGCCAAAGTAATCACAGGGATTTCAAGGAAGACATGGCTAGAATTATCATTTATTTTCACACATTATAAATTTGTTATCTTTTAAGTTGTAATTCCAAGTTATTCAGTGCTGAGATCTATTGATTGTTGGCACTCAAATGGAGGGTTTTCCTATTCTGAGTATTAGAATATTAAAGCAAGTAAGTTTTCAAAATATATTGCCAAGCATTTAGAGGAAAAAGTGATGGGTGAGAAAATGGTTTACATTCCCTTCTTGCTGCCATCCACAAATATTTCTGACATTCTGGCTCAGTACAGAACCTAGACAAGATTTTTACATATAGTGTGGGGTTTTCTCTGTCTCTTTTTCAGACAGGGACTATAGCTTGCAGTAAAAAGTTCTGTAACTACACAATCCTATGTGTATTTACTTAGAAGTGGTTCCAGTGCTTTTGGTGGGTTTTATTATTATAGTAAGCTTGAGGTTATGTAGTTACTATCTGTAGCTACACAAGGAGTCTGTGGTAGTGATGTGTGGAGCATAGAAATTCCAAACGAAGTGTATAATTATAACCTTCATTTAGGAATTTCAAACCACCAGGGTTTGTAGATTTGTTATTTAATTATTTAAAAACTGCAGCATGTCAATGGAACGGGATACAATCAATAAAAATATTGAAAAATCCAACAATTTATAAGACCAAACTAATATCATTAAGGTAAAAAGCTTGGGCAGCTGAATCCTCATTCAGTACTATCTAGGATTCCAGAATGGAGGATAACTTGAGTCTCACATGCAAAGAAGCTTTTGTTCAGTTCCTAGATCAGGGGTGTCAAACTGGCTGCCCGCGGGCCAGATGCATCACATTCTAAGACAGAAGTTTGTGGTTGATATTAAATACAATGTGTTTTCAGTAAGACTGCACTCATCCACAATTAAATTAATTCATCCACAATTAAAGTATTCAGAGCTGGAGGGTAATAACAAGTCCTGATTAAGCAAAGGTGGGTATATTATTGTATTGGAAATCTGCTTTTCTGGTTTTGGGGTCCTGCAGCAACTGTGACCATGGCTGATGTATGTGTTCACCTTTAAAGATACCTAATACCTGAGTATCTGCTCATGAAATAATTGGGTGCGAATGCTTATGTATTAAGATGGATGGTACAGACAATCTGGATATCCTGCTGTTCTACTGGTTGGTATTGCAAATGGGACATGTAGAAGGACACAGTAGGAGTTAGGCTATGTGTTTGTTTCAGAACAGATACAGTATAGTGCATTTTATCTATTGGCCCGTTTGCTACATCTGATCACTTCCTGACTAGATAAGATTGGCTGCTTTGTAGAACTCCACAAGGCAAACAGACTGATTAAGAAGTCTGTCCCAGTCACTTCATGGTTCTGATGGCACTTAAGGGTTTTCCCAGTTCTCTTGAGTGACTGGTTAGCCTCTGGCATCCGGGGGTAACTCAGGCACTTGGCATGATTTCCCCCAATGGTATCCCTCTGTTTGCTGATCTCAGATTCTTTGCTACATGGAGGATATCTGGGAGGCACCTGTTGCACCAATAGAGAAAAACAAAAAGTGAATCTGATCATTTATTTTATTATTTATTTATTTATTTATTTTTGTCAAGCGATTATAAGATAACAGATATAAGTATAAACATAGTTATGAATATATGAAATTGATACATATAAGAAAAATAAAAAGAAACAATAGGATAGGGATGGTAGGCACTTAGGAAAGGAGTGAGGTCAATAGTAGACAGTCTAAAAGGTTAAAGTTTTTGGGGTTTGGGGAAGAAACCACAGAGTCAGGTAGAGTATTCCAGACATTGACCACTCTGTTGCTGAAGTCCTATTTCCTGTCATACCCTAATATGAGCTGAAATTCGAGCCTACATCATCACAATGGTATGAAGAATGGTATGAGGGACACCACTGCTTCTTTATTACATCGATCAGTGGGTTTAGAGTAGCCAATTGCCTTTTGAGGAAAGAGAACTGCTAGATTTCCTGCCTGGCCACTGTGACCTCTTAATGATTGGCATTGCCTCTGAAAGAACAGGTCCTACTCAATTCCCAGCCATTATTAGGTAGCTATTAACCAGTTGCAGCCTTATCAGGAATGTGAAGACCTCAGGCCCTCATCATTACTTGCCTGAATTACTTTTGCGCCTGGGGCACAAAAATGAGATATTTAAAAGAGCATTTGAGTTGTGAATACTGCTATTTATTTCTTTATTGAGTTTTAATTTTAAAAATTTATTTTTGAAGGGTTTGTTAATGGATTTTGTTATTTCAACTCAAACCTTTATTGTCCATGTACAACATGTGTACAATGAGATTGGCTGAGTCTCCCTTAGTGCACCCACCCAATACAATGCAACTCACAGTGAAAGTCAGAAAATCCCTAACCCAATGAATTCTACTAGCCAATACATCTAATGCACAATGTGAACATATTGCATGTTGTGCCAGCCCTGCAAGTCAATCATACTTTGTTGTTATGAGATTATTTTGTATTCAGGAGTCTGAAAGCCCATGGATAAAAACTGTTTTTCAGCATTTATTTATTTATTTATTTATTTATTCATTCATTCATTCATTCATTCATTCATTCATTCATTCATTCATTATTTATTTATTTATTTATTTGAGTGTCTTTCGAGTTTTTGTTTTAATTTTTTGAATATTATATATCATTGATGTTTTAAAATATTGGATTAATTTATAAACTGTTGAAAATTATTTGTGACAGGTAATAATAAATCTAAGAAATAAAGAAAATGCATGTTGCACCAAATTATGTCACTCAAAGCAGATACTTTTTAGCAGATTCTCCTGTGTCTGGGATTAAAATGTATGCATTTCAATACCTTCCATCAACTCCTTAAGACCATGATGGCATGTGTGCCGAAAGTAGCATGCAGAGCCATCTCCGCTGGCACATGAGCCGTCGCCCCAGCTCAGTTCGCATGTGCATGCACCTCCCACCAGCCAGCTGATTGCCGGGTATCTGCCATGCATGCATGGGGGACAGGGCACATGTGGGCGTGGGAGAGTGCAGGGGGGTCACACGCACATGTACAGGGGTGGAGAGCATTGGGGTTGTGGCATGTATGTGCAGGGGTGCAGGGGTGCAGGAGTGGGTCACAAATGCATTGCATTATGGGTGCAGGCACGTGTATGCGTGCGCGCATGCACTTTCAACACATGATGACAAAAAGGTTAGCCATCACTGCCTTAACATGTAAAAAAGAATGTAATAAATTCTTCATAGTTACAGATCAGTTAAAAAAAGCAGATAAGCCATATCATCACTTTGCTAAAAGTTTTTAGAAGTCTAAAAAATCTTTAACTTAAAACAAAAAGGAAAAAAGCCTATTTATGAAACATTCATAGAGAACAACAGAAGTTCAATGAAAAGGGTAAAAAAAAAAACCCCGAAAATATCCTCCCCAATCATATATACATTAACCAACATCCCAATAAGCAGCAACCGGTACCTAATCACCACCATAAGCCACAGATAATCACCAGCTTATCAAAGAAGAAACAACCCAAATTAATATCTATATCTTATCCAAACTTACATAAAGTAAGTAAAACAAATCATAGTATATAAACAGCCAATGGAGCTACTTCTCCGAAGCATTAATGATTTCACCTATTTGGTCAATAAAGCATCTTCAAACTCAGGGAACTTCAAGAAAACAACAATAGTGGCTATCAATTGTAGAATAATTTTCTTATTTATTAAGTTCAAAGCTTGTTGTTCTAGGAATTCTTTTTCCTCTTTCCACACTTTCTGTTACTGCTCACAAAGAAAGGGAAATCTTTTAGGAAGATGAAGCATGATACATATGAAGTTGTGGGTTAACTCTGCTGGGATGCCAAATTTAATGATGTTTGGACAAAATATGTGTTTCAATATTACAGGTTTATATTTATAAACTGTAGGATGGGGACAATTCCTGGATGACAATTAGATTTGAGAAAGCAACTTAATAAATATCAGGCTGTTTCTATTAAACATTCCAGGGAAGCACCACTATACTTAAAAATAAGGCTTCCATTAATTTAAGAGTTGTTGCAATTCAGTGGGCAATTCGAATCCTCATGTGGCTTTTCAAAATTTTGGAGTCCCTTCTGCTTTTTAATGCCTCTACAGTTGAGACAAGACACAATATTGGCATTCTGGCACAACTGCTGCCCAAACACAAAGCATGAAAAATTTGTTTTGGAAGTTGTGACATTGGACTTCTGTCAGTCTTGCAGAGTCAGGCCATGTTCCTTTTCCCTAGAAACTTTTACCTCACCTCATTTTCCATTGCCTAAATCCCAGATTCTCAAATTAAACAGACAGTTTTATCAACAAAACCCATCTTAACTTTTCAAATCAATTTTTAGTCAGGTTCATAACTCCTGTAAAAAAATTGCCTGGATTGGTTTTTCCTGTTTATATAAGCAGCACATATCAAATTCTGGTCTCAGCCCATCTCAGAATATTGAAGTTCAGCCTACTCATTTCTTTCTTTTTCTGCCCTGTCCTGCACAACACATATTACTGTAACCTATGACCAGGTTGTAATTGTTTAGAAAAGTGTTTCTGTTCTATCATAGTTGCAGCTTCCAAAGAGAATTAGATTCAAGAGAATGACATCTTGATTGCCAAGCAGTTCTTATATTTAACCCACAGGCATGAGTTCATCAGAGATATTTCTATGACATACCTGGAGTGGCTATATTTCTTCTCTCTGTGTTTAGACACATCCCTCTCCAGCCCAAGCTAAAATAGTAATGCAAGAATAACCAGAAGGAGTTCATTTCTATATGCATAATAACATATGAGATGTGGGATAGTGATTAATTCAAAGTTAAGAGAAGTAATAAATAACAATCAATTGTGGAAACAAATTGCTCTGGGGGAAGAGAGATCCTAAATAAACCACAAATCCCAAAATGCTAAAGTTTCAGAAAAGATCCCTGGGGCTTGGATGGACATAGTGGACTTTCCTCTCTGCCACAAATACAGATAGCCCTCAACTTACAATAGTTCATTTAGTGACCATTTGAATTTACAATGGGATGAAAAAAAACTTATGGCCATTTTTCACACAATTGCAGCATTCCCATGGTCATGTGATCAAAATTCGGTCACTTGGCAACTGACTCATATTTATGATGGTTGCAGTCTCCCAGGGTCTTGGGATCCCCTTTTGCAAGCTTCTGACAAGCAAAGTCAATGGGGAAGCCAGATTCACTTAACAACCATGTGCTACTAATTTAATAACTGCAGTGATTCACTTAACAACTGTGGCAAGAAAGGTTGTCAAATGAGACAAAATTCACTTCACAACTATCTCGCTAATAAACAATTTGGGCTCAATTGTGGTCATAAATGGAGGACTATTTGTATATGGAAAGAAAGAGATTTTCCTGTATTTTTTGAGGGGGAACCGATGATGATTGTAATGGAGGAGGAACCACATCACACATGTACATGTGAGGCTGAATATAGAGTTTCCAGATATTCTTTGAGGTTTTTTTTTCTGTTTTAACAATAGGCCTATTATAGAGCTTTTATTACTGTAAAAGAGTTTTCATCTGATTTTGAACTCAAAATGGTCTATTATTTTTGGGGGGAAAACATGATCAAAGGGACCTCTGTGATTTGTGGAAAGAATAATTCAGCACCTTCCCTTCTTTTAAGGAAAGTTGCAAATGCAAAAGGATTTTAAAAATAATGTTGATATTTCAGGCACAAATAATACTTCATTTGTGCCAGAAATAATCTGGAATAATGTCCCATTAATGCAAACAACATTGTGGAATGGATTCTGTTGATGTAGCTGTGCGCCTTCTGATCTTTCTAGCATACACCATTTATTGTGAGCAGATTTTAAAACTGAAGACAAACTCATTCAGATCATAAAATATTCTGCAAATTCTGATCACTAAAGGGATGGCTCACTAGAATGGAGACAGGAAGAATTAGGCATAGTTTGTACATTTTGGAGAAATACAATAAAACAATTAAAACATTTTCCCCAATATTGAGTGTAGACATATATCAATAATCTTCATATGGCAGTGCATTTGAGGGAGCTGATTGTGGTCTTTAGTTAGGTAGGCCTGGGAGCAAATAATTTGCAACTAATATTATTGGTGGTGCATAATATTGATTTTGAAGGATACACATTGATATCAACATTGTGAAGAATTAATATCAACATTATGAAGAATTAAGTACTTTGCTTCCTCCTCAATTCCCTTTTCCATTCCCTTTATGTTCTGGATTGGATGTTTTTATATTTGAAATACTTACTGTTCATTGGTCTGAAATCCGGCGGGAGATCCTCCTCCTGTCATTGGCTGGCGAGGCTCAGAGAGCCTTTAAAAGAAGGGCTGCCGCGCCTCCCAGCGTCTCCGTTTTCCTGCAATAAACAGAAAGAGCTGCTTTCAATAAGAGTGCCTGCCTCGTTATTGCCGCCACCAAAACACTGGCGACGAAGGTGGGATGGGATCGAGACAGCACTTTTAAAGAGTGCAAATAGCGGCGGAGATCGAGCGGCACCATGTCCGGAAACAACGCCCCGCCGGAACAATTCAACCCGGCAAGGGAAGAATGGCAGACGTATGTGGACCGTTTCCTCATGTTCCTCGAGAGCAGCGATCTGAGCGGTGTATCGGAACATCGGAAGAGAGCGGTTTTCCTGACCCACTGCGGCCAAGCTGTATTCCGAATGGCGAAAGCACTAGCCTCACCAATCGATGTTAAGACGTTAACTGTCCCGAACTGGAAAAAATCCTGCGAGCGCACTACGCTCCCACAGTTTCCTGCCTAATTAAGCGCCATGAATTTTACCTCCGGAATCAAAAAGAAGGTGAATCTATCGCCGACTTTGTGGCGGACTTGAGAGACATTGGGGGTGAATGCGAATTCTCGGATTTCAACGAAGCCCTAAGAGACCGGATCGTGTTAGGGTTAAAAGATCCAATACTACAGAGCAGACTGCTAAACCGACCCAAGATAACGGTGCAAGAAGCTATAGAAGAGGCCACCGCAGCCGAAGCCGCTCAGAAATCGGCAGCAAAAATGAAAAAGATTAACCAAGCTGCACACTACAACTCCAAAGAAGCAACCAGACCAGAGGGGGTACGAGAAAAGACCTCAACACACCATGAGGACCTGGAAACCGAGTCCAGTTGTGAGGAAGACGAAGTTTGCCACCTAAAGACCGGTAGAGGGAAAAAAGAGCGGGCAAACAGAAGGTTTGATTTTGAATGCAACCGTTGTGGAGGGAATCACCCCAGATCAGAGTGCCGTTTTATAGACGCGATATGCAGAAAGTGTGAGAAAAAAGGACACATCGCAAAGGTATGCAGAGCCAGGTCCAATTACAGTCCAAAGCGAAGAGGAAGCCCTCCCCCAAGAGAAAGAGAGAGAGAGAAAGAAAAGAAAACAAGCAGCCGTTGGAGCCAAGAAGGAAGGAATAGGAGATACAAAGAATCATCTTACAGGAAAGAAGAAACACACCAAACAGTCATAATTGGACACTCAAATACGAAAAATGTAAAGAAAGTCCACATTAAAGTAAGAATTGAGGGACAGGACTGTGAAATGGAAGTAGACTCGGGATCATTTCTATCCATGGTCTCGTGGGATACTATCAAAAGTTTGATTCCAGATATACAACGAAGCGAACTGGAGAGACAGAACCTAACACTAAAAGACTACCAAGGCAACAAAATTCCGGTCGTAGGGGTTGGACACTTCCAGGTAACCTTCAAGAATCAAACCGAGATTCTACCCTTGACAATTGTTGACCGGAACAGACCAAGCCTTGTAGGATTGGAATGGTTCGAACCGCTCGGAATCAGGATGACCGGTATCAACCATATCACAGATGCAGACTGGGAGGCAGACCTCATTCAAGAATTCCAGGACCTGTTCAGTGGAGAATTAGGCAAGTACCGGGGTAACCCGATATCTTTCAACCTAGACCCTAAGGTAGCCCCAATTAGATTAAAGGCAAGGCGGGTACCCTTTGCGTTAAAGCCAAAAATAGAGGAACAACTAGATAAATTAATTAAGCAAGGGGTCCTCGTACCAGTTGACCATGCTAAATGGGAGACCCCTATAGTCACCCCTATCAAAGCGGATGGGTCGATTCGTATCTGCGGGGACTATAAGGCGACCCTTAACCATGCATTGCAACAGAGCGCATACCCCGTTCCTGTCGTACAACACTTGCTACACTCTATCAAAGGCGGAAAAATCTTCGCTAAACTCGATTTGGCCCAGGCTTACCAGCAACTGCCCGTAGACGAAAAAACAGCTGAAGCCCAAACGATCGTTACACACCGGGGCGCGTTTAAATGTAACCGCCTTCAATTTGGCGTTAGTGTGGCACCAGGCATTTTCCAATGTCTCATGGAACGCCTCCTACAGGGAATTCCAGGAGTCATTCCATACTTTGATGATGTCCTGATCGCAGTTAAAAACAAAATACAACTGCGAGACCGCCTAAGAAAAGTCCTCACCAAATTCACTGAATCAGGTCTCAAAGTCAAAAAAGATAAATGCACATTAATAACAGACAAAATAGAATTCTTGGGATACCTAATTGACGGCGACGGCATCCACCCGACAGAAGGAAAAACCCGTGCAATCAAAGACGCCCCCACCCCAACGAACAAGAGTGAACTGCAAGCCTTCCTAGGGTTAATAAATTTTTATCATGTTTTTCTGCCACAGAAAGCCACGGTAGTGGAACCTTTACATAGGCTCCTGGACAAAGACACGGTTTGGAAGTGGGGCAGTCGGGAGGAAACAGCATTTAACAAAATAAAAGACCTAATCACTTCAACAAAGGTACTAATACAATACAACGAGACTTTACCATTGATATTAACGTGCGATGCATCGCCTTATGGGGTCGGAGCTGTCCTGAGCCACCTTTTACCTGATGGCAGAGAGGCTCCGATTGCATTCTATTCCAAAACATTATCTAAAAGTCAAAGAAATTACAGTCAACTGGACAAAGAAGCACTAGCCATAATTTCAGATATTAAACGTTTCCATGAATACCTTTATGGCCGACTGTTTTCTATAATTACCGACCACAAACCCTTACTAGGAATTCTGGCTGGGAACAAAGCGACTCCTAACATTTTATCACCCAGAATGACAAGATGGACAGAATTCCTTGCTGCATACAATTACACTTTGTCTTACCGTCCCGGTCCGTCCATCATGCACGCGGATGCACTAAGTCGTTGCCCGTTACCGGACAGTGATCCTGACCCAAAACCCAGCACCTCAACATTTTTGATTGAAACCCTACCCGATTTTCCGATGACAGCAGCAGACATCGCTCACGAAACCGCTAACGACCACCTACTGCATAAAGTGAGTGGGTGGATTACAAAGGGTTGGCCAGACACTAACTTACAAGACAGGTATAAACCTTTTAAACAAAGACAAATGGAACTTTCCGTGCTAAAGGGCTGTGTACTTTGGGGTGATCGAGTAGTTATTCCACTAAGACTGCAGGACCCAATTTTGAGACTATTACATGAAGGACACCCCGGGGTCGTTAAAATGAAAAGTTTAGCCAGAAGTTATGTTTGGTGGCCTGGGTTAGACAAGGACGTTGTTGACTGGGTTGCGGGTTGCCAGCCATGCCAGACATCCCGGCCCTCACCCCCGAAGGCACCGGTCACTGAGTGGGATCTACCCAGGGGCCCATGGTCTAGAGTGCACATAGATTTTGCTGGTCCAACTAAGGGCCATACCTTTCTAATTCTGGTAGACGCTTACTCAAACTGGCTTGAAGTAAGCCTAATGCAAACTACCTCCTCCGAGGCTGTCACACGACAACTCGGAAAATGGTTTGCCACTCACGGGTTACCAGACGTCCTAGTTTCAGACAACGGACCTCAATTCACGGCTACAGAATTTGAGGGTTATCTCGCCAGCTTGGGCATACGCCATGCCCTAACCGCGCCGGCACATCCGGCAGCGAATGGACGAGCCGAACGCATGGTTCGGTTCACCAAGGAGACACTCTATAAGTTAGGCCAGGGCCCTATACAAACACGCATTGACAAATTATTATTTATACAACATACTACACCTAGCAGCACTACCAACAAAACTCCAGCCGAACTACTTATGGGGAGAAAATTACGCTCCCCTTTGGATAGATTACACACTACATACTCCACAGACAAACCACTAGACTCTTCCAGCAAAATCCAAACATTCCAAATTGGAGACTTAGTTTACGCAAAAAATTTGGTAGGACACCTTTTATGGGTGCCAGCCACCATCACACAAAGCACAGGACCACGATCGTACCGGCTTACCACTTCTGACAACAGAAGTTGGAAGTGGCACATCGACCAACTTAGATCCCGCACCCTTACCAGACCTTGCGACTTTCCTGGGGGGGAAGGGGATCAACCACAAAGCAATCACGAAACAATAGACCCAAAACCAACCAACAATCAAAAAACAACAAACCCACAAACAAACAACGACGACCTAACTTACACACATACACCCTCAAACCTAGCTCCGGTCGAGTTTCGCAGCTACGCACCTGAGCCTGGGGAAATTCCAGATGAAACATCTAACGGGACCGACGATAATCCAAGCCGGGGAGGGAGCGGCCTGGCCATCTCAACTAGTCGAGCTAGGCCCGCTAGGAGTGACTCGGCCAGGCTCGACCTTCCCGAAGTTTCCCAGGCCAGAGACGGGAGGAGCAACAGGTCCTTCCGCACCGACCAGCAGCGACGATACTACTGAACCGCACAAGTCCAGTCGGACCCACAGGAGCCCCTCCTATCTACGTGATTACGTAACATAGGCGCGTCTCCTGATTGGTCGGACTGGACCAAGAAGGGAGGGGTGTTCTGGATTGGATGTTTTTATATTTGAAATACTTACTGTTCATTGGTCTGAAATCCGGCGGGAGATCCTCCTCCTGTCATTGGCTGGCGAGGCTCGGAGAGCCTTTAAAAGAAGGGCTGCCGCACCTCCCAGCGTCTCCGTTTTCCTGCAATAAACAGAAAGAGCTGCTTTCAATAAGAGTGCCTGCCTCGTTATTGCCGCCGCCAAAACACTTTACTTTCTGAATTTTTATTCAAGTATTCTATATCTTTAATAAGAGCAGGCTTATATGGTTGTTAAAAGCTGACACTGATTTCATGGCTCACACTCAGTACTTCAAAAAAGTATTGTATATTTTCCAGTTCTGAACCAGAGAAAATATCACATTCATCCAACTCAAAATGGTAATGTTTAAGGAAATACCACATTGGCTGCAAAAATCCAGTTGGCCATCAGCTTGACATAGTGAACAAGAATTTCTGACTCTCTCTGCTGTCATTAAGCGATCATCTGAATGTTTGCAGTCCAGATATGATATCCCTAAAATAGAAGTCACATGACATATGGATTGAGAAGAAAGCAAGCATCATAACATCTCCTTCACTTGTTTTTATACCTGCAAAAGCATACTGAAGGTACAATAAACAGCAAATGTCAAGTGCTACGTAACTCCTTACATTTAGGGTATCAATAAAACAAAACAAAACTGCAGAATGAAAGTCCTGTGCAGCTACAGAACTTTTGGGGTGGGGTTTGAGATTTACTGCATAAATCTGCAAGGGCTAAATTCATAGATGTATTTCATCACTTTCTAATAGCAAGTTCAAGAGATGACAGAGATACAGAAAGCCATAGCAAAAAGAATCAGTACATTCTACCTAAACTAGACATGTTGCTTTTCAGAAGTGTCTGTTCACACCTTCAACAAGAATCATGCTTACATTATGTAATTAGATGCTACAACCAGGAGTGGGCTTCAAAAATTTTAGCAAAGGGTTCTCTGCCTGGTTGTTGGGTGGGTGTGGCCTTGGTGGGCGTGGCCTAGTTGGCCTCCTGCACCACAGCGGGGGGCATTTTTGCCTTCCTCAGGCTCTGGAGGCTTTCGTCGAGTTTCGAGGAGGGCAAAAACGGCTTCCCCGGGCTTCAAAGGCTGTCTGGAAGCTGGAAATAGGTCAATTTCTGGCCTTCTTGAACTTCTGGAAGGTCCGTTTTTTGCCCTCCCTGAGCCTCCGCATATGCCCTGCACTTACCTGGCATCCAAAACAGTCCACATGGGGACTCCTGGGAGGGACAGGATGGGGTGGGAGGGGAGAGGCTAGCCAGGAGTGGGATTTGGGGGTTCTCCAAATTGCACAGAATCTTAGGTAGGGGCACTCCCGAACCCCTGCGAACCCCCAGCAGCCCACCCCTGGCTACAACTGAGAACTACAGTTTCCCAAAGATTCCTAAACTCTATTTGCCAGGTAGCATGGACAATTTTTTAGGGATTTAATAAGCTGGAGTCAGCTACACCTGAACAACAAAAGGTTTGCTTACTAGTTTTAATCAGATCAGACTGAAATATGCATCTCATTCAATATTTTTTTAAGTTAGATGGTATTAATAATTGCAGATGAAACTATTTGGAAAGAGCCCAAAATAAACTAGGCACATGACAGCATGTCTGCATTTTCCACATCAAGGACTTTATAAGAAGGGATCAGATTCAAATCTGTCATTCAGCTGAAATGTGTGTCTGTAAAGAATTACTTTCCTTTATTGCTTGCAAGGACATTGTCAAGATAAATAAAGATCACAAACTTCAACTCTGAAAAAGCAAAGGTCATTCTACTGAAGGAGCTCTATCAAGTCTTAGATGGTCCTTAATCTGATAAGTCAGCTCCCTAGAAAAACAGAAATAAATAGACAAAAACACACACACAATCAGTCTATCAAAAAACAATGGTAGTTATTTCCATTCAGTCGAACCCAGAGATTGAAATCATCTTGCGGAAGGGGCTCTCTCTTACCAGTATTAAGGAAAAAGGCTGCTGTTAAGAGTAGTTTAAATTGAAACCAGTTAATCAGGAGCTTTGAAATGAGTAGGAACAGATGATGAATCTCCAGAGGCAAACCAGACGCAAATTAGTAAAACTTTAAAGAGTCTTTCTTTTTATATTCCAGTATGATAGCAACCAGCTCCTGTTTCAAGCTTCCTCATGTTTCTTAGTCTTATCTGGATAGTTTGGGGTGATGTCAGCTGCCCAGTCTGCAATCTCTGATATAATTTATTTTGTTCTCGGTGAGCTAGAATCCCCTGGCATTTGTCTGCTTTCTGGTTACATTTTTATCTTACAAGTGAACCATGCATGCCAAAATACTTCAAGCACTCTTCCTTAATCTGTCTGGTTTCTTTTTATTTTTCTAAAAAAAGTCAAACATTTTAAAATCCTGTAAACTATTCATTTATATTTTTAAAAAACCTCCTTTCCTGTATGGCCATACTATTACTGGCATTGGTATGTTGTACTTATATATTGATTTGTAGTTTTTGGGGATTACATGTGGTGGACTTGTACCAGAATGAAGTTCTTGAATAAGATTCAGTGAAGGACTCGAAACAAAAATCTGTTTCTATGTGAACTGAAATTATTCCCCTCAAATGGAAAGATATCAAGAGACTAGGATTGGCTAAGTCTTGTTAGAAGTTACAAAAATTTATGGGGATTATAACATTTTGGAGCCATTACAAAATATGAAGTATCAAACTTGATTTGGTTTCTTCTGGAGAATCTAAGTCTGTTAGACTTTGAGTTGGACTGCATATTGCAATAGCAATAGCACTTAGACTTATATACCGCTTTATAGTGCTTTACCGCCCTCTCAAAGCGGTTTACAGAGTCAGCATATTGCCCCCAACAATTTGGGCCCTCATTTTTATCTACCTCGGAAGGATGTATCAACTTTGAGCCTGGTGGGATTCGATCTGCCAAATTGTAGTAGGAGTAGCTTGCAGTACTGCACTCTAACCACTGTATCACCGAGGCTCCTATGCTCAGTCCAGGGATTTACATGAAAAGCAGAAAGAAAGTTTTAAAAGGTCATTTTTAAAATCCCAGGATTAGGGGATTTGAGAATGCTTGAGACACAAATTTTCCCTTTTTGTTCAATTATTTCCAAATTTTGGAGACTGTCCAGAGAAGTCCCTGCATTTTTCTTGGCAAAGTTTTTTAGAATTGCCATTTGGCATTATCTACTTCAAAGGGTTGAGAGAAAGTGACTTGGCCAAGGTCACCCAGCTGGCTTTGGCCCAGGGCAGGACTAGAACTCACAGTCTCCCAGTTTCCAGTCTGGTGCCTTATCCATTAAACCAAGTTGATTCTCAAAACATCTTTATAATGTTTTTATCTGAAAAATTAGATATAAACATTGGCCTTTAAGCTAAGGAAACTTGAATTCTGGACCTTTGTCAAAGAGTGAGCTCAAAAACAGATCTTATATGTGTTGAGTAAACTTTGCATTAGCATTTAGGTAAGGAGAAACAAGTTTAAAACACCTCATTGTGGATGTATGAGATCTCCTTTGGCATACCAAAGATAGAAAAAGAAATAGAGTCCTGTCTGTGGTGATGTGAAACCAGGAAATCATTTCATTTCTTTATCTCATCTTAGTAATCAGGTGGTCAATTTCAATAGATGTAAGTAGGCACCCACATCTGTTGATTTTCATTTATGGTATGTTTAAATAATGAGTATATTTTATTTATTCAAAATGAAAGCAGATGACCAATTGTTGACTACAGTATTATCAGAAAGGATTTCCCCCCTTCAAGGGTCATTAATTTTAAAATGGGAGTGTTGTCTTCAATTTACCAAGCGGCAGGAAACACTTTTTGTCTATTAATCTTTTTTTCTGGAGGGAGGAAGCCTTAAATTCAGGGTAATCTTCCTTTTTGGGTAAGTATAGTTGCATTAATATTACTAGTGAACTGATAACAGAGTTTCTTTTGGCAAAGAGCGAAAAATGTTTTGCTGTTTTATACTTACTAAAAAAAAAAGTCAGCACGAACAGCAACACAAAATGTATTCAAATGAGCACCCTCTTTTAAAAAGTAGCATCTAAAGTGAACTCTCCGATATTTGAAATGTAGTACTTCAAAGAAATACATTATTTTTCCGGATTTTAAACCAAGCCTCATACAGATGCACGTATATTGGCTACATTAATCAAACTTTATGCATTGAGAACCATTTGTAAACATTTCCTAGTGTTGCATAAAGATAGTTTTAACTTTTTTTTTTACTGACTGGGTTTTCCTAGCGTGGTGTGAGTCCAGAGAGCAGATGTTTCCCAAACCGAAATAATCCTGCACTTCAATTCTTTGTTGTTACTGCCAAAGCTATCATCTGTGGGAAGATCAGGAGGACTCTGGCTGTTTGTATTATTTCCACCCAGCTTTGCTTCTAATTATTATTTCCACCCAGCTTTGCTTCTAATTCCAGCTGCTTAATTCTAACGTACCTAGTTTTCTCTCATTGTGTAGGAGAACACCATGCAAAAGCAGGAATGCACCAAAGCAGGCCATGCCTGCCAGCCTTGAGTATCAAATCTTTCTTGAGGCTCCCTTAGGGACTATTAAATTACTGTCAGCTTCCAGCTGGGACCACAACAGCTTCCATAGTGCCTAATCAAGCAGTGTGCATTATTCTCACACTTTGAGAACACAACCCTTCTTCTGCCAAGTCTAAAAAAAGAGCAACTATAATATGTGTGTATTGGGGTAGGACAGATAGTTATTTATGTTGAAGTTACTTCAGTGCAAGTCTGTCTGAAAGACTTTCATGATAGGATTATTGGCCAAAAAGCAGAAGAAAGACCAAGTGGTCAACATACCTTACCCATCATTTTTCCAAGAGAAATGATTGTGTAGTAGATATAGGAATTCAGTTTGGCAGGTCACATTGAGTTTTTGCTCTAACAACTCACAATTCTTATCGGGTTTCAGTATTCTGACAGCAGAAAAGTAAAAATAAAAATAACTGTCGGGAGGAAAACTAGCAAGGAGTATAGACACAATACAGTTTATTATCACAACAATGTCCACTCTTCACGTATACGTTAATGTGGAAAGGCACAGTCCACTGGAAAGCAAATTATGGAATCCAATCTACAGTATTTTCTTCCCCTTGACACAATGCAGGTGTATCCACAGTATCCTCTTCCTGATCCTAGGACTTCACTATTCTATGATCAAGACTCTTGCACAAATAACCAGGGTGATATGTTTCCTCCAGATGAAACTGAGGTGTGGACGACAATCACAAGAACTAATGGGGCTGCAAGTACATGAAAATAATTATTTTACAATAGAAATACTGCAGGTAGGGTATATGACATATATAGACAAGAAAGCTAAACAGTGTATGAATGTGATCACCTTTCAGTGACAAATCTCATTTTAATTTCCCTCTTCATCATTTAATTCCCATGTCTTGGAAGTTTTGCTGGCACAAATAAATTTGAATAGAAAGAGGAAACCTAGTAAGATTTAGATCAATGCATTTCTCTACAGAGAAAAAAAATCTCAGAGTCCTAGCCTCAATCTTATGGTTAACTCTCATTATGAATGCCCCTTTCTTGCTATTTTTTCATACACAAAAAACAGGAGTTCCTAGTTGTACAGTCAGTGTTAAAGGGAAGCAAAGTACAGTTATAGGTCAATAGGATAGCAATTATTCAATATACAAGGCTCTATCCTGGCTATCAGAAGAGGGAGAAAAAATAAATGTTAAATATGGGATTATTACTGATTTTATGACATGAACATAGGCCTCTTACATCCAGCACTTCTTTTCTAATGTAACGTAACGTAACATAGCAGTACTATTTGATGTGAATAATTTATGGGATCCACACAAGGAAGGTACACCATAGATATAAATAGTCTCTCTCTCTTTCTCTCTCTCTCTCTCGCACACACACACACACACACACACACACACATGTGCACATGTATATACACATGTAATAGTAGCAGATGTATAATTAACACATGGCCAAAATTTATAATTACAATATTACAATATTCATGATCCATGGCTACCTTTGCCATGGTTTACACAATCCAATTTTCAGGCTTTCCGAGCTGTATGCTAACCACAAAGTTTAAGCCTGTGCAAGTCAAGTCAACAAGTTACTTTAGGATTGATCAATTCATGGTACAGTGAGTTATGGCAAATACAACCAAAACTAACTGGTTAGGAATTTATGAAGTAGTTCAATATATTTGGAAAGAGCCTAGTATGGGAAAGCAGACTTGGACAATCAATAGAAATAACTTGCCTGTATAAAGGATGGCTATGGTGAATTACATGTTTAATTCACCTCTATCTAGAAGGAAAGCACTATTAATTAAGCTGTTAACGAAGTGTGTCCCCAAATTTAGATCACTGCAAATATGTAGTGCTACCATGGGATTTAGAGATTGAAATGAAATAATTAATACAGCTTCTGTCTGAACATTTTTGAGCAGTGAGAATACAATTCCTTCATAAATGCAGAAATCTTGAGAAGCAGAAGGCAGAGACACTTGGCATACAGTCTTCTTCAATCTTAAGAGATATTTCTTGCATTTTGGTGCATCCTATCTATCTATCTATCTATCTATCTATCTATCTATCTATCTATCTATCTATCTATCTATCTATCTATCTGCAATAACATATGGACATTTTGCATATGTGTATATATGTACTTGCTGTACTTCCAGAATTTACTTACAATTTTCAACTCCTACCCTCAAAATGATGCTATAAAGCACTGCACACCAGAACAACTAGACACAAGGACAGTTTTCCCCCGAATGCCATCACTCTGCTAAACAAATAATTCCTTCAACACTCTCCAACTATTTACAAAGTCTGCATTACTATTACTATTAATCTTCTCATCACTCCTATCACCCATTTCCTCCCACTTGTGACTGTATGACTGTAACTTTGTTGCTTACGATTTCTATTGACTGTTTCCTAGTATGATTTGATTGCTTATTGTACTCTATGACTATTATTAAGTGTTGTACCTTATTATTCTTGATTCTTGATGAATGTATTTTTTCTTTTGTGTACACTGAGAGTATTTACAAATTCCCTGTGTGTCCAATCACACTTGGCCAATAAAGTATTCTATTCTATTCTATTCTATTCTATTCTATTCTATTCTATTCTTCCCATTATCTGCTTCATTTTTCTGTGCTTCTATTGAGCTGCAAACCGAATTATAATATTTCAAGGCCTGCCTATTAAAACACATTTAATCTACAGTAAGTGTTTTAGGTTCCCATATATACTAGCAAGATTATTTGTGCAAATATTTTCATGCAATTGATTTCTCATCCATCTGTAGTTTGCAGTTATCAGACTTTCTCTAGTAACTTCCAGGTTCTCCTTCAGGAAGCTTACTACCCCCACTTTTCCCCCCCTAACTTTTCAAAAGGTTAGCTAAAACCCTCTTTTTCAGGGATGAGACTGCAGTCAATTTAGTTGTTAATGCTGATTTTATAGCTGAGTTTTATGCCTTTGCAGTTGAGTTAACTGTCTTTGTTGTCTTGGGTATTTGATTGTTTTTGCATCTGGGTGTTTTGTGAATTGCTTGTCTACTATCCAAGAGCAGAAGATAAAATATAAATGAAATAATACTAATCAGTGCAAAAATGTGATCCCTTCCATGTTCAATCCCTGATGAACAAGAATATAAAATGGTCTACTAGTGCATTTTAAAAGGTAGATCTATTATAATATTCTTCACTTTAATACAGCAGTTCTCTTTCTTCCATTCTGAAGCAGAACTTTCATTATTCGCATCATTTTTACTGTATCTAACTTAATGATTTGGACTGACCACTTCCTCACCTTGAGAATGTTTTTCTTCATAGTCAAAAGGATCTGTCATCATTCTTGCCCTCAATCATTCTTTTCTCGTAAATTACTAAGCAATTTCGGTGCAATTAGTTCTTCACACATTTTGTATTTCATATGGGAACAAAAACTATCCAAATAATAAAAAAGGACAGACACACACACACACACACACACACACAAAAGAGGGAGAAAGAGAATGAAAGTATATTTTCAAATAAGCATTATCTCCAATTTCTCTATTTCCAAATGCCTATACTGTAGCTATCCTTCTCTTTGTAATTTATTTATTTATCAAATTTCTATACCGCCCTTCTCCCGAGGGACTCAGGGCATTGTACAGCCAACTATAATACAATACAAATTACAAAAGTTAAAAGAAATTAAATACACGGCTGCTACTAAAATTTATACTTAAAAACCCCAATAATTAAGATATAAAAACCCCAATTTCTAAAACCCCAATTTCTAAAAACCTCAATTTAAAACCCCAATTAAAATCAGCCCAGGCCGGCCTGCTCAAAGAGCCAAGTTTTCAATGCACGTCTAAACACTCTCAGGTCGGTGGTCGTCCGTAACTCAGGAGGCAACCCATTCCAGAGGGCGGGTGCCTCCACAGAGAAGGCCCTGTTCCTCGGGATCATCAGGTGGCACATAGATGTCGTTGGGATCCAAAGGAGAAGCAAGAGGATTTGTGAAGGTTTGGGGCATCCATATTTCACAATGCAGCAGTGAAATGGGGAGGCGGGGAGTGGCTGAGAAGAAAATAGTTTGCACTGATGCTTCAGGGCACCATTACCCTTCATGCTTGTGGTGATCTCAATCCAGAGCTGGGACTTTCACATGCCCATTGAAGACACAAGTCAGAAAACAGTACTCTGAGTAATTATTGGTTTTTGTAGTTGCTAAAAAGGAGCTGAATACATGTACATCAGGTGGGATGAGATAACATCATGATGACAGAGTCTTTCTCCAATATAAATGTACCTATTACAACATAAAGAAACATTTGCCATTCAACCTTTTGAAGCACAGCTGCAATGGATGGTAAGTGGGATGTCTATGCCCATTTTCCCAGAACCTTACCTCCCATCCCATGGGCTGATTTGGAAAAAAAAGAGTTAAGTTTTTAACTCATTCTTATGTTATGAACGAAGGCAAGCATATGTGTCCCAGGATAATATTGCAGGATCCAATCTGGGGTGGCCACTGGGACTAGAGGAACCTGGTCTGACCCAGATTGGATCCTGCATCATTCTTGTCTATCTGTATTAGGAGAAAAATAAGAGAAAAATTAGCAGACATCTAGTAGTTTTCCTAAAGCAAACAGAATTTAAGCCTTCTTTGTTACACTAGGAATCCCACTTTATTTTCATGAAACTGTTTATTATCCAGTTTTAACAACCCGTAGAGAATAATTATTCACCTAATAGTATATATGTGTTACAATCTTATTGACAGCTCTGGTATTTTAATTGTTGGATTTGGACAAGGACAATTGTTATTCTGTAGTTCAGCAGCTGTTTTTGATATTGGAAATGTACCTGCTTTCTTCTTGAGAATTAATGGTAGTGAATGGGGAGTGGCTGAAATGAGAACATTTCAAGTTTGGACATATAAGTCCTTGCCCTTCTCTCACCCTGATTCTCAGTATCTGTTGATAAACTAAACTGTACATAAAACACATACATTTGCTCTATCAGTCAGCTGGAAGCATTTCAAATTCCTATTATGTTTACTGTCTCCTTCTGAAAAACTGCTTGAAAACTCATTTATGATAATAAAAGTTAGTACCTTAGATTATTGCCTCTCTTCTGGCTTTCGAATATTGGTGTTTTAACTTTACCAGGAGATTTAGAAGCTTAATGAGAAAGAAAAACAATATTTTATAATAATAAAAGATCCCCATTCTAAAGAAAACAATTGTGATTGAAAAAGCTTGTCAGCAACATTTCAGCAACTTACTCTGAATCAGGTATTGTTCAAATTCAATGCATCTTAACAAACATGCATTTCGGGGACAATAGCATAAATTAAGACAGCTTACAATTTATTCATAAACAATGTTTTATGGTAAACCTCTGATCTGATCTTAGCAGTTGAAAGTCAATATTCCCACTCAAAATGTCAAAGTTATACATTGCACTTGACTACTTGTTTAACCTGTTTAGACACATTATCATTAAGCATATGTTTAAGTGCCATAAGTGACAGAAAAGCATTAGTTGTGGCTTTTCCAGGTAAAGTCTGTTCAAATGATCTGTGAAATATGGGCAACCACAATTTAACCTGGAATGCAGTCTGTGGTGAGCAAATTAAGTGAAGTTTTATTCATTGAGTTGCCATGCTACTGTCTTCCCACTCTAAGAAGATTTAGAGTATAATGAACCATAATGTTCTAGCCCTGTGGTATGGATACTTACTGTGACAGTACCTTTTCACCATAAGCAAACTACTTTATTTCCCATGTTTGGGACACCAGGCAGCCATTTATTCAATCTGTGTTTCACACTGTTAGTTCAAAGAGGTCTCTCCTTGAACTTTCCATTATATTTTTGTATGCATTTATTACTTTAAAGTAGCCATAAAAACTCTTATTTTAATTCTAGTAGAAAAGTGGATAAGAGGGTGGTCTTCAATCCTTTGCCTTCATTCTGTCCTCTGAGGAAATTCCACTGGGGTTTACAGTAATCACTACATTCTCTGTTGTATCTCTTTTTTTTCTTGGATCAAAAGTTATTAGCAGTCTCTGGATGCATTTGATTTGCATTGGGAAACTGCTACAGGGAACAGATTTTAAATTCTCTACTACAATTATTGGAGTCATGATTGGAGTCCCCTTCCTCCAATGTAGCTGCTTTAAAGTTTTTTAAAGGCTCAGGAAACTTCATTATGAGTTTCTAAAGATCTACATTTTGTATTCTTAAGTTGATTACTGCTCAGGTTTAAAAAATATTTAGTTCTTCTGATGCAAGCCAAGTCTTCATATGCATCTCTCAACAACCTTCCTCTTAGTGAAAAAGATCATCATTCAGAACCAATGAGCACTTTTCAGTAGCTTTACTCTGAAATCTGACATGGTGGTGATCTGTAAAAGTAGGTGTCCAGCTCCAGTCTTTTAGAGATTCCATACTGCCTAATAGCATCAGTATGTATACTAGATATATGTCCTTCTATTCCTCTCCTAGTTCTCTATAGTCACAGAACACAACTGAGATAAACAAATAGTGGCCCCATAGCCCTATCACCCCACAGCCCTATCACCATACAGCAGGGGTATCAAACTCAAGGCCTGCAGGCTGCAGCCAGGGCTGCCCTGCGGGGCTGCCCCAGAAACAATGAAGGACCAGTCTGCGGTGCCTCTGCCAGAGAAAACAGAGTTTCATTTTTGCTAGCAGAGGGTTGCAGGAGGCTGTCCCAGCCAAAAACAGAGCTCAGGAATCCATTTTCACTGGTAGAGCACTCAGGCCACCACAGGTGCCTCCAGACACAAGTGATATTAAGCTGGCCATGCTCCCTGGCCATGCCTCCCACACCCACGAAATCAAACACAACCCTGATGTGGGTCTCCATAAAATTGAGTTTGACACCCCTGCCATACTGTACAGTCCTTACAGTTTTCCACAACTTGCTATTAAAATTATTATCAGGACAAGATAATTAAACACATTCCACATGAACACTGCTCTTCATGTGTGGAATGTCTCAGGGCTCAACACTGTCTTCATCTTCTATATGAAAGCACTGGGTAAGGTCATGCAGTGGTTTGGGGAAAAGGAACCCAGCTCTACATTTCAATCCCAAGCTTCACATCAATGTATTGATTCAATGTCAATTGCATCAGGATTGGATTATTCTAATGCATTCTACATGTTGGTTCCCTTGAAGACCAGCCAGAAGCTGCAGCTGGTTCAAAATGCATCAGCGCAAGCAGTAACTGGCACATTTTGCTATGCTCATTTATCACCACTGCTATTGCCTGACAATCAAATTCTGAGTGCTGGTTATTTCCTATAAAGTCCTGTATGGCATTGGCCTGGATATCTGAGGGTTTGCTGGTCCTCTATCATTTTTTCCTGCTTGGTACATTCTGACTGAGTTGGTGTGCTCCAGGTCTCTGTATTAAACATTGACTTCTTGTGAGACCATGGGAATGTGTTTTCTCAGTTGTGGCACCCCAACCTCTGCAACAGAGAGGAGGATTGCGTTCCATCCTTCTGTGTTGGTAAAATGAGGACCCAGATTGTTGGGGGGGGGGATAATATACTGACTGTATAAACTGCTTAGACACTGCTGTAAAGCACTGCGAAGCAGTATATAAGATATGCACTATTGCTATTGCATCCTTTCTCCTAGGGTTCCAGAAAACTCTGAAAACCCGGCCTTTCTTCCAGGGCTGGGGTTAATGTATTATTGTTTGTCTAAGCCCTCATTTTGTTTTGTTAGAGTTATGTTGTTAGTAAGATAGCAGAACATTTCAGGCATAAGATAATTTAGCTTGGAACCATTTTGCATACCTTGATTATTTAACTGCTGCTTTGTTTATAAAGGCATTAGCAGAGTTTCCTTCCTCCTCTTCCTCTTCTCAACTCCACCTGAAATCCAAGTAAAGAACTGTCAATAGAGAATATTTAGAGATCTATGAGAAGGCTGCAGAATATTTTATGGGAGACTTGAAATAGCTATCTGGATTTTAAGAGAGAGAGGCCAAGAGAGAGAACATAATTTCAAAATCCTTAGCTTGCTTTTAATTTATGGTTCTTGAGGAAAAAAAAAAGTGGACAGCCCAATCATTTATATGCCAGGGTAAAAGCAATACATCTATATAAAAGTACAGTGATATATTTCTGTTGCTAGTTTAATGTGCTGCTCTGTGCCCCGTGTGTTCTGATTCATTGAAGAGCAGCAATCATGTAGACAGGAGCTGTTCTTCAGTTCCCATCAGCGACAACTAAAGGCCAATTCAAGGTTGCAGATGGGTCATGAATCTACCATAGTCACTGATAGAACAATTTTCCTTCCACATCACACTGACGGTGGGGCACACCTGGCATATCCAGCTGCGGGGACCTCTGTTTTCTTGATCTTTGTGTTTCCTTTGTCTTCTCCATCCATTTCCCTACTGTTAATGTAAAATGGTCACGGGAAAGCAAGGCAGGTTTAATCTGATCTTCTTCTGTTAGGGATGTAAAATGTTTAAAACTTTTCTTCTACCTTTAACAAACTGTCATACTGGCTAACATTAGGGTTTATCTCAAAGCCGAGCACATTGTTCAATCATGAGAGCACAGAAGCAGGATGGACCATTCCTGGTCAGGTGGCTACCTGATAAAATATCTCAGTGCAAGGACATATGAAATAGTTGGACTGAATATGAAATGGAAATATGGTTGGATGCTGTGATATGGAACTTACGGCCCTCCAGATGCTGAATTTCTGCTCCTATCAATCCTAATTAGCTTAGCTAATGACAAGATTATGAGGGCTGAAATTCAGGAATGTTGGAGAATGGACATGTTCGTTATCCTTTATCTAAGCTTCCAGAATCAATGGTTTCCTTAGGAGTCATGACTTCTTTAGAATGTTACAGAAACTAAAAAACAACTTCTTTCTTTGGCTTGTGGGTATAATATTTCTGTTATAGTTTATTCTACAGCAACAACTGTTAACATATGTTTTCATCCAATGCTGGACATGTATCTAAATGAAGAATTGGAAAAACTACATGGTAAAATTACCAGGGAGTTATCTATCAGTGTAGTTGTATTTGTTATTATTATCTATCTTATAAAAAATATCTATTTGAGCTGATACTAAAGTATCCTAAACTTTGAAAAGATTTTACAAGATAAGAACATCCAAAAATAAGCAAATATTTTACTCAAAAATGATAAGCCAAGTTGTCAAAATATTGTTTAATCTAGCACCTATCATGTTAAAAATAAGCTTTAAAATCCTGCATGTATGTGTGTATACACACACTTACACTCCATATGTATGATAGCTTATTTCCATGACTTGAGAAACAAGGATAAGATGAGAAGAATCCAATTATATCAGTAGAAAGTACGTAGTTTTTAAGATACTAATTGCTGTGTTAGTATCTAGTAAGATGCTTCCCCATGTTATATTTCTGTATATACAGTTTTAGCTTATGCTTACTAAACATACAAGATGGTAATGCTGTAACACCTCTATGATTCAGAGGTTGAAAACCCACTTCATCTATTCACATCTCATGGGCATTTGCTGGTAGTCCTTGATTTATAACCATTTGTTTAGTGACCATTTGAAGCTATTGTGATATATTATAGTTTTCATTTCTAATAGTGAATGTACGATATGACAAGGAAGCCTCTCTAGGCTTCATATACAGCACTACCAATAGGAGGCCCTTGAAGAGGAGTATATTATCCACTTATGTATTATACCAAGAGTTAGGAACATGCCATCTATATTTGGAGCAAATATAGCAAAATCTTCAAGTAAAACCCTATGTTCATCCCTAATGTTTGAAATTGTAAACTTCAACTCCTGAATTATACTGAATTGTACCTAATGAACCAATTTCAATGTAAACTTAACTACATTTTTGGATTAGATTCTGTGTAACTATTTTAATGTCTTGTCAGTTCTGGTTTTATGTGTTTTTAATGAAAATAAAAATAAACATAACATGCAATGAATAGAATGAATACACACAGAAATAATATTAATACAGTATACAAGACGGAACTTTTATAGATGAGTTGGAGAGATCCCAATCTTAATGAACTGGTGAGCACATCTAAATTTTTGAGAACATGTTTGGCACACTCTCAAAAGATGGATGCCATAAGAGTGTACTGGGAATACAGGAAAGGACAGAATAACAGCTTTTTATTTATTGCATGTATGTCCTTTCCTCCAGGATCTCAAGGTGGCAAACATTGCAGTCCTTTCTGCTATTATTTTTGCCACAAAAACAACCCATGGATTAGGTTGAGCAGGGAGAGAACAATGCCCCAAGGTCATCCATTATATTTCCAAGGCCAAGGTGACACTATAACTTGGGTTTCCCAGGAGTGATCCAGTACCATATTCAACATTGTCTGTCTCTCTGCTGAGATGGAATCTGCAACTTGAAATCAATAGACAAGGGAGTGACTCTTTGTCTTTGAAAGTAGTTATAGCCTATTGAATCACCAGAAGATGAAGACATGAACATACTCACTGCTTCAGCCTTTAACTTCCCAAGCTCTTCTCTAACACTTCGGCTGCTCTTTGCCTTTCTATGGGCAGGCTGTTGCTCACTCAAACCCAGTTTGAAGCTGACCATTCTTTTCTAAGAACTTTCTATGGTTTATATGAGCCTTTGAGATGCAATTAGAGATAGGGTCTGTACTTGAGACTAGTGCTTTGTTTTTAGGCATGTTAGCTTTCATTTTTATTTAAATTAAAATAAGGGTGTTTTTTTTTTAATGGTCAGAGCTATAAATGGGCACCAAGTACCTCCAGGTATACTGGCATCCACAAATACATCCTGGGAAGCTTGAGATTAATTACTGTATTTCTAATTTTTATAAATTGGGTGCTGATTCTTAAGGCCGTAATAGATATCTTTTTATAGCAGAATTGCCCCTCCCCAAGTTGTCTAATAACTAATAACCTGCTGCATTGTGTCTATCAACATAAATCATAGCGTGTCTTTTTCAGAGGATAACTTCCATGCCTATTGAGAGCCATTAACAGAAAAATGTCCTAAATTAGCTTTCACAATCTACACCTGCAATTCCAGATTATACCCATTGCCAGTATTTCCTAGGAGAATCATCTCAGACCTGGTATCCTTAGGATACACAGGGTGGGAATGATGCCAAATCATCCTGCAATATATGAACATTTATGTTGGGAAAGGCTGATTTACACAGGCTGGTATTATTCTGAATGTAAAACCTTACTCAGTGGGAATGCCTGAAGCCTTCTTTTAATCTAAGTTGTTTCCTTTTGTTTCTATCCATTTGTTATGTTGCCATTTCTTTCCCCTTTTGTTTCTTGTTGATTTTATTGTCTGGTTTTTATGCTTTAAATTATTTTTAAATTGCTCAGGGCCTCTGAAAGTTGGGTGCCAATAAATCATCATCACCATCATCATTACCACTATTATCATCTCACAGCTTTATATAACTCCATGGTTAACTGGATAAAAAGAACAGCTCTACAGCAGTGTAACTTGCTGAGGAATTCTGGGAGTTGAAGACCACACATCTTCAAGTGGCTAAGGTTGAGAAATACAAAGGGGGATGGGTGGACCATGCCCACCCTCCTTTGCTAAATTGGCCAGCATCGGTCCGCGGGCTGGGAATTGGACAGCCCTGGACAAGACTGTGAGGTCCTGCACCTATCAGACCTATTGCAGTATTCTATTGTGATATGATAACTGAACGAGGCTGTAGAAATATGAAGGGGTTTATTCCAAGTTTCTTTGCTTAAGCTCTCCTCTCTACAGTATCCTGACATACATGTAGAATGTCAAGAGACATTTTCTTTCTACTTCAGATCTGGGAACTGAGATTAAGGAGAAACCTTCCTGAGGACAAGTGAGACTTTCCAGTGCAATTTCTCCAATCTCCTGTGTTGTTAGTTCCTGATGCCTGTTGGCCAGCAGTGGCCGTGGGAAAGAGTATGAGGAAGCTTAAAAGAACAGAAAACCAACCAAGTGCTATGGGGAGTGGCTAGGACTAATAATCTGGATGTTGAGAACTCAAGGAATGGTGCGAGACTCTCCTAATATAATGCATTGAAATGTTCAGGTAATTCACCTATCTTGTTTCAGAAACCTTAGTCTTGTCACCTGTATCTCTCAGTGAGAGGCTAAAAGGGCAGTTAAACTAAGAAATTAACTTAAGGTCAGTGAGTTTATGACAACTGCAAACTTGGAGCTTTAAATGTTAAAAGCATGAACTACGATCACTGGCATGCTTGGCCTAACACCACCTTAAAATTATGCTGTCATTTCTGTTTGTAATAGCTCCTCTAGAATATCAAGGCTTGTCTTTGTCTCTCTGAAGGAATAAGAAGCTCACTCACCCCTCATTTGTTTGTAGAGATAAAAGCTTGGTCAAGGAAAAGTTATTATTTGAAGATCACATGGAGCTTCTGCTGCTATGGCTGGATCTTTGTTACAGGTGTCCTCAGGTGTGGTTACAAAAATCAAGACAGCAGCTGTGACAAGGTGATCAAAGCTCTGCGTGTACTTTTATTTGTTCTACAAAAATTCCACAAACCTGCATTTGTGTGATACAGGTGCAGGAGTAAGATTGTGGGCTGGCCCAGCGATAGGTCCCTGTGAATTATTTTTCTCTTCACAAACTCCCAAACATTTATACACTCCAGGCAATGTGCATTTTCTCCAAGTTATTCTACCTTCTGAGGATATAGCTAAATTTAAAATATAGTTCTGACTCCATATATTTGTGCAGTTGGGAATTATTTGAAAACATTCCATATGATTCTTAAGATCAGGAGTTATGAACATTTATATAGATGTTTATATTGTAACTGAAAGTGAAAGAAAAAATAAATGGGAATTTAAGGAAAATTTTTAAGGGACAAAAAAGGTCAGTCTTTTATATAAACTAAATACATCTTTGCACTCTCAAGTATATACAAAGTAAACTCAAATTTCTAATGAATTGATCAATCTTCTGGTATTCTCTGCATACAGTCAGAGGAAATTAGATAATTTGCCATTTAACACAACCCAAGAAGAAAAACCCTAAAGACACCTCTGCACAAAAGTTATCAAATAGTGCCTCTTGTAAGATCAAGTGTATGTTATTTTCAGAGGAAACATTCAAATTACCAGCCAGATTTTATTTCTGGATAAATGGATGGATGATTAAGGAGAGCTTCTAGTGTGCTATCTAAATTCATAACTATTCCCAATTTAGCTTTTTGGGGATAGGAATTTCAAAGTACATTGCTCCATTTTCTAGCTGGGTATCTATGACTTCAAATAAAAGAAATGTTTGTACAGTGATAAATGACTTTCTAGCCTCAGTTATTACAGAAGCTTTGTGAAGCATGGCAAAAACCCCTCCTTTTCTAGTGCTATATTGTAGGGGCTGCCTAATACAATCAACTTCAGTAATCATGATCAAAGTCTGGATATGATTTGTGGCCATTAGTATGACACAATTCAGAGAACTGTATGTATCCAAATGATCAGATGGAAGAGGATAGTACTCTAACAGGTGCATATCAGCCACCTGCAAATACCAAATAGGGGTAAGTCTACCTATGTTAGAATAAACACTAGAATTCAAACACTTTTTTGGACAAATCTTTTTAAAATAAACTTTTATTCTATCAAACTAAGATGTTTGCCACATTCTTTCTCCAGATTTTTTAAAATATCATTTTTCAGCCTATAGCCAGGGAGTACCTAATTATTCTTGATCCCATTGGTAACTAAGAGAATAACAGAGTTTGAAGGGATCTTGGAGATCTTCTAGTCCAACCCCCTGCTCAAGCAGTAAACCCTATATTATTTCAGACAAATGGTTGTCCAATCTCTTCTTTAAAAAACACCAATGTTGGAGCACCCACAACTTCTGGAAGCAATCTTACTTCGTTTTCTTGGCTAGCCAAAGTTGGCTAGATGCTTCCTACAAAAGAAGGAGAAAAAACTGCCTGTGGAAAGTGATAGCTCTTAGAAAATTGTACTATTAGCAAAACTCTGCAAAACAGACTGATTGTTTATAAATCTTTTTCCCTGCTCCTTTTGTTTTAATGAATAAATTCAGATATTTAGAAACAGCGCATATCAACAAGTTACTGCCATGAGAAAGCCATAGATTTATCCTAGTGTTGGATAATAATTCTTGTGGCCATCTGCTGTGCATAAAATGTTCACAAATCCTAATGTCTCAATTGATTCCAAATACTAGAAATTGAGCCAGGAAAGATATAGATCGGTGATGCACAACTATTGATCTAAAGTCATTTTAACAATCTTGGACACTTCAGCCCTAATATAGCAGGCCAAGTCCTAACCATGTGAATAAATGTTTCAGCTCCTAAACTAGATCTCAAATACTCATGATTGCAACCAACCCTTAAAGAATGATCTATGAGATTATACATAACTCTTGTTGCTTTATTTTCTTTATTTTAAGTTCAACTACATTTGTAATTTTTAAAGTGATATTCTACTGATTTACAAAAATGGGGCATTTTATACCATTATTTTAAAGGTTAAAAACAGCCTATCCATTTCACCATTTTTAAAAGCATTCTTATAAAAGTGAATTAATTGCTAAAAACCCCAAATTCATTACTCCAAAACATCTTAAAAATATTAAAGCGGCATGCCAAAGTAGCAATAGCTTATAGACAAAATGTCCAGATAATAAATGCTTTATTTAAACTGCCAATATACATTCTGCACCGATTTTGAAACCCAGTTTTAATGTCTAAAAAAACTTTTAACCACCATTAATCAGAACTGAGTTGATCCAAGATAGTAGCATAAAAGTTTTTTATTGCTGACACCCAGAAAACCTCCCGAGTCAATAATCTGAAATTATTTCAAGCTTTTTTGTGAGTTATCAGCCTTAGAACTCACAGATTAAGTTTTGCAATCTATTAGCCAAACCCTATGCATCCTTCCAACATTTTTGTTCTCCAGGTAAAATAATGCTGCATTTATCTATAACTCCTGTAATATTGTACCTGCCATGCACCACAAGGCCAGGCATTAAACAGCTATGCTTCCAAGGATTCAGACAACAGGGCTATGTATTTATTAATCTTTATTGCGGTATGACAGCCATCTCAGTTAATAGAGGGAAGAAAGCTGACTCAGAATTGATATCCTACTTCAAATCCAGCACTATATTTTCCCACATTTGTCCTTCTAATTAATCTTTACCTTTTCTTTTCTTATGTTTACTCACTAGTAGCCATTGCGTGTTTATATTCTCTGTATTCCTGCTCTGAGAATTACTTTTCCTTAATGAAATCCTAGCAATACTAATTCTGCTGGCTTCAGAAATTACAAGTAATTAGCTTAAAAGTGTGCACAAAGGATACTTGTATTTTTTTCTACTATTTTGTTGAAATATCAACCACTTCACAAGAATATTTAAAGATAGAATTACATCCACACCCACTCTTGTCATTGTTTCATGTTGTTTTAGTTGAATGGAAGATAGCAGAAAAAGTACAGGATGGTTTACTCTGGTTGTCCTCTTATTCTGCTGCTTTTTCTATGTTCATTCTTATATTAGCAGACTTCAGACAGATAATTCATGACATGCTTAGAATGTTGCACAATGGGTAAAGCATATAACTATAGTTTTTCTTTGTCTTCAAGGCATTTTGTGGGAAGTTAAAAAATCAAGCTGTAGTTATGATCAGGGGACTGAATCTACACTTTTTAAAATTGTGTGGCATGCATGCAATGCTTCTAAAAAGGAGTGAGTTTTTATAGACATGGTCATGCAGCCATATTGATTGTTTGACCCTGTCCTCCAAGGTCATCCCATGTTTTCTTACAGCAGTCTGGTCCAATCTTGATTTCAGCAAATATTTTGGATGGCAACTCCCATATTTCCATGCAGCATGACCCATTGCTAACAGAGAGGTTGGATGCAGTAGCCCCCAAATATCTGCAGAAGACTGAGCTGGCAATGTCTACATGGAAATAACAACAGAGAAATGAAAATAGATTAAATAATCAAATAGTGAAGACTGACTGAAAGGCAAGGACAATAATGAAGCAGTCAATAATATTTGAGGCTATTCAAGAAAAGACTAAGAAGCAAAGAAAAATGTGTTTTTGATAGAAGATGAGGGATTAGTTTTGATAGAGCAAGAGAGAGAAAGAGAGGGAGAGGCAACATTAGGCAAATATTCAGGCAAAACAAAGATGAAAGATAAAAAATAGAGAGATTGCAAACCAGCCTGAAGAGGATGAAAGAAAAAAGAACTAAAATAGAAGAATAATGCATTCATACAATGGTGAAACTAATTACCAGGAACTTGAAGGTGATACAGAAACTGAAAACACAGAAAGTTAAATTTGGAAAAGTGCGTAGCACAAGCTGAGAGGTTAATTTCCTTTCTAATGGATTAGTAAAAAAAGAAAGTGGGCAATAGTGCAGTTGATTTTAAAGCTGCATTTCTTTGACTTTTTAGTCCAGAATAATTTCTGAAGGACACGTAGCTGTCTCTGAATTGTATTATTTAGTTGTACTTTGTTTTCCCATACATGAAAATAATTACACAAGATTTTTATTTGAATTAAGTGAGGTTATTCAGGGGTAAACGCTAGCCACCTTGCTCCTGTAGGTAATTTATACCAGCTTGACAAGTCTGATGAATTAACACAAATGTTTGTACTAACCTAATTATAAATGCTCAGGTTTTCAATAGGAATATTATATAAATGTGCAAATAAATAGCTGGGCACTGAAGCACTCAAAGCATTACTCAGAAACATATTGGAGAACAGTCATTTGGCAGATATTTAGATTTTAAGAGGACAGCACTCCTTTCTGGTTTATAGAAAGCAGAATAAATTTAAATTGCTGCTTTTTATTGATTTATGCTCTTTATATTGGACATGCCATTTTATTAAAGAAAGCAGATATTCAATAGTGTTAACTGGTAATGAGAATTGACTTTTCACTAATTGCACAGAGGCTGGCATTAATACACTTTAATAGAACCTGAGGCTTGTCTACTTCTGATCAATCCTGAAGGGTGTTTTCCCCTCCCCCTTCCCTCTTTGTTCTTTTTCTGTCGGCAAAGGATGCTGTGGTCAAAGGATTTCAGCAACAAGATTGTGGGAGATATTTTTCAATCCTTAAAACACGCACATGCATCCATTTAATAGGACAAGGGCCATTACTTGATGGAATAAGCTAGTTAATGCCGAAGCTTCATTTTTATGGCTTGACTGTTGAAAGATCATTATTCCCAGATGGTACGCTGTGCTGGCCTCCATCTTTTCGCATGAGAAAGCATTGGCCTCATGCCTTTACACATTCCTAGAGTGCATATTAATGGAATCTGTTTATGTAGGAGGGTGTCCCCTGGCCCTGGTTTGACCAGTCACTTCTGGGTACTAAACTGAGTCTCCCTTATCGACCATACAAGTTCGCGGGCTTTTGTGAGCAGAGAAAAATTCTTTTAGACATGAAATTCTCCAGTGAAGACTTACAGTAAATGCTACTTCCCTGTATGTTTTCAATTGCTTTTTAAATTATTGTAAATTTCACTTGCTTTGCTTTTTCTCCTTCAGTCTATTTTTTTAATAGACTGTTTTCTCCTTTCTTTCAGATGGAGATCTCAAAACGGGGAAATTTATTGTAGATTTCATTCAGTGGTGAGATTCAAATTTTTTACTACTGGTTCTGTGGGTGTGGCTTGTTGGGAAAGGTATGGCTTGGTGGGCGTGGCAGGGGAAGGATACTGTAAAATCTCCATTCCCTCCCTACTCCTGGAGGAAGGTTATTGTAAAATCCCATTCCCTCCCCACCCCACTAACCTGCTTTCCAGCTCCGTTCTCCTGTGCAGTGCAACAAAAGAAGACCCAGCTAATCAGCTGGGACTTGGAAGGCAGAGAATAGATGGGGGCAGGGCCAGTCAGAGGTGGTATTTGCCAGTTCTCTGAACTACTCAAAATTTCCACTATCGGTTCTCCAAAACTGGTCAGAACCTGCTGAATACCACCTCCGATTTCATTCAGAACTGCCGTATCTTGGCTCACTGGATTTGTGACTAATTTTTGCTTAAGTTATATTCTTTTTCTTCTTTCCCTTTCCTCTTCAGGCCCAGAAAGACTTTAGGACTGATTCATGAAATCACTGTTATGAACATGAGTTAAATTTTGCAGATAAATTTCCTCATGGTAAGCTCATCTTACAAATAGTCAGACCTTAAAGTTGAATATATCTAGAAAGCCTTTAAAGAAAAGAAGGAATGTATGTGCACACATCAATCATTCCTATACTGTACAGTATATGCATACCTAAGAGGTGGTATTCATTTATTTTATTAATTTTCTTTATTTTGTCAAACAATTATTAGATAACATGTATAAGTATAAACATGGTATAAACATTTCATACATGAAATGGATACGAATAAGAAAAAAAAAGAAACAACAGGACAGGGACGGTAGGCACGTTTTGGTGCGCTTATACATTCAGTTTTTATGCATTATGTATTCAGCAGGTTCTGACTAGTTCTGGAGAACCGGTAGCAGAAATTTTGAGCAGTTTGGAAAACCAGCAAATACCACCTCTGACTGGAGATTTTACAGTATCCTTCCCCTGCCATACCCACCAAGCCACACCCACATAACCGGTAGTAAAAAAAATTAGAATCCCACCACTGGCATACCTGCATATAATATTAGAAGGCAGTGTTTATGCAATATTCTGGTACATGAGTCAAATCCTTAGCTTCTACCAAAGCCAAGGAGACCTGCTGCTGAATTTCTTACTTCAGTATGAGTTATGTATTTGGTCAGCAGGCTAGGCTCAAGGTGCAAATTTTAAGGCATGCAAATCAGAGGTGGGATGGAGATTGTCTTAAGCAACAATTATATTATTCTTTAAAAGTTGGCAAAGTCTATGATGGCTTGATTACCTGACTGTGTATTGCTATGATGAAAAGGTATTTTGTGGTCAATGCAGGGGTGGGTTGCTATGGGTTCGGGTGAACCCAAAGCTAATGTTATGGCCAGTTCAGTGAACCACCAAATCCCACCCCTGGCTGGCCCCACCCACCCCACCCTCCATGCAGCCCACTTTGGATGTGAAGTAAGTGCAGGACCTGTACAGAGGCTTTGGGAGGGTGAAAAATGGGCCTCCCGGAAGTTCCAGAAATTCCAAAGGGCCTCCAGAGCCCGTGGGAGGCTGTTTTCACACTCCCAGAGGCACGAGGAAAGACTCAGGAGCCTGGGGAATGCAAAAACGCCCCCCCCCCACCATGGTGCAGGAGGCCGACTAGGCCATGCTCACAGTGACCATGCCCACCCAGCAACCCAACAGAGAACTGGTTGCTGAAATTTTTGAAGCTCTCCCCTGGATCAATGTCCTACTTTTTAGGACTCCTTGGTTTCAGCTAGTCCTTTCTATGCTGCCCTGGTAGAAAGGCCGATCCTTTAGGATACTTTGGAAGTTGGGTATGTGTGCTTGTGTGTGTCTATCATCAGAGGTGCAGCCTTCCTTGGAGCTCTCTTGTTTGTAGGCTTGAGGCTTGTGGTTGGCTTGTAGTGATGCTGAGTACCACACTTCAGGAAAAGCAGCAATGCTTACCTAGATGGAAAAGATAATCTTCAAGAGGCAAGCCAGAGATGCTTCTTGGACTAGAAGACCTCCAAGGTCCTCTAGTCCAACATGCTGTTTAACAGAATTCTGTTATTCTGTTAAACAGTGTATTTAGTTATGTGATAAATATGGAACGAATGGAATCCAATTTTGTGCATCTCTGTAATGTATAGTCTAATATTGGATGGAAATACAGAGAACAGGCTCTATTTTATTGATAACTTCAGAAGCATGTGCACATGTGGATGTGTGTGTGTGTGTGTGTGTGTGTGTGTGTGTGTGTGTGCATATGCATCCTTCTGGACCTAGTGATATTATTTTGCTGGTGCCTGGATTTCATCAAATGAAAGATCAAGTTGAGCTTATTATTCAGAAGATAACCTGTCAGTGACTTACTGTGGGCTCCTATTTCAACACTTGTTATGTGAGTGGCAATAAAATGCGGCTAATATACTGTTAATTAATTTCATGTCCTCCAGCTAATTTATCACATTATTAATCAGAATGAAAAAGCCAAGAGAAGTGAGGTTACCTACAGTTAATTCCAAATCCAGCCTAGGACACCCCAAAAGGGCGCCTTAGCCAGCACTGGATATTGGAAAGCTTCCAAGTACAGGTATTGAATTTGGCAGCCCTTTAACTTGTCCCATTGGCATATCTTATACAGAGAGACAGGATTTAAAGTGAAAGGGCAACCAATTCTGATCATAACCTTGGCTTTGCACTCCAAGTAATTATCCTTTAATTGCATTACACTATGTGAAATAGAGCCATAATTGGAAAAAAAACAATTTGACATTCCCTGATGCTTTCTCTGACATGCGCTATTTGCTTTTTATTCAAATGTAAATTTCCTCTATAATACTGTCAAAGAAAAAGAGGGGAGAAAGAAAGCAAAATTGAAATGTCAGTAACAATTGCTGACATGCAGAGCACATCTTCAGCAAGTGCAGGATAGAAGGCAGGATTTGCAGTTTAGTATTTAAACAAATCAAAATGTGGAATGAGCAAAAAAAGAGAGGGAGAGAGAGGAAAATACGGATGGAAAAGCACCCAAGTTATATCTATTCCTTTGGCATAGATGTCAGTTTGGTATCATGCTATCAAAATATCAAATAACCTCCCAGCTGTAATTGTGTGATGAATGAGCTTCATCGTTTAGACTGAAAGAATAAAATAGGAAGAATAGTTTTCATATGTTGTAGGATTTCATCTAAGTCATTTTTACTAAGAAAGGACAAGCTCAGTAAATTGGACTGTCAGAATATGGGTCTACTTCATGGATTGAGAAGATGGCAAGTATTTAGATACAGTGTTTATTGACTGGTTATTATAATTTATAGTCAATCTAATCTCATAGAATTTTGCTTTTTTTGGTGTCCTCCTTGCTCTCGTTCCATAGAAACCTAGAGTAACAGGTAAGCCTGCTGGACACAACCACAAATATTTGAGCATTGAAACAATGGAACTCTCCACCATATAGATCCTTTTTTTTAAGACCCTGAGATGGCAGACCAATATCCAAGTATTTCAAGCAGACTAGATGATAAACTATTGATGATACGTTGCTGATCGTAAGGTCCTTGGTGCTCTTAAGAATTGGTTGTTTTCTCACAAACATTTCATTACTCAAGTAAGTAACATCATCAGTGCTAAAAATGAGTGGGGTTGGCTTTTTGTTTATATATAGATGACTTGCCCTGACAATGTGGGTGGCTTGATTTTTTTTTTTACTCTAGTGTTAATTTCTGTTTATCTGGGTGTTCTTTGCTGGTAAGGAAGTGGTTTAGTCTTTTTGTTTCCTTTTTAGCTTTTTGATTGTCTCTTTTGGTATTTAGATGTTGTTTATCTCTATGTGGCTGTTGATGGCTGATTTGTTTGGATTCCAGGCTTCCAAAAATTCTCTACCACTTTTGCACTTAGCTTGGTCACTACTGTTTTGATTTGATTTTATATTTACACATTTGGTTTGGTTCTTTTATCCACATTATAAAACTTCTTTAAAAATCAAACATGCTATTTTTAGTTACCCCACACAACTTGTTACAAAATTGAAAATGAAATTATAATGAAAACTTTATCTTTGGCCAAATATCTTCTATTTAGTAAGACTGCCATATCTATCCTGCAAAACTCTAGATAAACTTGTTGTTGTTGTTTTTAGTTGAGAAGTCATGTCCGATCCATCACAACCCCATGGACCATGTTCTTCCAGGCCTTCCTGTCTTCTACCATCTTCGGGAGTCCATTTAAATTCATGCCTATTGCTTCAGTTACTCCATCCAGCCACCTCATTCTCTATCATCCCTTTCTTCTATTGCCCTCAATATTTCCAAGCATTAGGCTGTTCTTCAGTGAGTCCTTCCTTCTCATTAGGTGGGCAAAGTATTTGAGTTTCATCTTCAGGATCTGGCCTTCTAAAGAGCAATCAGGGTTAATCTCCTCTAGGACTGACTGGTTTGATCGCCTTGCAGTCCAAGAGAATCTTCTCCAGCACCATAGTTCAAAGGCCTCAATTCTTTGGCACTCAGTCTTTCTTATGGTACAACTTTCACAGCCATACATTGCAACTGGGAAAACCATAGCCTTCACTATACGCACTTTTGTTGGCAGGATGATGTCTTTGCTTTTTAGTATGCTGTCTAGATTTGTCATAGCTTTCCTTCCCAGGTGCAAGCGTCTTTTAATTTCTTGGCTGCAGTCCCCATGGAGCCCAGGAAAATAAAATCTGCCACTACCTCCATTTCTTCCCCATCTATTTGCCAGAAATTGAAAAGGCCATGATCTTAGTTTTCTTAATGTTGAGTTTCAAGCCAACTTTTGCACTCTTCTTCTTCACCCGCATCAAGAGGCTCTTTAGTTCCTCTTCACTTTCTGCCATTAGAATGGTATCATCTGCATATCTGAGATTTTTGATATTTCTCCCAGAAATCTTAATTCCAACTTTTGATTCATCTACTCTGCCTTTCTCATGATGTGCTCTGCATATAAGCTAAATAGGCGGGGTTTGCCAAATTCCTTTCCTAATTTTGAACCAATCAGTGGTTCTGTGTCCAGTTCTCACTGTTGCTTCTTGACCTGCATATAGGTTTCTCAAGAGACAAATAAAATGGTCTAGTACTCCCATCTCTTTAAGAACTTGCCACAATTTGTTGTGATCCACACAATCAAAGGCTTTAGCATTGTCAATGAAGCAGAAGTAGATGTTTTTCTGAAACTCCCTAGCTTTCTCCATGATCCAGCAAATGCTGGCAATTTGATCTCTAGATCCTCTGCCTCTTCGAAATCCTGCCTATACTTCTGGTAGTTCTCAATCCACATACTTCTGGAGCCTAGCTTGTAGGATTTTAAGCATAACTTTACTCGCATGTGAAATGAGTGCAATGGTGCAATAGTTTGAACATTCTTTGGCATTGCCTTTCTTTGGCCTTGCCTTAGGTGGCATCTAAGAAATATAAAATTCTACCATCTAGGGGTGGATGAATTTTTGCTAGCTGAACAGTATTTACAATGCCTTTGCATTTAACCTGAATATTGAGATAATAACTATTAATTTGTAAAATTTATGGTATTCTGGTCACAGTGCATATAATTCATGTTAAAACTTCTAAAAATACTTCATGTTATTACAGATCAGGGGAAAAAAATCTGAGACAACTGTGTTCACAAGCTAGGAGTGAACATTTGTTTTCGCATATCACATGTCAAGTTTTCATCTGCAGATCATTTACTATCTAGTTTCTTTACAGCTATTCTATCTAAATCCCATGAGATTAACAAGAAAATTTTCCCATCCTCTTTTATGCATTTTGCTCTTCTGCCTCTTCTGCTTCAAAGAGAGGTGACAAAAAGGTCAGCCAAAATTTTCTCTTTATAAAATATCTACCAGATTATGGAGAAATGTGTTCTACTGAAATCAGTGGGTTTTATCCCCCTATGTCATTAAGAAATCTGCACAATATCCATAGCTACTATTGACTCCAATAATGACAATTGAGGATCAGTGTAGCATGCCTCCATGGGGTGTTTTCCTTAATTCAGTTTCCATGGCCAGAGCTGTGTTCAGGAGACTATCATTATAATAAGCAAGAGAAGGACCAGTCAAAGAGTCAAAACTTTTCTTTAGTTTGTGGAAATTTTCTGCTCACATTTCTGTTCCACATGCAAACATTGTGAACTGGAGTGATATTATAGGTCAGATGTCCAAGTGGTCCTGGGCAAAGCAATGCACAGCTCTGAAGAACAGAATAACGGCCTGGAAGGCAACAATTGTGTGATTTTTTCCCTCACATAGAAGCTGAAAAAGGTAAAATGCTTGAAGTTTATGATTTAACATTTCATTCTATGAACTAGTTAAGAGTCACACATGAGTGATTTAATTAAGTGGCTCGGGCAACATGGCAATTGATTCATTAAAATAAGCCCCTCCTGATTAATCTGGCTGATTAAACTGGTCTTGTAAGTTTAAGTGATCTGGAATACAGGGATATAGGCTTAAAGACTTGAAAGCTAAATAGGCAGTTACTTTGCTTTGTTATCCATGAACTCAGCCATTAGATTAATTTCAGCAAAGAATGAGATGACATCTAAAATCAATTTCATTCAAAGAAAGGTTGGAGAGTGAGCTGAATTATTTGTGCTCATAACAAATGCTTTGCTATGAACACCTGCATCTGAGTATAATTCAGAAGCAGTATAAAAATCTGACTGTCTGATCATTTAGTCTTTTTTTTCATATTTTGTGACAATGAATATTTAAGTATATTCCTTTTTCTTTCCTTCCTTTCTCTTTTTCTTTCTACTTCCATAATTCAAATCCCTCAATCCCTCAAAAGCAATTCAAAGTTGATTGGTGATGAACTTCATGCCACCAACATCCGGATGCATAATGCTCACTCCAGATAATCAATAGGAGAGTAGAAAGATTATTCCAGCTTGCCCTAACCCTTACCACATTTTTAGTTCATACTGTTGCAGTTACCCAATGATGGGCAAAAATGTCTGGGGAGTAGGAATTATTTCCAAAGAGGTCTGTACACAATTTCCCAGACCTTATCCCTTTATTGCATTTAAAAGATCTGTGAAGTAATAGCATCCTGGGAATAATGTTGAACTGACCCCAGAACATTGGAAATAGAATGAAGCCAGAATTCCACCCAATAGAAAAATGGTCCATCTATAGCAGGGGTGTCAAACTTGCATCGTCATGGTGGCATCACATGACGTATTGGAACTTTTTTCCACTTTGCTAAACCGGGCATGGGTGTGGCCAGCACATGACTCATCTGGCCTACGGGCCATGAGTTGTCAGCCCTGATCTATAGTATCTGCTGAGTTTCAGCGTTTCAAATGGAAAGACATTTATTTATTAAATGCATGCTTCCACCTTTTTGTTTATATCAACAGTGTAAATAGCTTAATAAAAAGAAGTGGATTTTTTATTTTTGACAATCCATTGTACAATTTTTTTCAATTTAACAATTCAAATCAAATCCCAGAGGAAAAAAGAAATCCTTCAAATAATGAAGACATATAAAGCTTGATAACTCGTTTGGCTATCATCCTAATTCCTGCTAAAATACTCAGGCTTCTGATAGTGGCAGCCTTTTCAGACAGTTGTCTTTTGCTAATGTAAATAATGGCCAGGTTCACTGTGGTACAGGCAGTCCATCAAATAATCAAACCCTATGTTGTTTGTCCAATGAATAGCTGCTAGCCAATGCAGATCTTTCAGTACAGGATCTCTCTTGCACCTTGCACCAGTCAACATCTTCACTGTAACATTTTGCAGTTTCCCATTATAGTTTCTGGGCACTTTCCCAATGTAGTCCCATGCAAATACATTGAAATAGTCAAATTGGATTGTAATCGAAGTCTGGATAATCATTATTAAGACTGAGAAGCTCAGGAAAAGTCAAGATTGGAATATTAGCCAAAAATATGCAGATATGCTCTTTATCAGGTTTGCCACAATCCAGTCCAATATGGATTGTTTGCTTGTAATTAGAAGGTAGGGAACACTAGGTTATCAAGGCATACTATGAGATTTTTCTCATTGAAAAGCTCCAAATGATCTTCCCTGACAGTTTCAGGTAGATGTTAAATAGCATGGGAGATGAGTTAGAACCCTCTCTGTCTCTCAAGATCAGTGGTCTGGATGTCGAATAATACTCCAGCATTATCTTCTGGACCAGAGGTTATATTCAGCAGGTTCTGACCAGTTCTGGGGAACCGGTAGCAGAAATTTTGAGTAGTTTGGAGAACTGGCAAACATCACCTCTGACTGGAGATTTTACAGTATCCTTCCCCTGCCAAGCCCACCAAGCCACACCCACAGAACCGGTAGTAAATTTTTTTTGAATCCCATCACTGTTCTGGACACATCCTGATAGAAAGGACCATGACTACCACAAACCAGTGAACTTAAAGACCCTAAGCTCTTTTCTAGAATTGTGCTTGTGTCACACAGAAGTGTTCTCCCTCACAAAAATATCTACATACACTTCATGAATTTTATACATATATTAGTATATAGCAATTGCAACACGGAGGATTTTTTAAAATGTTCACTAGGAATTGTTTTTTCAATTATGAAAATCTCAGACCAATTATATAATGTGTACCTAAGATCACATGACAAAAACTAGACATAGCAGAATTATAGAATTAGTTATGTAGAAATAATTATAGAATTAGTTTGGTTTTAAGGTGCTAGAGAAAGGATTCAGTAACATGCTTTTAATGCTGCTTTGTAACATATTTATTGTGGAATAATTTATTTCTTCAACTTGATTTCCTTGGCATATATTTACATATGTATGGGAAGAGATACTTACACATACAGAAAGGGGTAGGTAGTATGTCCTACAAATTAGATTTTTGGAATAATGGTGTCACATTAGTACTTTTACCTTAATCATGTTTGATCTTGATTAGCTTACCAACGAATAGAAAAGCTGCCCTATTTTGCAGGAGGCTGAAATATATCTTTATATTTAAAATATATTTAAAATATAAAATATCTTCTCCTTTATTCTTGTTGCTGCAAATCATCTTTCACTCAAGTGGGAAACTTGTGGTCTTCAACTTCAACTCCTAGTAGTTCTAGCTTCCTCACCATTGGCCATGCTTTCTAAAGAAATTGGAACTCACAGTTCAGAAACGTGTAAAGTTAAAGGGTATCTATTCTATCCTACAGTAATATGGAAACTCTTTCAGCCACAACAACAGTGTGTCAGGGACAAAAAATTCACTTCAGAACTTACATGAAAAAAAGTTTTTTTCACATTTACCATTGGGTGGATCCTAGACGTAGAATTCTTCCTCTTGGAACTTGTTCTTCAATCCCACAATTCCTTATGGAATTTCAAAAGAACTTGCAACTTTATTTCAATTTCTGATACAATTATATTTTATATGTGGAATATTCCTTTCCTTCAAATAATTGGAGCAGGCAATAATGAAGAAAGGATAAGTATTCATCAATAAAAATTGATGAAATATAAATATGATTCCAACAAAAATGTTGATGTATAGTAAAACTAACAGGAGTAATTTTGTTCTAATTTACCATAGCCTGAATGTCAAATAAAAAATTAAAATAATCTTCTGAGTATCTTAATCTTAGAAAAAACAGTATCATGTACTTCAGGCATAGACTAAGATACTGTAGATGTTTTAGGTTTCGTTTTTAAATAAAATTAAATAGAAATATAATTTTTACTGTTTTTCCTTGGTGAATGACACATGTTAATTTGTTTTGATGTTTGTAAATTAAATGTCACTGTTTTCTTTAACTTTCTCACATATATTCATTACTCAATGTTTGGCTGATTAACTTTGATTTAGAAAAAAGTGTATGATACGGTAAATAGGGTTGCAGTATGGAATGGTTTTTAGAAGTTTTTAGATGTTAACGTTTGCTTGCTGAATGTGTTGAGAGCAGCACATAGTGGAAAGAAACTTATGAAAATAAATGGAATACTTAGCAAATGGTACAACACTAAGCATGTATTAAGAAATGGATGTTCTTTAATGTTTTTATGGGAAACATAAGGAATGCTTGTGGTAGAAATACATAAAGAATCAATTCACCCATTTGGGATCATCCACCCCACTTGCACCTGCAGAAGGGGTGTGCTGTGGACACCATTGCCCAAGGAATTTTAGCAGGTGGGATCCAGGAGGAAAGCCTTTTTGGCCTGTGTGTTCACCCTGTGGAACATCAGTTCCCTCAAGATAAGATCTGCTTCCACCCTCTTTACCTTAAAGGCCTTAAAACATCAATTGCCCTGGGCCCTGATGGGGTTTCATCCTGGATGTAGGTGATTTATTTATTCATAACCCACCTTTATGATTTTTACAAATAACTCGGGGCAGCCAATATATCCAACACAGTTTCTTCCTATTTCCCTCACAACAGCAACCCTGTGAGGTAGATTCAGCTGAGAGAGTCTGGCTGGAAGGCACTCAGCTGGCTTTCAGGGCTAAAGCAGGTTTGAATTCCCCATCTCTGGCTTTTTAGGCTGATGTCTTAACCACTACACCTGGGTTAAAGAGAAGGTCCCACTTTCATTTTATGTATACCCTGTGTTATCTTAGCTATCTCTTATTTTGAATGTATTTATTGTTTTACTGTTTAAATCTTTTATACTATGGTTTTATCAAATTGTAAGCTGTTCTTTATTATTTCCATACCTGTAGACAGAATCTTGCAAACTGAATATATTATATATGTTATACTGTGAGAAATATTAGGAAGAAACTCTCTTTCTCTCAAACAATATCTGGACTGAGTGGTCTCTTATTCCTGCTTCCTGGGAACAACCAGCGGTGGGATTCAAATTTCTTAACAACAGGTTATGTGGATGTGGCCTAATTTGTGGGCGTGGCTTGGTGATCATGTGACTGGCTGGGCATGACTTGTATGTAAATATTACAAATATTTATGTAAATATTGATTTTTTTATTAAAAAAAGAGCAACTTTTACCCAAAATCAGGCAAAGCAGGCAGATTGAGTTGCTCACAGAATCACAGATTCATTCAGAGATTTATCTTTCTGCAATAGGCTACCTGAGTCTGTCACATAAAATTTGCTTGCAAGTGAACTCATAAAATTTGCTAGCAAGCAAACTCACAAAATTAACTCACAACACACCATATATGTAAATGTTGATTTTTTTTATAAAAAAAGAGCAACTTTTACCCAAAATCAGGCAGAGCAGGCAGGCAGATTGAGTTGCTCACAGAACTACAGATTCACTTAGAAATCTGTATTTCTGCCATCTGCTACCTGAGTCTGCACTGAATAATAGAAGCTTCAGGTTCAGCTCTGCTTTTAGATTAGTTAGAAAGCAAGAAATTCAATGATTTTCTGTTTTCTATCTAAACTAAATCTCCCGGCACAGCAGAACAGCTGATGGTTGGGCTGGAAAAATAGCAATTTAACAGGCAAGTTTGATGACTCGCATGCAGGTAAGGAGTGAGTGGGCGGGGCAGGGCCAGCCAATGGTGCGATTTGCTGGTTCTCCAGCACGTAAAATCCCACCCCTGGTGAGAGTGCATTTTGCACGCACATGTAGACCATTTCCTAACAACTTCAGCTGTGCCACCTGGACAACTGACAAGCGCTGCGCGTGGGTGTGCAGTGTTTGAAAATCTCCTTCTTTCCTGCTTTTTCAACCTCAGCTTGCCACACAAAGCAGCTGAGGTTGAAAAAGCAGGAAATAAAGGACAGCCAAGAGCCCGGGCGGGCGGGTAGGCCAAACAAGAGTGGCAGATACTGAACCAGTTCGGTGTCTGCTGCTCTTCAGAGCTACCGGTTCTATAGAACCAGGCTGAATAGTAGCATCCCATCCCTGGAATCAACCTTACCACATTCCATCATATAGCCCTCATATATGGTAGACCAGACTAAGACACCAATACCACATATGTCAGGATTACTTTTATTTCAACAGCTGTAGTAACAGAAGCATGCAGCATAATGTGTTTTCCCCTTCTTGTTTTATCCTACAATGAACTAGGACAGGATTGTCTGAGAATTTTTTTTGAAATTAGTTTGTTGATCTGCAGTCAGGTTCTGCTTATTTACTATTGCCAGTACTATTGTCTTCCTCCTGTTCCATCCTTCAAGACCATTCTCTATATCCTCTACATCAACAAAGCACTGGTGGGATTCAAACAATTTTACTACTGGTTCTGTGGGCATGGCTTGGTGGGCATGGCAGGGGAAGGATACTGTAAAATCTCCAGTCAGAGGTGGTATTTGCCAGTTCTCCAAACTACTCAAAATTTCCGCTATCAGTTCTCCAGAACTGGTCAGAACCTGCTGAATACCACCACTGCAACAAAGACATAAGGCAGAGCTCAGGTCTGTACCCAAAGTGTAAGACCTTTAACCTTTCACCTATTTGTTCAGCCCTGCTACTGTAATCACTTGGCTCTCAGTCCAGAAAAATTGGACTGTTCCTGAGTGATGAAACCAATTAAAAGTTATGAATTACAGCAAATGCATTCATTCATTGCTAATCTCATTCATTTCAAATGGTGTTAGGAATGACTACTTGTTTCTGGAACTAGGCCCAGAATTTTGCAGGAAGGAACTAAGAAAAACAACAACCATTTGCCATGGCATATTATAAAACTAAATTACTGTATAAATAATTTTTGTAGAAATTAGCAAAGGACAAAGGGATTGCTGTTGATGCCCTTGTCCACACACCCAAAATAAAGGTAGCGAGAGGTGAATGTTGCTTTCCTTCCATATATCAGACAGATAACTTATATTTGGCTAGAGAGTATCTACATGGGATGCACAGCTATGTCCTCTAATACTTTGCTGATCATTGGCCTTTTTTCTACAGAAAAGGGGAAGTTGTCTCATTATGTCTGATGGTAGGGCTGGCTCTGAACATAACATCAATGAAAGTTTGCTTAGCTCATTTGCACATTAGCTCATTTGCATATTGTCTAATATTTCCTTGTGTTAAAACAAAACTTCCCAGATGGGTTTTCAAGTTCGCCAAGGTTTTTAATTAGGCTAATTATTCAACAAATGCTGTGTATAGAAGGGAAGATGGGAGGGGCCAGGGGAAAAAAAGAGAGCCCTTGTGGGCATACCAGATGCCCTTGTGATGTGATATGATGTAAAGCAGGACTTTTGACTTTAAACATGCAACTGGTAACCCCTATGTGATTTACTTCGTATAGTGCACAATTTGTATACTGGTTTGTGATGGCCTTGGGAAAAACCTTATCTATTTCCTACCCAAACTCTGCAGTTCTTATTGTTTATAGCTTGTGTGGTTTCTCCCCCCTCCCCAAATTCTTAGTCTTAAAATGGAAAAAGAAACAAAAAGAGAGAGCTAGATAAAATGTACATTAAAGATGGTATTTAATTTTGTTGTGCGAGGTGCAATGACAATAAACTAAGCTAAACTAAAACTAAAATTGCAGATAAAATGCGAAGATGTGCTCAGATAATAAAAACAGGCTGTTTTGGAAATATAAACTCTTATAATTACTCAGGTTTCCTCATTTGTGCATTAGTAAATCTCTCTCTCTCTTTGTGTATGTGTGTAGGTAGATAGGTAGGTAGATAGATAGATAGATAGATAGATAGATAGATAGATAGATAGATAGATAGATAGATAGATAGATAGATAGATAGATAGATAGTACATGAAGCAATTGGATGAAGCAAATGGGAATGATTTACTTCTTTTATGATTAAAATACTGACTTTACCCTTAACATTTATTTTTAATGCTCCTGACCTTAAAGCTTTGGCTATATGAATTTAATCAAGTTTTCTGATTTATTACTGAACAGAAACTGAACTCCCAGTATAAAAGTCTGTGGCAGTAAGAAGGCCAGTGCCCCCTCCCCTTTTTTTAGAAAAACAATTTAGGAGGTCTTTTGAAACTAATATTCAGATGGATATAGATTGGGTTTGTAGGAAAGTGGCGCCCCCTTCTGGGTGGACCAAGTAATTATATGTGTGTGTGTGTGTGTGTGTGTGTGTGTGTGTGTGTGTGTGTGTGTGTAAGGTTTTTAAGCTGATAATTTTAAATAATAAATAATAATTTTAAATAATAATAAAGTATATATATATATATATATATATATATATATATATATATATATATATATATATATATATATATATATATATATATATATATATATATTGTTTTCATTATAGAGTTTTTTACCCATTGGTAAAAATTCAGTTCATATTAAACTGACAAAGCATTCAGAGCTTTATAATGCCATTATGCTGGTATTTAGAATATATACAGTACTGGGTATCCTTCCATCTTCCTCCCTGTCTTCTTCATTTTTTTCAGTTCTCACTTTAGGTGACGACTGGTCCTAGCAACTGGAGATTCTGATCATCTCCTCCTTGCCTGTTATTTGCAATGGAATTACAACCGTTCACAGAAATGCACACGCCACGCTTCATTAAACAAAGTCAATCTGCTCCCCTTCTCTTTCTTCCCCCACTCTCCAGCACAGATGACCAGCTACAGCTTTTATTCCCTCCTCACATCCCACAATTAATATTTAACTAGAAGACGAGTGGAATCTCTTTTGTAAACTAATAAAAGCATGTTGCCCCAAACCCCCTCTATCAAAAGGCACTCTCTTGTAAAAGGTAGAAGAGGGCTAGGAGTGGCTGGGCTCAGTTGGGTGTGCAGACTGAAAGAAAAAAAATGTACTGAATCCAGTTTTGGTCATCACACTATAAAAAAAGATGTTGAGGGTCTAGAAAAAAACACAGAGAAGAACAACCAGGATGATTAGGGGACTAATCAAAACATATGAAAAATGGTTACAGGAACTGGGCATGGCTAGTCTAGTGAAAAGAAGGACCAGGGGAGACATGATAGCAGTCTTCCAATATTTGAAGGGCTGCCACTGAGAGGAAGGGGTCAAGCTATTTTTCAAGGTACCTGAAGGCCAGACAAGGAATAATGGATGGAAACTGAACAAGGACAGATTTAACCTGGAAATAAGGAGAAACTTTCTGACAGTGAGAACTATCAACCAATGGAACAGCTTGCCCTCGGAAGTTGTGGGAGTGCCATCACTTGAGACTTTCAAGAAGAGATTGGACTGCCATTTGTCAGAAATGGTGTAAGGTCTCCTGCTTAGGTGGGGGGTTGGACTAGATGACCTACAAGGTCCCTTCCAACTCTGCTTATCTGTAAAAAATAAGAAAAAAATAAGCCAATTCTCATAATCAGTTCTGAATCAGGTTCTTAATACAAGGCCCTCTGGCCTTCTTCCCATATTCATGTGTAGAATATTGCCAATTCCTATTCTTTTTTTTTTTTCTAACCCTTCCTGCGTTTCCAAATTATCTACTTTTAAAATGCTCTCTCTACTCTGTTCTTAGATCCTTCTATTGGGATTGTTACCATGATGTCCTGTTGCTGTTATCTAGCTGGAGAATGAAACTGCAAGAAACTAAGCTCAGACAGCACCAAGAATCCCACCGTTGAACCCTGAACTACAAATATTCTCTTCTATTACAATTATTACTGTTAAAGATCTAATCAAGTTAACCATGGCAACAGAGATTCTGCTTGTCATGGCCTCCTTTGTAATGTAAAGAACCTTCATCCCCAGCCATTGTCAGAGACTTTACTAGTTATGGTAACAAACACAATCACTACCACCATACGATAATAATACAAAAACCACAAGGTGATCTAAAAAGTTATGCCTGAAACCATATCTCCACAGTCTTTTGAATTTGGGAGCCTCAGCTTTTGCTTGGGACTACTATATCTGGATTGCAAAACTTCTAGATGACCAATTTGTGCATCCCTTGGCTGGCATCTAGTGGTGGTTTAGATTCTTGAAACTCAGATTAGAAGCTCTGCAACATCCCCTTTTGGTTCTTCCAGATATCATTCCTGATTTTGGAACTCAAGAGTCCAGAACTGGTTTATTTTCTTCACAGACAAATGCTCCTCAATAGGATGCAAATGTAGTTAATAATGGGGTTTTTTTTTAATGCAGATGACATAACTCAGTGAACAATATTGATCAGCTGAGATTAAAAATGTGCTGTCAAAAATAAACTGCAATCAAATGGGCCAATTCAAAAAGATTTCTGCCTTTTTGAAGCTTTCCAGGCCAGTAACCTTGGATACATTACTTTACAATGATAGAAATTAAAGGAAATTTAACAGCCATCCAATTTTGCAAACGACTGCACCCTTTATTGCTAATACAACAGATGTATTATTTATAGTAACTTTTAACCTTTGAACTAATTATATGAAAATGTAGAAATGATAGTATATTTTTTTGAATAACTTTAATTGATACATTTCCCAACATGATCAATTAGTATCGACAAAAGTTTGAAAACTATCTAATAAAAATGAATCATTTAGAAAATCCACTGTTTTGAGCCCACAGAAACAAGTTCTTTGAAATGCAATTCTGTTTTTTCTCTTTTACCATGGGCTACCTTATTTTTCGATGCCAATTCTGTGGCCGGCAGAGTTGGCATTCCAAAAATCAGGAAGACCATTAGATTATAACAAAGAGATAAGGAAAATACTGTGGTGTCTTTATCTCTTTGCCACCATCTATCTAATAGTTGCCTGAATTTCTTATCCAGTTCAGAACTGGGAGCCCTACCTTCAAAAAAAAAACCCGATCACATGAGCAAATAAGTCCCAGTTATCACTTACAACTTGGATTATTCTTACCACTAGATTATTCCCCTTTCCAGAATTGTCCTTCCCAAAAGTTGTTTAACCTTTCACCTCAGGAAACTGGATTCAAATTGGGCAAAGGACATAAGGAAAATGAGATTGATGACCTCCAGCCTGCTACCGTGTAAAAATATATTCACATAATAAAAAGCCATGAACTTCACTAAAATAAGGAGTCTTTGTTCTTCTAGTTCCACACTTCTGCCTAAGAGAGGCTGAAGGTCAGGCTTGAAGATAGATTTGAAAAGCAGAGATAAAAGCTGACTCGGTCAGCAGGTCTAGCTTTTGTGCAGCGTTAGCAGTAATTATATTTCATGAGTCTGCAAAGCCAAAGAGGCCAAGAAGACCAACCACACAGCACTTGAGGATTTGATTGGGACTGAAGCAAAAAAGGGGAAAAAAAAGAAGGGTCATTGTGTTATTGAAAAGAAAAATAAAGTTATTTATTTTAAAAATATCACAACTATAAAACGTGAGTTGGGATTTACCAATACGTAGCTATATTTGTCAATGGCAAGGGGATCATAGAATATATAGCTCATTTTATATTTACACATAATCTGAATCTTTTTCCTTTATTAGGTATCTAAACCGTGGAGATAGGGTGGAAATAAGAACATTTTAGTTCTTTAACATGAATATTTATGCTGTTAATCATTTTGATACCCAGGGCTGAGGTTTATGCAACTTTAATTAGTTGTGCTCTATAATTTTTTCCCCTAGTGAAACTTTGAATTTTAGGTAGTATCAAGTAATTTCCAATGCCATGCTATAGAATTTACATAGGTATAAATTACTTAATATTCAATTTGGCTTATATGCAGCCAATATATATCGTATTCACCATATTCACTTACCCAGCAAGAAATTTTAAAGCTGAATTTGGATTCATTAGAATAAAATAAATGAGATAGTTAGAAAAATAACTGGTATCAGGTTTGTTATTTATTAATTTATTTTTGAAGACTAAACCAACAAACAGAACCGGTAGCAGAAATTTTGAGTAGTTCAGAGCACTGGTAAATATCACCTCTGACTGGAGATTTTACAGTATCCTTCCCCTGCCACGCCCACCAAGCCACACCCACAGAACTGGTAGTAAAAAAAAATTGAATCCTACCACTGCACTGAAGCATAGTTTAAAATTCGTTTGTGTGTATGTTTTATACAGAAGCAAAAAAAAGTTATAAAGAAAATATTAGCCAATTCCTGTAGGCTAATAGACAATAGCTATAGACAAAAAAAATGCCATTACTCTTGATACATTTTAAAAACTCGCCTTTTGAAAGGAAAGCAGTGATCTTATCATCATGAGGGAAATTAAACTTTATAATAACTAGGGCTGAAAGCCAATCTGGGGTAGTGGTTAAGGCATCAGACTAGAAAATGAGACTAAATTATAGTCCTGTCTAAGCACAAGGTAGCTGGGTTATCTTGGGCAAGTCACTATCTCTCAGCCCTAAAAAGGAGTCAATGGCAAATTACTTCTGAAAAACCTTCACAAGAAAACATAGGATTCCACGGGTAATCTTCAGTAATCAATTGTATGGGATAAAACAAACAAACAAACAAACCTAGGGTTACAACCTTGGAAGGAATTTTTTTTCTTCTTTTTCTTTCTTTCTCTTTCTCTCCTTTTCTTCCCTTCCTTCCTTTCTCTCTCTCTCACATATAACATATGCGACAAAGGGTTAAGAAATTCATTTAAACACACATGGAGAATTAGGAAGAGAACTAGGGGAAATCCCATTGTCTGCATAATACTTGATGGAACCCTTATCTTAAATGTTAGTATTTTTGGCCATGACTGTATGCAGAAATTGCATGTTCTAGTAATTCAACAAAATTTTATATAATGGTAACATAATACAATTCCTTGATTATATCCTCTTCTCCTCCTTCTGAACTAGGCCACATTTAATCACACATAGTAACAGAATAAATAATAAAACATGTATTTTGATAAAGATCAATTCTTTATTAATATCTGCATATTAATAACATACAATTTTCAGTTTTTAAAAACAAGATATAAAGATATTTGGCATGCCTTTAAAAATATATTTAGTACAAACAGTATCTTTTCTGATAAATCCTGAACCTCACATTTCTATAACATGTACTACATACATCAGACTAAGTATACATAGAGCACATGGGCTAATTATCTGAGTAGATTACAAGAATTGCCTATTAACTGCTACTTTAGAAAGACCATACATGTCTCATCATACTTATGCTTGTATAATTCCATAAAATATATTTTGTGTATTATTAAAGCTATAAGGTGACAGTGTGTCACTTTCCAGCCACAAATTCTCCATCGATCTATGGATTCAGTTATAAAGTCTCCAAACAAGATATTAATAACAGAAATACTACCTGAGGCTCTAATTTTGGTGACTTCCTTTCCACCAGCAGCAAAATACTGTTGAAGGCATAATATAGTTCTTTCTTCACATAGCAACTCCTGTTTGCAAAAAAGGTCAATCGCTTTCACATTACTGTTTTAGAAAGGTATGTCATCTTCTTGAAAATCTCAGTCTGTCACCTGTATTTTCTGTTTGATCATGCAACAACCTTCTCAAATCACCCATTTTCTGCAACTAATACTGCTTATGCTGCTAGTACTTAAAGTGTCTGCAGGAGAAATCATGGTCCAGAACAAGGAAATACTCAAAAGATTTCCTACAAAAAGCAGCAATAATGAGCTGGAGAAAAAAATGTACTGCATGAAACACACAATGAGTATTAGCCACTACCACTCTTCTTAGCTTGTCTTAATAAATTCACAAATACTTCTAATTTTTCTTCCGTACAGATGACATGTAGAACTTGCCCTTACCTATTGCTTGTTTACACAACACTGAATCTTAACTGGAAATATGAACCCATTAAATTTTATGAACAACCTTCCTGTAGCTCAGCAATGAAATGCGGAGCACAGGCTATATCGCATGCTTATTACGAATAATTTCCCCCCCTTCTATCTCAATTTGCTCATATAGCCACTTGCGATCACAACGGCATTCAGGTCCACACTTGCGAGAGCCGCACTTGGAGCAGGCATAGAAACACCCAAGGCAGTCTTCATCAAGGCAGTCACACAGGTCTATCCCGCTGTAAAGCAGAAAGCCTTGGCCATCGTATACCTTGCTCTTTGCTATTAGTTGCCTGGAGGGAAAAATACAAGCAACAATAATTTAACGATTTGTAATACTAGATGCTCTGTTTTAAATAATAAACAATTCAGTTAAAAAGTCCTGATAGGTGAATTTCTGTCATGCTCCTGTCGGAATCTGATTACAAGGGGGAGGCCGAGCAGCTGACAGGGAGTGGGAGTGTGGGGAAGGGCAAAGTCCAACCGGGCAGAGCAGGGAAGAGGTAGAATAAGGCACAGGGAATTCAGAAAACTCAGGGCCACCCCTTTTTCATCCTAGGGCATGCAGGGAGGAATGGAGAAGGGAGCAGTGTGAGTTGCATGGTTTATGGGGGAGGAAAGGGCCCTGATTCCCTTCATTAGCTGGAGCTGGGAACACAATGTTTAAAAAGGGAAGCTACGCACAGCAAAGTTGTTGGAAGCAAATTGTGAGTTATCTGTTATTGTCAAAGCTTATCTGGGTTCCTGACATCTTCCCAACTGTGTGTGTTTTGTTGGCCTTTCAAGTTTGCAATTCCTTCTCCTGCTCTGTCAAATTAATTGCTGCAGCATGATTTGTGTGGATTTTTATTTACACTTTGTATGTACTTTGTTTTCTGACTGAATTTCCTCTACTTAAAGACTGTTATTGGGAGAGTTTTTTCTCCAGCCGAAGGTAACCTGAACATTGTGGGTAAAGTTGGAGGTATTAAAGGGACTCTTCTTGCTTATTTGACTGTGTTGCCTTTGTGCCGTGCTCCAGGTCATCACAATTTCTCTAAGGAGCAGAAAAGATAAACTAATATGAGTACTGCAATGTGCTCTACATGGGGCTGTCCTTGAAAAATTAGTTCAAAATACATTGGCTTGAATGGTTTATGCAAGTCTAGATTGGTCCCTCTGTTGCGGGAGCTGCATTTGCTTCTGGTTTGCTTCCGGGTCCAATTCAAGGTGCTGGTTGTGTCACCTTTAAACTGTACATGGCCTGGGGCCAGGTTGTTTGAAGGACCATCTTTTCCCAATTACATGCACCTTACCCACCGGATTGAGGAGGCAGGGGATATTACCAGTCTGGTCTACTATGGTGGTCCACCTAATGGGACAAGAAGAAAGACTTTTTCCATGGTAGCTCCCTTACTATTCCTATGCACAAACATAGGGGGAAAAATCCCATGCATCTAAACAGTTTTAAATTATAATCCATATGTAAGCAGAACTATTTCCCCTCAAAGTGAAAAAGCGAAGTCAATCAATCCATAAAGAGTCTACCTGTCTGAATTAACGGATGTGTTTTTTGTTTGTAGCTTTCTTTTTTCTCTTTTGTTTGCTGCTTCTGGAGGAAATCCGATATGCCGTCCTTGATTAGCAAACTGTAAGGACTTCAAGGCTTTAGTTGTACGTCCCTGAATAAATACAGATAATATCATTTTTAAAAATGCAAAGCTTTTCTAATTAAGTGATATCATGTTTCAGCTAAGAGACAAACACTGAAGCTGAAATATACATTTCTATCTTTTTATTTATGGTATCAACTGTGCGCTAAGTTGCTTATGAGATATCTCAATGAATAAAAGTAATAGCAATATCAATAGTCAAAAGAAAGCAAAGATAATAAGTTGGACAGGAGTATACCCTTAGAGAT